>CM060924.1:61202898-62452898 GCA_030737875.1 Allium sativum
AACACGAGGTACCTCAAAATTCATCATCCACATAAGTAAAATGTCAGCGCTGGTAGGTCCCTGACACAACTCTAGCTAGAAAGAAACATGTGCACTCCCTACGGTCTGTATCCCGTTTTTGACTCATACCGAGATGTGAGGCTCGTGAGGTTACGTTATACATAAAGCTACGCCTAAACAGGCCGTGCTTTGATCATCTTCCACAACGCCTGCTTTTCAACAAAACCTTGATCATTCGCATCTTAGCGAGCCACATTGACAATTCGCGTCATGCTATCGATAACTACTAACATATACCAGGGTGTTAAGCAGAGAATTAATTCTCTACCACCAAACAAGCATACATTAATAAAAATTGATTTAGTTACACGAAACGAATTCCAAAGTCAGACGCGCATCCATACAAGTCCGTTCTGGGTTTGAACGAAACCGGAGATACCAGAGAGGTTCTCGCTTATCCGGACAATCAACCCATACGACCGGCCAACTACTACATCAACCCTTTTCTGGGAGCAAGTCAGTCCAAGGTCTCAATAATCGTTGTCCGTTCGACGTGAAAATCGCCGGTCTTCAACATCGCCTTCTATTATTTCGATTTAAATCGTCGTTTGATTATTTGAAATGAGTTAAACTCGGCCTTTTCAAATAATCATCGCATAATTATCATTTAAATCGTTTCACGTCGTTTATATCTACTTCTAACGATTTACTGCTATTTTTATTTATTTAATAATAGTGAGAATTCATTAAGCGACGCTTCGGGTCGATAGACGACCCTGGCGCTGTTTTTACCAAAATTTGTTTTAAACATATCTTAAAATCTAACCGTCAGATCTTGATAAATTTTATGTCGTTGGTAAGCTCTTTCCAAGACAGTCCTAACGGATCCAGTTTTGGGAGAATTCAACGGTCGTATCTTTCTGTACAACCGTTTAAAGTTATGATTTCAAAACGCGAACTACCGCACGTGTTTCGCTTAGTTTTATATTATATATATATAAATATATGTATACAAACCATTTGGCGATTCCCAAAGTCCGTTCTTTTATTTTATAAAGTTGATATTTTTGTCCGCCAATTCTAATGCGACAAAAATTATAGTTTCAACGATGTCTATTTTTTATATTCAACAAACATGATATTTCCCCTTTATTCTTTTATTTACATATACAATGTAAATGTCTTTTACTTTACATTGAAAAATGTAACTTTTCTTTTATTTCTTCACATTGAAAAATAATGTTTGCTATTCTTTTCTTTACTTTCTTTACATAGAAAATGTTTCTTTTATTTATTTCCTTTTCATAGAAAGATGTTTCTTTTCATTTTACTTTATATTAGAAAAATGTAACCTTTTATTTTACTTTACTTTACATTAGAAAAATGTAACTTTTTATTCTTTACATTGGAAAAATATAACTTTTTATTCTTTTGACTTTACATTGGAAAAATGTACATATTTAACTCTTTTTTACATTAGAAAATGTAACTTTTATTCTTTTTCTCTTTTCATTGTAAATGTAAATGTTTTCCTTTTATTTTACATTAGAAAATGTTAATGTTATTTTCTTTTTAACAAAGAAAATGTTAATGTTATTTTTCTTTTCTTTTAATAAAGAAAATGTTTTCTTTCTTTTTAACAAAGGAAATGTTTTCTTTTCTTTTTCTTTTTAACAAAGAAAATATTTATATTTGCTTTTACACTAGAAATTAAATATATTTTCTTTTACATAAGAAAATGTTAATGTTACTTTTATTTCTTTTACATTGAAATAAATATTTTCTATAGCTTATGTAAATACCTTTCCTAGCGTCAACATTTCTAAATAACTATATCTCTAATGCCAGTTATTTAATCCATTTCAATTATATAATATGACGATGAAATATGTGTCACAATACTCGAATTATCATAACGGTGGTTTTGGTGTCATAATATTCAGAATAACACAACGATGGTTTTGGCATCATAATATTCAATATACACAATGATGGTTTTGGCGTCATAACATTCAAACTAATACAATGATGGTTTTGGCGTCATTACACTAAAATTAATCCAATGATGAATTTTGTGTCATAATACTTAAATTAACACAACAATGAATTTTGTGTTATAACAACTAAATTAACACAACAATGAATTTTGTGTCATAATAACTAAATTAACACAACAATGAATTTTGTGTCATAATAACTAAATTAACAAAACAATGAATTTTGTGTCATAATTTTCCATGAATCAAAATAAAAGCTTCATCTTTATTTATTTTGTGAATCAAAACAAAATCTCTAAACTTTGTTTAGATTATAAATTAGAATAAAAGATCAAATTTTTATTTTATAAATCCAACTTTCCTTTATTTTTAAAAATCAAGATAAAAGATCAAACTTTCCTTTGCGACATAAATCAACTTTCTTTTATTTTATTTAAAACAAACTTCCTTTTTATTTTGTTACAAAGAAAAATACATAAATAAAAGATTCAACTTTGTTTTGCTTTATTTTAAAAACAAAAGATCAAAACTTGATTATATTTTGTTAATCAAATTTAAATCCTAGTTTTTTTTTCTTTCTTTTTTTTCTTTAATCAAAATAAAATTCAACTTTAATAGAAATGAAATAAAGATGAGAGCTTTATTATGATTACGTTAAAAAAATTACAGATCTAAATAACATAGCTATTACATGGCATCACCACATATTACAATAACCATACAATAATCACATACAATAATCGTCACATCGCAGATCAGGAACAGTAATATACAAACCATGATTTCACCATTATAATTTAATTATTTAATTATTTAATTATTATAAATTAGAGATCTCACCGATATTTGCTTTCCAACTTTTACCGTCAAGTTCCAAATCAACTTCGTCAGTCTCTATTATCTCTTACACGTGCATCGCGCATTGTCTTCTCTGCAACTATCGCGTAGGCCAACTCACAAACATCGAAACTTTTTCCTCCAAATATGCATGCACGTACACAGTTCTTCTTTGTGGACCCACGTATACAAGTAAATTTATATATACTCAAACTGAATATATATTTATTTATATATATTTATGTGTGAAGCAAAGTCAATATTTGTCACGGCAGACGAAGGAGGAGTAGCGGAGCGGAGCTACAGGAAAGGGTTTAAGAGAAAAGCAAGTTTTTGGAAAAGAAGAATTGCGTGGATGTAGTAGGGCGGAAGGACATAGGACTGTTTATGAAGAAGGGTTTGTTTCTGGGCAACAAGAAGGTGGAGTTCTAAATTTTAGCATTAAGGAAGAAACGTTTTCAGACGTTAAAGAATGAGGAGAGAGAGGTGCTTGAAAGAGGACCAACAAGGAGATACATATTTATAACCAAAGGAAAAAGGCAGAAGGAATATCAACGTGTAAAGCAAACAGGGAGAAGTGGACAAATGAACAGTATTGATGAACTGTTCAAAATCGTTGGCCACTATTTATAAAATATTTATGTAGATATGGTAAGATTTGGGTCTGCTATAATATCTTGGACCAGATTTATTTAAATATTGTTGTCCCCACATCTCTTTTAAAAAGGGAAAATTGGATTTATTCTTAGTGTACGATGTGTAAACGCTAGGCTAACCCATGGACTGACGAACAATGTTATTAATTCAACGCTATAAATTTCAACCATTAAACCATGAATTAAATTCAATTGGTAACAAATTTATCCTATTCCTTTTATCGTGCATTACTGATATAAATATTTGTTATGTTTACTTACACCATTTGTACATCAACAAAAATCCGTTCCTTATTTTTGTCATATTAACTGTGCTATAAATAGCACCGTTTCAGCAGTTTGTTTGAAACAAAATAAATCACCAATTGAAAAATGAAACTTATATGTGGAAATGAATTTATCATTTATGAAACCATTTATACTCATGGTTATTACTGCACAATAAATTCCTTTTTCATGATAAATAATTAAATTACATGATTTATTGACATTTATTTCACTGTTACATTTCAACACAAATTTTCTTTTTATTTCTAGCAGAAAGTTTACATGAGATTTTATTTGCAAATGCAATTTCTTGTGAATACTATGTTCAAAATATAAACATTTATTTTCCCTTCTTAACCGAATCACAAAATTAGTATTAAATCCATTCCTTAATTAAAATAAATTAAAAAGGAATTCTAACATTTTATGTTTACTTAATGATTTGATTTGAACTGATTAAATCTCAAAGATGTTTTATGCTTCAACTACATTCCTCGTTCAAATCAATAATTTATTTCTTAACACAATTCTAAAATTTATTATTATTTATATTAAAATTTTCAACTCACAATTAAAAAATGATTTAAGCGTTTTATTACACTATTTACTTAACGGTTTAAATTGTAAATAAATTTATCTTAATGTTATTCTATTTTACACAAAATTATTTACTCAATATAGTTTGTTTCTTCAATTAAATTTGAATTTATTTCATATTTTATTCCTATCCTTTTATTGCGCATTTGTTATACAAATATGGTTAAGCTTTCCGGTTTGATTACCCGTGATCTTTCAAAGTTTCTTTATTTTTAATGGTAGTAACCGTACCATAAATAATACCATAATAAATTCAATCCTAGCGGTTATTTAAAACAAAGTTAATTACTCTTTATAACTTAATTTCGGCATTGCTAACAATTAAATTTTCTTTTCTTAATGTATGCATATAAAGTTAGAACGTTTTCATTACATTAATTGTACGATGATAAATTTAAACGCATTGATTTACAAAATTAACCACCATTAAAATTTCAAACATATGTTAATTTAATGTTTAATTACCTTTTACTTGCTGGTTTAACTGCAAATAAATTAATCTTAACTATATTTTGCTATGCAAATCAATAAATCTTTTCAATCAGAATTTATTTAAAAATTTATTTTAGTTCTAACGTCAAGTTTAATATTCCAATGGCTCACTATTTGTACCATCATAAATTCTTGACAAACATTTATACTGACACCATATTCACAATGCGCCTTTTATTTTTAGAATAAACACTACATTAAGTACCAGTCTAAATTGAATTTCAAACATATATTTTCTTCTTGTCAAATTGCATGGTAAGTACTAAATTCATTTCTTACTTAAATTTCAAAACTAAATTTAGGACGGTACAACTCTTTCCATAATATTCATTTTTAAACAACGAAGGATTTTTAACACTAAATATTCAAATCGGTTAGTAATGCAAATCACATTTGTTTATAAATTAATGAAATGGTTCGCACCTATTGTTCAAGAATTGACAAAATCTCAATTATAAATATTTATTTTACATTGAATCTTAATTTAATTTATATTTTAAATGTCAATTTTTCTAGGTTGTTACAATTTCCTTTCGAAACGAATTTTATAAATCGTTTTAAATTCGTTTTCAAAGCGATTTCAACTTCATATTCAATTTCGAATCAAAATTGAATATTCCATATACAGGACAATTTTATACAGTGTATATATATGTTAAAAATTATATTTTTAACAATCAAATCATTTTCACATTTCATATATATATCGTTTTCACATTTCAAATATATATCGTTTTCACATTTCATATATATATTCAATATTTTCACTCTTCAATATATACGATATATTCAGTTTTCAATATATACGATATTTTCACTTCACAATATATATACGATATTTTCACTTTCACTATATAAGATACTTTCACTTTCACTATATACGATATTTTCACTTTCACTATATATGATATTCTTTTCACATCACTATATATATAATATTCGCATCGCTATATATATAAAATTTCACTTCGCATATATATTTCATTTCACTTCGCAAATATATTTCATTTCACTTCGCATATATATTTCATTTCACTTCGCATATATATTTCAGTTCACATCACGATCAATTTTCACACATAATACAATCAAACAAGTCGTCCATGGACTGTGGACGACGGGGAACAGTTCATGTATGCAGTTATAAAATAAATAACTATACAGAAAATTATAGTGAGAGAATTTCTCACATTGATTCTTTTATTTCTGAATTTCACCGCCATTCGGGTCTGACTTTGTCTAAAATTCTAGTGTGCTCTAAACTGAACTCGGTCAGTCTTGTTGTGAGCTCTCGTCCCTACGATCGCTATGGATTCAAGTTTGTAATATTTCGACCTCGTATGAAGAAGTTACGTCATTATAAACATTTGATAATTTAAAGAAATAATTAGTTATTTAATTAACCCCTTAATTACTTTTGAACTCATCTTCCTCCTTCAGACACTAAGTCGACGCTCGAACCCATCAGCTCAAAAACTTCATCCGCTTGATCCACCACCCACAGGCGAACGGAACCCGATCAGAGGGGCCTACCCTCTCCGCCTTCACCTAACCGTCCTCCTCCAGGCAGCGCTTCGAACTCGGTGGGCCCATGGTCTCCCAAAAAGCCCACGAACGGATCAATTTAGACCCCAAAATCCGAGAACAACTCTTCACGAAACATGATCTTCTTGTTATGGATAGAATGAACTTGCTTTGCTCTTTGTTTTTCACTCATTAAGGATTCCATTTCGATTCACGGATTTTAAGATTTACTTGAAGAAAGGGGAAGAAGTTATGACCATTCAATAGTGGGTGGCGGCTGCGTTGTGAACACAGGGCTAGGGTTTAATGTTTGGGGAGGGTTATATTTATAAAGAATTTAATATTATTTTAATTCTATTTTTCTTTAAAAGAGAAATTCGCGTCTGATCTCCAAACCAAACCCAACGACTGTCGCCTCCTGCCAAATACCCCCATTCTGAACACAAAGGGATATGTATCGTAAGATGATTCGATCGTTTTGATTAGTTTTCATTTAAATTAAATTTTAAATCTATATATTCAATTTTAAACGTACATTTCAATTTACCGGGGCCACATACTGACTCTAAAAATTCCTGAAAAATATTTTCAAACTTCATATTGACGATACGGTCCTAAAAGAACTAATTTCGTCGAATTCTAAGACCGTTTGAAAAATGTCCATTTTCCAGTCGATTAAAATCAACTGAAACTGGTCAAGCGCGTTTTCCTTTGCCACGCTCACATATTGATTCGAAAAGTTACGAATTTTGAAACCTAGCGATAACTTGACATCACGGATCCAACAAAAGTGGTTTCGTCGAATTCCGAGATCGTTTGAAAAATTTCCATTTTTAAGGGCTTTTATATATATTGAAATATATATAAATTCCTCAACGACTTTTCTGAAAATTCATTTGGCCATAACTTTTGACCCCCGTTACGAAACTTCGATTTTTCAGATTCGTTCGAAAGATATTCACTTAAAGATTTAAATATTTTTGGTTTCAATAAAATCCGTTTTGTTTTCCACCCGGTATAGTCAGTAAAAGTTTGAATTCAAATTTTGAAACTACCGCGCCATTTCAGGCCTTGTATATAATTAAAATTAATTATATTTATTTTCAAGCGTCGATTCAAACACCGTTTTCGCCGTTATTATTTAAAATATTTATTTTAAATATTTAAAATCCACTAAAATAGCCAATTTAAAAATTTAAAATTGGTTCAGATTTTACGGGTTGTTACATGGTTCAACAAAGCTATTTGTCCAAAAATGTGTATTTTGGTTCAACTAGTCTTATCTTGACATAAATATATGGTTTTGTTTAACTAATCTATTTTGACAAAAAGGAATATTTTGATAGAATTTATATTTTGATTTAACTAATCTTCTTCAACAAAACAACAAAGATAATGACTTTGTTTTGTTGATAAATCTAACTCAACAAAACAAATATAAGTGATGTTTGTTTTGCCGACAAAATGATAATGTTTTATTTTAGCCATTATAGTTTGACAAAAGTGACCAATTTGTTTTACTATGACAATTTCGACAAAGCGACAAAATGGATTTCAACTATTGTAAATTGATAATGGTGAATGTTTCTGCTTCATTCTTTTTAAGTAACACAAAATAAATATTTTGTTTCAATTTTTTTAAAAATGACAAAAGTGAATACATTTATCTTAACCTTTTAAAATGACAAAATTAATAATTTTGTCTCATTCTATTAAATGATAAAAATGTATCTTTTTTGTATTTCTACAAAAAGGACAAATAAATCTTATCTATCTATTTACTCTTTTTATGGAAGCTAAAATGAAACTAAAAATATATCTTTTTAATTGTAATGTTTTTATTACAATATATGATGAAAATAAAAATATTTTATTTAATTTAACAAAATTACAACAGTGATGAATTCATTTCATCAAAATCTTTTTTTGTTTTCTATAGTTTAAAAGGTAAAAATGATATTTTTAATCCTATTCTTTTATTTATATCTAATATGTAATAAAAGTGTAACTTCTTAAACTATGCTTTTTATTTGCATCTAAAATGCAAATGAAAATGTAATATTTTAATTTATGATTTATTTGCATCAAAGAATGCAAATAAAAAAAATACAACTTTTTAACTACATGTTTTGTTTGCATCAAGGAATGTAAATAAAATGCACCTTCTAATTCAAGGTTTTATCTGCATCTAAATTTGCAAATAAAATGCAACTTCTAACTCAATATTTTATTCGCATCAAGGAATGAAAATAAATATGCAACTTCTAATTCAATATCTTATTTGCATCAACGAATGCAAATAAATATGCAACTTTTAATTTCATAGTTTATTTGCATCAAAGAATGCAAATAAAAAATTCAACTTTTAATTACAATGTTTATTTGCATCAAAGAATGCAAATAAAAGTTCAACTTTTAATTCTATGGTTTACATGTTTGACAAAAATGACTCTTTTTATTTCGTATACAATGACAACAAAAATCTTACTTTCAATTTTCCTGTTTTATTACATAACAAATGTAGATAAAAATGAATCTTTAAAATCTATTCTTTTAATTGCAATATATTTCTTTTATATCCACTCTTTTCATGATAACTAACTTGACAATAAAGTTGTTACTTTAGAACTATTCTTCCTAATGAAGAACATATTACATAAAAAGGTAATCTTTTAAATTTCAGTCTTTTAATTAGCACAGATTATCCATAAGAATGTAATCTTTAATGTTTGAACTTTTTATTGAAACTAACTACCTTAAAAATATGGCATTTTACTTCTACTTTTTTTTATTTTGATAAATTTACAATAAAAAAATAATCTTTTATTTCACCGACATGTTTGCCCAAAATGTTATTTTATTTCAGTTTACATGTTTTGATAAAAGTGTTATTTTTATTTCAGCTAACATGTTTTGATGAAAGTGTTATTTTTATTTAAACTGGCATGCTTTGACAAAATCTATATTCTTATTTCAATAATCACGTTTTGACAAAAATTTTGTTTTAATCCAATAAACATGATTATTTTTGTTAATCATTCTTTTATTTAAATTAAACATGAACATTTTTGTGTTAATATATAAAATAAAAATATGGTTTTTATTTTATACACAAATTTTTACATACATGAATATAATATATTTTATATATACAATAAAATATGGTTTTATTGTATACACAAAATTCTGTCAAACGTGAATACACCATCACAATCAATTGTTCATCACAATCACAGCACAACCAATATTGAAATAAATATATACATACAACATGAAATAAATATACAATTCACATTGAAATAAATAATAAAATTTAAATTTAAAATAGAAATCTCACATCGATCGGTTTTCAGAAATCGTTCGTGCTCAAATTTGGCTGAATTTTCAAAGACCTCCATTTCAGATCTGGTCTGTTCTGTTGTGTAGATCTTGAAAAGACGAGTTCAACGCCTCTGAATTCATCGAATTCTGATAAGATTTGATCGAATTACGATGGTTTGAATTTTAATTACATAAGCGGATTAATTAAAATATAAAATTAACTAATTACATCTTCTTCCTGAACAAACCAAGGCCGCTACTTTTCTTTTACAGGAACCCAACATCATCACTTTCTCCTCCCATCGCACGCAAACCGAGGCGCTGAACCTCGATTAGACTACACCACCTCGATCGTCTTGCCAACCTCCTCCTGCGCCCCTGGTATGATGCAACTCGCACCAGTCTCGGCACCTCACAGCGGCCTCGAACCCCTCTTGTTTGGGTGCCGGAATCTCACAATTTGCTTAATGAAAATCGATCACCACCGCACGGATTGAAGCTCTCTAAATGCTCTTTAATTTGGTATATAGAAATTTGAATTTTGTTGTGTAGATTAGAAGAACACAGTGAAGAGCTTACTGTCCATCCAATAGACATGGCGGCGGCTAGGTTAGGTAGATTAGGGTTTTGAAAGCCTTAGGATATTTATAATATAATATTAATATATGTTCTAATTTTACAAATAAGTCTGTTAATTCTAACTAACACCAAATTTAACCTAACGAAAGTTGTCCCTAGGCAAATACCCCCGTTCCGGACGCAATGGGCTAGGTGCCGTCAGCCCAAACGAATGTCTTCATCCTGTTTTATTTAATTTAATATTTAAAACAATTAATTAATTAATTCAATCTTACATCTAAATTCACCGGGGCCACATACGACCTCTAAAAATTCCAGAAAAATTATTTCTAGCTATGTTTTGACGATACGGTTCTAACAAAACTAATTTCGTCGGATTCTGAGACCATTTGAAAAATGGCCATTTTCTAGTCGATTCAATTTGAGTGAAACTGACAAAACATGTTTTCTTTCGCTACGCTCACATATTAGTCCTAAAAATTGTGAAAATTGAAACCTAGCAATAATTTGACATTCTGGTTCCAACAAAAGTGGTTTCGTCGAAAACGGAGGTTATTTGAAAAATGGCTATTTTTAATATATATATATATATATATATATATATATATATATATATATATATATATAAATTCAACTACGACTATTCTGAAATTTAAACTGGGAATAACTTTTTATTTCTGCTATGAAATTTCAAATTTTCGGATTCGTTGGAAAGATATTTTTAAATAGATTATAATATTTTTAGTTTCACTAAAATCTGGTTTATTTTGAATCCGGTATATTCGGTCAAAGTTCAAGTTTGACTTTTCAAACTAACGTGCTATTTCTAACTCCTTTTATAATTAAAATAAATATATTCGTTTTTACTTCGATTAAAATAAATTTTTAATCGTTATTAATTAAAATAAATTATTTTAACTATTAAATTTCCATTAAAATTTCTAAAAAAATAAATAAATTGGTTTAGAATTTGCGGGTTGTTACAATGGGGGGTATTTAGCTAGGGCGATAGTCGTTGGTTTGATTTGGAGTTAACAGTGATAAACAAATAAAATTTGGAATTAAATATTAAAATATATTTTCTATAAATACCCTAACCAATTAAACCCTAACCCTATTCTTTGGCCGCCGTCACTCAAAATGGAGGGCCAGCGAGCTCCATACTTCCATCAATAAAATCGTTTAATCCAAGGCGATCAATCCATCGTTCCTAAGAGAAAATCGACGACCATGTTTCGATCTTTACAATCAACGGTGGTGATGAAGTTTTATGGTAAGATTTGCTCGTAATTCGAGCTCAAAGTGGATGACTTTGGACCGCGTTTCATGCCTATTGGTAGAACTGAGTTCACTGGGATTTAGGGAGGGGGGCAGCGCACGTGGCGGTGGTCGGAGGGGTCATCGTGGATCGGAGGTTAGTGGCTTCTAGAGCGGCATGGAGGTGGGAACTGGTAATCGACATATGGGTTCGTTATTTCCAGGTTTTGAACAAAGAAAGGGGAATGGCAACACACAGGTTAAATGTAATTCATTCTTAATTAATTTTGTTTAGCAATTAATTTAAATAGTAAATTTTTTAAATAGAAAATAGTAAAGTTTTTAAATAGAAAATAGTAAAGTTTTCAAATAGAAAATTGTAAAGTTTTAAATAGAAAATAGTAAAGATACAAATAGAAAATAACATAGTTTTAAATAGTAAATAACATAGTTTCAAATAAAAATACACATAGTTTTTGTAAATAAAAATACACATTGTTTTTTAAAATAAAAATACACATTGTTTTTATAAATAAAAATACTCATTGTTTTTGTAAATAAAAAAATACACATTCTTTTTGAAAATAAAAATACACATTTTTTCGAAAGAAAAAATTCATTGTTTTAAAAATATAAAAACATTGTTATAGAAAAAAAATATGATTTTTATATATAAATTAGTATAAAAATATGATTTTTATACATATAATGTTTGAAATAAAAATATGGATTTATATATATTAAGGTTTGAATATAATAAAATTTGATTTTTATAATATAGATAACATTATATAAAAATGGAATTTTAAATATATATTGCATATAAAAATGGGATTCTAAAATATATATGTATAGCACGATTTTTTGTTAAAAAGAAATAACACAATATAAAAATATGATTTTTAAATAGAGAGATCATTGAAATAAAAACGTGATTTTTATTTATAAAGATCGTTGTTTAAAAATGTGATTTTAACATAAACTGCGTGAAACAAATTTCGATGGAACCGACTGGAAGCAAAACGGAATCCAAACCATCGCCCACTAAAGAATGACGGAGTGGAAACCAAAGGCGAGAACTCCTTCTCAATCCATTTATTTTACAGTTAAATATATATTAGGATGTAGACGGTGCTTAGCAGCACCCGATACCATTTATTGTACAAACCATGATTGATTGTTTGGATTGTATTATGTGTTGTTTGCGATGTTGAAATGTTGAACGTATTAAAAATAATGTTAACATTAATGTGGCAGTTGAAATTAGATTATAAATATTTATTTATAATTTAAACACTGTAAATTGGTTAATTAGAAAATAATTCAAACTAAATTAAAATTGGTTAAATTTATTAATCAATAATTTATTTAAATTAACAGATGTTGTTTGAAAAACCCACATGGGTATTGGGATGATACTTGACATACACTAGTCCCTATATTTAGTTGTATGTCAATCGATGGATTGACAATCCGTGATGAGCGTAATTTATTTATTTTAATGCTCACACAGTTGTAAATTTCACTCTGGATGTGAATGGACTGTTTGTGTAACAACCCGCAAATTCTGAACCAATTTAAAAATTTTATTTTAGAAAATTTTAATGAATTTTGGGAATATAAAGTGATTCAATATAAATAATAATGGCTTGAATTCATTTTAATCGAAGTTAAAACGAATAAATTTAATTTAAATCTAAAAGGAGTTAGAAATGGCGCGGTAGTTTTAAAATTTAAATTTAAATTTTAATTGGATGTACAGGATTCATAATAAATCAGAATTGAGTGAAACCAGAAATATTTCAATCTGTTTAACCATATCTTTCTAACGAATCCGAAAAATTGAAATTTCGTAGCGAAAATCAAAAGTTATGGTCAATTCAATATTTTGAAAGGTCGCTGTAGAATTTATGTATATAATATATATCGCCCGAAGGGCTACTTTTCACATACGAAGGAATTTGGACTCGAAACCACTTCCGTTGAGTCTGGAATAATGTTTCTGCATTTTAAAAGTATAAAAACTTATGTATTTTGAGATTCAAAATTTATTTGTGTAAAAATGTACTTTTAATATTAAATATATACACCTTGAAAATAGTCATTTTTCAAACGACCTCCGTTTTCGACGAAACCACTTTTGTTGGAACCGGAATGTCAAATTATAGCTAAGTTTCAATTTTCAGAATTTTTCGAATTAATATGTGAGCGTGGCATAAGAAAATGTGTTTTGACTATTTAAGTTAAATTTAAACGATTTGAAAATAGCCATTTTTCAAACAGTCTCAAAATTCAATGAAATTAGTCTTGTTAGAACCGTATCTTCATCAGAAAGCTAAAAATATTTTTTTTGGAATTTTCTGAGGTCATATGTGGCCCCGGCATATTTAAATGTACGGTCAATATTTAATTAATTGATTTTTAATGGGATTTTAAATAAATATTCTACAGATTTCGGAATTGGACCCCGAGACCTGTCCCATTGCGTTCAGAAGGCCTCAAAACATTAAGATCGACAGTAAGCAAGCCCAATTCTGAGACAGTCCAGAAATCCACCTTTATAACATGTTTTTCAATGAATTTAATAATAGAAAATTAAAAGAAAACACTAATGGCCAGCCGCCGCCTATTGCTTTCGAGGGCCAGAAAGCTCCGAATTTCAAACGCTAATTTCTCTTAATCCGTTCAACGAAAATTGGCAAACTATGTATCAAATCGAAGAGAATTCAGAGAGCTTCGAATCTATACGGTTAAGATTGGGTTTCAATGCACGGATTTCGCGAATTCTAGTGAGGAAGGCGACGCGTTCGGGTTCGGATTTCGAGGCGAGGAGGGGGCCGAGCTTGGTGGGCTTTTGGGCGGTGGTGGCTCGTGGTTCGGGCTTCGGAGTGGTGGTGTTCAATCGGCGCCAGGGTGGCCGAGGTTGCATGCGCAGGGGGGGTTGGAGGATGGTGATTGGGTTCGGCCGTTACGTTAGAACGAAGGAGAAGGTGTTTATTTTAATATTATTTTATTTATTTAATATTTAATTTGTGCAATTTTTAAAAATCAATATCTCTTTCATACGAGGGCCGTTTGACGAACCGTAAGTTGCGTTGGACTCGACATTCAGAGATCTTCGCAATGACGCAGACCAGAGTTGAATCCGAGACAGTTGAATTTTCAGCCATATCAATGTGAGAATTCTAAATTTTATTGTTTAATTAATTATAAATTATTTTTCTTGCGTTAAAAATAATTGTATAATGATGTAAATTCAGATCTGAAATGTTTTGTGATTGATGAATTGTTGATGATTGCTTGTGGTATGTTTGTTGGTCATGTTATGCTAGATCCGCATTGAAATCTCATATATGGTTGAATTTTATTTGCGATTAGAAATATAAATCTAAATTTAGATTTAAATCATATTTTATCCAGATCTAGTTATTCTAATTTATTTCAAATTATTAAAATATTATTTTTATTATCCTGAGATGAACAACAGAAAATGAACGACAAATAAAACCTTATTTTTATTTGTTTACTTTGCAACAGAAAATGAACGACAAATAAAACCTTATTTTTATTTGTTTACTTTGCAATAGAAAATGAACGACAAATAATACCTTATTTTTATTTGTTTACTTTGCAAAAGAAAATGAACAACAAATAAAACCTTATTTTAATTTGTTTACTTTGCAATAAGATTTGAACGACAAATGATATATATTATTTTTATTTTTTTTCTACAATAGAATCTTAACAACAAATGGAATATATTTTTACTACAACAGAATTTGGCTAACAAATAAAATCCTATTTTTATTTGTTTACATTTAAAACACGGTTTATGAATGGCAGTCAAGATTTCCTCTTTTCTGTTACCTTAAACATAAGAGGTTATAGAATTAGTACAACAATAAAATACTAAATTTTATTGTTGATATTAAAACATATTTATTAAATAAAACTTTATTTACATTGTATTTGTAAATTAAAGGTTATATTTGAAAACCACCTTTTTGTTTACATTTTTATGTAATTAAAAATCATGTTTTGGAAATCACAATTTTGTTTATATTTTATATGTAAATAAGAAATTATTTTCAGAAGTTACATCCTTGTTTACAAATATATTTTAAAAATATAATTCATTCTTTTATCTGAATTCACTGATGCTAATAAACTTTAAAAACAAAATTTATTCTTTTTTTTACATTCAGCAATGCAAATATATATGGAAAATAGAAATTGTTCTTTATTTGCATTTACCAATGCAAATATATATTGAAACAAATTATTCGTTCAATTGCACTCACCAATGCAAATATATATATTGAAAATAAAGTTTATTTCTTTATTTGCATTTATCAATGCAAATATGCATTGAAATTAAGATTTATTCTTTTATTTGCATTTATCAATGCAAATATTCAATGAAACTAAAATCTATCTTTTTATCTACATTCACTAATATAAATATACACATTTTCAAACAATGAATAGAGTTTGTTAAAAATATAATTTGAAAACAAGACAATTCTTTTGTTTGCATTCACGAATGAAAATATACCTTGGAAATAAATGTTGTTTCTTTTATTTGCATTCACAAATGCAAATATACTTTGTAATAGAATATACCTTGAAATAAAATATATTTTGAGATATAATATGCTTTAAAATGAAATTTGTTCTTCTATTTGCATTTATTACTGCAAATAAACTTTACAAATGGAAATTGTATTTATTTTGCATTCACAAATGCAAATACCCATTGAAATTAAAATTGTTCTTTTATTTGTGATTACAAATGAAAATATACATTAAAAATAGAATTTGTTCTCTATTTGCATTCCTTGTTTCAAACAAACATAGAAATTAAAAGTTTGCTTTTCATTTGCACTTTTCAATGCAAATATAGCATGAAATAAAATTCATTTTTTTCTTATTTGCATCTCACAATGCAAATATAACTTGAAAATAAAAAGTACATTTTTATTTGTGTTCGACAACACAAATAAAACTAGAAAATAAAAAATATTTTGAAAATAAAGGTTGTTCTTCTATTTACATTCACTAATGCAAATATATTTTGAAAATAAAGTTTGTTCTTCTATTTACATTCACTAACGCAAATATAACATGGAAAAATAAGTTAACTTTTTATTTGTATTCTTCAATCCAAATATACATTGAAATTAAAGATTATTCTTTTGTTTACATTCACAAATGTAAATATACATGGAAATTAAAGTTTATTTTTTTATTTGCATTCTCTAATGCAAATATACGTTAAAATAAAAATTGTTCTTTTATTTGCATTCTCTAATGCAAATATATTTTGAAAATAGAGTTTGCCCTTTTTTTTGCATTCACAAATGCAAATATATTCTGAAAATAAAATTTGTTCTTTTATTTTCATTCTTCAATGCAAATATACATTGAAAATAAAATTATTTCTTTTATTTGCACTCACAAATGCAAATATATATTGAAAATAAAATTTGCTCTTTTTACATTCACAAATGTAAATATACTTTGAGAATCAAATTTGTTCTTTTATTTGCATTCCACAATGCAATACAACATCAAAAATAAAAGTTACATTTTTATTTGCAAACATAAAAATGAAATAAACATCTTTGTCAAACTTGATTTAGTTAAAATGAAATAAACGTCTTTGTCAAAATTGATTTAGTTAAAATGAAATAAACATTTTTGTCAAACTTGATTAGTTAAAATAAAATAAATACTTTTGTCAATTTATACTAGTTGAAAAAAAAATCACTTTTATCAATTTATACTAGTGGAAACGAATTATGCATTTTTGTCAATTTATGATTAGTTGAGATGAAAATAACATTTTTGTCAATTATATTTGTTGAGAAAAAATGTACATCTTGTCAACTTTAGATGGTTGAAAACAAAAAGGACATTTTTGTGTAACAACCCGGAAATGCGAGACAATTTAAAATTTTTATTTTGGCAATTTTAGAGAATTTTCTATATTTAGAATGGATTATTTTAAAAATATCGACGAGAAATTTATTTTGAATATAGAATCGAACGTATATATTTATATACGTCGTCGTTAGAATATAAATAATTATATGCAATTATAAAAGGAATTGAAATGGCGGGTAGTTCGATAATTCGATTTCAAACTTCAATTGAATGTACCGGGTGGAAAATAAACCGGATTTTAGTGAAACTAAAAATATTAGATTTGAGAATATCTTTCCAACGAATCTGAAAAATCGAAATTTCACAGCGGGAATCAAAAGATATGTCCAGTTGAAAATTCTGAATAGTCGCTATGGAATTCAGGCCCTTAAAAATGGCAATTTTGCAAACGAACTCGGATTTCAACGAAACCACTTTTGTTGGATCCGTGATGTCAAGTTATTGCAAAGTTTCAATTCTCGTAATTTTTCGAATCAATATGTGAGTGTGGCGAAGGAAAACACGTTTGACCATTTTAAGTTGATTTTAATCGACTTGAAAATGGCCATTTTTCTAACGGTCTCAGAATTCGACGAAATTAGTTTTGTTAGAACCGTATCGTCAATACGAGGCTAGGAAATATTTTTCTGTAATTTTTTGAGTTAGTATGTGACCTCGGTAGATTGAAATGCGCGTTCAAATTCAATATACAGAGTTATATTTTGATTTTGACGAAAACTGATCGAAACGATCGAATCATCCTACGATATATATCCCATTGTGTTCGGAATGGGGGTAATTAGTTAGGGGCGATAGTCGTTGGGTTAGATTTGGAGTTTGAATGAAAAAGTAACTTTTTGGAATAAATTAAATTAAATATATATCATTATATAAAGTCAACCCTTACCTTTCTCTGCTCTCATTCATTCACCGTATAAATAAATAGGAAGAAACCGCAGCTCCCCCCCCCCCCTCACGTCGCTGCCACCCCCCCTCGCGCGTCGCCGGCCTCCTCCTTCTCCTCCTCCTCTCCTCTCTCTCCTCCTTCCTTCTCTCTCTCCCTCTCCATTTCTTGAAACCCTAACCCCCAAATCAACCGAAACCCGCCGCCGTGGGCCCCTCCAGCGCCTCCACCACCTTGCTGCAGCCTCCCCACGCCCCATCAGGTCCGCCTCCGCCTCTGGCCGCCTTCCCCTTGGCCGTGGGCCCCACAAATCCAAAATCCCTCTTTTTCACAAAAATTCCCGTATGTAGAAAAACAGCCAGATCTGTTTTGCCCCATAACTCCCAAATCGTGCATTTCTAGCCAAAGTTCCTCAAGAACAAAGTCGATGAGCACGATTTTCTCTTCGATTAGGTATATGATAAGTCCTATTTTGCATTGCGGAGTTGTCGGGAAAACGCGTTCGAAATCTGTTGTTCAAACAATGTCAAAATGTTGTCTTTTCGCGATTTCCGGCGAAATGGCACATTTTCGGCAGGAAGACCACTAGGCAAAAGTTGTTCAGAATGGCGTGCTTGTGCTAGAAAAAAAGATGGTGTGAAAATTGAAGCTCGTTTGCAAATTATGGAGCCAGAACAACAAATCCGGGCGATAGAAAATATATGAGTTTTCTCCGTTTTAAAGCTTCTATGGGTTTTGACATATGAAGTAAATAAAAATATGATTTTTATATATTGAATAGCTAAGAAAAAATATGATTTTTATATATTGAATAGCGAAATAAAAATAAGATTTTTATATATTGAATAGCGAAGTAAAAATTAGATTTTTATATATGTAGTGGCTATGGGCAACGAAAGTGACGAAAGGCGAGAACGACGAAGATTTCTACTTAAGAAGAGTTGAGATGATTGGATTAGCTATCGGTGAGAACTTCTCACTCTAAATTTATTTTTCTAGTTATATATATATACTAGGATGCAGACGGTGCTTAGCAGCACCCGACACCCGTCATCCACGGACCATGGATGGCTTGTATGCTTGTTTGATGTGTTGTGAAATTTGTTTGTGTTGTTGATGTGAAATCGATAATATAAATTAATGTGTTGAAATAAATTAATTATCGTTAAAAAAATAATTTTTAACGTGAATGTGAGTAAATAAACATTTATAAACAAATCGGCCGATTTGTTTATATACGCTGATTTGACTGATATAGATTGGGATGATAAATTTTACACATCGCCCAACGGCACGAGTATTAATATGTGTTTGTTGATTTGAAACCCCACACGGGTGTTTGGATGATATTTGGCGTACTCTAATCCCAATTATTTAATTGTATGTCGATCGATTGGTCGACAGACTGTGTAAGCGTTGATTATTTATATTTGATGCTTATGCAGTTGTGTGGTGCACTTTGGATGATGGTTGATTGTTTATCATTGCTATTATATACATGTGTTTTATGGAATCCATATAATTAACATTATATGGTGATTGATTGGGCCTCATTCCAACCGGGAAAATAATGAATATTATAAAAGAAAACTCATGTGTTGAATATAAAAATAGTCATGTGTTGACGATGTTCATGTGTTGAAAATATTCGTGTGTTGAGTAAAATATTTTAATAATAAAATTTACATCTTTATCATATTTAAAATTAGAACTACTTCACGGTGGAGTCTAATTAAAATCAAACGATAGATACCATAGTTTTATAAAATATTTACATAACAAAAATAGTGATGTGTTGACAGTACTCATGTGTTGAGATAGGTCGTGTGTTGAAAGAAATATAGATTCATATGTTGAATGGAATAAATATTCATTTGTTGAATAGAATAACGAATTATTGAAATATATAAAGCTGTGTTGATTAGAGTTGCGCTATTTTGATGTGAACGATATTTATATCGATTATATTCGTTTTTATAATGAATATAGAAAAGGTAGCGATTTCAAAATATAACGTTTTGAAAATATTATCATTTATATAGTAATGATACGAAATATTTAATTTTTATTTGAAATTGAATATAGAGTTGAAATGGTTTTGAAAACGAATTTAAAACGATTTATAAAATACGTTTTAAAAGGAAATCGAAAAAATTTATAATATATATATATATTATATATATAATGGCCTGAACAGAACGCGCAGCGCCGCGGCAGTTCGCGAATTTCGACCATTGACTTCGAATTGACATTGCGGGAGATCCGACCGTCGAATTCTCCTTAAACCGGAACCGTTGGGTTCGTATCGAAAAGAGCTTTCCAATGAATATTAGAAATTTGAAATCTAACGGTTGGATTTGGAATCATGTCCAAATCAAATTTGAAAAAAGTCGCTGTAAGTGTAGTTCGATGGCCGTTGATGGAAATCGACTATACGGGCCTTGATAAAATTATTAAAAATATTAATAATTTGTGTAAAATCATAATATGTGAATTGGAAAGAACTGGGATGAAAAATTCCACATTTGAAAAGATAAAAATAGATTTTTATCGAAATGAACTAGTTTTGAACTAGAATTAAAATCAATTTATTTTTGAAATAAATAAATTGAATTTGAAAGTGATTTTAAAAATAATCAATATTCCCAATACGTGAATGGGACTGGAGTTGAATCAAAATTATCTTCGAAATATTTCGATGTTGGATTTCGTGACTATACAGATATTGTTATGGGAATTTGAAAAATATATTTTATATCGTTATTTCCAATACGATATTTGTTGGTTTCAGGATTTGATATTGCATATAAGCCGGTATATTTTCTATTCAGAGCCTTGTACTTAATATCAAATGTGATGTGGGTTTGTCGTGAATGGTGTCTTCATTAACACTGTTCTTAAGCCCAATAGAGAAAAAGATTAAATCTTTCTATTTAGATTTAATAAAGTGTATCAATTAAATAATATTTAATTAGAATTGAATTTGAATTGGTTTTTGGGTTTATCGTGAGCGGTGTTTTGAATAACACCTGTTATTTAACCCGATTAACAATAGAATGTGATTTTGGGTTTATCGTGAATCGTGTTTTAAATGACATTGGTTCTTTAACCCAATTAAAGACAGGATATTGATTTTTGAAAAGATTAAAACTAAGTGGAGTTTTAAATGGATCTTTAATTAGATTGAAATGTGAATTGATAATTTAAGTTATCAAATCTGAAAGGTGATCGAGAATGGAGTACCACCAGTTTTGTTTCGAAGCGATAGTTAAATCTTTAATTAAATTTGAACGTGAGATGGTAATTAATTTTACCGATAACACCGTGGTGTAGATATGGAGTATTACCAGTTTTCTCCATGGGATATATAGGTTGGGATTGGGAAATAAATAAATAATTACTTCGGTGTGGTTCGCTAACCCCGACTAGTTTGAAATGATATCCAAAGGAAGATTAAAGAATAAACTTAGAAGAATTTATCTTGGATAAAATTAATGGGAACCTTTCCCTAAGAATGTGATTTTGTGAATAAAAAATATTGTGAATTGGAATGAGGCGTTCGTGGTGTTTGTGTAACATTTGTTTACTATATACGTGGGTTATTCAGTAAGGCCGGGTTTATACCCATTTTGAACAACCGATTCGACGAGATGTCGAAGATGAAGACGGTGGTAGAAGACCAGAAGTCTTTACATCGTTTGGGTGATTACTGATGATCTCGATTGGGCTGTACACCCAAGATGAGGGAAACAGTTGGTGGTCGTCCAGACGTACTTGGAGATGGATGGATATGCGAGGAAAGTGCCTCCGGTTTCGTTCAGACCCATAACGAACTTGTAAATGGATTGTGTGTCTGACATTGGATTTTATTCTGCGTTGATTGATCTCTATTAAATATACATCTATTTGGCGGCGGAGAATTTATTCTCTTGCTTAACGCCCTTCTCTGAGACGTACGAGCTCAGAGGTTGTATATCGATGGACATCTGTCACATGGAGTGAATTGCCAGTGTGGCACGCATAAGTGGCAATTGATCAGGGCTTCTGTTGAATAGCAAAGTCTTGTGGTTGATGATCAAAGCACGGCCTGTGTGGCGTAGCTTTGTGTATAACGTGAATTCGCGAGCCTCACACCTCAG
The DNA here is from genome assembly GCA_030737875.1 of Allium sativum. Lineage (NCBI taxonomy): Eukaryota > Viridiplantae > Streptophyta > Magnoliopsida > Asparagales > Amaryllidaceae > Allium > Allium sativum. The sequence goes on from CM060924.1 coordinate 61,225,394, forward strand.
TATGAGTCAAAAACGGGATAGTGACTGCAGGGAGAGCATGACGTTTCTTTCTAGCTAGGGTGGTGTCAGTGACCTACTAGCCCTGACATTTATATACTTTTCACCTATGTGGTTGTTGGATACGAGGCGCCTCGGATTTAGGTCTGTAAGGACCGGGAAACGTGTGTTCAGGAATAATTTATCCTCATAAGTAAGAGAGGACCGGCCCTGAAGATCCAAGGATCATAGTGGGGTCCTAGTGTGACGGCCTGGAATTTCGCTCGATCTGAATCAGTCGTTAAACCGATCTAGACCGTTCGAAACCCCTGAACGTTTGAGAACAGGACAAATTAGAACACAAACAGAAGAACTTTTCATTGTATATTACAACAATGCATCAGATTACAAGAATATACAGAGTATAAATGAATAAATATTACACAGAAATATCAGAGATTACAATAAATTACATAGCAGCGGAAAAATAATATAAAGCACAACTGAAGGTGATATACGGATACAGAGCTTTCCGGATATCATTCCAGCTGTAAACCAGGATCCTGTGAATATAAATCTGCAAAACCAAAACTACTAGCTGCCCGTGCGGAAAATAGGGGCACCCAGAGTTTAGGTTAAAACAATAAACTCCAGGTCAGTCATGTGACTGGTGTGAGAACTAAAACAGTTATTTAAAGCTTTACTTTAAAAGAGAGTGATTCAAGGGACCACGCCGTATAACACGGAACGCGTTTCCTCCCAAGAATACCAGTGCATGTAGATAAACAACGCAATGCTTTTTCGAAAAATGAAGCTATTATAAGACCCAGGTCCCATCACACAATGCAACGCAAGCCGGAGGATAGGGTTTTACCTTATAACAGCCAAACATGCTTGGTACGTTTAAAACAAATCATTTGATACTATAATAAGTGTATAGTGTCAAAACAATTTCAATCATAAATATAAATCATAGACGGCATAGTATCCCATGCTACTATGTCGCCATACTAGGCTCTACAAATAAAGCCGAAATACACGTATTGGAAATTGGATTCCGTCATGAGTCGAGGCAAGGGGCAAGCTCCTCTCCGCGTTCGAGACACTCTAGCAAATGCCTCAGGATTACGCACACTGGGTAACCCCTGGATGCTTCAGGGCCGGTCCTCACTTACGTTAGAGGATTAGTATTCCTGAACACACGTTTCCCGGTCCTTACAGACCTATAATCGAGGCGCCTCATCCAACAACCACAAAGGTGAAAAGTATATATATGTCAGGGCTGGTAAGTCACTGACACCACCAAAGCTAGAAAGAAACGTGCGCTCTCCCTGCAGTCCGTATCCCGTTTTTAACTCATACCGAGGTGTGAGGCTCGCGAATACACGCTATACACAAAGCTACCACGTAGGCTGTGCTTTGATCATCAACCACAAGGCTTTGCTTTTCAACAGAAGCCTTGATCCATGCAACTCAGCATGCCACACAGGCAATTCATGCCATGCGATTGATATCTATCGATATATAACCTCTAAGCTCGTACGTCTCAGAGAAGGGCGTTAAGCAAGAGAATAAATTCTCCGCCGCCAAGCAGATATATATTTAATAGAAATCAATCAACACAGAATAAAATCCAATGTCAGACACACAATCCATTTACAAGTCCGTTCTGGGTCTAAACGAAACCGGAGGCACTTTCCTCGCATATCCATCCATCTCCAAGTACGTCTGGACGACCACCAACTATTTCCATCCTCTTGGGTGTACAGCCCAATCAGGATCGTCAGTAATTACCCAAACGATGTGAAAACTTCCGGTCTTCGACCACCGTCTTCATCTTCGACTTATCGTCGAATCGGTTATTCAGAATGGGTATAAACCCGGACTTTCCGAACAACCCGCGTATATTAAAACAAAAGTTACACAAACCCAACATACGCCTCATTCCAATTCATTAGTCACTAACCGTAGATTAGCAAGAGAACAATTTCCCAAACATTAACCCCGAAGGCCGAAACCAACATCAGATCGATACCCAGGAAGCCATTCTTCTTAGCCAACCTACAGCTAGTTTCTAAATTCCACATTCTTAGGGAAAGGTTCCCATTAATTTTATCCAAGATAAATTCTTTAAAATTTATCCTGTGATCTTCCTTTGGATGTCATTTAAAACCAAATTATGGTTTTTCCAACTAGTCGAGATTAGCGAACCGTAACGAAGTAGTTATTTATTTTATTTCCCAATCCCAACCTATTTATCCCATGAAGCAAAACTGGTAATACTCCATATCCAACACCACTGTGTTATCGGTAAAATTAATTACCATTTCACGTTCAAATCTAATTAAAGATTTAACTATCGCTTTGGAGCAAAACTGGCGATACTCCATTCTCGCTCAATTCTAAATTTGATAATTCAGATTATCAATTCGAAATTCAATCTAATTGCAAATTCATTAAAACTCCCTTTTTCTGGGTTAAAGAAATAGGTGTTATTTAAAACACAGTTCACGACAAACCCAAATCACATTCTATTTGTTATCGGGTTAAAGAATCAGTGTTATTTAAAACACTGTTCACGATAAACCCATTTCAAATTTAATCAAATACATTAGAAATTCGATTATTTTAAAACCCCTTTTTAAATCTAATTCATTTATTTAAAAATGATTGGGTTTTAAATTTAGTTGAAAACTAGTTCATTTCGATAAAAATCTATTTTTATCTTTTCAAATATGGAGTTTTTCACCCCAATTTTTCTCAAATCATTTCTTATGATTTTATACAAATTATTACTATTTTTAATAATTTTATCAAGGCCCATACAGTCGATTTCCAACAATGGCCATCGAACTGCACTTATAGCGACCTTTTTCGAATTTGATTTGGACGTATCTCCAAATCCAACCGTTAGATTTTGAATTTCTAATATTCGTTAGAAAGCTCTTTTCGATACGAACCCAACGGTTCCGGTTTTAGGAGAATCCGACGGTCGGATCTCCCGTAATGTCCGTTTGAAATAAATGGTCGAAATTCACGAACTGCCGCGGCGCGGCGCGTTCTATTCAGGCCATTATATTATATATATAATATATATAATATATATTTCGTCGATTACTATTTAAAACGAATTATATAAATAGTTTTAAATTCGTTTCAAAAGCAAATTCTACTTCCCTTTCAATTCAAGTCAAAATTGAATTCTTCTTTATAAATTCGTTTTAAAATTCATTCCTATTCAATTCAAATTTCAATTCAATTTAAATTCAATTCGAATTCGTTTTCAATTCAATTTGAATTCGCTTTCAATTCAATTCAATTCAAATTGGTTTTCTATTCGATTCAAATTCATTTTCTATTCAAATCAAATTCGTTTCGTTTTCTATTTGAATCAAGTTCAATATATATTCAATTTGAAATCAAATTGGTTTTCTATTCCATTCAATCCTAAATCGTTTTATATTCAATTCAAATCGAAATCGTTATATATTCAATTCAAATCGAAATCGTTATATATTCAATTCAAATCGAAATCGTTATATATTCAATTCATTTCGAAATCGTTTTATATTCAATTCATTTCGAAATCGTTTTATATTCAATTCATTTCGAAATCGTTTTATATTCAATTCATTTCGAAATCGTTTTATATTCAATTCATTTCGAAATCGTTATATATTCAATTCATTTCGAAATCGTTTTATATTCAATTCATTTCGAAATCGTTATATATTCAATTCATTTCGAAATCGTTTTATATTCAATTCATTTCGAAATCGTTTTATATTCAATTCATTTCGAAATCGTTATATATTCAATTCATTTCGAAATCGTTTTATATTCAATTCATTTCGAAATCGTTATATATTCAATTCATTTCGAAATCGTTTTATATTCAATTCATTTCGAAATCGTTATATATTCAATTCATTTCGAAATCGTTATATATTCAATTCATTTCGAAATCGTTATATATTCAATTCAAATCGAAATCATTATATATTCAATTCATTTCGAAATCGTTATATATTCAATTCATTTCGAAATCGTTATATATTCAATTCATTTCGAAATCGTTATAAATGTCGTTCGCGTCAAAATGGCGCATCACTAATCAACACGGCTTTATATATTCTATTTCAAATATTTCTTTTTGTCAACACACGACTAATCTCAACGAATGAGTACCGTCCATGTGTGACTATTTTTGTTAAATTATTTCGTTCAACACATGACTAATCTCAACGGATGAGTACAGTCAACACATGAACCTTTATATTATATTGGTAAAGATGTAAATTTTATTATAAAAATAATTCGTTCAACACATGACTAATCCCAACGGATGAGTATAGTCAACACATGAACCTTTATTTTATATTTTATTTTTCAAATTGGAATGAGGCCCAATCAATCACCATATAACGTTAATTATATGGATTTTCATACAACACATGTATATAATAGCATTGAAAACAATCAACCATTAACCAAAGTGCACTACACTGTATAAGCATCAAATATAGATATCTAACGCTTATAACAGCCTGTCAATCAATCGATCGACATATTTAATCAGTCAGGATGAGTGAACTTCAAATTTCATCCCAACACCCGTGTAGGGTTTCAAACAATCAAACACAGATTTTATTCGTGCAGTTGGGCGACGTGTAAAATTTATCGTCCCAATCAATGTCAGTCAAATCAGTGTACATAAACAAACCGTCCGGTTTGTAAATGAATATTTTATTTTATTCACTTCACGTTAAAAATTATACTTTTAACGATAAAACATTTTATTTTAACATATGAATATCTATTCAGTTCATTCTTTAAATAAAATGATATTTTTATTTTTCTAAGATATTTTAGAAAATTTCGGCGGCATAACGGCACGATACTAGAAACGGGACAAGGCCCAGCCTTATCCCCGGTCTAGTGAAGGCCCACGCCATTCACACATCAATCAAATCCACTTTCGTTATGCAAACCACAAAATTTGGAGTAAGGGTCTAACCTAGCCTTACTCCTTCGCCTTATAACGGCGCACGTCTAATCCTAATCAATTTATCGATTTGATTTTTCACACCACAAACCACATTCAAACCAATATCGCAATCAATCTCCAAACAGTCAAACAAACAAGTCCATGGTCTGTGGACGATTGTGTCGGGTGCTACTAAGCACCGTCTGCATCCTAGTATATATATAACTAGAAAAATTAAATTGAAAGGTGAGAAGTTCTCACCAATAGCTATCCTAGCTCCATGGCACTTCTTTGATAGAAATCTTCATTGTTTTCGCATCTTCGTCAGCTTCGTCGTCCGTAGCCACTACATATATAAAAATCGAATTTTTTACTTCGCTATTCAATATATAAAAATCCATTTTTCTATCGAAGTTCAATATATAAAAATTCTATTTTTCTATCGAAGTTCAATATATAAAAATTCTCGCCTTTTCAAAAATATAGATTTCATCATTATAAAAATCATCACTTTACTTCAACGTATATAAAATAAAAATCAGATTTTTATTTCGCTACATATACAAAGATGATATTTTTATATTCTCTATCCTATAAAGATTATATTTTTAATACTTTAAAAATATAAAAATCATATTTTTATTATTTCTATATGGTAAAGATTATATTTTTACTACTTTAAAAATATATAAAGCATATTTTTATAATCGCTATATAGTAAAGACTATATTTTTAATACTTTAAAAATATAAAAATCTTATTTTTATTACTTTAAAAATATAAAAATCATATTTTTATACCTTCTACGCTTCCATAGGATTTTTAATCTTTATAAAAATCACATTTTTATGAACTAAAATCATTCTTCTTATTTCTAAAAATAAAATCTTTTTACTTCTATTTCCTATAAAAGAAAAATCAGATTTTAAAACTATTCTAATTTTTAAAACAATACCGAATACGTTCAATATTAGAGCCTAAATGAAATAAAATAAAATAAAATAAATAAAGAAAATAAAATGGAAGGAACTTACAGATGGAAGGAATTGGGGGGGGGGGTTAGCGGTGCGTCGATCCTTCGATGGATGAGGGGAGACAGTGCGGTGACCATCAGGACGAGGGGGAGGGGGTTGCGTGGGGTTCGATGTGGGTTCGGCGGTTTCCTGGGGGGCTTCGACGAGGAGGGACGAAGGAGGGGCGGATGCGAGGGAGAGGGGAAGAAGAGGAAGAGGCGGCGGCTGGTGGGGCTCCGCCTGGAGGCGCGGCGTTGGTGAAGGCGTCGGCCATTTTTCTTTTTTTTTTCTTTTTTTTTTATTTGTGTTTTCTGATTACGGGATAAAGGGGAAAGGGAAAATATAAATATATATATAATAATTTAATTATTTTATTCTCTAAAAAGTTGACTTTCTATTCGACTTCGAAACGAGACCCACCGACTGTCGCCTATAGCGTTTTACCCCCATTCCGAACCCAATGGGATATGTATCGTAGGTTGATTCTACTGTTTGAATCATTTTCCGTTGAATTTACATTTAAATCCTTATATTGAATTTTAAACGTACCTTTCAAATTACCGGGGTCACATACTAACTAGAAAAATTCTAGAAAAATATTTTCTAGCTTCGTATTGACGATACGGTCCTAACAAAACTAGTTTCGTCGAATTCTGAGACCGTATGAAAAATGGCCAATTTCCAGTCGATTAAAATCAACTGAAACTGGTCAAACGCGTTTTCCTTTGCCACGCTCACATATTGATTCGAAAAATTACGAAATTTAAAACCTAGCAATAATTTGACACTGCGGATCCAACAAAAGTGGTTTCGTCGAAATCCGAGGTCGTTTGCAAAATGTCCATTTTTAAGGGCCTGAATTCCATAGCGACTATTCAGAATTTTCAACTGGACATATCTCTCAATTTTTAAAGTGAAATCTCAGTTTCTTACATCCGTTAGAAAGATATTATCAATCAGATCCTAATGTTTTTGGTTTCACTAAAATCCGGATTGTTTTGCACGCGGTACATTCAATTGAAGTTTGAAATCGAATTATCGAACTACCGCGCCATTTTCAATTCTATTTATAATTATATATAAATATTTATATTCTAACGACGACGCGTATAATATATACGTCGATTCTATATTCAAAATAAATTTTCTCGTCAATATTATTTAAAATAATCTATTTTAAATAATTAAAACTCGCTAAAATTGCCAAAATAAAAATTTTAAACTGGCCCAGATTTTCGGGTTATTACACCTAGGACATTTGCTAGAGTATCTCGAACGCAGAGAGGAGCTTGCCCCTTGCCTCGACTCATGACAGAAATCCAATTTCCAAAACGTGATATTGCGGTTTTAATTTTAGAACTAGTATGTTGACATGATATATGGTACCCATGCCATCTATGATTGATATTTATGATTGAAAATGTTTTGACACTATACATCTATGATAGTATCAAATGATTTGTTTAAACGTATCAAGCATTATTTGGCTATTATAAGGGAAAACCCTATCCTCCGTCTTGCGTTGCATTGTGTGATGGGACCTGGGTCTTATAATAGCTTCATTTTTCCAAAAAGCATTGCGCAGTTTTGTTATATGCACTAGTATTCTTGGGAGGAAACACGTTCCGTGTTATACGGCGTGGTCCCTTGAATTACTCTCTTTTAAAGTAAAGTTTTAAATAACTGTTTTAGTTCTCACACCAGTCACATGACTGACCTGGAGTTTATTGTTTTAACCTAAACTCTGGGTGCCCCTATTTTCGACACAGGCAGCTAGTAGTTTTGGTTTTGCAGATTCATATTCACAGGGTCCTGATTTACAGCTGAAACGATATCCGGAAAGCTCTGTATCTGTGTATCTCTTCTAGCTGTGTTTTTGTATATTTTTCCGCTGTTATGTAATTTATTGTAATCTCTGATATTTATCGAATGTAATTTATTCATTTATACTCTGTATATTCTTGTATCTAATGGAATTGTTGTAATAACAATGAAATGTTCTTCTGTTTGCGTTCTGATTTGTCTTGTCCTCAACGCTATCCGGGCTTTCCTTACCAGGGAAGTTCGGGTCGTGTCAGTTTGGTATCGGAGCTTTGGTTTACAGAGCTCGAGAACAAGACACATTGGAACCAAACGAAAGAATTCATCAGATATTGGATTAGTAATATCCAATTAGAATGACTCATTAGAGATAGGATCAGTAGTTTCCTAGAACGAGTGTGAAGAGTATATTTTTCAAATGAAAACAATATTGTTTTGAAATATAAATCTTTTTATACGTATTTGAATAATTTATTTATTTTGAATTTGGACAATCGATTATATAAAGATTTTGCATATACGCATCATGAACGTATATTCGAAGTTTTAATATACTGGATAGATATAGAATCACATTCTAGACACCCGGGGATAATTCTGATGATGTGGCCACATCAACAGTATTTATGTTCGTATTTCGAAGATGTGATTTCTATATATTTCCATTAGACTGGTGTGAGAACCAAAACTTATATAGATGGATTTATTTGTTGTGATTTGGCATCAAAAACATGATTTTTGTATATGTATCAAAATTATGAATTTGAAACTTTAATTCACTAACTGATTGATGTTTGTGTTGTTTGTTTATTTGTTTAATCATTTTTAACCATTTAGTCTAATTGGATCAAATGTTGAATTGTATTGAAAATGGGTCACATTTGCTTGCATATACATATACTTACATTGAACAGGTCATAGCGAGGAGGCTAGAGCAGAGAATAAAATTTGTTGCCCGACAAATAGGTGCATATTTACTATAATTTACTGTTTTGTTTGGGTGATGATGATTTTATGAGCCGATTGGCTAACCGCTTGGCTTTTTCTTTTTGAGATCAGAAGGCCTGTATGGCAATTTCAGAATTTTCCCGTGGCTCCCGGTGCAGGGGAGGTTATGGCGAAATTTTTCGAAAATTTAGGGTGTTAGCCAAATTTTTGAAGAATTTGAAAATTCTCAGAAACTGAAAAGTTGGAGAATGGAATCCAGATCGAACGTAGAGTTGATTAATCAAACCACTTTCGACTTTGTTCCTTTTCGGGGACGAAAAGTTTTAAGTGGGGGAGAATGTAACAACCCGGAAATGCGAGCCAATTTAAAATTTTTGGAAATTTTAGCGAATTTTCTACATTTAGAATGGATTATTTTAAATAATATCGACGAGAAATTTATTTTGAATATAGAATCGAACGTATATATTTATATACGTCGTCGTTATAATATAAATAATTATATGTAATTATAAAAGGAATTGAAATGGCGCGGTAGTTCGATAATTCGATTTTAAACTTCAATTGAATGTACCGGGTGCAAAATAAACCGGATTTTAGTGAAACCAAAAATATTGGAATCTATTTGAGAATATCTTTCCAACGAATCTGAAAAATCGAAATTTCATAGCAGGAATCAAAAGATATGTCCAGTTGAAAATTCTGAATAGTCGCTATGGAATTCAGGCCCTTAAAAATGGGAATTTTGCAAACGAACTCGGATTTCGATAAAACCACTTTTGTTGGATCCGTGATGTCAAGTTATTGCAAAGTTTCAATTTTCGTTATTTTTCGAATTAATATGTGAGCGTGGCGAAGGAAAACGCGTTTGACCATTTTCAGTTGATTTTAATCGACTGGAAAATGGCCATTTTTCTAACGGTCTCAGAATTCGACGAAATTAGTTTTGTTAGGACCCTATCGTCAATACGAAGCTAGAAATATTTTTTTGGAATTTTTCGAGTTAGTATGTGACCTCGGTAGATTGAAATGCGCGTTCAAATTCAATATATAGAGTTATATTTTGATTTTGACGAAAACCGATAGAAACGATCGAATCAGCCTACGATATATATCCCATTGTGTTCAGAATGGGGGTAATTAGTTAGGGATGACAGTCGTTGGGTTCGATTTGGAGTTTGAATGAAAAAGTAACTTTTTGGAATAAATTAAATTAAATATATATTATTATATAAAGTCAACCCTTACCTTTCTCTCCTCTCATTCATTCACCGTATAAAAAAAGAAAGAAAACCGCAGTCCCCCCCTCACGTCGCTGCCACCCCCCCTCGCGTGCCGCCGGCCTCCTCCTTCTCGTCCTCCTCTCTCTCCTCCTTCCTTCTCTCTCTCCCTCTCCATTTCTAGAAACCCTAACCCCAAATCAACCCAAACCCGCCGCCGTGGGCCCCTCCAGCGCCTCCACCACCTTGCTACAGCCTCACCACGCCCCATCAGGTCCGCCTCCGCCTCCGCCTCTGGCTGCCCTCCCCTTGGCCGTGGGCCCCACAAATCCAAAATCCCTCTTTTTCACAAAAATTCCCATATGTAGAAAAACAGCCAGATCTATTTTGCCCCATAACTCCCAAACCGTGCGTTTCTAGCCAAAGTTCCTCAAGACCGAAGTCGAAGAGCACGATTTTCTATTCGATTTGGTATATGATAAGTCCTATTTTTCATTGCAGAGTTGTCGGTAAAATGCGTCCGAAGTCTGCTGTTCAAACACTGTCAAAATGCTGTCTTTTCGCGATTTCCGTCGAAATGGCACATTTTCGGTAGGAAGACCACTAGGCAAAAGTTGTTCAGAATGGCGTGCTTGTGCTAGAAAAAAAGATGGTGTGAAGATTGAAGCTCGTTTGCAAATTATGGAGCCAGAGCAACAAATCCGGGCGATAGAAAATATGTGAGTTTTCTCCGTTTTAAAGCTTCTATGGGTTTTGACATATGAAGTAAATAAAAATATGATTTTTATATATTGAATAGCTAAGTAAAAATATGATTTTTATATATTGAATAGCGAAATAAAAATATGATTTTTATATATTGAATAGCGAAGTAAAAATTAGATTTTTATATATGTAGTGGCTACGGGCAACGAAAGTGACGAAAGGCGAGAACGACGAAGATTTCTACTTAAGAAGAGTCGAGATGATTGGATTAGCTATCGGTGAGAACTTCTCACTCTAAATTTATTTTTCTAGTTATATATATATATATACTAGGATGCAGACGGTGCTTAGCAGCACCCGACACCCGTCATCCACGGACCATGGATGGCTTGTATGCTTGTTTGATGTGTTGTGAAATTTGTTTGTGTTGTTGATGTGAAATCGATAATATAAATTAATGTGTTGAAATAAATTAATTATCGTTAAAAAAATAATTTTTAACGTGAATGTGAGTAAATAAACATTTATAAACAAATCGGCCGATTTGTTTATATACGCTGATTTGACTGATATAGATTGGGATGATAAATTTTACACATCGCCCAACGGCACGAGTATTAATATGTGTTTGTTGATTTGAAACCCCACACGGGTGTTGGGATGATATTTGGCGTACTCTAATCCCAATTATTTAATTGTATGTCGATCGATTGGTCGACAGACTGTGTAAGCGTTGATTATTTATATTTGATGCTTATGCAGTTGTGTGGTGCACTTTGGATGATGGTTGATTGTTTATCATTGCTATTATATACATGTGTTGTATGGAATCCATATAATTAACATTATATGGTGATTGATTGGGCCTCACTCCAATCGGGAAAATAATGAATATTATAAAAGAAAATTCACGTGTTGAATATAAAAATAGTCATGTGTTGACGATGTTCATGTGTTGAAAATATTCGTGTGTTGAGTAAAATATTTTAATAATAAAATTTACATCTTTATCATATTTAAAATTAGAACTACTTCACGGTGGAGTCTAATTAAAATCAAACGATAGATACCATAGTTTTATAAAATATTTACATAACAAAAATTGTGATGTGTTGACACTACTCATGTGTTGAGATAGGTCGTGTGTTGAAAGAAATATAGATTAATGTGTTGAATGGAATAAATATTCATTTGTTGAATAGAATAACGAATTATTGAAATATATAAAGCCGTGTTGATTAGAGTTCCGCTATTTTGACGTGAACGATATTTATATCGATTATATTCGTTTTTATAATGAATATAGAAAAGGTAGTGATTTCAAAATATACCGTTTTGAAATTATTATCATTTATATAGTAATGATACGAAATATTCAATTTTGATTTGAAATTGAATATAGAGTTGAAATGGTTTTGAAAACGAATTTAAAACGATTTATAAAATACGTTTTAAAAGGAAATCGACAAAATATTATATATATATATATAATGGCCTGAATAGAACGCGCCGCGCCATGGCAGTTCGCGAATTTCGACCATTGACTACGAATTGACGTTGCGGGAGGTCCGACCGTCGGATTCTCCTTAAACCGGAACCGTTGGGTTCGTATCGAAAAGAGCTTTACAATGAATATTAGAAATTTGAAATCTAACGGTTGGATTTGGAATCATGTCCAAATCAAATTTGAAAAAGGTCGCTGTAAGTGCAGTTCGATGGCCGTTGATGGAAATCAACTATACGATTCTTGATAAAATTATTAAAAATATTAATAATTTGTGTAAAATCGTAATATGTGAATTGGAAAGAACTGGGATGAAAAATTCCACATTTGAAAAGATAAAAATAGATTTTTATCGAAATGAACTAGTTTTGAACTAGAATTAAAATCAATTTATTTTTGAAATAAATAAATTGAATTTGAAAGTGATTTTAAAAATAATCAATATTCCCAATACGTGAATGGGACTGGAGTTGAATCGAAATTATCTTCGGAATATTTCGATTTTGGATTTCATGACTATACAGATATTGTTAAGGGAATTTGAAAAATATATTTTATATCGTTATTTCCAATACGATATTTGTTGGTTTCAGGATTTGATATTGAATATAAGCCGCTATATTTTCTATTCAGAGCCTTGTACTTAATATCAAATGTGATGTGGGTTTGTCGTGAATGGTGTCTTCATTAACACTGTTCTTAAGCCCAATGGAGAAAAAGATTAAATCTTTCTATTTAGATTTAATAAAGTGTATCAATTAAATAATATTTAATTAGAATTGAATTTGAATTGGTTTTTGGGTTTATCATGAGCGGTGTTTTGAATAACACCTGTTCTTTAACCCGATTAACAATAGAATGTGATTTTGGGTTTATCGTGAATCGTGTTTTAAATGACATTAGTTCTTTAACCCAATTAAAGACAGGATATTGATTTTTGAAAAGATTAAAACTAAGTGGAGTTTTAAATGAATCTTTAATTAGACTGAAATGTGAATTGATAAATTAAGTTATCAAATCTGAAGGGTGATCGAGAATGGAATACCACCAGTTTTGCTCCAAAGCGATAGTTAAATCTTTAATTAGATTTGAACGTGAGATGGTAATTAATTTTACCGATAACACCGTGGTGTTAGATATGGAGTATTACCAGTTTTCTCCATGGGATATATAGGTTGGGATTGGGAAATAAATAAATAAATAATTACTTCGGTGTGGTTCACTAACCCCGACTAGTTTGAAATGATATCCAAAGGAAGATTAAAGAATAAATTTAGAAGAATTTATCTTGGATAAAATAAAAGGGAACCTTTCCCTAAGAATGTGATTTTGTGAATAAAAGAATATTGTGAATTGGAATGAGGCATTCGTGGTGTTCGTGTAACATTTGTTTACTATATACGTGCGTTATTCAGAAAGGCCGGGTTTATACCCATTCTGAACAACTGATTTGACGAGATGTCGAAGATAAAGACGGTGGTAGAAGACCGGAAGTCTTCACATCGTTTGGGTGATTACTGATGATCTCGATTGGGCTGCACACCCAAGATGAGGGAAACAGTTGGTGGTTGTCCAGACGTACTTGGAGATGGATGGATATGCGAGGAAAGTGCCTCCGGTTTCGTTCAGACCCAGAACGAACTTGTAAATGGATTGTGTGTCTGACATTGGATTTTATTCTGCATTGATTGATCTCTATTAAATATACATCTATTTGGCGGCGGAGAATTTATTCTCTTGCTTAACGCCCTTCTCTGAGACGTACGAGCCCAGAGGTTGTATATCGATGGACATCAGTCGCATGGAGTGAATTGCCAGTGCGGCACGCATAAGTGGCAATTGATCAGGACTTCTGTTGAAAAGCAAAGTCTTGTGGTTGATGATCAAAGCACGGACTGTGTGGCGTAGCTTTGTGTATAACATGAATTCGCGAGCCTCACACCTCGGTATGAGTCAAAAACAGGATAGTGACTGCAGGGAGAGCACGACGTTTCTTTCTAGCTAGGGTGGTGTTAGTGACATACCAACCCTGATATTTATATACTTTTCACCTGTGTGGTTGTTGGATAAGAGGCGCCTCGGAAATAGGTCTGTAAGGACCGGGAAACGTGTGTTCAGGAATAATTAATCCTCAAAAGTAAGAGAGGACCGGCCCTGAAGATCCAAGGATCATAGTGGGGTCCTGGGACATTTGCTAGAGTGTCTCGAACGCAGAGAGGAGCTTGCCCCTTACCTCGACTCATGACGGAAATCCAATTTCCAATACGTGATATTGCGGTTTTAATTGTAGAACTAGTATGGCGACATGATATATGGTACCCATGCCGTCTATGATTAATATTTATGATTGAAAATGTTTTGACACTATACATCTATGATTGTATCAAATGATTTGTTTAAACGTATCAAGCATTATTTGGCTATTATAAGGGAAAACCCTATCCTCCGTCTTGCGTTGCATTGTGTGATGGGACCTGGGTCTTATAATAGCTTCATTTTTCCAAAAAGCATTGCGCTATTTTGTTATATGCACTAATATTCTTGGGAGGAAACCCGTTCCGTGTTATACGGCGTGGTCCCTTGAATTACTCTCTTTTAAAGTAAAGTTTTAAATAACTGTTTTAGTTCTCACACCAGTCACATGACTGACCTGGAGTTTATTGTTTTAACCTAAACTCTGGGTGCTCCTGTTTTCGACACGAGCAGCTAGTAATTTTGGTTTTGCAGATTTATATTCACAAGGTCCTGATTTACAGCTGGAACGATATCTGGAAAGCTCTGTATCCATGTATCTCTTCTAGTTGTGTTTTGTATATTTTTCCATTGCTATGTAATTTATTGTAATCTCTGATATTTATCGAATGTAATTTATTCATTTATGTAGAAGTTAAGCAAATATAAAAATCATTTCTTTTATTTGCAAATTTACATTAGCAACTATATCTAAATATAAAAATCATATTATTGGTCAACACACATACATTAGGATGTGTAGGTGAGTTAAAGTAACATCCTTTGCATGCATTAGAATTTGTGTGCAATCTAAATTAAACATTTTGTGTGCTAGGATATACCTTGAAAACATTTGCCAATAAGGCTATTTCACTTATGTGTAAATGTTATGAATATGTACATATAAATAAAAGAAAATAGAAAATAAAATTTTAATAAATTATAGTTTATTTAACCTTAGAAATGTATAGGGAAATTATACGAATAAAAATACATTTTTATTCGGTATTAGAAATATTATACCATGTTAGTTCATTATCATCAACATGTTGGTAGAATTAAATTGGTTGAATTCTTTAACCAATCATTTATTGTTATGAACTGTTATTGGTTGAAACCCCACACGGGTGTTGGGATGAAAATTTACATACACTAATCCCAATATTCAGTTGTATGTTGATCGTTGGATCGACAGGCTGTGATGAGCGTTATTATTTTTAACGCTTACACAGTGGAAATTACACTTTGGATGTACATGGATGATTTGATGATTATACTGTTATTTTCATATATATGATGTGAGTGAAATCCACGTAATCCAAATTATATGGTAAAGGGTTGAGTCGCATTTCGATTCAGGTGTTCTTTTAAATAAGAATATTTTTACATTAGAAATCCTTTTTATATAAAGTATATATTTTCATATAAAAAAAATTGTTAATCAAGTATATGTTAAAACAAAGAATATTTGTAAGAGATAAAAAAAATTAATATAAAGAAAACTTCCCATTTAGAATCTTTTATATAAAGAATATTTTTAATGATTATTTTAAAACATGTTTTTAAAGATTATTTGGATTTGCAATTATATTTTGTGATATGAAATAAATTGAGATGTGAAGTGGATTTATTGTGGACGATGTTTTAAATGACATTTGTCCTTTAATCCAATTTACATTGAAATTATTTTTTGGAATTTATGAATCTTTTTTATAGATTTATAAAGGCATTTTCTAAAAATCAAGTTTTCCAATTTAATATATTAAATCGGAATTAAGTGGAAATTCGATTGGTAATGATCGAAATGGGCTTCTGTAAAAGAAGACCGATATTAAATATGGAATTTAAGAGGCTTTGCCATTATTCCATTTATATTATTAGTCCGATACAGAAATCTATATCGATTATGTATTGATTTGAAATCTGTGGAATTCCATATTTTAGAAATTGATTTGTGGGTTTATCGTGAACTGTGTTTTAAAGGACACTAGTTCTTTAACATGTTTAAGACAAGAGTTATTCCTTAAAATAAGTAATCTTGTAATAATGATTTTTCATATCAAATCAAAATTGGAGTTTTAATAAATCTTTTAAGGAAGATTTAAGATTTTAATCTCAGAGTTTATCTTTGGTAAAATTAATGAGAATCTTTTAAAATGAATATCTTATTAAAAGAATACTCGGAGTTGGAATGTGGCATAATGTGTGATCTTCCAATATTTGCTTTCTAATCACAAAATACGTGAGTTATTCAGAAAGACCGGGTTTAACCCATTCTGAATAATCATCACGACGATCAAGAGTCGAAGATGAAGACGGTGATTGAAGACCGAAGGTTTTCACATCGTTGGGATGATGATGACTGGTATCTTGAATTGGGATTGGCCTTCCAAGGCAAGGTATTTAGTAATGATCGTCCAAACGCATTTGGAGTTCGACGGACACGTTGTTTCGCTCAGACCTAGAGCGGACTTGTAAATGGATTGCGTGTCTGACATTGTATTCCTTTCTACTATATTTGTTGAACGCTACTGATTATATATTTCTGTTTGGTGGTGAAAAATTTATTCTTTGCTTATCACCCTTCTCTAAGACGTATGAGCTTAGAGGTTATATATATATATATATATATATATATATATATATATATTAGTAGATGATCAATAATATGGTAGGGTCTGACAATGTGACATGCTAAGATGAAAATGATCAAGGCTTTGTTGAAAAGCAGGCCTTGTGGTTGATGATCAAAGCACGGTCTCCTTAGGCATAGCTTTGTGTATATCGTGACTTCGCGAGCCTCACACACCGGTTGAGTCTAAAACGGGAGAAGGGAATGCAGGGAGTGCACACGTTTCTTTCTAGCTAGAAGTGGTGATTGGGCTTTAACACGGCCCGACATTTGCTTATGTGGTTGATGGAATTTTTGCGAGGCCTTAGTTTATTCTTATCTGTCGCCCATGGCTGATTTGTACATCCAATAGGAGCGGGGAGCATGTGTTCAAGCATAACTAATCCACTAAAGTATTTGTGGACCGGCCCTGCTGTATCCAAGGGTTCGCCAACGTCTGAATCCTGAGACATTGCTAGAGTGTCTCGAATCAGTCAGGAGCTCCTCCCTAGCCTTGACTCCTGATGGAAACCCAATTTCCAATACGCCCTTGCGGTTTTGATTGTATAACTAGTATGGCCACATAGTAGATGGTATCTATGCCGTCTAGGATTGATATTATATTTGAAATGTTTTAAATATATATATATATATATATACACACTAATAATAATATCGTATTTTGCATATTTAGCATATTTTGACCATTATAAGGTAAAACCTTATCCTCCGGTTTGTGTTGCATTGTGTGGTGGGACCTGGGTCTTATAATGGTTTCATTTTTCTAAAAAGCATTGTTTTATTTGACGAATTACTTTATTTATACACTGGCAATCCAATGGAGTAAACCTGTTCCGCGTTAGCAGCATGGTCCTGTGATTAGCCTATTTATTAAATAAGTTAAATATAGAATTATCACACCAGTCCCACGACTGACCTGTAGTTTGTTTCACTTTGCAAACTCGGGTGCCCTCTTTTCACACGGGCAGTCGAGTAGCTTTTTGCAGATATAGTTAAGCAGGATCCTGGATTGAAGCCTGAAGCTGGTCCAGAATATTGATGGCCTTCCGCTGAGATTAGTTCCGCTGCAATGTGTTTAATTTATTGTAAATGTATCTTCTGCTGTATTATTTATCGATGTACTCTGATATTCTATACTCTGATGTAACATTTATTATTGATGTTATAAAAGTCTGTATTGTTGTTCTGATGTTTTGTATGCCCAAAGTTAACGTATGCGGAATTTGAACGGTCTTGATCGATCTTGCGATCGTTTGGGGTCGGGCGAAATCCGGGTCATTACAGCTTGTTGATTATTTATCATTATTGCTGCATACATGCGATGTATGAAATCCATATACCTGAAATTATATGATAATTGATTGAGTCGCATTCCAATTCAAAAATAAGGAACATTTTTAAATAAAGGACATTTTTAAATGAAGAATATTTTAAAAATAAAGAGTATTTTTAAAATAAAGAATCTTTAAAAATAAAGAATATTTTAAAATAAAATTTTTGAACAGTAAAAATCACATTTTTATTGTATATATAAACAAAAAAGAATCATTTGTGGAATTATATTTTTGTACATTAAACGTGTCATCTTTAATATGTTAATGAAAAAAAATCATTTGTTGAATTATATTTTTGTACATTAAACGTGTCATCTTTAATATGTTAATGAAAATAAAAATAATCATTTGTTGAATTATATTTTTTTACATTAAACGTGTCATCTTTAATATGTTAATGAAAATAAAAATAATCATTTGTTGAATTATATTTTTGTACATTAAACGTGTCATCTTTAATATGTTACTGAAAATAAAATAATCATTTGTTGAATTATATTTTTGTACATTAAAAATGTCACCTTTTAACATGTTAATGAAAATAAAAATAAAAATAAAAATAATCATTTGTTGAATTATATTTTTGTACATTAAACCTGTCATCTTTAATATGTTAACGTAAATAAAAATAAGCATTTGTTGAATTATATTTTTGTACATTAAACGTGTCATCTTTAATATGTTAATGAAAATGAGAATAATCATTTGTTGAATTATATTTTTGAACATTAAAAATATTATTTTTAACATGTTAATGAAGTGAATAAAATATGTGTTAAATAAAATTTTTGAACAATAAGAATATCATTTTTCTTGAATGTATAAACCATATAAAATATTCATGTGTTGAATAATATTTTTGAACAACAAAAATAGTTATGTTGTTAAATGCCATTTTTATCGATCGATTTTATTCATTTTATAATGAATATCGAAAAGAAGTGATTTCAAAATTTAATATTTTAAAAATATTATCATTTTAATATGATAAAGATATAGAATATTCAACTATGATTTAAAATTGAGAATGAAGCTGGAATCGTTTTAAAATGAATTTGTAAACGATTTATAAAATAAGTTTTAAATGGAAATATATGAAATGTATATAATATATTTAATGGCTTGAATAGAACGTGCTGCGCAGCGACCTTCACGAATTTCGACCATTAACTTCAAATTGATGTAACAGGAGATCCGACCGTCGGATTCTCCTAAAACCGGAACCGTTGGGTTCGTATAGAAAAGAGCTTGAATATATGAAGTTTGAAATCTAACGGTTGGATTTGGAATTAGGTCCAAATCAAATTTGAAAAAGGTGGCTATGGATGAGTCCGGTGGCCGTTATTGGAAAACGACTGTACGGGCCTTAATAAGATTATTAAAAATATGGAAAAACTATGTAAAATCATAATTAATAATTTGGAAAGATTTTGGATGAAAAATTCCATATTTAAAAAGATAAAAATATATTTTTATCGAAATGAACTAGTTAATAACTACAATAAATCTTTAATTAAGATTTAATGGAGTGTTCCGATTAATTAATATTTATTTGGAATTAAATAAAATAAATTTGATTTTGGGTTTGTCGTGAATGGTGTCATAAATAACACTGTTCTTATACCCTTAAATCTTAATAAATGATTTATAAATTCCAAATTATATTTTCACTATTAATTTGTATTAAAGAACAAATGCCATTTAAAACATAGTTCACAATAAACCCACAATCAACTTACATTTCAATTCTAATTAAACATTAATTAATTAGTGAACTTTTCTAAATCTTAATTAAAATATTTATTCTTGCCTAAATCTTTTATTAAGATTTAAATGGAAAATTTTCCAAACTAAAGTTTTCCAATTTTAGAATAAATTGGAATTGAAGGGAATTCGATTTAATAATAATCGATATAAGCTTCTGTGGATGAAGACCGTTACCATATATCGAATTTAAAAATTCCTTGCCATTATTCCATTTATATTATTTGTCTGATACCGAAATTTATGTTGATTATATATTGATTCGTTTTCCGTAAACATTCCATAGTTAGTGGAAAATGATTTCGGTTTATCGTGAACTGGGTTTTAAAGGACATTGGTTCTTTAACCCAAGTAAAAACAGGATTTATTTCCAGAAAATTTGGATAATCATTGAGTAATGGTTTTAGATATTAAAACTGAACTAGAATTTTAAATGAATAATTAGATTAAAATGAGAATGGTATAAACAGGGAGGGATGTGGAAAAATATAAATAAATGATTACTTCAAGGTTCAATAATCCCAACTAGTTAATAAAATGTTTTGAAATGATATTCAAAAGAAGATTAAAGTATAAATTTAAAAGAATTTTTCTTTGATAAGATTAATGAGAACCTTTCCCTAATAATGTGAATATTTTATTAAAAGAATATTCTGAATTGGAATGAGGCGTATGATGTGTTTTTATAGAACTTGATTATAAAATTACGAATTATTCAGAAAGACCAGGTTTAACCCTTTCTGAATAATTAACACAATGACCAACAGTCGAAGATGAAGACGGTGGTTGAAGACCAGAGATCTTCACATCGTTTGTATGATTATTGATGTCTTGATTGGATCGTACACCCAAGACAAGGTAATAAGTGGTGATTGTCCAAACGTACTTGGAGATCGATGTATATGCGAGGACCTCTCTCCTATATTGGACATATGGGACGAGGAATAAGGTGCTTCCGGTTTCGTCTAGACCTAGAACGGACTTATAAATGGATGGTATGTCTAACGTTGTATTCCTTTATGCTGTATTCGTTGATCTCTGCTAACTATATATGTTTGGTGGCGAAGAATTTATTCTCTTTCTTAACACCCTTCTCTGAGACGTACGAGCTTTGTAACAACCCGGAAAATCCGAACCAATTTAAAAATTTTATTTTGGTTATTTTAATGAATTTTGAATATTTAAAATGATTTATTTTAAATAATAACAACGAGAAATTTATTTGAATAGAATTATAATGCATACATTTATATAAATCGACGTTAGAAAATAAATATTTATTATTAATTATAAAAGGAATTGAAAATGGCGCGGTAGTTCAAAATTCGATTTCAAATTTCAAATGAATGTACAGAATTCATAATAAACCAGATTTTAGCGAAACCAAAAATATTAGAATCTATTTGGAAATATCTTTCCAACGAGTCCGAAAAATTGAAATTTCTAGCGAGAATAATAAGTTATGTCCAGTTGAAAATTCAGAATAGTCGCTATGGAATTTTGGCCCTTAAAAGTGGAAATTTTGCAACAACCTCCGTTTTCGACGAAACCACTTTTGTTGGATCCGGAATGTCAAGTTTTTGATAGATTCATAAATTCATAATTTTTGGGGTCAATATGTGGGCATGGCAGAAGAAAACATGTTTTGACAGTTTCAGTCAAGGGTGCGTTTTTTAGAGGTCCCTATTAAGTTTTGAAATAAACTCCACGTCCCTCCCATATTTTAAATCCAAATTCGGTCCCTACTTTTACCAGCCGCCTCCTCAAAAATGAAATTTCCGCCTCCTGCTGCTTCCCTTCGCCTCCTCCATTTCCAGCAAAAAAAATGCGCTAGTGCATTAAAAAAATTCAAAAATTATAAAAAAATCCCAGAAGTCCACGCAAATCAAAAAAAAAAGTTACATATATGTATGCAACTATTGCCTATAGTTGCATACATGTATGCAACTATTGCATACAGGGGATTCAGCTAATGTGTTAGCCTATAAATATGTTGCACACATGTGTGCATGTTTTTCGAGTTATTTGCACAGTAGGATGCAAATAAAAATGAACTGAATTTTACTGTTATGAATTATGGCATCATTTTATGCAATAAATGTGCATACATGCATAGAAATATGCAAATAAATCAATGCGGTAAGAACTGGAATACATGCACATATGCCTGCAATAAAATCAAGTATGGGCATAATATTATGCATTTAACTGTATTATTTTCAGTTTTTTGTTGTTTTCATCTTTCTGACGTGATTTTTGTTGTTTCTTAAACTGAAATTGTTGTATAATGCATAATTCATTTTTTAACTAATTTACGATTTTTTTATTTATTTAATTATTATTAATAAAGTTTTGAAAAATACGGACCTAATTTATAATAAGTTTATGACTGGATGTGAGCCTAATTAAGTTTCAAAATAGGGATGTGAGCCTAATATTCACTTCAGTCAATTTGGATCGACCAGAAAATGGCCAATTTTCAAACGGTCTCCAAATTTGACCAAATTAGTTTTGTTAGAACCGTATCACCAATACAAAGCTAGAAAATATTTTTCGGGAATTTTTAGAGTCCGTATGTGGCCCCGGTAAATTGTAATGTGCGTTCAAATTAAATATATAGATTTATATTTTGAATTTGACAGAAACTGATCGAAACAGCCGAGCTGGCTTACGAAACATATCCCATTATGTTCGGAATGATGGTAATTAGCTAGGGATGACAAGCGGTGTGTCTCATTTGGAGGTCGAAATTTAAAGTTACTTTTTGGAGAATAATTAATTAAATATATTATAATTAAACCATCCCCATTAGTCAACCCTCTCTCCCCCGATCAAATCATTACATATCGACGAAGATAAAAAAACGGAAATCGCGAGGAGGGGGGAAGCCCCGCCGCGGCTGATAGCGTCGCCGTGCCTAGGGCACTGCCACCTCTGGAGACCCCTCCAGCTCCGCCCCGTCTTCTCTCTTTTCCCCTTTTCTATCCAACGCCGTTGTTCCAGTCGAGGTGGGCCCTGCCGCTATCACCAAACCCCCCTTGGAACCCGACGCGCCCCTGACTCTCCCCCACCGCACCGCCTTCTTCCATCGTCACCCCCATTTGACCAGTCCTCCTCGCGAAGACCAGCACCACCTCCGACGATGTTCAGAATCCGAACCGGAACCTTAGTTTTTTTCACTGTAAGTTCTTCCCTTTTCTTTCTTTTTCCTTCTTTAATTTCAGTTTAGTTAATCTATGATTTTCAGTTTAATAAAAATATGATTTTCAATTTTTAGAAAAGGCGAGATTTTCATTCATCTAAAGTTAAGATTTTTATTAAGAAAAAAAATGTTATTTTTGTATGAAGTTCACTAAGATAAAAATGTGATTTTTATATGAAGTTCATCAGAATAAAAATGTGATTTTTTATGAAGTTCATTAAGATAAAAATGTGATTTTTATATGAAGTTCATTAGAATAAAAATGTAATTTTTATGATATGAGTAGCGAAATAAAAATATAATTTTTATATTATAGAGATATGATTTTTATATTATGGAAAGAATAAAAATATGATTTTTATATTATAAAGAAAATTAAAATATGATTTTTATATATGTTGCGACAGATTAAAAATACGATTTTTATATATGAAATGACGACATAAAATTGTGATTTTTATCATATATGTAGCAAAGAAAAAATATGATTTTTATCGATTGAATGGTAATGTAAAAGTGTGATTTTTATATATTAGTTAGCGATAGAAAGATTCGATTTTTATCTATATAGTAGCGGTATAAAAATGTAATTTTTATCCGTGTAGCGTTATTATAAAAATATGAAATTATTTTTAGAAAGATAAAAATATAAATTTTAACCTATGTATATTATTTATAAAATAATTATACAAGGAAATAATTATTGATTGGTTAAAAATATGATTTTTAACATAGGTATACTACATAGATCGACAATCAAAGCACGGCGGAGTGGATCCCAAATGTGAAAACTCATCACTTTTATTTTACTTTCTAGTTAAAATATGTACTAGGATGTAGACGGTGCTTAGCAGCACCCAACCCCCGTCGTCCACAGACCATGGACAACTTGTTTATTTGTTTGATTTTGTTGTGAAAGTTGATTGTGTGATGTGGAATGGAATAAAATATTTTATAGTTGAAAATATTTTATAGATAAAAATATAATTTTTAACGTTTATATGAATAAAATAAATATTTATAAAAAAATCAGATGATTTGTTTATGTATATGCATTTGACTGATATTGATTGGGATGATAAATTTTACACATCGTCCCACTGCACAAACAAAATTCATTATTTTTTGATTGAAACTCCACATGGGTATTGGGATAAAATATGACATACAATAATCCCAATAATTAGCTGTATGTCGATCGATTGATTGACAAGCTGTGTAAGCGTTGAATATTTATATTTAATGCTTATGCACTGTAGAATGCACTCTGGATGATGGTTGATTGTGTAAATGTGTTGTATAAAATCCATATAAATAAAATTATATGGTAATTGACGATGTCTGATTCCAGTTCAGAAAGAATGAATATTTTAAAATAACGAATATTTTAAGAAAATATTCAGTAAAAGATCTAAATCTGATTTTTGTGTCTGATTTGGGATGGACACGAAAATATTTAAATATATATAGCCGTGTTGATTAGATTGATGCCATTTTGACGTGAACGATATTTATATCGATTTTGTTCATTTTTATAATGAATATCGAAAAGGAATAGATGTGTTTTGAAAATACTATCATTTATATATCGATGATATGGAATATTCAATTTTGATTTGAAATTGAATATGAAGTTGAAACCGTTTTTAAAACAAATTTAAAACGATTTATAAAATACTTTTTAAATGGAAAACGACGAAATATATATAATATATGTATTATATATATAATGGCTTGAATAGAACGCATTGCGCTGCGGCAGTTCGTGAATTTCGACCATTGACATCGAATGGATATTACGGGAGATCTGACCGTCGGATTCTCGTAATACTGGAACCATTGGGTTCGTATCGAAAAGAGCTTTCTAATGAATATTAGAATTAGAAATCTAATGGTTGGATTTGGAATTACGTCCAAATCAAATTTGGTAAAGGTCGTTGTAAGTGCAGTTCGATGGCCGTTTATGGAAATCGAATGTACGGGCCTTGATAAATTTATTACAAGCTTAGAGGTTGTATATTGGCAGAAATCAATGGTATGGTGTGGATTGACAATGTGGCATGCTGAGTTGCAAATGATCAAGGCCTTTGTTGAACAGCAGAGCCTTGTGGTCGATGATCAAAGCACAGCTTTAATTAGCATATCTTTGTGTATAGCATTATTTCGCAAGCCTCACACCTTGGTATGAACCAGAAATGGGAAAAGGACCACAGGGAGGACATGCGTTTCTTTCTAGCTAGAAGTGGTCTCGTGGTATGGAGCCCAGACATTTTTACTTATGTGGATGTTGGAAAGTAAGGTACCTCGGATATTGAGTCCCTAGTGGCTCAGATTTTATGCCCCATAGGGTAAGAAAACATATTGTTCAGGCATAACTAATCCACTAAAGTATTTGTGGACCGACCCTGGCGCTCCTAGGTGCAGTTGCACCTGTATCCTGAAATATGGGATAGATTGTCTCGAATTCGGTAAGGACGATCCCTTGCCTTGGTTCATAGATGGAAATCCAACTTCCAATACGACATCATGCGGTTTCGATTGAATAAAAATATATATATAGCATGATTTTTTGTTAAAAAGAAATAAAACAGCATAAAAATATGATTTTTAAATAGAGAGAGCATTAAAATAAAAATGTGATTTTTATTTATTAAGATTATTCTTTAGAAATGTGATTTTTAACATAGACCACGTTGAAACAGATTTCGATGGAACCGACTAGAAGCAAAACGGAATCCAAACCATCGCCCACTAAAGAATGACGGAGTGGAAACCAAAGGTGAGAACTCCTTCTCAATCTATTTATTTTACAGTTAAATAAATATATTAGGATTCAGATGGTGCTTAGCAGCACCAACATCATTTATTGTACAAACCATGATTGTTTATTTGGACTGTATTGTGTGTTGTTTGTGATGTTGAAATGTTGAGCGTATTAAAAATAATGTTAACATTAATGTAGTAGTTGAAATCAGATTATAACTATTTATTTATAATGTAACACCCCGAATTTTCTATTAATAGTGAATTAACAAATTAAAGTATAACTAATTCTAAATTAAATAATTAAGGGAAACGGGTTACGCCATTGCGCTCGTCTTGGAATTCTGCTTGAGATAGAGTCCGAGTTTGCGTGAATCGGACTCCGTATGAAGGAGTTATGACCTCCGGATGTTTCAGAATTCAAATTTAAAATTCAAACAGTTCAAATGAAGTTCAAAATTCCAAAAACAGACCCAAACTGGGTTGGGTGGGAAAATTCCCGCCCAGGCACGAGGTCGACCAGGTGGTCGACCTGGGTAACCAGGTCGACCATAGGGTCGACCTGGGGGTCTACCTGCCCGGTCGACCTGGTTTGGCCCTAGCTGGCCTGGTCGGTTTCTGGTCGAATTTCTGAGCTTTGCTATGTCACTAGGGCTGAGTTGTCACATTCTGATTGGCTTCTCTTGGTGTGTATGGTCTGGATTCACTCTACGATCATCTGATGACTCAAATCAATCTGAAATTCTATAAATACAACTCAACACTCAACCTAAATTCACACAAATAATATAGAACTAGAGCCGTCATGCCGCTGGGAGGAAACTAAGAGTAGCCGTCGGTTAGAGAAAGCTTAGAGACAAGCCAAAACTAATGTAAAACAAGAATTAATCAACGTTTGTCTACCCACAGGAAAGCATTGCAAATTCAGAATTCAGAAATCAGAAAACAAGACTGTCGTTTGTTGTAAATATAGTGATTTTTCCGATGTGAATAAAAGTTAGGATTTGATTCAATGTAAAATGGAAATGGAATTGTGTTATTGTATAACGACGATGTTAGTTCATATCTATGTGTTGTAATGATTGTGGTATTGTGATGTTTGTGTTATAATTGACTTGATGTTGGATCCATTAGAATGTTTGTGGATTAATCTAGTTGATGTTGGATCTATTCAAATTCACATACAAGTTATTTGGTTCATATCTACACCTCTGCTTAGGTGGTTATGACAAGTTATATACAGTACAATGGAACCTCTATGCCTAAATGATTATGTTCATATACATGCTCCTATGTTTATACAAAAATTGCAAGTTCCTAATTGGATCCATGCCAAGATCCACTTTAATACATGTTTCATGCTGTAGTTGGACATATGATTGGATCTAGTTCACACATGTGATAAAATTATACATACTTTATGAACATGTCATATTTATGTCATATTCTAGTGATATTCGATGTTATGCCTATATCTAATCATGTTTAGGCTTATGTTGTCTAAATCATATGATAATTCATGTGACACCTATTTGGTTAGACCCCTGTTTCAATGCAAGTTCACATGTATGTAAGTTGATTTAGCCTATGTTGCAAATTCACATATATGAATGTTGATCTAGTCTACGTTGCAAGTTCACACCTATGATATTCATGTTGACTATTTTGCAAGTTCACACCTATGATGTTCATATTGACTATGTCGATAATGCCAAGTTTACGCCTATGTCATGTTTATGTTAATGAATGCCAATTTTGTGTACGCTAAATTAGGCTAAGTTTTTGGCCTAATATTATATGTTAAAAACCATGCGAATGAAAATTAGGCTAAGATTATTAGCCTAATATTTAGACAGGGTAACGTTGGGAAAATTGGTAATTATAGGAAACTTGACATAAATTTGTGAAAATATATGAAATTGGCATGTTTGTCACATGCCAAAATTGGTGGCACTTTAATGGTATAAATTCTTATACCAAAAATGTTAAACTTGGAAAGTGGGCCATAACATTTAATTTACATATAACAAGTAAAAGAGATAAATATGTAAATATAGAAAATACGAGTATGCTTAACACGAGGTTGGATTGAGTTGTGATGTAAACCTGCCCGGACCCGCCCAGCTGTCCAGTAGTCACAACAATAACTATCCAATGTGGGTGGTTAAGCATTGAGCCTAATAAGGACCCGAGGTTAGACGGAGTTACGGTGTAAACCTGCCTGTAACCGACCGGCACATCTAGTAACCGTAACAATACTTGTCTAATGTGAGTGGTCGGTGCTTTAGAAAGCTAAGGACAGACAAGTCAGGATGGTATGGTTAAGTTAACCAAAAACACTTAACCAATTCAACATGTTAAATTAAACTGATGGGTGGGGTTAGGTAAATACAGACACTTAACCACTTAACATGTTTTACTAGAAAACCCTAGTAACGGGGACCCATTTCAGCAGTAACCCAATTAGGTTTTATCGTACCCTGAAACTAGGCAGGGTGGGGCATGACTACTGGGCTGATTGTAAGCGGTCAAAAGCAATGGCGGTGGGTGCAACAGTGTGGGTTCTAATGGAGTGTGGGCATGCACACACTTTGGAGCAGACAAACAGGGCACTGGGGCACCAGTAGTATAACCTATGCATTCTAGAGTTGTGTCGGGACGCCACCATGGGACTTGATACACCCCATGGTGGGACCAGCATGGTATCTACAATCTTTGGGGGCCGTAAGACGCAGATGATTATGCGAGTAGGAGCCGATCTTTAGAGAAAGGGGATCACTTCACCTCGATCATGGGGTGCCAGTTGAGATAATTCATGTAGGTGTAGAGATATAGTGTGGGGTGCGATAGTATTTTCGATTCTTTCCTATTTCCAGTTTATACTTATCATGCCCTTTTTCTTATTCTCATACTGAAGAGTCGCTAGACTTACCAGGATTTATGTCTGACCCTAATTTCTTTTATCTTCTTTTCTTCCGTCCCGCCGGTCCACAGGGAGAAAACAACCCATCTTAGTCAGGCTCTTTGCAAGCTTCAAGATAGGAGACGTATGGTTTGGACTCTCTTTCATTGGCTATGGCTGTTGGAGACATTCTATGCGGATTTATGCATTTTTAATTATGTTTTATGCTTCTTGTGACGGCCCGCCCCGCACCAGCCTGCATTTCCTCCGAAAGTGCGCTGTACACATGCCCGACTAGCACGGGACGGTCGTCAGGAGAAAGGAAAGAAGGGAACGAACTAATCAAGAACCTGTAGAATGTCTCACAGCGCATGGAGTAAAATATAATAATAATAACATACTTGACATAAAACAGGTGAGACGGTGCATAAGCTGATAACTAAAATCAACATCAACATCAGACAGCGAAAATCCAAATACAGCTTATTACAACTTTCCAAATTTACTGTCTCTAAACAAAAGAAAGCTAAAGTACAAGATGCACCACCAATGCCCAAGCAATGATCTTCAACAACACAGGGAGAATACTATATATATATATATTACGTGGAAGCCTCCTGCTCGTCTCCGGATCATCTACCCGTGCATCGCCAGCTAACCTGTCTCTAGTCTGCTTGTGTGAACACCCAGAGTAATAACAAGAGACATAAAACTCTGGGTTAGACATAAAGCCTTGTATGAGTGATAAGCATCTAAACAGAACAATAACAGGTATACTAAACCATACCTAAACCTGGACCTGCAACCAAAGAGTTAGTACCACATACCGTACAGTACTCTAAGGTGCCATAATAAATAGTGTAAAGAATACGGGGGTGGGGTGTGCATGTCATAATGATAGAAAACAAATCATCCATAGCAACCATCCTCACATCTCTCACTCAGTGCGTAAAGCATACGATGTCCACCACTGTCAATCACTAGACCCATCGAAGTAGTGACGGAGTTCGATTTGCCCAACTACTGCTACTACCAAGCTTACCACATGGAGTCATGACCAAATATTTACAAATGACCCCACTTCATTGGTTTATAGCCCTTTATTCGTACCCAGGCCATTTCAGCCCTGAATCCGTTCACATACTTCCCATACATTGTGATCCAAAGTCATAAACATCGACTGCCCCTTGGCCCATGTCCCGCAGCAAAGCCCAATCATGAAGTGAACTCATCGGTTCCCAACTGGATCCTGAGCTCTAACTTCCCATATTGGACTACCTTTGCATCTCGGGTTATTGGTCATTACTGGGTCGGGTCGGGTTCTCCTTCTAGTCATCGGTTCGGGTCGGGTCCTCTACTTCGGGTCGGTTCGTAGTCTTCTCTTGTAGCGGTTCGGTTCGGGTCCACAACGTCGCATCGGTTCGGGTCGGGTATTCCACTTCGGGTCGGGTCGGGTGTCCTCCTCCGGGTCGGGTCGGGTGCCATCTCCCTTCCAGTTCGTGCTTCCGCTACGATCCGCTCCCTCGTTCTTCACGTGCTCTGATCCGATCCCAGTTCAATTGACGTGGCCTTCCCTCTTGCCAGTCCTCCCAAGTGTCAAGTTCCGATCCGAGCCCTTCGTCCCTTAGTCGATCCGATCCCCAGCTTAACCAACATGGCCTTCCTTTTTTCCTAGCCTTGTTTGTGCCAGACTCCAGTTCGGGTCGGGTTCCTTGCCCGGGTCTCCAATCCGATCCGAGCCCATATCCGATCCGATCCGAAACCCTGCACAACTTTCTGCAACTTTTTCCATCAACTTGTTTACGCCATTCGACGACGTTTTCGACAAATCTAACTATACTAATCAATCACAAATCATCCCAAATAGTCATAGCAACATAGCAAACTACCCACAAACACCAAAACAATGAATTTACATGTCAAAATGGATCAAATATACCCAAAATCCCATTTTTCCCTTAAGCATGATTAAATAAAACTAATCATAGGGTTAACAAAACTTAATCAAATCGAACCAAATTTCCAACAGAGGCATAAAATATTATTTAAGAATTTCTAAACATTATTCTAGAATTTATTAGTGTATAAATTCGCTAATCTTCACTAATTACCCTTAATTAACTGTAATTAGTGCCAAATCGATGCTAATCACTCACCTTGGCCACAAATGAAATTCTCAGAACTGAAACCTTGCTGATTTGGGTGAATTCTAACGTCTAACAGCAGCTCTAGCCTTGCTTTCGTGTTTCCTCTCCTTAATTTGATGTAGATTAAGCCAAAACATGATTAGAAAGTGATTAGAAGGTGATTTGGGTGTTGGAGGCCATTGCTAGGGTTGCAAGAAAGAAAGTGGCGGCTCGGAAATGAGAATAAAATCGTTCTCTAACTGATTTCAGCCTCCTCCTTACCCTAATCCCGAAATCTCCCATTGGGCCTAGCTGTTAATCACCCGGTTAAGCCCAATTAAGCTGTTTTTCACCATCTGAAACTTGTTTTAGCCATATCTCCCAAACGGTGAGTCCGTTTGGCTAATGTGACCACTCTACGGAATTGTAAACCATCATCCAGAGCCAATGGAATTGGTTTCGGGTCGAAATTCCTTTCCAGTCAAAAGTTGTGGCCACAACAGTACAACTAGGGGTAAAATGGTCATTTAAAAATCGGGAAAAATCATGAACATGGGAAATGACCCCAATAGTAGTCTCCCAAAGTTACATGACCATACGACTTCATATGTGAAAGAAATAAATATTCTATGGTCCTATGATGCGTAGAATACGGGTCGTTACACTCTCCCCCCTTAAGAATTTTCGTCCCCGAAATTCCTTAACCCAAAACATACAAAAGATCCCGCATGCCTAACAGGCACATACAACAATCAAACATGCAAAACAAGCAAACAAGCCTATCCCAGCATGCGGAAAACTAAATCGAAGTCAAAATCTTACCAGGCAAGGAGTTCTGGGTACGTCTTCCTAATGTTCTCCTCTGTCTCCCAAGTACAATCATTCTCGTCCTCGCTCCACTGAACCTTGACTAGCTTCACCGCCTTCCTTCGAAGTTGCTTCATGTCGTGCTCGACAATACGGGCCGACTTGCGGTTCCCAACCGCCTCGGGTTCTACTTCGAAGTCCTCTAACTGATCAGGTGAAATAGTCATATCTGAGTCGTGAACGAACTTCCTTAGTTGGGAAACATGAAATACATTGTGAACTCCCGCCATCTTCTCTGGTAAGTCAATTCTATATGCCAAATTCCCGACTGTTTCAAGAACAGGGAATGGGCCAACAAATCTCGGTGCTAACTTGCCTCTCCTGCCAAATCGTATCACGCTCTTCAACGGAGAAATCTTGACAAACACCAAGTCACCGACGGAGAATTTAAGTCTCTTCTCCTCTTATCAGCATAACTCTTTTGCCTATCTAGGGCAACTTTCATTCGTTGTTGAATGATCTTGATTTTATCTTAAGTTTCCATCACCACATCTAGTCCAAGCATAAACTTCTCGCCAGTCTCTATCCAACATGATGGTGAGTTGCACGGTCTTCCGTACCAAGCTTCATATTGAGCCATACCGATACTGGATTGGTAGCTATTATTATATGCAAACTCTACTAGATGAAAATGGTCATCCCATGATCCACCAAAATCCAATATACATGCTCTCAAGAGATCTTCCAAAATACGGTTCACCCTCTCCGTCTGACCGTCGGTCTGAGGATGATATGCGGTACTGAGATGTAACTCTGACCCTAGAGCCTCTTGTAAGCTCTTCCAAAACCCACTAGTGAACAACGGGTCTCGGTCACTCACAATGCTTTTAGGTACTCCATGAAATCTCACTACCCACTTCATATACAATTCTGCTAACTTAGCTGCCGTTCTGGTCGATTTAACTGGTATAAATCTTGCACTTTTAGTCAATCGGTCCACAATCACCCAAATGCTATCATGTCCCGATCTAGTCCTTGGTAAACCATCGACGAAATCCATCGAGACTTGCTCCCATTTCCATTCGGGAATTTCTAATGGCTGTAACAACCCACTAGGCTTCTTTTGCTCGGCTTTAACTAGCTAGCAATTCATGCACTTGGATATAATCTTCCCAATGTCTCTTTTCATCCCTTCCCAGTAGTAGGTCTGCTTCATATCTCGATACATCTTGTTACCACCGGGGTGTATAGTCAGTTTTGAGTGATGATATTCTCTAAGCACTTCATCTCTCAATCCATTGACATTGGGTACTGTAACAACCCGTATTTTCAATAACCTGTTATAACATAAATGGAGGCAGAATTAAACTGTAAAATCTGAATCAAGGGAAACGGGCTATGCCATTGCGTTCGTCTCGGAAAAATACGCGAAAAAGAGTCCGAGTTTTCGAAAATCGGAGTCCGTATGACCAAGATATGGCCTCGCGAAGTTTCACGAAAAATTCCCAAATTAAAGTATACTTAATTAAGTGAAATGGGTTGCGCAGAGAAATATATATATATTGATATATATATATATATATATATATATATAATTGAAAATTAAATAAATAAATATGCAAAAATGTTCAAAACAGCGAATTGGGAGAGGGGAATTACCGAACCAGCCGATTTTTGAGGTCGACCCGAGCCCGCTGGGTCGACTAGGGGTTAATCCAGGGTGTTTGGCTGTCAACCTGTGGGCCGATTCGCTCAAATGCAGATTTTGCATTTGGATGGTTCTCATGGTTCATCTTTAATCTAAAGGCCCTAGATGGTTCCTACACTTGACTTCTTCCCCAAGACATGCTTTGATGGCTTGGATTGAATCTAGGTTTAATCCTATGGCCTAAAACACTTGCCTAATCTATAAATAAGACCCTAACCTATCCTAAATCCTCATTATTCATTCATGCAACTAAACTATGGCAAAATTTCTATCTCATGGCCTCCACTCAACTATCCTATCCTCCACTTCATTTCTATGAGAAGTTTCATGATCATGAGAGTATTAGAGAGTCCCTAGGTTAGTATGAGAGCTTCTCAAGTTGATTTCAAGGCTAAAGCTTTGATCTTTGTTCATAAAGATGGGGTTTTTATTGATTTGGAGTGTTCATCTTTGGGTTTTTGGGTGATGGCATGCATAGGCTTCATCACAAGCTTTAATTTAATCGATTTAGACCTTCATAGCAATGTAAGCCCTTTTCCTACTCTTAGATATTAACTATGAAGTTAAATGTTCATGTTGCAAGTTTGGGTTTGATCATTGAGAATGATACATGCTATCATGTCATGCAAGTTTATGAAGTCATTATCTTGATCTTATGAGCCAAAAGCTACAACCTTTATGTTGAAATGTTTCATTATGCAACATGAGAACCTTCATACCCTTTTTTTTTTTGTCAACTTGCAAATGAAGTCATAACCCTTATATGATGATATATGCGAGTTTCTAGTCATCATTCCATGTCTTTTGTCACCATGATTCGCTTATGTGCCAAGTTTGGGTTTATGCATGTTTTTGAGGCTTAAGAATGTAACATGCAAGCTAATGAACACATTTGTGCCTCATTTGCCACTATGATTAACTTGTGGCTTAATATCCATTTTTGTCATGCCTTTGCCAAGTCTCTTCTTTTAATCCATTACGTTGTTGCGAACGTATATGCGAGTTTAAAAAGCGTTGGGGTCACATTATGGGAAAACATAATGATATGAACATGATTTGGGTAAATGGGTATAAACATGAAAACGTGTAACGTTAAATATGACATGTGTTTATACTTGAAAACATGACTTGAAATATAACATGGAAGTGACATGTAAGTATGCATAAAAACATAAGCTTGGGAATTTACCTATTAAGTTAGGTCTACCCATTGGGAATTTACTTAATAAGTTAGGTCTACCCAATTGCTTGAAAACTTGAATATGAACATGACACTAGACTAAACATGAAAGTGGCCAACTCGAGGTTGGGTTGAGTTTGCAACATAAAGATACCCGTAACCGACCGGCCTAACTAGTAGTTGCAAACAATAGGACCCAATGTGAGAAGTTGGTCATGTTGTGCTTGAACCCGAGGTTAGACCAAGTTGTGGTGTAAAGCTACCCGGAACCGACTGGCTTAACTAGTAACCACAACAAAGTCTAATGTGAGAGGTTGGGGTGCATTAAGAAATTAATGCCACATGATAGGGTTAAGTTAATTTGATTAATGACTCTTAACCAAATATGACATGGACAAATGGGTTAAGTAATTGGATTAGGCTAATGATACTTAACAAAACATGACAAGGTTGGGTAGGTTAAGTAACTTGATTTGCCTAATGACACTTAACCATTTTTATACGACTAGTGGACGGGGATTAAGTTAACCAACACTTAATCAATCCAACACGATAATTTGGTAAGGTTAAGTAAGTTTTCTTAATGACACTTAACCAAAAGATACAGTTAATGGATGAGGTTAAGATTAGATTCAACTAGTCTAAACATGATAATCGGATGGGGTTAAGATTAGACTCAACTAGTCTAAACATGATAATCGGATGGGGTTAAGTTAGCCTAGACTTAATTAATCCCACTTGGTAGTTTAATGGGGTTAAGTTAAATACTTAACTAATCTAACACGATGATTTGAAGTGGCTAAGTGACCTATACTTAACCAATCTCACCCGTTAATTTGAAGAGGTTAAGTGACCTAAACTTAACCAATCTAACTCGTTAATTTGATGTGGTTAAGTGATCTATGCTTAACCAATCCAACTCGTGAATTTATTGAGGTTAAGTTAACCCATACTTAACCAATATAACGTGAAAACATGATAAGGCCAAGTCATGAATCGCTTGAATACACTTGACCGGTTTGACTAAGTAATTTCATAGGGTCAAGTTAATATATACTTAACCAACTTGAGCATGGTTTGTAGGGTTAAGTCTTGGACTTGGATACTTAGCCAATTTTGACATGATTTGTAGACGGGTTAAGCCTTGAACTTGGATACTTAGCCAATTTTGACATGATTTGTAGACGGGATTAAGTCATGAACTTAAGTGACCCTTAATCTATTATGTAAACCCTAATTCGGAGAATTAGGTGGGTAACCGTAATTAACAAGGATAACGGGAATAAGGCTAAGTCGTAAACCTTGGTTGAAGGATAACTAAGTAATGATTCTTAGTCAAGGAAATTTAGACCAGTTCATAGATAAATGAGTAACCTGATACGGTAGGTCATCGTTTAAGTATACGAGTAGGAGCAAGTATCTGATTTAGATAAAGGCTCCAGCGAACTGGGTAACGAAGCAGCGGCTTCGGGGAACGTGAGGATATTCTTGGGATCCCTCTGTGGGCTGCCAGGTAATTATACTAGGCTCATGAGAGGTTAAGGTCTGCGTTAGAAGAACCAAGAGTATGCCTTGGTTGCTATACGAGCGACCTAAAGACGGGGATGGATAGGGTATAGTCGACGAAACATGGTCGTACCCTAGATAGCATTTTTCGTCAGGCTACCTTCCATCTTTGGTCAAGCGTGTACGTACGGAAAGGCAGAGAACACCCAATAGACCATAATTGCTATATAATTATGGTTGCGGTAAGGCTAGGATTGTGGGTTGGCCAGTAGTGTGTTCTCATACAGGATTTATCCTGTCTTGTCTTTCGATAGTTGAGGGAGGGGTCCCGTGGGACCATAGCCACGGATAGAAAAACAGACCTTAGCATCTGCACCGGCAGATAAATCAAAAGCTCCCGACCGAGTCCTGTATTTCCTGACCTGCCCTGTGACAGGACTCGGATGGCACGATGTGATACATGTGCATACAGTCATGGAAAAACGATTCACGATGAATGCGTGGGGAAAAGGGCGCGGTTGGCGGTTAGCGTAATCCCTAGTGGCCCTAGGTGGTTGAACCCAAACCGAGATACGAAAACGTGCAATAGGTAAGCGTAATCCCTAGTAGCCCTAGGTAGCATAAGTCCTAGTTGTACAGACGATAATTCATGTTGGAAGACCCTAGCTAGGTTTAGGGTAACAGTCCAAACCGATCTTAGGGATCATGGAACTATGTTAAAGTAATATAGAATCTCATGGGAAAGCCCGTATGGTCTACGGCAAGGGACTGAACATTTACATGGAACAAAACATACGAGTTGAGTAACCTATATATGCGATATACTAGGTTGACATGGACCATTACACAACTTTTGAGTAAGGGTCATTCACGGATAACACGTGATACAGTTGGGATACTAGTACGGTAGGTGTAGAGCAGATGTACGGGATAGATACCATGGGACGTTATACGTGATAGATATCTTGGGGATATTATACTTGATAGAAACCTGACGATGTGATACCTTGTTTTATCTTGACATCGTAATTTATCATGACACCTTAGTTTATCTGAGTTCAGTAGTTCATCCTGTTATTTTGATTTAGCTTATCTATCTTGTTATCATGCTTATGTTCATCTCAGTTTCTCATGTCAGTTAACTTTACTAGTTTTTATGCTAATAGTAGATAGGGCTTACTCAGTCTTTTTTACTGACCCGTTTTGTTTCGCCTCTTTTCTTCCGTTTCCCCCCCAGGTTACAGGGAAGAAATACTGCTGTTTAGTTCGGACTTCTTCTGCTTGAAGGTCATCATGGATGGCTTCGACTTTCGTTGGCTATGGCTACTTTACTATTTTTACTTGGGGAATAATTTATGAAAAAGTCTTTATGCTTCTTTATTATTGCAAGACAGGTTTTGATGTACTCTGATGTAAAAGGCTTTAGACCTTAATTATTAATGTTTATGAAAGTTTGATTTTACTTCCGCTATGTTATATGTACTGTCTTGTGATATTTCTGTGCATGTTTACCAATAATGCCCCTCTAAAGCTAGTGCATTCCTTTGCGAGTGACCCTAGCGGAGGCGGGGTGTTACATTTGGTATCAGAGCCAGGTTACCAGACTGGGCAAAAGTTTTTAAAGACCTTCTGAAAACTATTTGAAAATCGTTTATAAAGAAGCATTTTTCAAGAAAAATTTCTTTTAAAAGAAAAAGGCTATTCCCCAAAGGCCATTAGCACTATCCTTGTTTCCTTAATTGAATCTCTTTTCCTTTCTTTCCTCCATCTATAGTCACAGTGGTTTTAACTGCGACTAGTCTTTTCTATCTACGAAAGTGTTTTCCTTACGATGGAGGTGGTTCTCGAGAGACCAGTGGCCGCGTTATAAGAAAGGATAGTGAGGAAGAGGATAAAGGATACGAGCTTAAGGATGAGCAACTTGTTGGTATGGCTCAGCCCAGGACGAGAGAGAAGGATGAACAATGAAACCCATGACGAGAGAGTACCTTTGGCATGGTAAAACGGGACGGATAGTTAAGTATTATGGGAAAAGGACAAGATCATCGGGAGGGCAGCAGTATGCTCTCATTTCTAGGGTACCTCGGAAGGAGGGTGACGATCTTGTTAAAGGTTTAGCTTTTTTTCTCTATCATCCCGTTAGGACTTTGTTTTGATCATCGTATCATTTAAGTCTGCTTCGATAGTTGAGTCTCTGTACCTTAAGTACTAGCGTAATAAAGAATCCCATTTTTGTCTCAAAGTCCTATTGGAGAATCAGTCCATTTATACATGACTTGTTTGGATTTGAGAATGTCTATGCCAAGAGTTGAGTTTGGAAATAATGCTTATGTTTATAAGCTATGGATGGATTCTAGGGGTGAAGTGGTGATCCAGTAGGGGGTGCCACTCTCGGTTTTGATAGGAGGGTAGTTGGAGCTTTCGACTAGCTTTGGTAATGCCCTCGAAGTATCGTGTAACCTTTTTGAGGTTCTGTCATGACTAGTTACTTAGAATCCCTTGATGCCTTTATTAGAAATTTGAAGCCCGATCGAGTGGTGTTCGCCGATAAGACAGATGGTTTATTTCACTTATGCATGGGTTATAGAAATCACCCTAGTAAGTGCGCATGATAACCTGGTTGGCATCTGGTTACTTTCAAGAGAAAGTTCTTCTACGTGGAATACCTTGTGGTACGAGGTCCGAGATTCACTAGTGAATTTTGGAAAGCTTGCATGAGATCATGAGTACGCAGTCATGTTTGCGTCAAGTATTCTAGGAAAAGGATAAGTGCAAGTGGAACGAGAGGCGACGAAGAAATGGGTTCCAGCTCATGGTATGGAAACAGGAAATAAGAAGCTACGAAATCGCGAAGTTAAAGGATGGTCAAGGCACAATGGAATTAAGCTCAAGGAGATACGACTTTGATGGTCAAAGACTAGATACGCGCATGATATCTCTTTTTGAGAGTATATCCTTGATCCCTGTTTTCTGTAGAGCTTACTTGTAGGCTATCTTTTGTGGACATCCTCTCGGTCCTATTTTCTGTTACAAACCCCGTAAGGAGTTTGTCTTGTTTATCTTCTCGACCCTGTTTCAGGGAATCCTAGGTAGAATCCTATGGATGTAAACATGTATTTGAAACATGTTATGATTGATATGGTTGCAAGTGGTTGCAAGTGGTTGCTCGTGGATGCGCGAATACACATTAGATACTAGCTCGACTCGGTCACATTTCATATTGCATATGCACGAGTATTTATACTTGTTTATGGATGAAATCGAATGTATTATCATGCGGTTGTTGCATATGAATGAATGATTGTGCACGCATATAGTATCTATATGACTAGGACTATTTGTATACATGTTGGATTCATGGCACTATACATATTTTGCATTAGAAAGATTATTCAGGCCTGATCATTAGCATTAGCTAAGGAACATGTACACACACATTTTGCATATATTCATACAGCATTAGAAATCATCTAAGGACAATGGTTGCTTGTGGATGATGTTTTGAGTAGATGGATGATGGATGGTAGGATATGTTCTTCCTAACTTGGAGATTTCGGGGACGAAATCCTAAAAGGTGGGGAGAATGTAACAACCCGTATTTTCAATAACCTGTTATAACATAAATGGAGGAAGAATTAAACTGTAAAATATGAATCAAGGGAAACGGGCTATGCCATTGCGTTCGTCTCGGAAAAATACGCGAAATAGAGTCCGAGTTTTCGAAAATCGGAGTCCGTATGACCAAGATATGGCCTCGCGAAGTTTCACGAAAAATTCCCAAATTAAAGTATACTTAATTAAGTGAAATGGGTTGCGCAGAGAAATATATATATTAATATATATATATATACATAAAATTGAAAATTAAATAAATAAATATGCAAAAATGTTCAAAACAGCGAATTGGGAGAGGGGAATAACCGAACCGGCCGATTTTTGAGGTCGACCCGAGCCCGCTGGGTCGACTAGGGGTTAATCCAGGGTGTTTGGCTGTCAACCCGTGGGCCGATTCGCTCAAATGCAGATTTTGCATTTGGATGGTTCTCATGGTTCATCTTTAATCTAAAGGCCCTAGATGGTTCTTACACTTGACTTCTTCCCCAAGACATGCTTTGATGGCTTGGATTGAATCTAGGTTTAATCCTATGGCCTAAAACACTTGCCTAATCTATAAATAAGACCCTAACCTATCCTAAATCCTCATTATTCATTCATGCAACTAAACTATGGCAAAATTTCTACTCTCATGGCCTCCACTCAACTATCCTATCCTCCACTTCATTTCTATGAGAAGTTTCATGATCATGAGAGTATTAGAGA
The DNA here is from genome assembly GCA_030737875.1 of Allium sativum. Taxonomy (NCBI): domain Eukaryota; kingdom Viridiplantae; phylum Streptophyta; class Magnoliopsida; order Asparagales; family Amaryllidaceae; genus Allium; species Allium sativum. Next base: position 61,266,044 of record CM060924.1, read on the forward strand.
GTCCCTAGGTTAGTATGAGAGCTTCTCAAGTTGATTTCAAGGCTAAAGCTTTGATCTTTGTTCAAAAAGATGGGTTTTTTTTATTGATTTGGAGTGTTCATCTTTGGGTTTTTGGGTGATGGCATGCATAGGCTTCATCACAAGCTTTAATTTAATCGATTTAGGCCTTCATAGCAATGTAAGCCCTTTTCCTACTCTTAGATATTAACTATGAAGTTAAATGTTCATGTTGCAAGTTTGGGTTTGATCATTGAGAATGATACATGCTATCATGTCATGCAAGTTTATGAAGTCATTATCTTGATCTTATGAGCTAAAAGCTACAACCTTTATGTTGAAATGTTGCATTATGCAACATGAGAACCTTCATACCCTTTTTTTTGTCAACTTGCATATGAAGTCATAACCCTTATATGATGATATATGCGAGTTTCTAGTCATCATTCCATGTCTTTTGTCACCATGATTCGCTTATGTGCCAAGTTTGGGTTTATGCATGTTTTTGAGGCTTAAGAATGTAACATGCAAGCTAATGAACACATTTGTGCCTCATTTGCCACTATGATTAACTTGTGGCTTAATATCCATTTTTGTCATGCCTTTGCCAAGTCTCTTCTTTTAATCCATTACGTTGTTGCGAACGTATATGCGAGTTTAAAAAGCGTTGGGGTCACATTTTGGGAAAACATAATGATATGAACATGATTTGGGTAAATGGGTATAAACATGAAAACGTGTAACGTTAAATATGACACGTGTTTATACTTGAAAACATGACTTGAAATATAACATGGAAGTGACATGTAAGTATGCATAAAAACATAAGCTTGGGAATTTACCTATTAAGTTAGGTCTACCCATTGGGAATTTACCTATTAAGTTTGGTCTACCCAATTGCTTGAAAACTTGAATATGAACATGACACTAGACTAAACATGAAAGTGGCCAACTCGAGGTTGGGTTGAGTTTGCAACATAAAGCTACCCGGAACCGACCGGCCTAACTAGTAGTTGCAAACAATAGGACCCAATGTGAGAAGTTGGTCATGTTGTGCTTGAACCCGAGGTTAGACCAAGTTGCGGTGTAAAGCTACCCGGAACCGACCGGCTTAACTAGTAACCACAACAAAGTCTAATGTGAGAGGTTGGGGTGCATTAAGAAATTAATGCCACATGATAGGGTTAAGTTAATTTGATTAATGACTCTTAACCAAATATGACATGGACAAATGGGTTAAGTAATTGGATTAGGCTAATGATACTTAACAAAACATGACAAGGTTGGGTAGGTTAAGTAACTTGATTTGCCTAATGACACTTAACCATTTTTATACGACTAGTGGACGGGGATTAAGTTAACCAACACTTAATCAATCCAACACGATAATTTGGTAAGGTTAAGTAAGTTTTCTTAATGACACTTAACCAAAAGATACAGTTAATGGATGGGGTTAAGATTAGACTCAACTAGTCTAAACATGATAATCGGATGGGGTTAAGATTAGACTCAACTAGTCTAAACATGATAATCGGATGAGGTTAAGTTAGCCTAGACTTAATTAATCCCACTTGGTAGTTTAATGGGGTTAAGTTAAATACTTAACTAATCTAACACGATGATTTGATGTGGCTAAGTGACCTATACTTAACCAATCTCACCCGTTAATTTGAAGAGGTTAAGTGACCTAAACTTAACCAATCTAACTCGTTAATTTGATGTGGTTAAGTGATCTATGCTTAACCAATCCAACTCGTGAATTTATTGAGGTTAAGTTAACCCATACTTAACCAATATAACGTGAAAACATGATAAGGCTAAGTCATGAATCGCTTGAATACACTTGACCGGTTTGACTAAGTAATTTCATAGGGTCAAGTTAATATATACTTAACCAACTTGAGCATGGTTTGTAGGGTTAAGTTTTGGACTTGGATACTTAGCCAATTTTGACAAGATTTGTAGACGGGTTAAGCCTTGAACTTGGATACTTAGCCAATTTTGACATGATTTGTAGACGGGATTAAGTCATGAACTAAAGTGACCCTTAATCTATTATGTAAACCCTAATTCGGAGAATTAGGTGGGTAACTGTAATTAACAAGGATAACGGGAATAAGGCTAAGTCGTAAACCTTGGTTGAAGGATAACTAAGTAATGATTCTTAGTCAAGGAAATTTAGACCAGTTCATAGATAGATGAGTAACCTGATACGGTAGGTCATCGTTTAAGTATACGAGTAGGAGCAAGTATCTGATTTAGATAAAGGCTCCAGCGAACTGAGTAACGAAGCAGCGGCTTCGGGGAACGTGAGGATATTCTTGGGATCCCTCTGTGGGCTGCCAGGTAATTATACTAGGCTCATGAGAGGTTAAGGTCTGCGTTAGAAGAACCAAGAGTATGCCTTGGTTGCTATACGAGCGACCTAAAGACGGGGATGGATAGGGTATAGTCGACGAAACACGGTCGTACCCTAGATAGCATTTTTCGTCAGGCTACCTTCCATCTTTGGTCAAGCGTGTACGTACGGAAAGGCAAAGAACACCCAATAGACCATAATTGCTATCTAATTATGGTTGCGGTAAGGCTAGGATTGTGGGTTGGCCAGTAGTGTGTTCTCATACAGGATTTATCCTGTCTTGTCTTTCGATATTTGAGGGAGGGGTCCCATGGGACCATAGCCACGGATAGAAAAACAGACCTTAGCATCTGCACCGGCAGATAAATCAAAAGCTCCCGACCGAGTACTGTATTTCCTGACCTGCCCTGTGACAGGACTCGGATGGCACGATGTGATACATGTGCATACAGTCATGGAAAAACGATTCACGATGAATGCGTGGGGAAAAGGGCGCGGTTGGCGGTTAGCGTAATCCCTAGTGGCCCTAGGTGGTTGAACCCAAACCGAGATACGAAAACGTGCAATAGGTAAGCGTAATCCCTAGTAGCCCTAGGTAGCATAAGTCCTAGTTGTACAGACGATAATTCATGTTGGAAGACCCTAGCTAGGTTTAGGGTAACAGTCCAAACCGATCTTAGGGATCATGGAACTATGTTAAAGTAATATAGAATCTCATGGGAAAGCCCGTATGGTCTACGGCAAGGGACTGAACATTTACATGGAACAAAACATACGAGTTGAGTAACCTATATATGCGATATACTAGGTTGACATGGACCATTACACAACTTTTGAGTAAGGGTCATTCACGGATAACACGTGATACAGTTGGGATACTAGTACGGTAGGTGCAGAGCAGATGTACAGGATAGATACCATGGGACGTTATACGTGATAGATATCTTGGGGATATTATACTTGATAGAAACCTGACGATGTGATACCTTGTTTTATCTTGACATCGTAATTTATCATGACACCTTAGTTTATCTGAGTTCAGTAGTTCATCCTGTTATTTTGATTTAGCTTATCTATCTTGTTATCATGCTTATGTTCATCTCAGTTTCTCATGTCAGTTAACTTTACTAGTTTTTATGCTAATAGTAGATAGGGCTTACTCAGTCTTTTTTACTGACCCGTTTTGTTTCGCCTCTTTTCTTCCGTTTCCCCCCCAGGTTACAGGGAGGAAATACTGCTGTTTAGTTCGGACTTCTTCTGCTTGAAGGTCATCATGGATGGCTTCGACTTTCCTTGGCTATGGCTACTTTACTGTTTTTACTTGGGGAATAATTTATGAAAAAGTCTTTATGCTTCTTTATTATTGCAAGACAGGTTTTGATGTACTCTGATGTAAAAGGCTTTAGACCTTAATTATTAATGTTTATGAAAGTTTGATTTTGCTTCCGCTATGTTATATGTACTGTCTTGTGATATTTCTGTGCATGTTTACCAATAATGCCCCTCTAAAGCTAGTGCATTCCTTTGCGAGTGACCCTAGCGGAGGCGGGGTGTTACAGGTACGACTAGTCTTCCATCCTTTCTAAGCCATCCATCTCGATCAAGCCCATACTTGTTCATCTCCTCATCGATACCCATCTCTAACTTGGAGATAATTTCCAATAGGTTAGGATCATCCCTCTGACTAGAGCCGATATGCTCAATCAAAGTAGGTCTGACCGTCAAACTTGCTAACATTTCTTGATTCAATTCGCACTTTGGTCTGAAATCAAACCCCGCGATATACTCCAGTTACTTCCATTCAAGAAACATAACCCCTAAATTGGCATGTCTCCTACTCAATGCATCAGCCACCGCATTGCCCTTTCCCGGTGTATATGCGATGTCAAAATCATAGGAAGCCTAGAATTCTAACCACCTTTGTTGCCGGAGATTTAAATCCTTCTGGGAGAAGAGATACTTCAACGACTTATAATCTGTGAACAACTCAAATCTTTCTCCTAAGAGATAGTGTCTCCACATCTTCAATGCGAACACGATCGCTGCCAATTCCGAATCATGGGTAGGGTATCTTCTGTCGTGTGGTTTCAATTGCCAACTTGTATAAGCTACAACCCTACCGCCTTGCATCAATACAGCACCCAGTCCGGTACCACAGGCATCCGTGTATACCGTCATCTCTTTATTCCCCTTAGGAATGACTAACACTGGTGCACTTGTCAACTTGTCCTTTAGACTCTTGAATGCATTCTCGCACCTTTCATCCCAGACAAAAGCTTGATTCTTGTTGGTCAACTGGGTCAATGGTGCTGCTATCTTGGAGAAAACTTGGATAAACTTACGATAATATCCAGCTAACCCCAAGAAACTTCTTACATCTGTTGCATTCTTGGGCGTAGGCTAATCCTGTACCATAGCCACATTCGCCGGGTCCACGACAATACCATTCTCTGATACAACATAGCCCAAGAACCTCACTTCCCTCTTCCAGAAGTGACACTTAGAAAACTTTGCTTTCAATTGGTGTTTTCTCAACACCTCCATCACTATTCTTAAATGTTCCTTGTGTTCTTCCTCTGTCCTCGAGTAGACCAAAATATCATCAACGAACACAAGGACAAATTTATTCAACTGATCTCTGAATACCCTATTCATAAGATCCACAAAATATGCTGGGGCATTGGTCAGCCCAAATGGCATGACCAACCACTCATAAAATCCAGACGGTGTCCGAAATGCTGTTTTAGCTATACTCTCAACTTCCACTCTAAGTTGATGGAAACCTGTCGTGAGATCCAACTGAGAAAATACTCTCGCGCCGCTCAATTGATCGGACAAATCATCTATTCGCGGTAGAGGATACTTGTTCTTCCTCGTCACTTTATTCAACTTGCGGTAGTCTACCCACAAACGAAGGGAACCATCCGCCTTGGTAGCAAACACAACTGGTGCTTCCCATTCAGAAACACTCCTTCTGATAAATCCCTTCTTCAAAAGATCGCTGACTTGCACCTCGAGCTCTCGCTGCTCCCTAGGTGCCATACGACGAAGTGGCATCACTACAGGCCTGGCATCTCTCACCAAATCAATACGGAACTCAATCTCTCGATGTGGTGGAAGCGCGGTCACTTCTTCGAAAACATCCGGATACTGTCCAACCACGGGCTAACCTGACAACTCACTATGCGGAATATCGAGGGAGTTTAGAAAACTAGCCAATACCCCCTCACTGGGTAAACCACCAAACACTATCCTCCGCCCATCATCCGCTCTAGCTGTCACCAAAAAGCCCTCACAGTCTAACACCACCCCGTATCTTCGGAGCCAATCTACTCCCAAATTAATGCCAAACTCAGTTAAGCCCAAAACAAAGCAATCACAAACAAACATGCATCCACGACTCGATAAGACCACATTACGACAAATCATGCTAAGGCTAGTCGAACCACCAATCAGGTTCGTCACTACTAAAGGTCTATCAACAATCTCGGGCTCCAATCCCAACCTATCTACCAGGTCACTAGATATGAAAGAACTGGAAGCTCCGTTATCAAACAAAACTCTAACAGGAACATCATAAACAGAAAGCATACCTTGAATGACGACATTCTTTCCCTTCTCCGCCGCAGTTGGGGCATTCGACGAAGAAGGAATAGCATTAAGGGCATAGGCTTTCACCATTTGCTTTTCTTTAGGGGTTTGCGGACACTTGTCCTTGTGATGTCCCATTTGGCCACAGTTGAAGCACTTCCTATCCGCTGGTTTGGCCCGACAATTACTAGCATAATGGTCCTTCTTACCACAGCTGAAGCACTCAACATCTTTCTTATTCATTTTCTTTTGGCCATCCTTAGTCTGATTCTGCTTTCTCTTATTCTGGGAACCACCCTTGCCTCCACCACTTGCTTGCGGCTTTGGCTCATCTGCGGATGCAAACTCAGTCTTCGGCTTAGGGTAGAGACTTTCTGATCTTAATGCTTTCCCCACAATCTATTCAAACGTCTCATCGATGTGGTTAATAAGCCTTTCCCCCAAGTACCGATCCAAACCAGTTATGAATTTCTTATTCTTCTTCTCGGCATTATCAATAAGAGATAGCCCATATTTCGACAGAGTATCGAATTCAGCAATATACTCCGAGACAGCTCTGCCATTCTGCTTGAGCTCCAAGAATTTCTTAAACAGCACTGATTTCTGAGCAACTGGAATGAACTTCTCGCTAAAGAGAACCTTAAACTTCTCCCAAGTAATCAGATCTTCGGGAGTAGCTACCTTTATAGCGTTCCACCAATTCATTGCCCGCCCTTGCAGCTGACGGGACACTAGCTTTCTCTTCATCGCATCCTCGATTCCCAAATCCTCGAGGATACGTTCGCAACTATCCAACCAATCCTGAACATCCATAGCCGACTCCGTTCCGTGGAACGGCTTCCCACCAAGGCTAGTATAATCCTTATTTAGCTTGGCGAAGTCGATTCTCGGCGCCTGCACTATTGGACCACCACCATTTCCACCATTGGGAGCTGCCCTCTGTACATCCCTAAGCATCTCTCTCATAAGGTCAGTAAACATCGTCCTCATGTCAGCAGCATTCCAATTATTGGCCCCTCTACCGGTACCTCTAACATATCGGCTCATCGTCAATCTGTAAAGGGAAACGATTAACGACCCCATAGTGGTGCTAGTGCAGCACGAATTCATTCTTATACTACTAATAGTATATATATAGCTTTTGAAAACCAAAATAATCACAAATACGCTCTCTCGTATACGTATATTATCTCTCCCTGATAACTTCCCTAGGTTAACTACGCAACCTAGAGCTCTGATACCAACTGTGACGGCCCGCCCCGCACCAGCCTGCATTTCCTCTGAAAGTGCGCTGTACACATGCCCGACTAGCACGGGACGGTCGTCAGGAGAAAGGAAAGAAGGGAACGAACTAATCAAGAACCTGTAGAATGTCTCACAGCGCATGGAGTAAAATATAATAATAATAACATACTTGACATAAAACAGGTGAGACAGTGCATAAGCTGATAACTAAAATCAACATCAACATCAGAGCAGCGGAAATCCAAATACAGCTTATTACAACTTTCCAAATTTACTGTCTCTAAACAAAAGAAAGCTAAAGTAGAAGATGCACCACCAATGCCCAAGCAGTGATCTTCAACAACACAGGGAGAATACTATATAAATATTACGTGGAAGCCTCATGCTCGTCTCCCGATCATCTACCCGTGCATCGCCACCTAACCTGTCTCTAGTCTGCTCGTGTGAGCACCCAGAGTAATAAGAAGAGACATAAAACTCTGGGTCATACATAAAGCCTGGTATGAGCGATAAGCATCTAAACATAATAGTAACAGGTATACTAAACCATACCTGAACCTGCAACCAAAGAGTTAGTACCACATACCGTACAGTACTCTAAGTTGCCATAATAAATAGTGTAAAGAATACGGGGGTGGGGTGTGCATGTCATAATGGTAGCAAACAAATCATCCATAGCAACCTTCCTCACATCTCTCACTCAGTGCGTAAAGCATACGATGTCCACCACTGTCAATCACTAGACCCATCGAAGTGGTGACGGAGTTCGAATTGCACAACTACTGCTACTACCAAGCTTACCACATGGAGTCATGACCAAATCTTTACAAATGACTCCACTTCATTGGTTTATAGCCCTTTAGTCGTACCAAGGCCATTTCATCCTTGAATCTATTCACATACTTCCCATACATAGTGATCCAAAGTCATGAACATCGACTGCCCCTTGGCACACGTCCCGCAGCAAAGCCGAATCATGAAGTGAACTCATCGGTTCCCAACTGGATCCTGAGCTCTAACTTCCCATATTGGACTACCTTTGCATCTCGGGTTATTGGTCAATACTGGATCGGGTTCTCCTTCTAGCCATCGGTTCGGGTCGGGTCCTCTACTTCGGGTCGGTTCGTAGTCTTCTCCTGTAGCGGTTCGGTTCGGGTCCACAGCGTCGCATCGGTTCGGGTCGGGTATTCCACTTCGGGTCGTGTCGGCTGTCCTCCTCCGGGTCGGGTCGGGTGCCATCTCCCTTCCAGTTCGTGCTTCCGCTCCGATCCACTCCCTTGTTCTTCACGTGCTCTGATCCGATCCCAGTTCAATTGACGTGGCCTTCCCTCTTGCCAGTCCTCCCAAGTGTCAAGTTCCGATCCGAGCCCTTCGTCCCTTAGTCGATCCGATCCCCAGCTTAACTAACATGGCCTTCCTTTTTGCCTAGCCTCGTTTGTGCCAGACTCCTGTTCAGGTCGGGTTCCTTGCCCAGGTCTCCAATCCGATCCGAGCCCATATCCGATCCGATCCGAAACCCTGCACAACTTTCTACAACTTTTTCCAGCAACTTGTTTACGCCATTCGACGACGTTTTCGACAAATCTAACTATACTAATCAATCACAAATCATCCCAAACAGTCATAGCAACATAGCAAACTACCCACAAACACCAAAACAATGAATTTACTTGTCAAAATGGATCAAATATACCCAAAATCCTATTTTTCCCTTAAGCATGATTAAATAAAACTAATCATAGGGTTAACGAAACTTAATCAACTCGAACCAAATTTCCAACAGAGGCATAAAATATTATTTAAGAATTTCTAAACATTTTTCCAGAAATTATTAGTGTATAAATTCGCTAATCTTCACTAATTACCCTTAATTAACTGTAATTAGTGCCAAAACGATGCTAATCACTCACCTTGGCCACAAATGAAATTCTCAGAGCTGAAACCTTGCTGATTTGGGTGAATTCTAACGTCTAACAGCAGCACTATCCTTGCTTTCGTGTTTCCTCTTCTTAATTTGATGTAGATTAAGCCAAAACTTGATTAGAAAGTGATTAGAAGGTGATTTGGGTGTTGGAGGCCATTGCTAGGGTTGCAAGAAAGAAAGTGGCGGCTGGGAAATGAGAATAAAATCGTTCTCTAACTGATTTCAGCCTCCTCCTTACCCTAATCCCGAAATCCCCCATTGGGCCTAGCTGTTAATCACCCGGTTAAGCCCAATTAAGCTGTTTTTCACCATCTGAAACTTGTTTTAGCCATATCTCCCAAACGGTGTGGCCGTTTGGCTATTGTGACCACTCTACGGAATTGTAAACCATCATCTGGAGCCAATGGAAGTGGTTTCAGGTCAAAATTCCTTTCTAGTCAAAAGTTGTGGCCAAAACAGTACCAGCTAGGGGTAAAATGGTCATTTAAAAATCGGGAAAAATCATGAACATGTGAAATGACCCCAATAGTAGTCTCCCACAGTTACATGACCATACGACTTCATATATGAAAGAAATAAATATTCTACGGTCCTATGATGCGTAGAATACGGGTCGTTACACTTCTTTATTTAATAACCAAGACAGAAATGATGATGTAATGTTTTGGAAGTTATTATGTGACAGTTATGGAAATGTTTTGTATGAACACGTATTTATGAAATAAAAGTTTGTTTGTTTTCCGCTGCTTATATATATATATGTGTTTATATATTTGTCTTGTGGTTTATCTGTGACTTTTACTTATAAACCTCCACCGAAGTTAAGGCATTCCCTTTGTGAGTGACCTTAATGGAAGTGGGGTGTTTCATATAATTTAAGCATTATAAATTGGTTAATTAGAAAATAATTCAAACTAAATTAAAATTGGTTAAATTTATTAACCAATAATTTATTTAAATTAACTGTTGTTGTTTGAAAACCCCATATGGGTATTGGGATGACACGTTTTATGTACATTAAACGTGTCTTCTTTAATATGTTAATGAAAATAAAATTAATCATTTATTGAATTATATTTTTGTACATTAAACGTTTCATCTTTAATATGTTAATGAAAATAAAAATAATCATTTGTTGAATTATATTTTTGTACATTAAAATTGTCACCTTTTAACATGTTAATGAAAATAAAAATAATCATTTGTTGAATTATGTTTTTGTACATTAGACGTGTCATCTTTAATATGTTAATGAAAATAAAAATAATCATTCGTTGAATTATATTTATGTACATTAAACGTGTCATCTTTAATATGTTAATGAATATAAAAATAATCATTTGTTGAGTTATATTTTTGTGCATTAAACGTGTCATCTTTAATATGTTATTGAAAATAAAAATAATCATTTGTTGTATTATATTTTTGTGCATTAAAAATTTCAACCTTTAACATTTGAATGAAAATAAAATAATCATTTGTTGAATTATATTTTTGTACATTAAACATGTCATCTTTAACATGTTAATGAAAATAAAAATAATCATTTGTTGAATTATATTTTTGTGCATTAAACGTGTCATCTTTAATATGTTAATGAAAATGAGAATAATCATTTGTTGAATTATATTTTTGAACATTAAAAATATTATTTTTAACATGTTAATGAAGTGAATAAAATATGTGTTGAATAAGATTTTTTAACAATAAAAATATCATTTCTATTGAATGTATAAACAATATAAAATATTCATGAGTTAAATAATATTTTTAAACAACAAAAATAGTTATGTTGTTAGACGCCCTTTTTATCGATTGTATTCATTTTGTAATGAATATCGAAAAGAAGTGATTTCATAATTTAATATTTTAAAAATATTATCATTTTAATATTGTAAAGATATAGAATATTCAATTTTGACTTAAAATTGGAAATGAAGTTGGAATTGTTTTAAAATGAATTTATAAACGATTCAAAAAATATATTTTAAATGGAAATCGACGAAATATATATAATATATATTATAGTGGATATTTGTTTCAAGGACACATTTTGGAAAAAAAATAGATCAAAGGACAAGCGACTTTTACTATGTAAATCAAGGACTACTTTCATGTTTTAATTGGATAAAGTCCAAATATTTTAAACTAAGGACATATTTTGGCATTTCACAAATAATAAAAATTAATACCAAAATATTTTTCTGTGATTACAAGATTAAAAAATAATAAAAATTAAATATGAAATGTTTTTTGTTGTAAATATGAAAGAAAAAGCAGTATAAGAAAATTCTGGATGGAAAGCTAAATGCATATAGCTTCGTTATTTACGGCATAGCTTTTTTATGATGTAAATGAGATTAGCTTTAAAATGACTTAGTTTTGTATTTGGATGATACAATATAAAGCTATATTTTTAAGTTATAAAGCTATATTCATTTAGCTTTCCGAACTGATTATTTTTATATGCATAAATTGAATAAAATAATTTTAAAATCATATTTTTTCTTTCAATTTTGACTGTTATTTTTATTTTATAAATTAATTCGTTAATAATGAGAGTTGAGGTGAATTTTATGTTGCATAATAGAATTTGGCCTTTGTCCTTAATTTAATTATTAAACTTGGTTGTCCTTTGATCTATTTTTTTTTTGAAACTTGTCCTTAAAACTAAATACCCCTATATCATATATATTTAATGGCCTAAATAGAACGCGATGCGCAACAACCTTTCAAGAATTTTGAATATTAACTTCAAATTGATGTAGCGGGAGATCCAACCGATTCTCCTAAAACCGAAACCGTTGGGTTCGTATCGAAAAGTGCTTTCCAATGAATATAAGAAGTTTGAAATCTAACTGTTGGATTTGGAATTATGTCCAAATCAAAATTGAAAAAGGTAGCTATGGATGCAGTTCGGTGGCCGTTATAGGAAAACGACTGTTCGGGACTTAAAAAAATTATTAAAAACATGGAAAACTTATGTAAAATCATAAATAACAATCTGGAAATATTTTGGATGAAAAATTCCATATTTAAAAGATAAAAATATATTTTTATCGAAATGAACTAGTTATTAACTAGAATAAATCTTTAATTAAGATTTAATGGAGTTTTCCAATTAATTAATACTTATTTGGAATTAAATAAAATAAATTGGATTTTGGGTTTGTCGTGAATGGTGTCTTAAATAATACTGTTCTTAAACCCCATGTGAAAAGAATAAATCTTTTAATTAAGATTTAGAAAAGTTTACAAATTAATTAATGTTTAATTAGAATTGAAATGAAAGTTGATTGTGGGTTTATTGTGAACTATGTATTAAACGGCATTCGTTCTTCAATCCCAATTAATAGTGAACATAATTTGGAATTTATAAATCGTTTATGAAGATTTAAATGGAATTTATAAGTCTTTTATTAAGATTTAATTGGAAATTTTTTCAAAGTAAAGTTTTCCAATTTAATAGAATAAATTGTAATTGAAGGGAATTCGATTTAATAATAATCGAGATAAGCTTCTGCGGATGAAGACCATTACCATATATGGAATTGTAAAAGGCCTTTCTGTTATTCCATTTAAATTACTAGTCTGATATGGAAATTTATATCGATTATATATTGATTCGTTTTCCGTAAAGATTCCATAGTTAGTGGAAAATGATTTGGGTTTATCGTGAACTGTGTTTTAAAGGACATTCGTTCTTTAACCCAAGTAAAAACAGGATTTATTTCCTGAAAATTTGGATAATCATTAATTAATGATTTTTAGAGATTAAAACTGAACTAGGGTTTTAAATGAATCTTTAATTAGATTAAAATGAGAATGGGATAAATAGGGTGGGATGTGAAAAATATAAATAAATGATTACATTGGTAAGGTTCGATAATCTAGACTAGTTAATAAAATCTTTTGAAATGATATTCAAAAGAAGATTAAAGAATAAATTTGAAAGAATTTATCTTTGATAAAATTAACGGTAACCTTTCCCTAATAATGTGAATATTTTATTAAAAGAATATTCTGAATTGGAATGAGGCCTATGATGTGTTTTTATAGCACTTGATTATAAAATTCGCGAATTATTCGGAAAGACCAAGTTTAACACATTCTGAATAATTAATACGACGACCAAGAGTCGAAGATTAAGACGGTGGTTGAAGACCAGAGATCTTCACATCATTTGGATGATTACTAATGTCTTGATTGGGTTGTATACCCAAGACAAGGTAATAAGTGGTGATCGTCTAAACGTACTTGGAGTTCGACGGATATGCGAGGACTTCTTCCTGTATTGGACATATGGTACAAGGAATAAGGTGCCTCCAGTTTTGTTCAGACCTAGAATGGACTTGTAAATGGATGGTATGTCTGACGTTGTATTCCGTTTGTGTTGTATTCATTGATCTCTACTAAATATATATATATATATATATATATATATGTTTTGTGGCGGAGAATTTATTCTCTTGCTTAACACCCTTCTCTGAGACGTACGAGCTTAGAGGTTATATATTGGCAGAAATAAATGGTATGATGTGGATTGACAATGTGGCATGCTGAGTTGCTAATTATCAAGGCTTTTGTTGAAACGCAGAGCCTTGTGGTTGATGATCAAAGCACAGCTTTAATTATCATAACTTTTTTTTATAGCGTTATTTCGCGAGCCTCACACCTCGGTATGAACTAGAAACGGGAGAAGGTCCCCAGGAAGGACATGCGATTCATTCTAGCTAGAAGTGGTGTCATGGTATGGAGCCCAGACATTTTTAGTTATGTGGATCTTGGAAAGTGAGGTACCTCAGATACTGAGTCCCTAGTGGCTCAGATTTTATGCCCTATAGAGGAGGGAAACGTATTGTTCATGCATAACTAATCCACTAAAGTATTTTTGGACCGGCCCTAGAGCTCCTTGGTGCAGTTGCGGCTGTATCCTGAGACATGGGCTAGATTGTCTCTAATTCGGTAAGGACAATCCCTTGCCTTGGTTCATAGATGAAATCCAACTTACAATACGACATCATGCGGTTTCAATTGTTGAACTAGTAAGTCGACATGATATATGGTACCCAAGTCGTTCTATGACTGATAAATTTATATTTGAAGTTGTTTTCGACACTATACACTTATAGTAATATCAAAATAATTTATTTTAGACATTGATTAACATAGAAACATGTTTATTTTATGCTCTTATATCTTATCTTTTGTATATAAATAAATATTACTTGGGTATTATTTTGTCATTTTTACAGATATGCCGACTTAACAACATGCAGTTAGAAAATATAAAAATAGAGATCAAATTGCTGTATATTTGCACATGAAGACCTGTTGACGAAGATCTCACATTCATTTGCTTTTTGGACAAGAAAATAATTGGCAGAAAGACTATGCATATCACAAACCAATGAAGAATTCTCAAGGAAGCGAGAAGAAAAGAGGAAAGGCCCAAATTACTAGATTTCACTAAGGCCCATTTGTAATTCTCATTGTAAACTCTTTTGTGATTTCCCTAAGGCCCATTTATCACTGTATTAAGGTTAGGGTTAGAGTTGGCTATCTATCCTATAAATACCCTTGTATTCTCATTGTAAACATCAATCCTGGAATTAATAAAGTTTTATTTTTCTTCTTTTTTCTGCATTTTTCTTATTTTCTTAGCAATTAGTGTGGTCTACACAATTAGATTTGGTAGAACACTATTTGTCCTTTTCATTTTTTTCATTAGTGATTAACCTTCTGATTAGATTCAGCGGTAATCCTAATTTTATTTCCTGTTTGTTATTCTAATTTCTGCAATTTCAATTTCTGTTCTTTTTACTGCTTCCTTAGGTCAATTGGATTGAATATAGATTTGATTAGATTTAGATCTGATTCAATTCAGTAATAGTTTAATTGCAGTTTCAATTTCGTTTGCTTTCAAAACCAACCTCAAAGATTTGTCTAACTCGAGCAAGAAATTTTACAAATAATTTAATTTAATTTACCTCCCTGTGAGTTGACCTGCATACTACACGCTCTGTGCACTTGCAGTATTTATTTTAAAATTGGCTCTTGTCTTGTTCTTAGGAAAGCGACGATCAAGTTTTTCGTGCCGTTGCCGGGGAGATTACGATTAAATTTTATTATTTATTTAATTTCCGATTCGCGTTAGTTTTTATTTTATTTTGTTTTTTATAAAAAGAAAAAAATAAAAAAAATCTCTTAAATAGTTTCTTATTTTTTGCTTGTTTCATATATATAAAATTTTCTTGTTTGGGCGATTTGGTATTATTGATTGATATTACAAAGCCATAACAAGAGAAAAAAAAAGAAACTTCCAATTTTTATTTATTTCCTTCCATCTTTCAACTCCTTTCCATTTTTTTTACATTCTTTTTCTCCGTTACAAGTTCAGTAAAAGAAAAAAAATCCCCTGCATCAATTTTATTTCTTTCTTTCTTTTTTTCATTTATTTCTTTCCCTTTTCCAATTATTTTCCTTTTATACTTTCTCTCTCCTATTTTCACAACAATAAAAAATTTGCCTTTTTTTATTTTTCCGATTTCTTCCCCTTTTTCAACATTCTTTCCAACTTCTTACATTTCTCTTCTACAATTCATTTCCTTTTCTTACAAATTTCTTTCCCTCTGAAAATAAAAAAAATATACTCTTTTGCAAAATCTCCCATTTCTCTGTGTTTTCAAAAACAATTCCCTACATGTTCTCCACTGATAAATCACAACCCCACTGTAGTATCTCACGTTCATCATCTCCTTTCACATACCACTTACCACTTTCACATACCACATAGCACACAGCATCTCCATACCACCAACCATAAACAAAGGCCTTCAAAACCCTCAGCCAAACTACAAAATGCCACAACAGTATCACACCGTCCATACTCCAAACCGCTACCCCATCAGTCCTCAAAACCCACTTCGACAGTGACCGAAATTCGAATGGGCTTCGAACCAAAAAACCGGTCTGATTTTAGAAACCTGAAACCGTATTCGAAAGCCCCAATTCGAGCAAAAGGAAAATAAGAAAGGGAAGGCGGCTTCCTTTTTTGGGTATTTGGATTGATTTTTTCAAAAAGAAGAGGGCGTGATTTTCTCCCTTATAACAAAGGGGAGTGCGTGTGAGACAATTTGTGTTTTAAAGGGTGCGTGTGTTTTGTTGGGATACTGGCTTCCAGGCTATTTGTGCATCTTGTGATTTAATCTTATTGTTTTTTTAGGCTTAGTTTTTTTTATTTTTGTTTGAGTTCAGTTTAGTTCTTTTTAGCCGAGTTTTCTTTTGTCATTTTATTTTATTTTATTTAGTCCAGTCGGTTTCTAGTTACTTTTTGTTTTAGTTCTAATTCAGTTTTTTTTTCTCTTCTTTTTTTTCCTTTTCATTTATTTATTTTTCTTCTTCCAAAAAAAAGAAGTGAAATCCTCCAAAAAAAAGAGAGAGAAAAATCAAAGGCCAAAGGTGAAGAAAGGTTCAAACAACAAACAAAGGGTTCAGAAATCAAAGGTCGCTGGATTTGCAAACATTTGATTTGAATTGTCATAGCCACTCAACTGCTCTAGACAGACCGCCATACCCCACTCTGTGAAATTCTCTTAACTCTACAGGTGCTATGCTGCTTAAAAATATATAGAAATTGCTTGTAAAAATTTTCTGCAGAGGCAGCGGCTTGCTTGTACAATATTTTAAATTTCTGCAGTTATTCTTATCTGATTTTTGTGGTTGACTGATATTTCCATAACTGAAATCTTCATTCTCATCGTTTTCAACATTAAAAATAGTTGTTGCAAAATAATATAATTGAAAAGTGTTGCTCTGTAAAGTTGATAGTCTCATATAATTGGATCGCGGATATATAGTAGTTCAATTTATTGAACTATTAGCAAAAGAGGTTGCATACTACCCGTAAAAGATTGGTTGTATCCCTTAGTATTTATACTATACGTGAACGGCCATAAGGCCCTATTCTCCCTTCTAATTGAGTCAGTTAATTAATAGAGAACAGCTTTGTATTTTATACTATTTTTAAGTGAGAATGATTTTTATCTTGTCTTGGCTTCATTCAAATGTACAATTCAAAAAAATCCTTGAGAGAATTGTGAGTTAATAGCCGGAGTAGACGCCCTCTTGAAGAGTATGAGTATGAATTGCAACTCATAAGGCAAAATGTTCTAAATGACCAATGTTTTCAAAAGCGTAGAAATGATCGGAATTACGATTTCAATTCTAACTTCAATAATTTCGATTATAGGCCACATACTCATCAAAACAGCTTTGAATCTCGATATGGCATTGATCCACATCAATATGGGGTTGTAAACCAAAATTTTCAAAATTATAGCCCATATCAACATCTTGAAGATAACCAAAATTGCGATTTTCCCTAGAATTTCAACAGTTTTAGTTACAAACATAATTTTTACGATCAAAATGATTTCCAATATCAGTGTCATTTTTCTGAAAATTCAAACAACCATCTGATTGGGAATAATATTGATTGTGAACTTGATGTGGACTATAATTTTGAGAATCAAGAAATCGAAAATGGCTCTCAAATCAACGATTCTGAATAATATCACCTTCACATTCTTAGAGAGAGGGTAGAAAAGCAAGATAAATAGCTTGATGTAAAAGATGGACGGCTTGATGAACTTCTTTATTTAATAACAACTTTCAAAGAACAAATTGAACAACAAAATCAAATTCAAACATGCGATGAATCAGAAAATAATCCATTCTTTACTGATAGTGAAAATTTTCAGATTACAACTTTGGAAACTGAGAATAACGATCTAAATAAAGTTGTTCAAAATCCAACAAATGATTTGGACTTTGATTCTTTTCAGGAGAAATATTTAAGCTCGGATTTTGATCTTCCTCTTTTAGGCTGCGAGAAACTTGAAATTTTAGAGATTGAACAAAATGAAAATGTTTAATTTATCAAAAACTCACAATTAGGGAAGGATTTCAATGAACATGAATTTTTTGGGTTTTTTGAGGATGAGTTGCTAAACGAGGATGAAACAAAATCAAGCAACCAAATCAAGTTTGAAAATGTTGATTTTGAGGTTTCAAATGAACTTGAAGTTATCAGTGTTGAAAATATGTTGTCCAGAAATGAAATTGAGAAATGTGATCACGTAGTCTTGAACAACACCCAGAATTTAAATTCAACGATTGCAACCGAGTTTATATTATGTCACAAATTTTTGAATAATTGCACTGATAACTTCATTGAACACATGAATTATTTTTGGAATGTTAGCTTGATTGAAAAACTTCATGTTAGGATGACCCTAGACATTTATCTACTGGACTACAAATCTAGGTATAAAGATGAGATGGTTATCGAAAACCTTTGCTTATTAGAAAACATGCCTAGACTTAATGGGAATGGGATTCATCGAGCTAGAACCAAGTGTGGGGGAAAAAGTTGGTGGCATTCTTCACATTGCATGCATCGTAAACACATATATCATTATACATATGATCCATTCTTACATATAGCTAGACTGCATTTCATTCTTCAAATAATTTTGCATCTCACTAACCTTTGGGTACGATCTTTCAAATTTAGGAAACGTTTACAGTGTGGGCACTATTTTATTCAAGTGTGGGGGAGTCTGCATTTCATTCATTTTCGTTTTTTCTTTATTTTTCTTTCTTTTCATTTTCAGCCATTTAAATAGGACCATCATGCATTTTAGATTGTAGTAACATGCCATTTTTTTGAAACATGACTCATTTTAGATTAATACAACAAAATAAGTTAAGGATTATTAACCAGTTGATAGTATTTTTTTCTCTCAACTAAGATCGAATACGAAATATAATGAAAAGTTGAATTTTGAGGGATAATAATGTAACCGGTACATAGGGAGATTCTTAGGTGATGGCCATGAAGTTTATTATATATTGTAGTTTTTGTTTAAATAAGTGGAGGACTTAAAATACTTATATTGGCTTTTCGAATCTTTAAAACTAAGCTGTGTTAAGCTGAATTCGCATAACTCTTTATTGTTCTTATATTTTCAATATAAAAATAATAGTAATCCAAGGGTATCCAACATTGCTTGTATATCTAGCTTTGGTGTGCAAACCCACCAAGCTCTATCCGACATTTTGTTGACAAAGTCAGTGTTGGAATATCTTGGTCTCATTTTATGAGATTGGACACCTAAGGATTACCGACATGTTGTTGACAAAGTCTGGGTCGGTCTGCATAATCCGCCAAGCTCTGTCCCAACTCTCCGTTAGTCCGTAAGGCAGTGAATGGGTGGTATTCCTTGGTCTTTTAAGTTAGGTGTATGTAATTAATCATAAATTTTAACTTTTATAGAGACAGAGAATTAGCGATGATGCCCTAACATTTCTAGACCTTATTGATTTGACTAGCCATACACAAGGTAATTAGAATACCACTTTGCAAGCTGTGCCAAGCAAACTAAGAATTTATTTCATGGCTGCACTATGTTATCGACCGAACTAACTGGCCAAACTGGACTTTAACATTTGAAAACTTGAATTATATTGAAAATTTGTGACAAGTTGAGGTATCTAATCTAACAAATCGTGTTTTTATAACGTGTAATAAGCATAAATAAAGGCAGAATTAATTTTTAAAATAATAATCAAGGGAAACGGGTTGAGCCATTGCGTTCCTCTCGAAATTCTGCTTGGAAACGAGTCCGAGTTTTCGAAAATCGGAGTCCGTATGACCAAGTTATGACCATATGAAGTTTTCAGAAGTTTTCAAGTTCAAAAATAGTTCAATTCGAATTCAAAATTCGAATTTCAAACCTCAGAATGGACTGGGCAGGAAGTTTCCCACCCAGGACCAGGTCGACCTGGGGGTCGACTATGTAGTCGACCTACCCAGGACCAGGTCGACCATACTGTCGACCTGGGGGTCGACCTGGTGCCCGAGCCCATTTCTGAAGCTGGATTCACTCTGATGTATTTGGCCTCGTTTCTGTCCACATTCGTTTACCTGACCCTATAAATACAGCCACTAACACCAGTCTCTCTACAAAAAATTCTTTCTGACTTTATGCTGCTCTAATTCTGGTTGAAAAGTTTGAGAGAGGGACGGCTTTTTCTACGTTGAGACTGCGTTAAGGGAATTGCTGATTTGGGAATTTCTATTAGGACTTGACTAAGCATATAGTGATTCAACTATCGACTCTCTTTTTCTAATTCTCGAATCACGATCTGTAAGCCCCAGTTATTTTCAGATTTAAACTGTAAATGTAATATGAATATGTTGTAAATTGAAATTGGACCAACGTATGACGACTGTTTTACATCCATTCTTGTTCATCTTGGATCTTGACTCTTGAATATTATTATGACATTGATTTGGGGCCTATTCATGTTGTAAATCAAAAAGAGAAACCCCTCATACTATCATGTTGAATCTGCTATTAGTCACAAGTTTATGACTCACTTTATGTCAATCGTTACCAAGACTATACTATCAACTTATGACAGTCGTTACCACGACTATACTATCACCTTATGACAGTCGTTACCATGACTATACTATCACCTTATGACAGTCGTTACCATGACTATACTATCATCTTATGACAACTGTTATCTTGACTAGTACCTTATTTTGCAAGATTTGGAATCTTTATGTTTGAGGCCAACATTCCATATGCCAGTAATGTTTTAATCTTTTATTTCAAGTCATACTATGCTATGCTAGTAGTCACTTTTGCCACCTTATACCCGTTCCTTTTTATGTTATTCCCTAATTAGATTTATTTGTATCGATTCGAGCTTACGTGCGATGGGAATACGATTTGGGTAGACTAGGTAAAACATGAATTAGCTTTAAACTTGAACAAGAACGTTGTTATGACTTGAACCTGAATATGGACATGAACTTGACACGATTTGACATGAAACACGACCTGAAAATTGGACATGAATCTAGACATGAAAACTTGAATGTGGGCATGACAATTAGATAACTTGAAAATGGCCAACTCGAGGTTGGGTTGAGTTTGCAGTGTAAATCTGCCCGTAACCGCCCGACAAATCTAGTGGCTGCAAGCAATAGGATCCAATGTGGGTAGTTGGTCATATCGCACGTAAAACCCGAGGTTAGGCTATGTTGTAGTGTAAATGTACACGGAACCGCACGGCAAATCCAGTAACCACAGCAGTTAGTCTAATGTGAGAGGTTGGCGTGCACTAATGAATTAATGCAACATGATAGGGTTAAGTCATGAACCACTTGAATATACTTAACCAACTTGACATGATGATTTGATAGGGTTAAGTCATGAACTGCTTGAACACACTTAACCAACATGATACATGATCTGGATAGGGTTAAGTCACGAATTTGAATGACAACACTTAACCTATTAGAAACCCTAGTTACGCGGTCCTCTTCAGTAGTAACCCATTTAGATGTATCACGATACCCTGGAACTAGGCAGGGTGGGGCACGATTACTAGGTTGATTGTAAGCGACTAGAACGACGGCTGAGTAGGTGCGCCATTGTAGGTTCAGGCGGGCTATGGTCGTGCACGTAGTCCGGAGTTGAAAAAGCAGGCATTGGGCACTCGTAGATTTACACTGTGCGTTCTTGATTCATGTCGGTGGTTGGCACCATAGGACTTGATACACCCTATGGTGGACCTAGCACAGGTAACTACATTTCTGGATTGGGCCGTATGACACAGACACATGACGAGCTAGGACTTGTAGGGAGCCGATCGATTAATAGATCGTACCATAGGACCCCGTAATAGGTCACTTCATGATACTGGGCCAAGGGATCATTTCATGGTTAATACTTGACATGGGTTAGAATACTAGTACAGTTGGTGCAGCGAACCTTGAACATGCGATGCTAGACTTGACTTATCTTGTTATCTTGATTATCCTACCAGTTCTGTTATCACCCTTATGTTTAATTCCAGTTTTCACATATCATGTTACCTTTATTGGTTTTCATACTGAAAGTCACTAGGGCTTACCAGTCTTTATGGCAGACCCCTTTTCATTTGCTCCTTTTTCTTTTGTTTCCCCCCTGGTTCTCAGGGAGGAAACACTAGCTCTTAGCTTGGATTTGGCTTGCTTTCTGACAGCTCATGTACGATTTTGGTCTTGAGCTATGCTATGGCAACTTCTGATATTTATAGGGAATATTTTATTTTTTGTTATCTTAAGTTTATGCTTCTTGGGAACTTGATGTAATGGAATAATTTGTATCTTGGATAAATGAGCTTTTGACTCTTTTTTTGGAAATAATAAGAAGTTGGTTTTTAATTTCTACCGCTGCTTTATTTATGTTCTGCCTTGTGATATCTCTGTGCATGTTTACCTAGATAGTACTCCACCAAAACTAGTGCATTCCCTTTGTGAGTGACCCTAGCGGAGGTGGGGTGCTACATTTGGTATCAGAGTAGAAGTTTACTAGGCTGGGCAAAAAGTTTTATAAACCTTCTAAAACTATTTTCAAAAACCATTTATAAGGAAGCATTTTTCAAGAAAAGTTTTATGTTTAAAAAGGCTATTCACCAGAAGACATTAGCACTTTCCTTTCTCCCCTCATTTGAATCTTTTCTTTTTGTTTTTCAGCATAGCCGATCTTAACCTTCCTGAGGGAATACTCGTGCCTGGATGGTTCCCAAGGTACTTAGAAGCCAGGGCCAACGACGCGGGCATGCAGACATCCCTCCTCCTCCTCCCCCCAATGGCCGCGGTTCCTCCTCCTCCTGGTACCGCCTTTGCCAAAATATGCAAAGACTTTAAAGCAACGGGCGGCAAGAACATCGTTGGAACCGAAACCTTCGTTGAGGCACGAAACTGGCTAAAGGAGACATAAGACTTATTCATTATCTTTGATATGGAGGACCATAGGAAAGTTCAGTTGGCAGCATGGTTGTTGAAAGAGGAAGCTGCATTTTGTTGGGAAGTCACCAACGCTACCAGGCCAGTTGAGACTTGGGCAGACTTTAGAGAGAGGTTTGTTCTCAAATTCCAATCGTCAGCAGAGGAGAACCTTCAAATGGAGAGGTTCCTAGCACTCAAGCAAGGGGATATGTCTGTGAGGTAGTACGTGAATAAGTTTAATCAGCTTGCTCAGTTCAGTTTGGATTTGGTCAACACAACCCAGAAAAAGGCTGTACGCTTTGCTCCAGGATTGAACGAGCCACTACACAGCTTGGCCCTAACTCATATACCCATGGGGGCGACCTTTGAAAGCTTAGTGGATATGGCTCTACTTCACGAGGAAGATAAGAATAACAAGAAGGAGGTTAAGCCTAACGAGACTCAGAATAAGAAAGCTGACTTCAAGAAGGGGAAGAACAAGAATAATAAGAATAACAAGAGCAACAACAAATCACGAGAGACGAGGAAGTGCAACTTCTGTGGTATTACTGGACATCTAGCTAAAGACTGTGGAAAGAAGAAGAGGAAGTTGGGTGAATGCTTTCATTATGGAGATACTGGACACATCAGCAAGGATTGCCCTAAGAAGCAAGGGCAGGGGCAAGGGTAGACCCAGCGAGCAGGACCTTCTGGAGGGCAGTTGCATGCTCTCAACACCACTCCAGCTCTTGATCGAGGTAGTAATATTTCCGTAGAAAGCCTTGTTTACATTTCTGACTTTCCTGTTCGAACCTTATTTGACTCTGGCGCATCGCATACTTTTATTTCTTCTAATATTGTTGAAAATCTGCACCTAAGTACTAGACTGGTTGAGGATCCCGTTATAGTTTCAAATCCAATTGGGGGCTCCGCCCATTTATCTATGATGTGTGTGGATTTGAGGATCTCTATCTTAAGCGTAGAATTCACGTGTAATGCTTATGTTCTCGGATTTATGGGATACGGTTTGATCCTAGGCATGGATTGGTTGTCCGATTATGGAGCCATTCTTGATTGTGAACAAAGGGTAGTGAGCTCATGACTCGCCTTGGCAATACCCTTGAAATTTCTTGTAACCCTAAGGGTCCGGTCATGTTGTGTTATCTTGAATCCCTTGACTCGTCCGACGATAATTTGCAATCTGTAAGAGTGGTCCGAGAATATCCAGATGTCTTTGATGAAGTGAGATGATTACCTCCTAAACGCGAGATAGAGTTCTGAATTTATCTTATTGATAATGCCAAGCCAGTTTCATTGCCCGTTAGGCACATGGCCCCACGAGAAAGAAGAGAGCTCAGTAAATAAATTAACGAGTTGCTTGAGAAAAATTTCATAAGACGAATCATTTCTGAATGGGGTGCTCTGGTGGTATTCGCTACTAAGGCGGATGGATCGCTTCGTCTGTGCGTAGATTATCGTGAGTTAAACAAACTGACAAAGAAGAATAGGCACCCACTACCAAGAATCGAAGATTTGTTTGACTAGCTTGTGGGAGCATCTATTTTCTCTCAACTCGACCTAGCCATAGGATTCCATCAGCTTAGAGTGGCTGAGGATAGCATTGACAAAACTGCGTTTAGGATTCCAGACGGGTTCTTCGAAGGGCTCATCATGCCGTTTGGGTTAACGAATGCACCCGTGTACTTTGTAGATTTGATGAGTAGGGTGTTTCGGGAGTTCCTTAACAAGTTTGCGGTAGTTTTCGTAGATGATATTTTGATCTTCTCAAAAGATGAAGAAGAGCATGATAGACATCTCAAGGAAGTCATGGAAACGCTTAGAGCGCACCAGTTAAAGGCTAAGTTCTCCAAATGCCATTTTTGGAGGAAGGAAGTTCGGTTCCTTGGACATGTAGTTTCTAAGCAAGGCATAGCCATGGACCCCGCAAAGGTAGTTGCGGTACAGGACTGGAAAATTCCTAAGAATGCAACAGAGGTGAGGAGCTTTCTTGGTTTGGCGGGCTACTACAGGAAGTTCATTAAGGACTTCGCTAAGATTTCAGCTCCTCTTACTAAGTTAACAAAGAAGAACCTAGTTTTTACATGGGACATAGAATGTGACACTGCTTTTTAGAGACTTAAGAGAGCCCTCACCACAGCTCCAGTTTTGGCATTACCTGATGGAGGTAAGATCTTTATCATGTACACAGATGCATGCGGCACGGGGTTAGGCGCTGTCCTAATGCAAGAAGGAAGAGTAATATGCTACGGGGGTAGACAACTTAAAGTTCATGAGAAAAACTATCCCACGCATGACTTGGCGTTGGCCACGATTGTTTTTGCACTAAAAGCTTGGCGCCATTATCTTCTAGGGGAGAGGTTCGAGCTGTACACCGACCACAAATCGCTCAAGTACCTCTTCTCACAGAAAGATTTGAATCTGAGGCAACAGCGGTGGATGGACTTCTTGGCATCATATGACTTCGATATAGCTTATACCCCTGGCAAGGGTAATGTGGTGGCGGACGCGCTAAGTAGAAAAAGGTTGACTTTGAGCCCCTTGTTTGTTGAAATGAAAAGCTTTGAGTTTATAACCACCTTTGATTTTACACCTGCTGTTGAGTCATTGACTGCTACGTTAGCATCTCTTGAGCTAAGACCTACACTTCTAGATCAAGTAGGGACTTCACAGAAGGAAGACCCACATATAGTTGAAATCATGGACAAGCTGATTAGGGGTGAGACGTCGAGTCACCTCAGTAGGTATGCCATAGATGACAAGGGATGACTAAGGCACGATGGAAGGCTATGTGTCCCACAAGTGGGAGACCTAGTAAGGAGAGTTCTTGAAGAGGCGCATCACTCGATGATGACCATACATCCCGGAGGGGATAAGATGTACAGGGATATGAAACGCATTTTCTTTTGGGCTGGAATGAAAAAGGACGTGGCAGAGTTCATTTCGAAGTGCATGGTGTGCCAACAAGTAAAGGCCGAGTCGAAGAAGCTTGGTGGGCTATTACATCCTTTGGAGGTTCCGCAATGGAAATGGGAGAATATCTCGATGGATTTCGTGGATGGACTGCCTAGGTCTAGGAAGGGAAATACTAGCATATGGGTCATAGTTGATAGACTCACAAAAAGTGCTCACTTCATTCCGGTGAATAGCAAGAGGACTGCATCAGGGCTAGAATCTATTTACCTTCGAGAGATAGTACGGTTGCATGTAGTTCCTTCTAGTATAGTTAGTGATCGTGACCCGATTTTCACTAGCCAATTCTGGAATAGTCTGCAAGAAGCAATGGGAACACGGCTGAACTTAAGCACGGCCTATCACCCACAAACGGACGGACAAACTGAAAGAGTAAATAGGGTACTAGAAGAACTCCTAAGGCTATGCATTCTTGACTTCGGTGGTACTTGGGAAGACCATCTTCCTCTCGTGGAGTTTGCGTATAATAACAGTTACCAAGCTAGCATCGGAATGGCACCGTTCGAAGCCCAGTATGGAAGACCGTGCAAGTCGCCAACTTGTTGGTGGGAGACGACAGACAGGCTTATACTTGGCCCTGATATTATACGAGACACATCCTAGAAGATTGAGCTGATATGGAGACAGATGAAAACGGCCCAAGATAGGAAGAAATCTTATGCGGACCAGAGAAGGATAGACCTGGAGTTCGAAGTCGGAGATATGGTCTTTGTAAAAGTTTCTCCGTTACGCAATGTAGTTCATTTTGGAGCAGTTGGAAAGCTAGCACCATGGTTCGTAGGACCATTCCCTATCGTTGAGAGGATTGGACGGATGGCCTATAAGGTATACTTACCCGAGAAGTTGTCTGGAGTGCACAATGTCTTTCACGTCTCACATCTCCAGAAGTGCTTGCATGAGTCAGCCGAGGTGGTTGAGCCAAGCATCCTTGAAGACATAAAAGTGGAGAAAGAAGCAACATTGAGGCGGGTTCCGATTTGTATCTTAGGAACGGAGATTGAGAAGCTAAGGAATCGGGAAGTCAAGCTAGTTAAAGTGCAGTGGAGTGAAGCCCAAGAAGACGCAACTTGGGAAACCGAAGAGAAGATACGTGCGCTTTACCCATTTCTTTTTGAGGGTACATTCTCAATCTCTTTTTCCTTGAAAACCTTTTCGTGTCATGCTTCTAATATCTACGTTTGTCTTGTTATCTTCTCGATCTTGTCTTGAGGACCTTTGGTAGAACCATATGGATGTAAACATGTGATTGAAACATGTTATGGTTGATGTTTGCAAATGGTTGCAAGTGGTTGCAAGTGGATGTTAGTGGATGCATGACACACATTAGGCACTAGGTCGACTCAGTCACATTTTCATGTTGCATATGCATGAGTTCTTATACTTGTACATGGATGGAACTTGTTATGCTATCACTTGGATGTTGCATATCGATGAATGTTTGTGCACTCATGTAGAGATTATGAACTATGCTAGGAATTTGCGTACATGTTGGATTCATGACACTAACATATTTTGCATTAAGGAGGTTTACTGAATCAGTAACCGCCTGATCTTTTGCATTAGATAGGTACATATACACACACTTACTGCATATGTTCATACAGCACTAGAAATCTCTTAAGGACAATGTTTGCCTGTGGATAATGCTTTGAGTAGATGGATGATTGGATGGTAGGACACATCCTCTCTAAATTAGAGATTTCAGGGACGAAATCCTTTAGGGAGGAGAATGTAACAACCCGTGTTTTTATAACGTGTAATAACCATAAATCAAGGCAGAATCAATTTTTAAAATAAGAATCAAGGGAAACGGTTGCGCCATTGCGTTCGTCTCGAAATTATGCTTGGAAACGAGTCCGAGTTTTCGAAAATCGTAGTCCGTATGACCAAGTTATGACCATTCAAAGTTTTCAGAAGTTTTCAAGTTCAAAAACAGTTCAATTCGAATTCAAAATTCGAATTTCAAACCTCAGAATGGACTAGGCGGGAAATTTCCCGCCCAGGACTAGGTCGACTTGGAGGTCGACTATGTAGTCGACCTACCCAGGACCAGGTCGACCATAGTGTCGACCTGTACCAGGTCGACCATAGTGTCAACCTGGGGGTCGACCTGGTTCCCGAGCCCATTTCTGAAGCTAGATTCACTCTGATGTATTTGGCCTCATTTCTGTCCACATTCGTTGACCTGACCCTATAAATACAACCACTAATACCAGTCTCTCTACACAAAATTCTTTCTAACTTTATGCTGCTCTAATTCTAGTTGAAAAGTTTGAGAGAGGGACTGCTTCTTCTACGTTGAGACTGCGTTAAGGGAATTGCTGATTTAGGGATTTCTATTAGGACTTGACTAAGCATATAGAGATTCAAATATTGACTCTCTTTTTCTAATTCTCGAACCACGATCTGTAAGCCCCAGTTATTTTCAGATTTAAACTGTAAATGTAATATGAATATGTTGTAAATTGAAATTGGACCTACGTATGACGACTGTTTTACATCCATTCTTGTTCATCTTGGATCTTGACTCTTGAATATTATTATGACATTGATTTGGGGCCTATTCATGTTGTAAATCAAAAAGAGAAACCCCTCATATTATCATGTTGAATCTGCTATTAGTCACAAGTTTATGACTCACTTTATGTCAATCGCTGCCAAGACTATACTATCACCTTATGACAGTCGTTACCATGACTATACTATCACCTTGTGACAGTCGTTACCATGACTATACTATCACCTAATGACAGTCGTTACCATGACTATACTCTCACCTTATGACAACTGTTATCTTGACTAGTACCTTATTTTGCTAGATTTGGAATCTTTATGTTTGAGGCCAACATTCCATATGCTAGTAATGTTTTAATCTTTTATTTCAAGTCATACTATGCTATTCTAGTAGTCACTTTTGCCACCTTATACCCGTTCCTTTTTATGTTATTCCCTAATTAGATTTATTTGTATCGATTCGAGCTTACGTGCGATGGGAATACGATTTGGGTAGAATAGGTAAAACATGAACTAGCTTTAAACTTGAACAAGAACGTTGTTATGACTTGAACCTGAAAATGGACATGAACTTGACACGATTTGACATGAAACACGACCTGAAAATTGGACATGAATCTAGACATGAAAACTTGAACGTGGGCATGACAATTAGATAACTTGAAAATGGCCAACTCGAAGTTGGGTTGAGTTTGCAGTGTAAATCTGCCCGGAACCGCCCGGCAAATCTAGTGGCTGCAAGCAATAGGATCCAATGTGGGTAGTTGGTCATATCGCACGTAAAACCCGAGGTTAGACTATGTTATGGTGTAAATATGCCCGTAACCGCCCGGCAAATCCAGTAACCACAACAGTTAGTCTAATGTGAGAGGTTGGCATGCACTAATGAATTAATGCCACATGATAGGGTTAAGTCATGAACCACTTGAATATACTTAACCAACTTGACATGATGATTTGATAGGGTTAAGTCATGAACTGCTTGAACACACTTAACCAACTTGATACATGATCCGGATAGCGTTAAGTCATGAATTTGAATGACAACACTTAACACATTAGAAACCCTAGTTACGCGTTCCGTTTCAGCAGTAACCCACTTGGATGTATCACGATACCCTGGAACTAGGCAGGGTGGGGCACGATTACTGGGCTGATTGTAAGCGACCAGAATGACGGCTGAGTAGGTGTGCCATTGTAGGTTCAGGCGGGCTATGGTCGTGCATGTATTCCGGAGTTAAAAAGTAGGCATTGGGCACCCATAGATTTACACTGTGCATGCTTGATTCGTGTCGGTGGTTGGCACCATATGACTTGATACACCCTATGGTGGACGTAGCACAGGTAACCACATTTCTGGATAGGGCCGTATGACACAGACACATGACGAGCTAGAACTTGTAGGGAGCCGATCGATTAATAGATCGTACCGTAGGACCCCGTAATGGGTCACTTCATGATACTGGGCCAATGGATCATTTCATGGTTAATACTTGACATGGGTTAGAATACTAGTACAGTTGGTGCAGCAAACCTTGAATATGCGATGCTAGACTTGACTTATCTTGTTATCGTGATTATCCTACCAGTTCTGTTATCACCCTTATGTTTAATTCCAGTTTTCACATATCATGTTACCTTTACTGGTTTTCATACTGAAAGTCACTAGGGCTTATCAGTCTTTATGACTGACCCCTTTTCTTTCGCCCCTTTTTCTTTCGTTACCCCCCATGTTCTCAGGGAGAAAACACTAGCTCTTAGCTTGGATTTGGCTGGCTTTCTGACAGCTCATGTACGGTTTGGTCTTGAGCTATGCTATGGCTGCTTCTGCTATTTATGGGGAATATTTTATTTTTAGTTATCTTAAGTTTATGCTTCTTTGGAACTTGATGTAATGGAATAATTTGTATCTTGGATATATGAGCTTTTGACTCTTTTCTTGAAAATAATAAGAAGTTGGTTTTTAATTTCTACCGCTGCTTTATTTATGTTCTGCCTTGTGATATCTCTGTGCATGTTTACCTAGATAATACTTCACCAAAACTAGTGCATTCCCTTTGTGAGTGACCCTAGCGGGGGTGGGGTGTTACATCTAAAGTACAATCAACTAATTAGAAATTGTTAACTTAATTTGTTGTACCACTTTACTGAAAAAAGTCATGTCTTCATTTTTCGATTTTATTTGCATATGTCCATTGCATTCATGTAGTTGCATCAGAACCATGTCATACTACATTTGGATTTTGTTGGTAGTATCCTCCGAAAACCCTCACGAGACACCACTTGTCCTACCAGGGACACTTAGAGGTTTAATGGCTTTTTGCATACGCTCAATGCATTCGTGTTTCCTACGAAAGTGTGACCTATCCAGTGTAGTTTTTCAATTTTTTTTACTCGAGGACTAGTAAAAGATAAGTGTGGGGGTATTTGATTAACATAGAAATATGTTTATTTTATGCTCTTATATCTTATCTTTTGTATATAAATAAATATTACTTAGGTAATGTTTTGTCATTTTTACAGATATGCCGACTTAACCGTATGCAGTCAGAAAATATAAAAACAGAGATCAAATTGCTGTATATTTGCACATGAAGACCTATTGACGAAGATCTCACATTTAGTTGCTTTTTGGACAAGAAAATAATTGGCAGAAAGGCTATGCATATCACAAATCAATGAAGAATTCTCAAGGAAGCAAGAAGAAAAGAGGAAAGGCCCAAATTACTAGATTTCACTAAGGCCCATTTGTAATTCTCATTGTAAACTCTTTTGTGATTGCCCAAAGGCCCATTTATCATTGTATTAGGGTTAGGTTTAGAGTTGGCTATCTATCCTATAAATACTCTTGTATTCTCATTGTAAACATCAATCCTGGAATTAATAAATTTTTCTTTTTCATTTTGGTAGAACACTGTTTGTCTTTTTCATTTTTTTCATTAGTGATTAACCATCTGATTAGATTCAGCAATAATCCTAATTTTATTTCCTGTTTGTTATTCTAATTTATGTAGTTTCAATTTCTGTTCTTTTTACTGCTTCCTTAGGTCAATTGGATTGAATACAAATTTGACTAGATTCAGATCTGATTCAATTCAGTAATAGTTTAATTGCAGTTTCAATTTCGTTTGCTTTCAAAACCAACCTCAAAGATTTGTCTAACTCGAGCAAGAAATTTTATAACCAATTTTATTTAATTTAACTCCCTGTGACTCGACCTGCATACTACACGATCTGTGTGCTTGCAGTATTTATTTTAAAATTCGCGCTTTTCTAGTTCTTAGGAAAGCGACGATCAGACGTGCCAGGCATGTTTGGCTATTATAATGGAAAACTCTATCCTCCGGCTTGCGTTGCATTGTGTGATGGGACCTGAGTCTTATAATGGCTTCATTTTTCCAAAAAGAATTGCGTTGTTTTATTTTAAACTGAGGTTCATGTGGAGTAAACCCGTTTCGTGCTATACAGTGTGGTCCTATGATTTCCCAACTTTAAAATTTAAGATTAATAACTGTTTTATTTCTCACACCAGTCCCGTGACTGACCTGAAGTTTATTCTTTTAACCTAAACTCTGGGTGCCCCTATTTTACACGCGGGTAGCTGGCAGTTTTGCTCTTGTAGATATTATATTCACAGGATCCTGGTTTACAGCTGAAGCGATATTCGGAAAGTTATGTATCCGTGTGTTTCTTTCAATTGTATTTTGTATTATTTTTCCGCTGCTTTGTAATTTAAATCTCTGATATCTTTCTGATGTTGTAACGCCCCGTAATTTTATGACATTAAAATTCACAAATTAAAGTATACTTAATTTTTAGAAAATAATTAAGTGAAATGGGTTGCGCAGAGAAATATATATATATTGATATATAAATATATATATATATATATATAAAAATTAAAAATTAAATAAATAAATATGCGAAAAAGTTCAAAACAGCGAATTGGGAGGGGAAATAACCGAACCGGCCCATTTTTGAGGTCGACCCGGGCCACGCTGGGTCGACTAGGGGTTAATCCAGGGTGTTTGGCTGTCAACCCATGGGCCGATTCGCTCAAATGCAGATTTTGCATTTGATTGGTTCTCATGGTTCAGGGTTAATCTAATGGTCCTAAATAACTTCCTACACCTGTAAATACATCCTAATGCTAACCCTAAACCTAATTAAAATAGAATAGTTACCGTCATACCGTCGCAATGGAAATCAATGGAGCCGCCGCCAACTAAGAAAGAAGAAAAGCAAATTCAATTCTAATTCTGTCAACCCTAAAGCAAAGCAAAACTCTCTCTTTTCTTCTCTAAATTGTGAGTATGATGATCTTAACAAGATTATTATCATTTTAATTAGGTTGAGTTATGAATGGATTATGAGTAGATGATGTGAATTATCATATATGTTTTTGTAAACCCCTTTTGCTATCATGTATATTGTAAATCCAATGTTATGTGATGATGATATCTTATATGTTGTTAATCATGCTATGATGATGTTATGTATGTTGAAAGTTTCTATGCTAAGTTGTGATGAATCATACATGTTAAAAAGGCCATGATGTTACCATCTATGCTAGTTAGTTCATATTAATTAAATCATCATGTTTGGGTTATGTTGATCTACATGACAAGTCACATATGCAAGTTAGATTGATTAGAAAAGTTATGAACATATGCCAAGACATCTATTATGACATCTAGAATTATGCTATGACATATGTGATATCCTATGCTAGTTCACACCATCATTATATTTCCTAAAAAACCCATATGCAAGTTTATGTATAGGTTTGGGCTATGATCATATCATGTAAATAGAGACATTTAACAAGTTGACACCTTTGGATCCTTAACATGTGTAGTTTATGCAAGTTTCACCCCTATTATGATTAGATTTATTTTAATTCTCTATATGTTGTGATAATTTATCTTTGTGCTAGGTGTTAGACTATACAAGTCTATCCTATATTATGCGTTGAATAAGCGAACGTATAAATGTGGGTAGGGGTAATATTATGGAATTAATATTAAAAAGTTGGGGTGCAATTGATATGATTTTGCATGCCATAAGTGGATGGCCATAATTGAGTCAATTATGGACATCATTAAAAGTTGACTTAATTAATAATTTGAATAGGGAATTATTAAAACTGGGGTAAAAGATTTTAAGTGTTAACCAATGCTTAGGACACGAGGTTGGACTCATTTGTGACGTAAACCTGCCTGGACCCGCCGGGCAAATCCAGTGGTCACAAATGTCAGCCCAATGTGAGAGGTCCTAGGCCTAAACTAAAGCCTAACGGTTGTAAAGACACGAGGCTAGACTCTTTTATGGTGTAAGACTGCCCGGACCCGCCCGGCAAATCCAGCTGCCATAAATGCCAGTCTAATGTGAGAGGTCTTTATGAGGTTATGGCCTGAATGAATTAAGAAATACATAACCAGATAAACATGTAAGGTGGGGCATGGGGGTTATGTAGGTGCCTTGGGTGGCATGAGGAATCTAGGGGGTGCCCTTAGTGGCATGTGAAATACGATTAGTAAGACTTTACCAAACACACATGTAAATGAACATGACTAAGAGGGTTAAGTGGGATATACTAGTGACAAGCTTAGGTGGGTAACTTGTGGGGGCCCATTTCGACCAGTATCCCAAACGTATCTTTGTGGGCTCGACCCAAGTCGAGGATAGGACACGCATGCTGGGTTCGACTGTAAGAGGCCAAAACGGGGAGCGGTGGCAACGCAAGTCCAACGGGTTTCGTATGCGTGTGTGGACCCGGACTGGTAGGTAAGACGTTGTTGCATCGTGTAAGTATGAGCCGTGCATTCTCTAGTTGTATCAGGTTGCCACTTTAGGAGTGTGATACACCCCACTGTGGGGCCAGCACGGGTATCTACGAGTAGGGAGCCCATCGAAAGTGGGTAGTGGGGTACACCTAGTGGAGATAGGGGCAGACGGCACCTATGTAGTCAACTAGGGGTACGTAAGGCTATTTATAAAGTTTCTGTGTGAAGCAAGTGGGATCAAACAATACGGTGACTGGTGTGGTGCAGTGTAGTAATGTGCGGTGCAGTGTAGTAATCATTCGTTAGTAATTAGTTGTGCCTTTACCGTTATCTTTAACGTTATCTTAAACGCTATCTTTATCTTCCTAAGAGTTCGTAGACATTTACTTGTCTTCCATCTTATGCCTTAGTCTAGTTATTTTGATAATAGTATTGTTAGAATTATCATTCTCGCCAGACTTTATGTCTGACCCCCTCTATTTCTATCCTTTTCCCCCTCCAGGTCCTCAGGTTGGGCCCAGCTCTAGTCGAGTTTGATTGAATTGCTTCATCTCTCTTTGGAAAGCTTCGACCGTTGAAGTAAAGTCCAACTTGTTATCTTTTTAATGGCTATTTATGTAATGGGATTATGTATTTTGTTTTTATGAAGATGGATATTGTACTTGGTTATGATCTATGGTTTTATGATGTAACAAACATGTTTAATTTCCACTGCAATAAAAGTTTTAGATTTCCAAGTACTATTTACTATCTGCCTTGTTGTAATTTTTCTGTTCTATATTCACTTATTACCTCCATGGAAGTTAATGCATTCCCTTCGTGAGTGACATTAATGGACGTGGGGTGTTACACGTGGTATCAGAGCTTAAGGTTACCAGAACAGATAAAAATACTTTAGAAAAATAGTTATTTTTGGAAGAAGTGTTTTCAAAAAAATGTTTTAATGAGAAATTTAAAGAGAAAAGTTTTTAAGAAAAAAAACATAATCCCCAATAGCCATATATCTTTATCTTTCGAATTCTCCATTTTGAATCTTTCCTTTTTCGTTTCAGCATGGCTGAAGATCTTAATCTACCCGACGGCGTAACGATACCAGGATGGTATAGGAGGTTATTAGAGGCTAGGGCCGCTGCAGGTCCAGCCAATGTTCCTCCACCACCAGTTGCACCCGTTCCTCCTCCTCCTCCTCCTCGCGTAGATACTTTTGCAAAGACATGCAAGGAATTCAAGGCTATGGGTGGAAAACCATTTCAAGGGTCAGAAACGTTTGTGGAAGCTAGAGATTGGCTTAAGGAGGTGGAAGAATTGCTAGAAATCTTTGAAGTAGAAGAAGGGAAGAGAGTTCGTTTAGCAGCTTGGTTGATGAAGGGAGAGGCCTCGTTTTGGTGGGAGGTCACTAATGGGGAGCGTCCTGTTGACTCTTGGGCGGATTTCAGACGTAGGTTCGAGGCGAAGTTTCTCTCAAGGGCGGAAGAAAATCTATATATGGAAAGGTTATTGGTATTGAAGCAAGGAAGCTCATCAGTGAAAGAATATGTCAATAAATTTAATCAGTTAGCAAGGTTTGGCTTGGACTTAGTAAACACGCCGGAGAAGAAGGCACTAAGGTTCGTGAATGGCTTGAATGAACCATTGCAAGGGTTGGCTATGACCTACATCCCTATGGGGGCCACCTTTAAGAAGTTAGTAGAAATGGCGCTTATGCATGAGGAGAAAAGCGCTAAAGCTGATAAGGCACCCGAGAAGAAGGGGGATCAGAAGAAACCACAACAGCAAAACAAGAAGGGTGGTAAAGATAATAACGGCAAGGGAAAGAAGAAATGTTTTAACTGTGGGACACCAGGCCATCTCAACAAGGATTGCCGAAAGAAAAAGAAGACAGGCTGTTTTCATTGTGGCGATGCGGGACATTTAGTGAAGGACTTCCTAAAGAAGGGGCAGAGGGCAGGAGCTACCTCGGGAGGACAGGTGCAGGCTCTTATGGCACCAGGGCAGGCAAGGGGACAAGTTCAGGCTCTCGCGGTCCCTCCGCTGCAAGAACGAGGTAGAACCATTTCTGTTGAAAGCTTAGTTTTTCTGTTTGATCATCCTGTCTGTACCTTATTCGATTCGGGTGCATCACATTCGTTTATCTCTACATCATTAGTTGAATCACTGCACTTAAACACCAGTTTAGTAGAGGATCCCTTAGTTGTTTCGAATCCAATTGGGGGCTCAGCTTATTTGTCTATGATGTGTTTGGATTTGAAAATTTCCATACTTAGCGTTGAATTTAGATGTGATGCTTATGTGTTGGGCTTCACGGGCTATGGGCTAATTTTAGGAATGGATTGGTTATCCAGAAATGGGGCCGTTCTTGATTGTGAAAGGAGAGTAGTTAGGCTCGTGACTCGCCTTGGAAACACTCTCGAAATTTTTTGTAATCCCATAAATTCGGTTATGCTAAGTTATCTAGAATCGCTTGACGCGTCTGAGGAAAATCTACGATCTGTTAGAGTGGTCCGAGAATACTCGGATGTGTTTGAGGAGGTGAAGGGCTTGCCTCTGAAGCGGGAGATAGATTTTCGAATATATCTTGTGGATAATGCGAAACTAGTATCTTTACCAGTACGCCACATGGCTCCACGTGAAAGGAGGGAACTCGGTAAGCAAGTGAAGGAGTTGCTTAAGAAAGGGTTCATAAGACGAAGTATATCGGAGTGGGGTGCTCCAGTAGTATTTGCCACGAAGGCGGATGGGTCCCTTAGACTTTGTGTGGACTATAGAGAACTTAATAAGCTTACTAAGAAGAACAGACACCCACTACCGAGGATTGACGATCTCTTCGATCCGTTAGTTGGCGCCTCAGTGTTTTCGCAGTTGGACTTAGCCACTGGGTTCCATCAGTTGAGAGTGGCTGAGGATAGTATAGACAAGACTGCCTTTAGGACTCCGGACGGTTTCTATGAATGGCTAGTTATGCCATTCGGTTTGACAAACACCCCAGCATATTTTGTTGATTTGATGAGTAGGGTGTTTAGGGAGTACCTTAACAAATTCGTGGTAGTCTTTGTAGATGACATCTTGATCTTTTCTAAGGATAAAGAAGAGCATGCCCTACATCTTAGGGAAGTGTTGGAGACTCTTCGAGCGCATAAGCTTAAAGCTAAATTTTCTAAGTGTCACTTTTGGAGGAAGGAAGTACGGTTCTTAGGACACGTGGTTTCCAAAGAAGGGATAGCTGTAGATCACGCAAAGGTGGTGGCCATCCAAGATTGGAAGGTTCCCAAAAATGCTACCGAAGTAAGAAGTTTCTTGGGGTTGGCTGGCTACTATAGGAAGTTTATCAAAGACTTCGCAAAGATATCAGCTCCACTGACACGCTTGACGAAGAAGAACCTAGTTTTCACATGGGACGTAGATTGTGATGATGCATTCCAACGTTTGAAGAGAGCTTTGACTTCAGCCCCAGTCTTAGTATTGCCAGACATGAGTAAGCCGTTTACCGTTTATACTTTGTAGGACAGGACTAGGCGCAGTCTTAATGCAAGAGGGTAGGGTAATAGCCTATCGTGGAAGGCAGTTGAGAGCGCATGAGAAAAATTATCCTACACATGACCTAGAATTGGCCGCTATTGTTTTCGCGCTTAAGTCTTGGTGTCATTATCTTCTTGGTGAGAAATTCGAATTATTCACTGACCACAAGTCTTTAAAATAACTACTCTCTCAAAAGGACTTGAACTTAAGGCAGCAAAGGTGGATGGAGTTCTTAGCGTCCTACGACTTCGAATTAGCCTATACCCCTGGCAAGGGTAACGTGGTGGCAGACGCCTTAAGTAGAAAAAGATTATCCTTAAGTCCTTTGTTTGTTGAGCGGCGAAGTTTAGAATTCATTTCGATGTTTGAATTTAGACCTTCCGTTGACTTCGTACCCGGTTTGCTAGCATCCTTGGAGGTCAGACCTACTCTTTTGGGACGGATTGGCGAGGCACAGCGAGACGACCCACAGTTAGTTGAGTTAGTAGAAAAGCTCAAAGGAGGGGAGTCATCTGTAACACCCCACATCCGTTAGTGTCACTCACAAAGGGAATGCACTAAGTTCTGTGGAGCATTTAGGGTAAAAGATGCAGATAAATTACAAGACAGACAGAAATTAAACAGCAAAAAATAAAACTTTGCTTTATTGATAAAATAGTTTGTACAATGATTTCTTTACAATATCAGATTATCATCTGTCTTACAAAATAAAGAAGCATAAAACAACATTTATATTCCCCAAATTTTTAGCAAGAGCCAGCCATAGCATCTGATAAGAGAATCCAAACAAACTTCGACAAATCTTCAAGCTGGGAAAGAGTGACAGTCCAACTTAACCTGAGCTATACTACTCCCTCCTCTACTACCTGGGGGGGGGGGGAACGGAAGAAAAGAAGACGAAAGAAAAGCAGAGTCAGACATAAAGGCTGATTAAGTTCAGTAACTTCTAGCATGTGAACATGGAAAAACAAAACGACATGAATTAACTGAATACAAGATTACACCATGACGATGGGGTCAATAAGATTAGACAAGGTAGTCACAAGATATGCTAAGATAAGATAAACTGGCTACGCTCTAATACTTTCGTTGCTTCGCTATTTCCTTGTTATACTGGTTTCTATATCTCTGCACCGCCTATCTAGTGTCCCAACTAGTAACGATATCATGATCCCAATCCCTGTATTTTTCCATCGCCTTCAGGCATCCATTTATTTATTTGTTACCTAGATTTAATCTAGGGT
This sequence comes from Allium sativum, assembly GCA_030737875.1. Taxonomy (NCBI): domain Eukaryota; kingdom Viridiplantae; phylum Streptophyta; class Magnoliopsida; order Asparagales; family Amaryllidaceae; genus Allium; species Allium sativum. The sequence continues at coordinate 61,305,045 of CM060924.1, forward strand.
TTTCTACCAAGTTCCTTCTAGATTCAACTAGAGTTTACGCTGTCTGCAGAACGCTTCTCGGATTCAAGATTTATGCCACCTAGTTTAACTAGGAATTATGCTACCTGTCGAACGATGCCCCCAAGTCTAGGACACACTACCTAGAGTGGTATATGTGTTCCTATACTTCCCCACGCATGTATCGCAAATCGTTATCGCTTGTCTAGATGCACATGTCCCGTAATGTGCGGTCCGAGTCCTGTGTCAGGGCAAATCAAGGAATACAGAACTCGGTCGGGAGCTTTCAGATATCTTCCGATGCAGAAGCTAAGATCTGTTTTTGTTCCCGTGGCTATGGTCCCACTTGACCGCTCCCTCAACTAATGAAAGTCACACCTTGTAAAATGAGAACTATACGCCGGCCCCTGGTGCCCCACTATCCTATGGCCATCCGCAACCATAACAAGATAGCAAGTATATGGTCTTTTGGAGTTCTCCGCCTTTTTGCTTCACGTATCTCGATTGACTCAAGATGGATGGTAGACGACGAGTCGCTATCACAGGGCTACCGTTTGCTCGCCGAATCACGCCGGTCCATCCTAGTCTTTAGGTTGCCATGTATTGCAACCAAGGCATACCCATGGTTCTCCTACGCAGACCTTAACTTCTGTGGGCCCAGGCGGATCATCTGCAGCCTCACAGAGGGATACAAAGAGTACCCTCACGTCCCCTCGAAGCCTCGGGCTTCGTAACCCAATTCGTTGGAGCCTTCTTTCTATTCAGACGGACATTCGCTCCTTGCCGTGTTATACTAAGAATTACTACTTAGTTTTACTAACTAAGATTTACCACTTAGTTTCTAGAATCGTTGTTTTCTTAACTAAGGTTTACTACTTGGTTCCCTTCCCCATCAATTTGGATTGGTTAAGTGTCATTTGTCAATTCAAGCAAACTTAACCCTTTTCATTTACCCTGCTAAACTGGTTAAGTGTTGTCAGTAACTCATGTTGACTTAACCCTACCACAAACCAAGTTATATTGGTTAAGTATTTATTACTTAACCCTACCCATTTACCCTGTGTTGGTTAAGTGTTCCTTTAACTTAACCTTGCCCGTCTGTTTTAACTAACATGTTGTTAACGGTTAAGTATTATCCCTTCATGTTTTAGACTTAGCCCTATTCCTTTATCACAATCTGACGGTTAAGTGTTCAAGTTTACTTAACCCTACGGTCTTGTCCAGTTAACATATCAAATTGGCTATGTGTATTAAATCTTACTTAGCCCCAACCTCTAGTCTAGTTAACATGTTAATTTGGCTAAGTGTATTAACTTTACTTAAACCCACTTTTTAGACTAGTTAACCTGTTAATTTGGCTAAGTGTTTTCTTAGTTACTTAACCCCTACAAATCTGGTCTTGTTAACATAAGTTTGGTTAATAGTCCCTATGGACTTAGCCCTCCCATTCTAGCTTAACTATGTTAAGTGTCAGTCTGAACCTAACCCCACCCATTAGTCTAATTATCATGTTGAACTGGTTAAGTGTCTTAGTTACTTAACCCTACCATTCTTTTTCTAGCTTTAACTAAATAAATTAAAGCCGCTACCACTCACATTAGACAGGTATTGTTGCGAATACTGGATGTGCCGGTTGGTTCCGGGCAGGTTTACATCGCAACTCAGTCTAACCTCGGGTTAGGCATATTCGCGTTTTCTAAGTTCAAAGGGTTTCAATTTATTTTCAAATCAAGTTTTGAAAGTAACCATCCCATTCGTCGGATCAGTTAGGGATAGCCAGGGAGAGCAGGAAACTTGTATTTTCCAAACTCAAGCCTAGACACTCTCCTCTCTGTCACCCTAGAACTTTCTGGCTTATTATTAAAAGAGATGTCGTTAATAAACCTTTAATTTGTCTAAATTCACATTTCCTCATTTAGGCCAGATTCTATAGGTAAATTATTACTTATTTCCCAATTACTCTTTTAATGTAAATTGTCTACATTTATTTCTATGGCCCATTTCCCTTCCTAAATCATTTTTATGCTTTTTGGTATGTAAAATATACCAAATTAAGTGTCACTAACCATGATTTTTCTAAACCTGACAATTATTCCCAATTATGGCCAATTTCACATTTATGCCAATATACATACCGTGCCAAATTAGCTAATCCAATTCCGATCTAACATTCTAATTCACGTCAAACTAGACTTATTACTCTAGTTCCCTATTCATGTAAATGCTAGATTTACGGGTCAATACTAGATTCAATTTACACATCTTATAATTCATGTCAAATTTATTCAATTTGCATTTCTATAAACATGCCACAATACATGTTCCCAATTTAGGCCAATTCCGAGTTAAACTATGTTTTAGTGAATTTCATATTTTGCCCCAAATCGCATTCCCACCGTTCGTATAATCGTGTTTCAATCTAGATAAATCTAGATTCGTAGCAAATAGGGAATGAACCAAAGATTGCTATGAAAAGGATAGATATAACAACTGGCATAAAATGGTTTTGAATAACGACGTAGGTTCAAGAACATGGGTAGACCTAACTTAATAGGTAAATTCCCAAGGTCTAAAACCAAGAATAGATAGATTAGGTTCAAGAACATGGGTAGACCAAACTTAATAGGTAAATTCCCAAGGTCTAAAACCAAAGAAAACCAAGGACAGGCAGAATAAATAATCGGGTTTAGACCCAATCTCATAATCACAAAACTTAAGCAACATTTTCCTAGTCATGAATCATAGGTGTTTAATTACAGATGTCCTTGTTATGTCATAGGCAATAGTTTATGTTTTCTAATCGAAGGCAAAGGTTTAGTCAAGGAAATAATCCTCATAGTCACAGTCACAGTCATAGGCAATGTTCGTAGTCATAGACAATGTCCATAGGCAAATGTTCATAGTCAAAGAGGCATATGGTTCTAAGGTCCATAGTTTCATAGTCATAGTCTTATTTGTCCTTGAATCACAACAGTTCTTAATTAGATCCAAGAGTATAGGCACTGATTCGAATAGAGAGAGAGAGAGATTTGGCATATTCTTTTATTCCTTTCATTTCATGTCACGAATAGAGGAAAAACGTTCAAATCTAGAAACAACTAACTTACAGAGATTAGATTAGAAAGATGGCGTTGCTATGATTCGTAGAAAAATAGTCGTTGCAGTCATTCGAAACTTCACTTAAATTCTAGCTTGAATCTCCTCTTTGAAAGTCTTTGAGCAGCACCTCCTCGTCTTGATTTATTTTATATATATATATATATATTATTTATTCATATATTTTCTCAGAGGCAGCATAAGGATAGAAAAGAACTGTGAATAGAGAAGAAGACTAGGGCTGTTTATATAGTGTTAGGCGGATGAACCTGGTCAGAAAGCGTGACCAAATACATCAGAATGAACCAGAGCAGAAAGCTGGAAAAACGGGGGGGGGGGGGGGTGGAGGAGGGGGTCGACCCCCAGGTCGAGTATGTAGTCGACCTGGGTGCCCCAGCTCGACTACCCAGTCGACCTAGATGTCTTGGGCGGGAAAATTCCCGCTCTGGCCAATCCGACCCGATTTTGAAATTTGAATTTCGTTGAATCTTCCGGAGGCCATATCTCCCTCATACGGACTCCGATTTACGCAACTCGGACTCGTTTTCATGCAGAATTCCGAGACGAACGCAATGGCGTAGCCCGTTTCCCTTGATTTTGATTTTAACTTTTAATTCTGCCTTGATTCATGAATCTTAGTTTTCCAGAATTACAGGGTGTTACATCATCAAGTTATCTCCGTAGGTATACCCTGGATGATAAGGGTTGGTTACGTATGGACGGTAGACTTTGTGTACCAAAAGACGATGACCTAAGGAAGACTATTCTTGACGAAGCACATCGTTCGAAGATGACCATTCATCCCGGCGGGGAGAAGATGTACAAGGACATGAAGAGAGTTTACTTTTGGGCCGGCATGAAAAAAGACATGGCCGAGTATGTCGCTAGATGCTTGGTGTGCCAATAAGTAAAAGCAGAGCAAAAGAAACCCGGTGGGTTGCTTCACCCATTGGAGGTTCCACTTGGAAGTGGGAGAGTGTCTCGATGGATTTTGTGGATGGATTACCGCGATCGAGGAAGGGTAATACGGGAATTTGGGTTATAGTAGATAAACTTACTAAGAGCGCCCATTTTATTCCCGTGAAGAGTAAGAGGACTGCTCCATGGTTAGCTTATGTATACATTCGAGAGATAGTTCGTTTGCACGGTGTTCCTTCTAGCATAGTGAGCGACCGCGATCCATACTAGCAAATTTTGGAGAAGCTTACAAGAGGCGGTAGGGACTCAGTTATGTTTGAGCACCGCATATCATCCTCAGACGGATGGCCAGACTGAGAGGGTGAATCGTATTCTAGAGGATCTGTTGAGGCTATGTATCCTAGACTTTGGGGGTACATGGGAAGAGCATCTTCCATTGGTTGAGTTCGCATATAATAATAGCTTTCAGTCCAGCATTGGTATGGCACCATTCGAAGCTCTATATGGACGACCTTGTCGTTCACCTACATGTTGGTGGGAATCTACGGATAAGATCTTACTTGGGCCCGATATGATTAGAGAGACTTCGGAGAAGATGACTTGATTCGAAGGAGGATGAAAGCAGCGCAAGATAGGCAGAAATCTTATGCGGATGAGAGGAGGACAGATCTCGAGTTTGAAGTTGGGGACATGGTCTTTGTCAAAGTGTCTCCATTACGAAACGTTGTTCGCTTTGGGTCCGTTGGGAAATTAGCACCAAGGTTTGTAGGGCCGTTTCCTATTAAGGAGAGGATTGGACGGATGGCGTATAGAGTGGAGTTGCCCGAGAGACTTAGTGGTGTACATGACGTATTCCATGTGTCACACTTGAGGAAGTGCTTGCACGAGACCGCGGAAGTGGTAGAGCCGAGCTTGCTTAGAGAGGTGGAGATAGAGCGTGATGCGACAATTCGACGAGCTCCTACGCGCATTCTTGGGTCGGAGATCAAGAGGTTGAGGAATCGAGAGGTGAGACTAGTCAAAGTGCAATGGGGAGATGATGAGAGCAACGCTACTTGGGAGACGGAAGAGAAGATGCGTTCACGATACCCTTTTCATTTTGAGGGTATGTCCTTTAATTTCTCCTTTATCTCTTAGCTTGTACTTATCTTATCTTTAGTATATCCTCTCGCTAGTATCTTTGACCATTAGTTAGGATAATCATATGGTTGAAACATGTGTTTGAGACATGTTATGTATGGTGGATGCAAAGTGGATGCAAGTGTTTGCTAGTGGTTGCTCATGGATGCATATACACACACTATTAGGCACCAGATCGGCTCAGTCACTTCATATTGCATATTGCATATATATGGGTGTATTTAGTAAAATGGATGTATAATGGTTGTATTATCATATAGTTGCTGCATTAGGGTGGATGGTTGTGCACGCATATAGAATTAATATGTATCATTAGGAATCTTTTGCGTACATATTGGACGCATGGCACTATCATGAATCGCACTAAGGAGGTCGACTGAATCAATAGACCGCCTAATTTGCATTAGATATGGACATATACACACACTGTGCATATAAACATTAAAGCATTAGAAGTCTTTTAAGGACAATAGATGCTGGTGTTTGATGGTTGAGTAGATGGACGATTAGATGGTAGAATATACATTCTTCTTGACATGGAGATTTCGGGGACGAAATCCTTTAAGGAGGGGAGAATGTAACACCCCGTAATTTTATAACATTAAAATTCACAAATTAAAGTATACTTAATTTTTAGAAAAGAATTAAGTGAAATGGGTTGCAAAGAGAAATATATATATATTGATATATATATATATATAAATTAAAAATTAAAGAAATAAATATGCGAAAAAGTTCAAAACAGCGAATTGGAGGGGAAATAACCGAACCGGCCCATTTTTGAGGTCGACCCAAGCTCCTCTGGGTCGACTAGGGGTCAATCCAGGGTGTTTGGCTGTCAACTCGTGGGCCGATTCGCTCAAATGCAGATTTTGGATTTGATTGGTTCTCATGGTTCAGGGTTAATCTAATGGTCCTAAATAACTTCCTACACCTATAAATACATCCTAATGCTAGCCCTAAACCTAATTAAAATAGAATAGTTACCGTCATACCGTCGCCATGGAAATTAATGGAGTCGCCGCCAAATAAGAAAGAAGAAAAGCAAATTCAATTCTAATTCTCTCAACCCTAAAGCAAAGCAAAACTCTCTCTTTTCTTCTCTAAATTGTGAGTATGATGATCTTAACAAGATTATTATCATTCTAAATAGGTTGAGTTATGAATGGATTATGAGTAGATGATGTGAATTATCATATATGTTGTTGTAAACCCTTTCTGCTATCATGTATACTGTAAATCCAATGTTATTTGATGATGATATCTTATATGTTGTAAATCATGCTATGATGATGTTATGTATGTTGAAAGTTTCTATGCTAAGTTGTGATGAATCATACATGTTAAAAAGGCCATGATGTTACCATCTATGCTAGTTAGTTCATATTAATTAAATCATCATGTTTGGGTTATGTTGATCTATATGACAAGTCACATATGCAAGTTAGATTGATTAGAAAAGTTATGAACATATGCCAAGACATCTATTATGACATCTATAATTATGCTATGACATACGTGATATCCTATGCTAGTTCACACCATCATTATGTTGCCTAAAAACCCCATATGCAAGTTTATGTATAGATTTGGGCTATGATCATATCATGTAAATTGAGACATTTAACAAGTTGACATCTTTTGATCCTCAACATGTGTAGTTTATGCAAGTTTCACCCCTAATATGATTAGATTTATTTTAATTGTCTATATGTTGTGATAATTTATCTTTGTGCTAGGTGTTAGACTATACAAGTCTAGCCTCTATTATGCGTTGAATAAGCGAACGTATAAACGTGGGGTAGGGGTAATATTAAGGATTTAATATTAAAAAGTGGGGTGCAATTGATATGATTTTGCATGCCATAAGTGGATGGCCATAATTGAGTAATTATGGACATCATTAAAAGTTGACTTAATTAATAATTTGAATAGGGAATTATTAAAACTGGGATAAAAGATTTTAAGTGTTAACCAATGCTTAGGACACGAGGTTGGACTCGTTTGTGATGTAAACCTGCCCGGACCCACCCGGCAAATCCAATGGTCACAAATGTCAGCCCAATGTGAGAGGTCCTAGGCCTAAACTAAAGCATAACGGTTATAAAGACACGAGGTTAGACTCTTTTATGGTGTAAGACTGCCCGGACCTGCCCGGCAAATCCAGCTGCCATAAATGCCAGTCTAATGTGAGGTCTTTATGAGGTTATGGCCTGAATGAATTAAGAAATACTTAACCAGATAAACATGTAAGGTGGGACATGGGGGTTAAGTAGGTGCCTTGGGTGACATGAGGAATCTAGGGGGTTCCCTTAGTGGCATGTGAAATATGATTAGTAAGACTTAACCAAACACACATGTAAATGAACATGACTAAGAGGGTTAAGTGGGATATACTAGTGACAAGCTTAGGTGGGTAGCTTGTTGGGGCCCATTTCGACCAGTATCCCAAACGTATCTTTGTGGGCTCGACCCAAGTCGAGGACGGGACACGCATGCTGGGTTCGACTGTAAGAGGCCAAAACGGGGAGCGGTTGCAACGCAAGTCCAACGGGCTTCGTATGCTTGTGTGGACCCGGGCTGGTAGGTAAGACGTTGTTGCATCGTGTAGGTATAAGCCGTGCATTCTCAAGTTGTATCGGGTTTCCACTTTAGGGGAGTGATACACCCCACTGTGGGGCCAGCACGGGTATCTACGAGTAGGGGGCCGATCGAAAGTGGGCAGTGGGGTACACCTAGTGGAGATAGGGGCAGACGGCACCTATGTAGTCAGCTAGGGGTACGTAAGGATATTTATAAAGTTTCTGTGTGAAGCAAGTGGGATCAAACAATAGGGTGACTGGTGTGGTGCAGTGTAGTAATGTGCGGTGCGGTGTAGTAATCATTCGTTAGTAATTAGGTGTGCCTTTACCGTTAACTTTAACGTTATCTTAAACGCTATCTTTATCTTCCTAAGAGTTCATGGACATTTACTTGTCTTCCAGCTTATGCCTTAGTCTAGTTATTTTGATAATAGTATTGTTAGGATTATCATACTCGCCAGACTTTATGTCTGACCCCCTCTATTTCTATCCTTTTTTCCCCTCCAGGTCCTCAGGTTGGGCCTAGCTCTAGTGGAGTTTGATTGAATTGCTTCATCTCTCTTTGGAAAGCTTGGACCGTTGAAGTAAAGTCCAGCTTGTTATCTTTTTAATGGCTATTTATGTAATGGGATTATGTATTTTGTTTTTATGAAGATGGATATTGTACTTGGTTATGATCTATGGTTTTATGATGTAACAAACATGTTTAATTTCTGCTGCAATAAAATGAAGTTTTAGATTTCCAAGTACTATTTACTATCTGTCTTGTTGTAATTTTTCTGTTTATATTCACTTATAACCTCCATGGAAATTAATGCATTCCCTTCGTGAGTGACATTAATGGACGTGGGGTGTTACAGATGTATATTATTTATTCATACTCTGGAATATTCTTGTACTCTGATGTAAATGTTGTAATAGCAATGAAATGTTCTTCTGCTTATGTTTTGATTTGTCGTGTTCTCAACTCAATCCGGGCTTTCTCGAAAGGGCAAGTTTGGGTCATTTCATTTTGGTATCAGATCTTTGGTTTACAGAGCTCGAGAACAAGACACATTAGAACAAACGAAAGAATTCATCAGAGATTGAATTAGTAATATCCAATAAGAATGGCTCATTAGAGATGGGATCAGTGGTATCCTAGAACGAGTGTGAAGAGTATTAATTTTAAATAAAAATGAAAACAAATTTAGTTTTGAAAATTTTATCTTAATATACGTATTTGGGTATATTATTTTATTTTAAATTTGGATAATCGAGTATATAAAGATTTCGAATATACGCGTAATTAACGTATATTCGAAGTTTTAATATAATGGATAGATATAGAATCACACTCTAGTTGCCTGGAGAGGATTCTGATGATTGAGATCTCATTGTCAGAATTTATGTTCGAGCTTCAAAAGTGAGATATCTATATATTTCAAATTGACTGGTGTGCGAACCAAAATTTAATCAGAGTTTATTACTCTGATATGCACTAAAAATCTGATTTTTTTACTATATATGAAAGTTATATATATATTTAAACGGTTATTCACTTAATTGATTGCTAGTCATGATGTTTGATAATTAGTTTAACTAATTAAAATATTGGATTGATAATTAATTTAACCAATATGAGAAAGAATGATAAATTTAGCAAAATTGAATTTAATATTGAACTAAATTGAAAATTGATTAGAATTGAAAGTTGAGTTGGTTATTTAAACAACTTTCAGCTCTGTTCCTTTCTGACGATGAAAAGATTTTAAGTGGCGGAGATTGTAACAACCCGAAATTTCTAAACAAATTTAAAAAAATTATTTTAACTATTTTAATGGATTTAGAATATTTAAAATAATTTATTTTAAATTATAACAAAAAAAATTATATTAATCGAATTTAGAACGTATAAATTTAATTTAATTACAAAATGAGCCCGAAATGGAATGGCAATTTGAAAATTTGATTTTTAGTTTCAATTGAATGTACAGTATTCGAAATAAATCGGATTTCAGTAAAACAAGAAATTCTTGAATCTGTTTAATTATGTCTTTCTAACAAATGTGAAAAATCTAGATTTCATAGCGGAAATTGAAAGTCATGTCCAGTTTAAAATTCAGAATAGTCGCTATGGAATTTATATATATATTTTAATATATTACATAGCCATTTTACAAACGACCTCCATTTTCGACGTAAGCACTTTTGTTGGATTCGGAATGTCAAATTATTGCTATATTCCAATTTTCATAATTTTTGAAATTAATATGTGAGCATGGTAAAAGAAAACATGTTTGGTCAATTTCAGTTGAATTGGATCAACCAGAAAATGGCCATTTTTCAAACGATCTCCAAGTTCGACGAAATTAGTTTTATTAGGACCGTATCGTTAAAACAAAGCTAGAAATATTTTTTCTGGAATTTTTGAAATCAGTATGTATCCCCGGTAAATTAAAATGTACATTCAAATTTAATGTAAATTAATTTATATTTTAATTTTGATAAAAACAGACCGTAACAACCGAATTGGATTACGAAAATATTACATTTTGTCCGGAATGGGGGTATTTAGCTAAGGGCGACAGTCGTTGGGTTTGATTTGGAGTTGACAGTTATAAACAATTAAAAATTGGAATTAAATATTAACAAATATTTTCTATAAATACCCTAATCAATTAAACCCTAACCCTATTCTTTGGTCGCCGTCACTCAAAATGGACGGTCAGCGACCTCCATACTTCCATCAATAAAATCATTTAATCCATGGCGAATCAATCCATAGTTCCTAAGAGAAAATCAAAGACCACCTTTCGATCTTTACAATCAGCAGTGGTGATGAAGTTTTGTCGTCTGATTTGCTCGTAATTCGAGCTCAAAGTGGACGACTTTGGACCGGGCTTCATGCCAGTTGGGAGAACGAGTTCACTGGGATTTGGGGAGGGGACAGCGCACGTGACGGCGGTCGGAAGGGTCATCGTGGATCGGAGGTCGGTGGCTTCTAGGCAGCGTGCAGGTAGGAAGCGGCGATCGACGTATGGGTTCGTTGTTTCCAGGTTTTGAACAAAGAAAGGGAAAGGACAACACATAGGTTAAATGTAAATTATTCTTCATTAATTTTGTTCACCAATTAATTACATAGTAATGTTTTTAAATTTAAAATAGTAAAGTTTTTAAATAGAAAATAGCAAAGTTTTTGAATAGAAAATAGTAAAGTTTTTAAATAGAAAATAGTAAAATTTCAAATAGAAAATAGTAAAGTTATAAATAAAAAATAGCATAGTTGTAAAAAAATACACATTGTTTTTGAAAATAAAAATACACATTTTTTTAGTAAATAAAAATACATATTTTTTTTGAAAATAAAAATACACATTGTTTTTGTAAATAAAAATATACATTGTTTTTCTAAATAAAAATACCCATTGTTTTTGAAAATAAAAATACACATTCTTTTTGAAATTAAAAATACATTGTTTTAAAAAGATAAAAACATTGTTATAGAAAAAAATATGAATTTTATACATAACATTAATATAGAAATATGATTTTTATACATATATTGTTTGAAATAAAAGTATGGATTTTTATATATTAATGTTTGAATGTAAAAAAATATGATTTTAAAATATAGATCACATTATATAAAAATGGGATTTTAAATTTATATGGCATATAAAAATGGGATTTTAAAATACATATAGAATGACTTTTTGTTAAAAAGAAATAACGCAGTATAAAAATATGATTTTTAAATAAAGAGAGCATTGAAATAAAAATGAGATTTTTATTCATAAAGATCGTTGTTTAAAAATGTGATTTTTAACATAAACCGCGTGAAACAGATTTCGATAGAACCGACTGGAAGCAAAACGGAATCAAAACCATCGCCCGCTAAAGATTGACGGAGTGGAAACCAAAGGTGAGAACTCCTTCTCACTCTATTTATTTTACAGTTAAATATATATTAGGACGCAGATGGTGCTTATCAGCACCCAGCACCATTTGTTGTAAAACCATGATTGTTTGTTTGGACTGTATTTTGTGTTGTTTGTGATGTTGAAATGTTGAACGTATTAAAAATAATGTTAACATTAATGTGGTAGTTAAAATCAGATTATAATTATTTGTTTATAATTTAAACATTGTAAATTGGTTAATTAGAAAATAATTCAAACTGAATTAAAATTGGTCAAATTTATTAACCAATAATTTATTTAAATTAACTGTTGTTATTTGAAAACCCCACACGGGTATTGGGATGATATTTGACATGCACTAGTCCGAATATTTAGTTGTATGTCAAGCGATGGATTGACAGTCTGTGATGAACATTACTTATTTATTTTAATGCTCACATAGTTGTAAATTTCACTCCGGACGTGAATGGACTGTTTGTTGATTAGTTATCATTATTGTTGCATACATGTGATGTATGAAATCCATATAACTGAAATCATATGGTAATTGATTGAGTCGCGTTTCGATTCAGAAATAAAGAAAAGTTTTAAATAAAGGACATTTTAAACAACGAATATTTTAAAAATAAAGAGTATTTTTAAAATAAATAATCTTGAAAAATAAAGAATATTTTAAAATAAAATGTTTGAACAATAAAAATCATATTTATATTGTATGTATACACAAAAAAAAGAATCATTTGTGGAATTATATTTTTGTACATTAAACGTGTCATCTTTAATATGTTAATGAAAATAAAAATAATCATTTGTTGAATTATATTTTTGTACATTAAACGTGACATCTTTAATATGTTAATGAAAATAAAAATAATCATTTGTTAAATTATATTTATGTACATTAAACGTGTCATCTTTTATATGTTAATGAAAATAAAAATAATCATTTGTTGAATTATATTTTTATACATTAAACATGTTATCTTTAATATGTTAATGAAAATAAAAATAATCATTTATTGAATTATATTTTTGTACATTAAACGTGTCATCTTTAATATGTTAATGAAAATGAGAATAATCATTTGTTGAATTATATTTTTGAACATTAAAAATATTATTTTTAATATGTTAATGAAGTGAATAAAATATGTGTTGAATAAAAATTTTGAACAATAAAAATATCATTTTTATTGAATGTATAAACCATATAAAATATTCATGTGTTAAATAATATTTTTGAACAACAAAAATAATTATGTTGTTAAACGCCCTTTTTGTCGATCGATTTTATTCATTTGTTAATGAATATCAAAAAATTTAATATTTTAAAAATATTATTATTTTAATATGATAAAGATATAGGATATTCAATTTTGATTTAAAACTGAAAATGAAGTTGGACTCGTTTTAAAATGAATTTATAAATGATTTATAAAATATGTTTTGTAATAACCCAGAAATTCTGAGCCAATTTAAAATTTTTATTTTGGCAATTTTGATGAATTTTGAGTATTTAAAATGAATTAATTTAAATAATAACGACGAGAAACTTATTTTTAATGGAATTAGAATGTGTATATTTATTTGAATCGTCATTAGAATATAGTTATTTTATTTTAAATATAAAAGGAATTGAAAATGGCGCGGAAGTTTGAAATTTCGATTTCGAATTTCAAATGAATGTACAGGATTCAAAATAAACCGGATTTTAGCAAAACCAAAAATATTAGAATCTATTGGATAATATCTTTCCAAAGAATCCGAAAAATCGAAATTTCATAGCGGGAATCAAAAGTTATGTCCAATTGAAAATTCAGAATAGTCGTTATAGAATTCTGGCCCTTAAAAATGGCAATTTTGCAAACGACCTCGTATTTCTCTGAAACCTCTTTTGTTGGATCCGTGATGTCAAGTTATTGCTAGGTTTCAAAATTCATAATTTTCTGAATCAATATGTGAGCGTGGCGAAGTAAAACGCATTTGAAAAGTTTCAGTTGATTTTAATCGACTGGAAGATAGCCATTTTTCAAACGGTCTCAGAATTTGATGAAATTTGTTTTATTAGGACCATATCGTTACTACGAAGCTAGAAATATTTTTTGGGAATTTCTAGAGTTCATATATAGCCCCGGTAAATTGAAATATGCGTTCAAATTCAATATATAGACTTATATTTTTATTTTGATGGAAACTGATTGAAATAGTCGAATCAGCCTACGATACATATCCCATTGTGTTCGGAATGGGGGTAATTAGCTATGGACGACAGTCGATGGGTTTGATTTCGAGTTCAAAATAAAAAGGTACTTTTTGAAATTAAATAATTAAATAAAAAACCCCCACTCTCTCTTCCTATACTCTCTCTCAGCACCTCCCACGTTTACTTTTCAAATCGAGAAACATAAAAAAAAGAGGCCGACGGAGGTCGATCGCCCCCTCCCCCCTCCAGCAAAGGCGGTGCCGCCTCCATCTCATCCAACCCGTCCCCCTCCTTCTCCGTCTTCCTTTCTTCCCCTTCCCTCTTACCTCCTCCACCCGCGAACCCTAAGCCCCACAGCACCCTGTCCGCTGCCATATGCCCCACCGCGCCGCCTCCAACCTCCTGCGCCCTCACCAGACCTTCCCCTTCGAGCAGTCCGACAGCGAACGCCGCCATCCCCCTCCTCGCTTTCAATTTCAACTGTATGTTCTTTGATTTTTCTTTATATCAAAAGTAAATGGCATTAGAAGGATGATATATGTTGAAGCTTCGAGTTTGAAGTTGTTAAAGGTAGGATTTTTATGAAGAAAGTTTATTATTTTAATTATTTAGAAAGTTTAGATCTTTAATGAAATAAAGTTTAGATTTTTATGAAATAAAGTTTAGATATTTATAGAGAAGAAGATTCGATTTTTAATGTAGGGAATATATGATTTTTATACATAGGAAGAATAAAAATATGATTTTTATTTATGTAGAGTAATAAAAATATATTGTTTATTATATCACCAGCAAGATAAAAACAGAATTTTTATCTATATAGTAGCGGTATAAAAATAGAATTTTTATCTATATAGTAGCAATATAAAAATGTGATTTTTATCCATATAGATTGATTATAAAAATATGATTTTTATATACATAACAACAATATAAAAATTTGATTTTTATATATGTGGTGAATACGGGCAACGAAAGTGACGAAAGGCGAGCACGACGAAGGTTTCCTATATATGAAGAGTCGTGGAGTTTGGTTTAGTTAATCGGTGAGAACTCCTTACCTTAAATCTTGTTTTCTAGTTAAAAATATAAACTAGGATGCAGACGGTGCTTAGCAGCACCCGACACCTATTGTCCACATACCATGGATGACTTGTTTGATTTTGTTATGTTGTGAAAATTAATTGTGATGTGAAATGAAAGGAAATATATTCATGTGTTGAAATAAATTATTTATTGTTAAAAATATAAGTTTAACGTTTATGTGAATAAATAAAAATTTGTAAACAAATCAGACGATTTGTTTATGTACACTGATTTGACTGATATTGATTGGGATGATAAATTTTATACATCGCCCAACTGCACAAATAAAAATATGTGTTTGTTGATCTGAAACACCACACAAGTGTTGGGATGATATTTGAAGTTCACTAATCCCGGTTGAGGAGTTGTGTGTCAATCGATAGGTTGACAAACAGTTGTGTAGTGCACTTTGGATGATGATCGATTATTTGTCATTGCTATTATATACATGTGTTGTATGGAATCCATATAATAAACATTATATGGTGATTGATTGGGCCTCATTCCAATTTGGAGAATAAAGAATATTATAAAATAAAGATTCATGTGTTGTATAAAATAAATAGTCATGTTTTGACGATGCTCATGTGTTGAGAATATTCATCTGTTCAAACTTATCATGTGTTGAGTAAAATCTTTAAACAATAAAATTTACATCTTTATCATATATAAAATTAGAAACTAACTGGAAACTAGTTAAGATGAGTGGTTTCCTGGGTATTGATCTGATGTTGGTTTCGGCATTCGGGGTTAATACTTAGGGGATCGTTCTCTTACTAATTTACAGTTGGAGTCTGATTAAGAATTAAACGATAAATCATAATTGTGTAAAATATATTAAATAACATAAATAGTCATGTGTTGACAATACTCGTGTGTTGAGAATATTCATGTGTTGAAACTATTCATGTGTTGAATGAAATATTTTATACAATAAAATTCACATTTTTATTGTAAGTAAGAATTAATAAATATTCATGTGTTGAATAAAATATATATTCATGTGTTGAAGAAAATATTCATTTGTTGAATAGAATAACAGAGTTGTTGAAATATATAAAGCCGTATTGATTAGATTTGCGCCATTTTGACGCGAACAATATTTATATCGATTATATTCGTTTTTATAATGAATATAGAAAAGAGAGTGATTTCAAAATATAACGTTTTGAAAATATTATCATTTATATATTAATGATATGGAATATTCAGTTTTTATTTAAAAATTAAATATGAAGTTGAAATCGTTTTTAAAACGAATTTAAATGATTTATAAAATATGTTTAGAATTGAAATTGATGAAATATATATAATATATGTATATTATATATATTAAATGGCTTGAAAAGAACGCACCGCGCCGCGGCAGTTCCCAAATTTCGACCATTGGCTACGAATTGATGTTATGGGAGATCTGACCATCGGATTCTCTTGAAACCGGAACCGTTGGGTTTGTAACGAAAAGAGCTTTCCAATGAACATTAGAAATTTGAAATCTAACGGTTGGATTTGGAATTATGTCCAAATCAAATTTGGAAAAGGTCGTTGTAAGTGCAGTTCGACGACCGTTTTTGGAAATCGACTGTACGAGCCTTGATAAAACTATTAAAAATATTAATAATTTGTGTAAAATCATAATACATGAATTGGAAAGAATTGGGATGAAAAATTCCACATTTGTAAGGATAAAAATATATTTTTATCGAAATGAACTTGTTTTGAACTAGATTTGAAATGGTTTTAAAATAACCAGAAACTTCAATATACGAATTGGAATGGATTTGAATCGAAATTATCTTCGGAATATTTCGATGTTGGATTTCGTGATTATACATATATGGTTGTGGAAATTTGAAAGATATATTTATGTCGTTAGTTCCAATACGATATTTGTTGATTTCAGAATTTGAAATTGAATATAAGGCGATATATTTTCTATTCAGAGCCATGTATTTAATATCAAATGCGATTTTGGGGTTCGACGTGAATGGTGTCTTAAATAACACTGTTTTTGGACCCAGTTGAGAAAATAATAAATCTTTTAATTAAGATTTAATGAAATTGTCCAGTTAATTAGTATTTAAGTGGAATTGAATTTAATTTGGTTTTTGGGGTTTATCGTGAGCGGTGTTTTGAATAACACCTGTTCTTTAACCCGATTAACAATGGAATGTGATTTTGGGTTTAGAGTGAATCGTGTTTTAGATGACATTGGTTCTTTAACCCAGTTAAAGACAGGATATTGATTTGTGGGGAGATTAAAACTAAGTGGAATTTTACTGAATCTTTAATTAGATTAAAGTGATCGAGAATGGAGTATCACCAGTTTTGCTCCAAGCGATAGTTAAATCTTTAAGTAGATTTGAACGTGAAATGTTAATTAATATTTACCGATAACACCGTGGTGTTTGATATGGAGTATTACCTGTTTTGCTCCACGGGATGAATAGGTTGGGATTGGAAAATAAAATAAATAATTACTTCGGTGTGGTTCGCTAATCCCGACTAGTTTGGAAAACCTTAACATAGTTTGAAATGATATCCAAAGGAAGATTAAAGAATAAATTTAGAAGAATTTATCTTTGCTAAAATTAATGGGAACCTTTCCCTAAGAATGTGAATAATTGAATAAAAGGATATTCTGAATTGGAACGAGGCGTACGTTGTGTTTGTGTAACACTTGTTTATTATATACGCGGGTTATTCGGAAAGGCCGGGTCTATACCCATTCTGAATAACTGGTTCGATGATAAGTCGAAGATGAAGACGGTGGTTGAAGACCGGAGGTCTTCACATTGTTTGGATGATTACTGATGATCTTGATTGGGTTGAACACCCAAGAGGAGGGAATCAGTTGGTGATCGTCCAGACGTACTTGGCGATCGATGGATATGCGAGGAATAAGGTTCCTCCAGTTTCGTTCAAACCCAGAACGAACTTGTAAATGGATTGTGTGTCTGACATTGGATTTTATTCTGTGTGATTGATTTCTATTAAATATATATCTGTTTCGCGGAGGAGAATTTATTCTCTTGCTTAACGCCCTTCTCTGAGATGTATGAGCTCTGAGGTTATATATTGATGGATATCAATCGCATTGCATGAATTACCTGTGTGGCATGCCTAAGTGGCAAATGATCAAGGCTTCTGTTGAAAAGAAAAATCTTGTGGTTGATGATCAAAGAACGACCTGTGTGGCATAGCTTTGTGTATAGCGTTAATTCGCGAGCCTCACACCTCGGTGTGAGTCAAAAACAGGATAAGGACCCAAGGAGTGCATGACGTTTCTTTCTAGCTATGGGTGATGTCAGTGACCTACCAGCCCTAACATATATATACTTTTTACCTGTGTGGTTGTTGGAATGCGATGCGCCTCGGATATAGGTCCTATAGGACCGGGAAAGTGTGTTTAGGAATAATTAATCCTTAAAAGTAGAAGAGGACCGGCCTTGGAGGTTCCAAGGATCGCTGTGTGTGGTCTTGAGACTTTTGCTAGAGTGTCTCGAACGGAGAGGAGCTTGCCCCTTGCCTCGACTCATGATGGAATCCAATTTCCAATACGTGACCTTTCGGTTTTATTTGTAGAGCCTAGTATGGCGACATAGTGGTATGGGGGCACTTATGCCGTCTATGATTTATACATTATGATTGAAGTTGTTTTCTTCACTTATAGTAATAATAAAATATGAAATTTCGCGTATCTAGCATTCTTTTACTATTATACGGTAAAACCCTATCCTCCGGCTTGCGTTGCATTGTGTGATGAGACCTGGGTCTTATAATAGCTTCATTTTTCTTTATTTAGCATTGCACTGTTTGTTTTATGCATTGGTATTCTTGGGAGGAAACCCGTTCCGTGTTATACGGCGTGGTCCCTTGATTTACCTAACTTTAAAAATAAAGATTAATAACTTTTTTAGTTCTCACACCAGTCACATAACTGACCTAGAGTTTATTGTTTTAACCTAAACTCTAGGTGCCCTTATTTTCCGCACGGGCTGCTAGTAGTTTTGGTTTTGCAGATTTATATTCATAGGATCCTGGTTTACAGCCGGAATGATAGTCGGAAAGCTCTGTATCCGTGCATTTCTTTCAGCTGTGTGTTGTATTATTTTTCCGCTGCTATGTATTTAAATGTAATTTAAATCTATGATATTTATCAAATGTGTAATATTTAATCATACTCTGTATATTCTTGTATTCTGATGGAACTGTTGTAATAAACAATGAAATGTTCTTCTGTTTGTGTTCTGATTCGTCTTGTCCTCAAAGCAATTCGTTCTTTCCTTTACGGGAAGTTCGGGTCGCCACATTTGTTATCAGAGCTTTGGTTTATAGAGCTCGAGAACAAGGCACATTAGAACGAAAGAATTCATCAGATATTGGATTAGTAATATCCAATTAAAATGACTCGTTAGAGATAGGATGTAGTATCCTAGAACGTGTGTAAAGAGTGAAATTTTTGAAATAAAAATATGAAAACAAATTTTGTTTTGAAAATTAAATTAAAGTATACGTATTTGAATATTTTATTTGTATTGAATTTGGACAATCGAGTATACAAAGATTTTGCGTATACACGTCATGAACGTATATTTGAAGTTTTAATATACTGGATAGATATAAGATCACACTCTAGTCGCTCAAACCTGATTCTGATGATTGACCTGTCATCATCAGTAATTATTTTCGTGTTTCGAAAGTGTATTTCCATCAGACTGGTGTGAGAACCAAAATTAGATAGATTTATTGTTGTGATTTGGCATCACAAACATGATTTTCTGTATATATATGTCAAAATTATGAATTTGAAACGATAATCCACTAATTGGTTGCTGATTATGTTGTTTGATTATTGGTTTCATTTATTAAAATTTTGAACCATTATGCCAAATATAACCAAATTAAGAACTGTACTGGAAAACGATTACAATTGCATGCATGTACATACATATGTGTGAACATGTCGTATCAAGGAGGCTAGAGCAGAAGAATAAAATTGTTTGCCCAACAAATAGGTACATGTTTACTAATTTCTTGGGTTCTGGATGATTTATGAGGCGATTGGATAGCCGCTTGGCTGTTTCTTTTTCTTTTTGGATTGATGTGGGCCATGGGAGGCTATTTGAAATATGCCGAAGCTCCCAGTGCAGGGGAGGTTATGGCGAATTTTTTCCAAAATTTAGGGCGTTAGCCAAATTTTTGAAAAATTTGAAAAGTTCGTAGAAACTGAAGATTTGAATACTTAAGCCGTAAATAAAATAATGGAAGTTGAGTTGATGAGTTAAACAACTTTCAGCTTCGTTCCTTTTCGGAGACGAAAAGTTTTAAGTGGGGATGATTGTAACAACCCAGAAATTCTGAGCCAATTTAAAATTTTTATTTTGGCAATTTTGATGAATATTGAATATTTAAAATGAATTAATTTAAATAATAATGATGAGAAATTTATTTTGAATAGAATTAGAACGTATATATTTATTTTAATCGTCGTTAGAATATAATTATTTTATTTTAAATATAAAAGGAATTAAAAATGGCGCAATAGTTTGAAATTTCGATTTCGAATTTCAAATGAATGTACAGGATTCAAAATAAACCGGATTTTAGCAAAACCAAAAATATTAGAATCTATTTGAGAATATCTTTCCAACGAATCCGAAAAATCGAAATTTCATAGCGGGAATCAAAAGTTATGTCCAGTTGAAAATTCAGAATAGTCACTATAGAATTTTGGCCCTTAAAAATGGGAATTTTGCAAACGACCTCGGTTTTTGACGAAACTACTTTTGTTGGATCCGTGATGTAAAGTTATTGCTAGGTTTCAAAATTCGTAAATTCTGAGTCAATATGTGAGCGTGGCGAAGTAAAACGCGTTTGACCAGTTTCAGTTGATTTTAATCGACTGGAAAATGGCCGTTTTTCAAATGGTCTCAGAATTTGATGAAATTAGTTTTGTTAGGACCATATCGTCAATACGAAGCTAGAAGATATTTTTCGGGAATTTTTAGAGTTCATATGTGGCCCCGATAAATTGAAATGTGCGTTCAAATTCAATATATAGACTTGTATTTTGATTTTGACGAAAAATGATCGAAATTGTCGAATCAGCCTACGATACATATCCCATTGTGTTCGGAATGGGGGAAATTAGCTATGGACGATAGTCGGTTGGTTTGATTTCGAGTTCAAAATAAAAAGGTAATTTTTGAAATTAAATAATTACATAAAAAAAACCACTCTCTCTTCCTATACTCACTCTCAGCCCCCTCCCCCCCTCGTTTACTTTTCAAATCGAGAAACATAAAATAAAATAAAATAATAAAGAGGCCGACGGAGATCGATCGCCCCCCCCCCCCCCCCCGACACAAGCAAAGGCAGCGCCGCCTCCATCTCCTCCAACCCGTCCCCTTCCTCCTCCGCCTTCCTTTCTTCCCCTTCCCTCTTACATCGTCCATTCGCGAACCCTAAGCTCCACAGCACCCCGTCCGCCGCCGTATGCCCCACCGCGCCGCCTCCAACCTCCTGCGCCCTCACTAGACCTTCCCCTTCGAGCAGTCCGACAGCGAACGCCGACATCCCCTTCCTCGATTTCAATTTCAACTGTAAGTTCTTTGATTTTTCTTTATATCAAAAGTAAATGGCATTGTAAGGATGATATATGTTAAAGCTTTGATTTTGAAGGTGTTATAGATAGGATTTTTATGAAGAAAGTTTATATTTTTATTTATTTAGAAAGTTTAGATCTTTAATTTAATAAAGTTTAGATTTTGTTGAAATAAAGTTTAGATATTTATAGAGAAGAAGATTCGATTTTTAATGTAGGAAAAATATGATTTTTATATCATAGAAAGAATAAAAATATGATTTTTATATATGTAGAGTAATAAAAATATAATTTTTATTATATCACTAGCAAGATAAAAATGGAATTTTTACCCATATAGTAGTGATATAAAAATAGAATTTTTATCTATGTAGTAGCGTTATAAAAATAATTTTTTTATCTATATAGTAGCAATATAAAAATGTGATTTTTATCCATATAGAGTGATTATAAAAATGTGATTTTTATATACATAGCAACAATATAAAAATGTGATTTTTATATATGTAGTGAATACGGGCAACGAAAGTGATGAAAGGCGAGCACGACGAAGGTTTCCTACATATGAAGAGTCGTGACGTTTGGTTTAGCTAATCGGTGAGAACTCCTCACTTTAAATCTTGTTTTCTAGTTAAAAATATATACTAGGATGCAGACGGTGCTTAGCAACACCTGACACCCGTTGTCCACAGACCATGGACGACTTGTTTGATTTTGTTATGTTGTGAAAATTAACTGTGATGTGAAATGAATGGAAATATATTCATGTGTTGAAATAAATTATTTATTGTTAAAAATATAAGTTTAACGTGAATGTGAATAAATAAATATTTATAAACAAATCAGACGATTTGTTTATGTACAGTGATTTGACTGATATTGATTAGGACGATAAATTTTACACATCGCCCAACTGTACAAATAAAAATCTGTGTTTGTTGATTTGAAACCCCACACGGGTGTTGGGATGATATTTGAAGTTCACTAATCCCGATTGAGGAGTTGTGTGTCAATCGATAGGTTGATAGACAGTTGTGTAGTGCACTTTGGATGATGGTTGATTATTTGTCATTGCTATTTTATACATGTGTTGTATGGAATCCATATAATTAACATTATATGGTGATTGATTGGCCTCATTCCAATTTGGAAAATAAAGAATATTATAAAATAATGATTCCTGTGTTGGATAGAATAACTAGTCATGTTTTGACGATGCTCATGTGTTGAGAACATTCATATGTTGAAACTTATCATGTGTTGAGTAAAATCTTTAAACAATAAAATTTACATCTTCATCATATATAAAATTAGAAACTAACTGGAAACTAGTTAAGATGAGTTGTTTCCTGGGTATTGATCTGATGTTTGTTTCGGCCTTCGGGGTTAATACTTAGGGGATTGTTCTCTTACTAATTTACGGTTGGAGTCTGATTAAGAATTAAACCATAAATCATAATTGTGTAAAATATATTAAATAACATAAATAGTCATGTGTTGACAATACTCATGTGTTGAGAATATTCAAGTGTTGAAATATTCATGTGTTGAACGAAATATTTTATACAATAAAATTCACATTTTTATTGTAAGTAAGAATTAATAAATATTCATGTGTTGAATAAAATATATATTCATGTGTTGAAGAAAATATTCATTTGTTTAATAGAATAACGAAGTTATTGAAATATATAAAGCCGTGTTGATTAGATTTGCGCCATTTTGACGCGAACGATATTTATATCGATTATATTCGTTTTTATAATGAATATAGAAAAGAAAGTGATTTCAAAATATAACGTTTTGAAAATATTATCATTTATATATTAATGATATGGAATATTCAGTTTTTATTTAAAAATTGAATATGAAGTTGAAATCGCTTTTGAAACGAATTTTAACGATTTATAAAATACGTTTAATTGAAATCGACGAAATATATATATTATATATATTAAATGGCCTGAATAGAATGCGCCGTGCCGCGGCAGTTCTCGAATTTCGACCATTTGCTTCGAATTGACGTTACGGGAGATCCTACCGTCGGATTCTCCTGGAACTGGAACCGTTGGTTTCGTATCGAAAAGAGCTTTGCAATAAACATTAGAAATTTG
This sequence comes from Allium sativum, assembly GCA_030737875.1. Taxonomy (NCBI): domain Eukaryota; kingdom Viridiplantae; phylum Streptophyta; class Magnoliopsida; order Asparagales; family Amaryllidaceae; genus Allium; species Allium sativum. Next base: position 61,328,690 of record CM060924.1, read on the forward strand.
AAATCTAACGGTTGGATTTGGAATTATGTCCAAATCATATTTGGAAAAGGGTGCTGTAAGTGCAGTTCGACGACCGTTATTGGAAATCGACTGTATGAGCCTTGATAAAATTATTAAAATTATTAATAATTTGTGTAAAATCATAATATATGAATTGGAAAGAATTGGGATGAAAAATTCCACATTTGTAAGGATAAAAATATATTTTTATCGAAATAAACTAGTTTTGAACTAGATTTGAAATGGTTTTAAAATAACCAGAAATTTCCAATATACGAATTGGAATGGATTTGAATCGAAGTTATCTTCGGAATATTTCGATGTTGGATTTCGTGATTATACATATATGGTTGTGGAAATTTGAAAGATAAATTTATATCGTTAGTTCCAATACGATATTTGTTGATTTCAGAATTTGAAATTGAATATAAGCCAATATATTTTCTACTCAGATCCTTGTATTTAATATCAAATGGGATTTTCGGGTTCGTCGTGAATGGTGTCTTAAATAACACTGTTCTTGGACCCACTTGAGAAAATAATACATCTTTTAATTAAGACTTAGTGAAATTGTCCAATTAATTAGTATTTAATTGGAATTGAATTTAAATTGGTTTTTCGGGTTTATCGTGAGCGGTGTTTTGAATAACACCTGTTCTTTATCCTGATTAACAATGGAATGTGATTTTGGGTTTATAGTGAACCATGTTTTAGATAACATTGGTTCTTTAACCCAATTAAAGACAGGATATTTATTTCTGGGGAGATTAAAACTAAGTGGAGTTTTAATGAATCTTTAATTAGATTAAAGTGATCGAGAATGGAGTATCACCAGTTTTGCTCCAAGCGATAGTTAAATCTTTAAGTAGATTTGAACGTTAAATGTTAATTAATATTTACCGACAACACCGTGGTCTTAGATATGGAGTATTACCAGTTTTTCTTCGTGGGATGAATAGGCTGGGATTGGGAAATAAAATAAATAATTACTTCGGTGTGGTTCGCTAATCCCAACTAGTTTAGAAAACCTTAACATGGTTTGAAATGATATCCAAAGGAAGATTAAAGAATAAATTTAGAAGAATTTATCTTTGATAAAATTAGTGGGAACCTTTCCCTAAGAATGTGAATACATGAATAAAAGGATATTCTAAATTGGAAAGAGGCGTGTGTTTTGTTTGTGTAACACTTGTTTATTATATACGCGGGTTATTCGGAAAGGCCGGGTTTATGCTCGTTCTGAATAACTGATTCGACGATAAGTCGAAGATGAAGACGGTGGTTGAAGACCGGAGGTCTTCACATCGTTTGGATGATTACTGATGATCTTGATTGGGCTGTACACCCAAGAGGAGGGAATCAGTTGGGGATCATCCAGACGTACTTGGAGATCGATGGATATGCGAGGAATAAGGTTCATCCGGTTTCGTTCAAACCCATAACGAACTTGTAAATGGACTGTGTGTCTGACATTTGATTTTATTCTGTGTGATTGATTTCTATTAAATATATATCTGTTTGGCAGCAGAGAATTTATTCTCTTGCTTAACGCCCTTCTCTGAGACGTACGAGCTCAGAGGTTATATATTGATTGATACCAATAGCATGGCATGAATAGCCTGTGTGGCATGCCTAAGTGGCAAATGGACAAGGCTCCTGTTGAAAAGAAAAGTCTTGTGGCTGATGATCAAAGCACGACCTGTGTGGCATTGCTTTGTGTATAGCATTAATTCGCGAGCCTCACACCTCGGTATGAGTCAAAAAGGGGATAAGGACCCAAGGAGTGCACGTCATTTCTTTTTAGATATGGGTGATGTCAGTGACCTACCAGCCCTGACATATATATAATTTTTACCTGTGTGGTTGTTGGAATGCAAGGCGCCTTGGATATAGGTCCTATAGGACCGGGAAACGTGTGTTCAGGAATAATTAATCCTCAAAAGTAGGAGAAGACCGACCTTGGAGGTTCCAAGGATCACTGTGTGTTGTCCTGAGACATTTGCTTGTGTGTCTCGAACGGAGAGGAGCTTGCCCCTTGCCCCGACTCATGAAGGAATCCAATTTCCAATACGTGACATTTCGGTTTTATTTGTAGAGCCTATTATGGCAACAAAGTGGTATGGGGCACTTATGTCGTTTATGATTTATACATTATGATTGAAGTTGTTTTCTTCACTTATAGTAATAATAAAACATGAAATTTCACGTACCAAGCATTCTTTGGCTATTATAAGGTAAAACCCTATCCTCCGGCTTGCGTTGCATTGTGTGATGGGACCTGGGTCTTATAATAGCTTCATTTTTCTTTATTTGGCATTGCGCTGTTTGTTTTATGCACTGGTATTCTTGGGAGGAAACCCGTTCCGTGTTATACGGCGTGGTCCCTTGATTTACCTAACTTTAAAAATAAAGATTAATAACTGTTTTAGTTCTCACACCAGTCACATGACTAAACTGGAGTTTATTGTTTTAACCTAAACTCTGGGTGCCCTTATTTTCCGTACGGGCAGCAAGTAGTTTTGGTTTTGCAGATTTATATTCATAGGATCCTGGTTTACAGCTGGAACGATACTCGGAAAGCTCTGTATCCATGTATTTCTTTCAGTTGTGTGTTGTATTATTTTTCCGCTGCTATGTATTTAAATGTAATTTAAATCTATGATATTTATCAAATGTGTAATATTTATTCAGACTTTGTATATTCTTGTATTCTGATGGAATTGTTGTAATAAACAATAAAATGTTCTTCTCTTTGTGTTCTGATTCGTCTTGTCCTCAAAGCAATTCGTTCTTTCCTTTACGGGGAAGTTCGAGTTGCCACACGTTTTAAATGGAAATCGATGAAATATATAATATACATTATATATATTTAATGGCCTTAATAGAACGCGCCGCGCAACAACCGTTCGCGAATTTCGTCCATTAATTTTAAATTGATGTAACGAGAGATCCGACCGTCTAATTCTCCCAAAACTGGAATCGTTGGGTTCGTATCGAAAAGAGCTTTCCAATGAATATAAGGAGTTTGAAATCTAACGGATGGATTTGGAATTATGTCCAAATCAAATTTGAAAAAGGTCGCTATGGATGTTGTTCGGTAGCCGTTATTGGAAAATTGCTGTACGGGCCTTAATAAAATTATTAAAAATATGGAAAAATTATGTAAAATCATAATTAATAATCCGGAAATATTTTCGATGAAAAATTCCATATTTAAAAAGATAAAAATATATTTTTATCGAAATGAATTAGTTATTAACTAGAATAAATCTTTAATTAAGATTTAATGGAGTTTTCCAATTAGTTAATATTTATATGGAACTAAATAAAATAAATTGGATTTTGGGTTTGACGTGAATTGTGTCTTAAATAACACTGTTCTTAAACCCCATGTGAAAAGAATAAATCTTTTAATTAAGATTTAGAAAAGTTTACTAATTAATTAATGTTTAATTAGAATTGAAATGAAAGTTGATTGTGGGTTTATTGTGAACTATGTTTTAAACGACATTTGTTCTTTAATCCCAATTAATAGTGAAAATATAATTTGGAATTTATAAATCATTTATTAATATTTAAATGGAATTTATAAATCTTTTATTAAGATCTAAATGAAATTTTTTCCAAAGTAAAGTTTTCAAATTTAATAGAATAAATTGGAATTGAAGGGAATTCGATTTAATAATAATCGTGATAACCTTCTGTGGATGAAGACCGTTACTATATATGGAATTTAAAAAGGTCTTGCCATTATTCCATTTATATAATTAGTCTAATATGGAAATTTATATCGATTATATATTGATCCGTTTTCCGTAAACATTCCATAGTTAATGGAAAATGATTTGGGTTTATCGTGAACCATGTTTTAAAGGACATTGGTTCTTTAACCCAAGTAAAAACATGATTTATTTCCTAAAAATTTGGATAATCATTAAGTAATGATTTTTAGAGATTAGAACTGAACTAGAGTTTTAAATGAATCTTTAATTAGATTAAAATTAGAATAGGATAAATAGGGTGGGATATGAAAAATATAAATAAATGATTACTTCGGTAAGTTTCGATAATCTAGACAAGTTAATAAAATCTTTTGAAATGATATTCAAAGGAATATTAAAGAATAAATTTAAAATAATTTATCTTTGATAAAATTAATGGTAAACTTTCCCTAATAATGTTAGTATTTTATTAAAAGAATATTCTGAATTGGAATGAGGCATATGATGTGTTTTTATAGCACTTGATTATAAAATACGTGAATTATTCTGAAAGATCGGGTTTAACCAATTCTAAATAATTAATACGACGACCAAGAGTCGAAGATGAAGATGGTGGTTGAAGATCGGAGATTTTCACATCGTTTGGATGATTACTAATGTCTTGATTGGGCCATACACCCAAGACAAGGTAATAAGTGGTGATCGTCCAAACGTACTTGGAGATCGACGGATATGCGAGGACCTCTCTCCTGTATTGGACATAAGGGATGAGGAATAGGGTGCCTCCAGTTTCGTTCAGACCTAGAATGGACTTGTAAATGGATTGTATGTCAGACGTTGTATTCCTTTATGTTGTATTTGTTGATCTCTGCTAAATATATATCTGTTTGGTGGCGGAGAATTCTTTTTCTTGCTTAACACCGTTCTCTGAGACGTACGAGCTTAGTGGTTATATATTAACAGAAATCAATGGTATGTTGTGTTTTGACAAGGTGGCATGCTGAGTTGCAAATTATCGAGGCTTTTGTTGAAAAGCAGAGCCTTGTGGTTGATGATCAAAGCACAACTTTAACTAGAATAGCTTTTTGTATAGCATTATTTCGTGAGCCTCACACCCCGTTATGAACCAGAAACATGATAAGATCCCCAGGGAGGACATGCGTTCTTTCTAGCTAGAAGTGGTGTCATGGTATGGAGCCCAGACATTTTTAGTTACATGGATGTTGGAAAGTGAGGTAGCTCGGATATTGAGTCCCTAGTGGCTCAGATTTTATGCCCCATAGTGCAGGGAAACGTATTGTTCAGGCATAACTAATCCACTAAAGTATTTTTGGACTGGCCTTGGTGCTCCTAGGTGTAGTCGCAGCTGCATCCTGAGACATGGGCTAGATTGTCTCGAATTCGGTAAGGACGATCCCTTGCCTTGGTTCATAGATGGAAATCCAACTTCCAATACGATATCATGCAGTTTCGATTATAGAACTAGTATGATGATATGATATATGGTATCCATGCCGTCTATGACTGGTATATCTGTATTTGAAATTGTTTTTGACACTACACACTTATAGTAATAAAAAGTAACTTGTTATAGACGTACCAAGCATGTTTGGCCATTATATGGGAAAACTCTATCCTCTGGCTTGCTTTGCATTGTGTGATGGGACCTGAGTCTTATAATAGCTTCATTTTTTCAAAAAGCATTGCGTTGTTTTATTTAAACTGAAGTTCATGTGGAGTAAACCCTTTCCGTGCTATACTGCATGGTCCCATGATTTCCCAACTTTAAAATTTAAGATTAATAACTGTTTTAGTTCTCACACCAGTCACATGACTGACCTGAAGTTTATTCTTTTAACCTAAACTCTGGGTGCCCCTATTTTCCACACGGGCAGCTAGTAGTTTTGGTTTTGCAGATATTTTATTCACAGGATCTTGGTTTATAGCTAAAGCGATATTCAGAAAGCTCTGTATTCGTGTATTTCTTTAAGTTGTATTTTGTTTTATTTTTCCGCTGCTTTGTGATTTAAATCTCTGGTATCTTTCTGATGTATATTATTTATTCATACTCTGGAATATTCTTGTACTCCGATGTAAATGTTGTAATAGCAACGAAATGTTCTTTTTTTTGTTCTGATTTGTCGTGTTCTCAACTCAATCCGGGCTTTCCCGAAAGGGCGAGTTTGGGCCGTTTCATAACTCAACTTGGTCCGGTATAGCCCTATTTTGTCATTTTAGTTATGACCCGAAGGTCAAGGACATCCATCATCATTCTCTTTCTTCAAATCCAGCAGCGTTCTCCGAACCAACCTACATCATTTTGGATTTTCCACCACATATACAATTGTTAAAGTGGTTTTCGGTATTGGCAGAGAGTATGAGAATAACCGATCCCGGTCTCTTTAGCAACCAAACGTTTTCATTTTCCACACTATGGTCATTTTATAATCACTTTAAAATTCATTTAAACGGAATCTCCGATTTAAATTTGAAATCAAAATTAAATATCTACTTTGATTATAATTAATTTTCAAAACTACTCACTTAAATCGCTTTAAACAAATCGATTTAGAAAATTCTGTCTTAAACGTCTCAAATTATTGTATAAATCAATACTATAAAATTTAACTTTAGTTTTATTTAATTCCTGAAAATATTCACATAACAACTTTTAATCCAAAAAATGACTTATATTTAAATCATACCTTAAAGATTTCAAACGCCAATTACATCAATACCAAATTATTTAACTTCGAGAATACGTTAGTTTGATTTACATTTATCAAAATTCGAGTTCCAACTATTCAAATAATCCAGTTCCGTCTTTATAAGAATTCATTTTAAGTCGATTCATAAAAATCCAACATTTCGACTCAAATTCAATATATATGATTCAAATCAAAAGATTTATATTTCCATTTAAATAAATCGTATCATATTTCATAATTCAATTACCACAATTTAAAATTACTATTTATAAGTTCAAAACAATGCAAAATCATTCTTATGCATTCATTTTAACAACTTCTTTAATTCGCACAAATCGATTTATATAATCAATTCCATACAAAATCAATTATATGTATATATATATATATATTCAAATTCACATTAAGTCGATTTATGATCGAGATCATTTCTTATCAATTATAATTCAAATACATTTTCATAAATTTGGAAATTCAAACTAAAATCAATTTCACAATTCAAATTCTGCTCGTATAAGTTCAAACCAATTCGAACTCAAATTCATATCTTATATGAGTTCACTCGTTCAATCAAATATCAATATTAAATGTAAATCTTTAAACCTCGAATTTAAGTAATGAAATCTTAACTTATCCATCTTTGATTTTATTAGTAGAGTTTATAAAATATATACTAAAATATACACTAAAATATTAACTTTGAAAATAATGTATATGTGATGACCCCAAACCCCATACTGGCGGTGGCAAGGGTAATCTTTGGATTACAACACATAAACAGATAACAGAAGAACAGAAATAAATAAATACACCAGATAATGTACAAATAATACACTAGGTAATCATAATCATCAGATTTACGCAGTATACAGGATCATACTTAGTACAAATACAGTTCAGCTATACATAAATGTCTACAGCGGAAAACAAACATAATATGTACAATAGGAGCTGAACAACATAAAAAGAGATTAATGATAGAATCCATCTTCAGCTACATCTATCCAGGAAGATCCTACTAAAACCTGAATACAAGGCTGCCCATGTAGAAAGAGGGGCACCCAAGTCTGCAAGTGAAACAAACTACGAGTCAGTCATGGGACTGGTATGAGAAATCTACTTAACACATTTATAATATGGCTAATCACAGGATCACGCCACTTTCACGGAACGGGTTTACTCCATTGGATTTCCAGTGCTTTAAAACAAGTAAATCTTTTAAACATCGCAATGCTTTTTACAAAAATGAAGCCATTGTAAGACTTAGTTCCCATCACACAATGCAACGCAAATTGGAGGATAGAGTTTTACCTTATAATGGCCAAAATATGCTTGATAAGAATAAAACAAAAGCATTTGATATTACTACTAGTGTTTATATGTTTCAAAAACAATTTCAAATCATAAGTATCAATCATAGACGACATGAGCGTCCTATGCCAGTATGTCGCCAAATATAGGTTTACAATCAGAACCGCACGATGTCGTATTTGGAAATTGGATTTCCGTCATGAACCAAGGCAAAAGACAGTCCTTACCGAATTCGAGACGCTTTAGGCCGTGTCTCAGGATCAGAACGCATCGACCCTTGGAGCGACAGGGCCGGTCCACCGATGTGGATTAAAATGCCTGAGCACTGTGTTTCTCCGCCCTATGGGGTGTCAATGAGCCAACGAATGACTCCATCGGCTTCATATAGTCACCGATATATCCGAGGCGCCTCGCAACAACAACAACCACACAGGTGAAAATAATATATATATGTCAGTCAGTTTAAGCACTGACACCACCTCTAGCTAGAAGGAAACACATGCCCTCCCTAAGGTCCTCTCCCGTTTCTGGTTCATACCGGGGTGTGAGGCTCGCGAATTCACGTTATACACAAAGCTATGCCACACAGGCGGTGCTTTGATCATCAACCACAAGACTTTGCTTTTCAATAGAAGCCTTGATCACTGCATGTTAGCATGCCACACAGGCAATTCACACCATGCAACTGATGGCTATCAATCACATAGAATGAATTCCAATGTCTGACACACAGTCCACTTATAAGTCCGTTCTGGGTCTGAACAAAACGGAGGCACTATATACCTCGCATACCCATCGATCTCGACGTACGTCTAGACGATCACCACTCATTATCCATATTCCGGGATGCCTCTCAATCAGGACATCAGTTATCATCCAGCCGAGGTGAAGATCTCCGGTCTTCAATCACCGTCTTCATCCTCGACTTCTTATCGTTGATTCAGTTATTCAGAATGGGATAAACCCAGTCTTTCCGAGCAACTCGCGTTTATAATAAACAAGTGCTACACAAACACAACATACGCCTTATTCCAATTCATTAGTCACTAACCGTAAATTAGTAAGAGAACGATTTCCCAAATACTAACCCCGAAGGCCAAAACCAACATCATATCAAAACCCGAGAAATCATTCGACTTAGCTAACCTTCAGTTAGTTTCTAAATTTCACATTTTTAGGGAAAGGTTCCCATTATTTTTTATCAAAGATAAATTCTTTAGTATAATTTTCATGTAAAACACATTCAACCATCAAATATCACATAAACTGAGTAAATTCAGTTTATTTCCATTCCATATCATTTATAATATTTTATCATGTTTTATCGCTATTTTTATTCATTTTAAAAATTGCCATTTCATTCAAATGACGCTTCAGGCCATAACGCGGTCGAGGCACTGTTTTTCTTTAGATTTGATTTACACATATCTGAAAATATAACCGTTGGATCTTCACAAATTTTATATCATTTGAAAGATCTTTTCGAAACGAATCCAATGGTTTCAGTTTTGGGAAAATCCGACAGACGGATCTCCCGGTACACTCGTTTGAAGTTTTGATTTCAAAATATGAACTGCAGCGTCGTTATTCCATTTAATTTAATTATATTTATATATATACAAATATAATCGATTCTGGCGCTGTTTTTCTTCAGATTTGATTAAAACATTCCAGACAATCCAACCGTTGGATCTTCACAAAGTTGGTGTCATTGGAAAGATATTTCCAAAGCGAACCCAACGGTTTCGGTTTCGGGAAAATCTGATGGTCGGATCTCCCGCACTAATCGTTTGAAATCACGGTTTCAAAACACGAACTGCAGCTTCGTTATTCGATATATTTTAATTATATTTATACATATATATATATATATATATATATATAATCCATTCTTCGGTTTCAAAACCATATTCTTTTCATACATTTGATAAAAATGATATTTTTATCCAACAGACATTTATTTCGACACTTCACTATTTTTAACAATTCATGTATATAATAAAAATGTGATTTTTATTGTAAAACAATTTATTTCAACACACGACTATTTTATATAGTTCATATAGATGATGAAAATATGATTTTTATTATAAAACAATTTATTTCAAAACATGACTATATTATATAATTCATATAGATGATAAAAATATGATTTTTATTATAAAACAATTTATTTCAAAACACGACTATTTTATATAATTCATATAGATGATAAAAATATGATTTTTATTATAAAACAATTTATTTCAAAACACGACTATTTTATATAATTCATATAGATGATAAAAATATGATTTTTATTATAAAACAATTTATTTCAAAATATGAATGTCTTTCAAAACATGAATATCTATTCAACACATGAATTTCTATTCAACACACGAATATAGTTTCAACACATGAAAATAATTCTAACACATGAATATTATTGACAATTTCGGCAACATAACGGCAGGGTAGTTAAAACCGGGACCGTCCCTAGTACGGCTCCTCGCTCTATCTTAAAGCCTTGCAGCTTTTGACAACGGTGATTTCATGCATCTAGTTCGCACACAGGCAGCATGTTTATTTTTTTTCTTTTCCACAAACTAATCCTATGTGGTTTCAACCAAATAATTCTCAACCACAAACGGGTATTTTTGAAACACAATCAATCAATTTCAACCACACACAACCAATGAATATCGTCCATGGTTTGTGGATGAGGGGCGTATATATATATTTATATAAGTATATTTCACTTCTATTCAACACATATATAATTTTTACAATGCATATATAACTTATACATCGAACGTACAACTTATACAACTCTTACACATGAGGTGTACAATGTTTATATAACTCATACATCGACTATGTAATTTATACATCATCGTTTCCCATATCGTTTATAATTTAGAAATCTCACATTGGGTTCCACTCCAACAAAAATTGCAGAAGGCTCAAAAAAATATGCGGTCTCTTCTAGAATGTAGAAGGCATCCACACGAGTCCACTGTCTCTTGTTTCACTTAATTTCGTCAACAAATGAAAAAGATATGATTTTTACAGTGAAATCATAAACCGTAGCGCTTTAAAGTGCAATTAAATATTTTAATATAAAATAGGCCGTACCTTTCAAAATCTGTTCAAACCTAGGTTTTGATTTTACCACTAATATGTTGTACTTTGTTCAGATCCAGCTATACGGTGTCGAAGAGGGTCGAGAGGCACAGCTATCGAGGTAAGGGGTGCAGCTCGACGGCGTGTGGGCAAGGTGGCGGCGGGTTGAACGTCTGAACTTCGAGGCGTCCATTCTCTTTGAATGCTGAACGAAAAAAATCCAATCCCTACATGGATTTGAAGCTCGTCTCGAGCTCTTCAAAATCTTCCAAAGTGGCACTTGGTTTTATTGTGTGTAGAAGGAGGAAAGGAGGAGAGAAGAGATGAAGCTTTCTTCACCGTCGGGTTTCAGGTATCGGGGAGAGAGACGATGGTTTGGGCCAATGAGATTTTTTTCCTTCTATTTATATATTTCTAAAAATTCGAAAATACCACTTGTCTCATACATACTCCCATCCAAACCCAATGACTGTCGTCCCCAACTAAATTTCCCCATTCCGAACACAATGGGATATGTTTCGCAGGCCCGTTCGACTATTTCAGTCGGTTTTTCTTCAAATTAAAATATAAAACATTCAATATTAGATTTGAACGTACATTTCAATTTGTTGGGGCCACATACCGATTCTAAAAATTCCAGAAAAATAAATCTAGCTATGTTTTGATGATACGGTCCCAACAAAACTAGATTCATCAAATTCTGAGACCTTTTGAAAAATGGCCCTTTTCGGGTCGATCCAATTTAATAGAAATCGACCAAACACTTTCCATGCTCACATACTAGCTTCAAAAATTATGAAATTTGAAACCTAGCAATAATTTGACATCTCGGATCCAACAAAAGTGGTTTCGTCGAATTCTGAGGTCGTTTGCAAAATGGCCATTTTCACGGGCTATATAAACTCTATAGTGACCTTTCTATAAATTCATTTGGCCATAACTTTTGCTTCCCGCTACGAAACTTCTATTTTTCAGATTTGTTAGAAAGAAATTCATAAATAGATTTAAATAATTTTGGTTCCACTATAATCTGTTTTGTTTTGCACCCGGTACAGTCAGTCAAAATTTGAATTCAATTTTTGAAACTACCGCGCCATTTCAGGCCTTGTTTATACTTCAAAGTAATTATATTTATTTTCAAGCATCGATTCAAACACCATTTTCGTCGTTATTATTTAAAATATTTATTTTAAATATTTAAAATCCACCAAAATAGCCAATTTAAAAAAAAAAAAATTGGTTTAGATTTTCCAGGTTGTTACAATCTCCCCCACTTAAAACCTTTCGTCCCCGAAAAGGAACAAAGTCAAAAGTGGTTTAATTAACTAACTCTACTTTCAATCTGGCTTCCATTCTCTAACTTTTCAGTTTATGAGAATTTTCAAATTCTTCAAAAATTTGGTTAACACCCTAAATTTTCGATTTTTTTTGCCATAACCTCCTTTGTACGGGGAGGGGTTTGGAAATTTATTGGGCCGTATTAGGTACCCAATAAATCCTAATAAGCATGCACATATTTATAGTGATATGTTCTGGTGTCCACAGGGGAGTGTGTATAGATCATAACTCCAGAGAATAAATTCTTGTCACCCTATAAATGGTTTTTGTGCCTTAATGACCAGAGAGACGTGTTTATTGTCATCTCCAGACCCATGTGGGGTTTTTATTAATCTTGCAATTTACGGTTTCATTTTATATGGTCCATATCAGTCGTCAGTTCAACCTGTAAAATATAGTCATCGCCATACAAGCCTCGCGCTCGTATGGTAAATCTTCAACCTCGTCACACAAGCTCCAAATTCTTATGTGGTATATGATGAAGTATGCCTATCTTCAAGAAGTATGCCATGTAATGTAGTTCAAAATTAATTGTTACTATCCTATGGCGACGTTTATTATTACACATAGAACAATCAGCACTCCGCATCCAATGGCATTCACAGGAGTTGATATAATAATAAAATTGCGCATCCAACTCATTAAGTTTTACCTATTTGTCGGGCACGCAAATAAATTCTTTACTCAACAGCTAATCCTTTTACCTGTTCAAACATATATAATACACATGTATATATTTCTATCTAATTTTAAATCAGTTCAATACGCGATTAATTGCATAGATTTACCCTTCATTCATTGATTAAATTAACTATCTTTCTAATAATTTAATTAATCCTATCTACTATCACACAACACAAATAACAATCAATTTGTTTTTAACTTTTCAAAAATACATTAATCGATTCATATACTCTTTTACTTTTAAAAATATATCTTTTATATATTCAAAAATCATATTTCTAAAACCAGACTATATATAATCAAAAATACATTATTTATAAACATATAACTCTCAACTCGTTTTGGGGCATTTCTGACCCCATCTCTAACGAGCTATTCTGATTCTGCTATACTCATACTAGGATATTACTAATCCTATCTGTTACGAGTTAATCATCCTAGAAAATTACGGATTCTATCTCTGATGAGTTCGTTAATATGTTATATTCCTGAATTAAGCTTAACCAAAGCTCTGATACATTTGGGACGACCCAAACCCCATACGACGGTGTCAAGGGTAATCTTTGGAATATAACACATAAACAGATAACAACAGAACAGAAATAAATAAATACACTAGAAAATGTACAAATAATACAGTGGATAAACATAATCATTAGAGTTATGCAGTATATATGATCATACTTAGTACAAATACAGTTCAACTATACATAAATGTCTACAGCGGAAAACAAACATAATATGTACAATAGGAGTTGAACAGCATAAAAAGAGATAAATGATAGAATCCATCTTAAGCACTAGCTATCCAGGAAGAGCCTGCTAAAACCTGAATACAAGGCTACCCATGTAGAAAGAGGGGCACCCGAGTTTGCAAGTGGAACAAACTACGAGTCAGTCAGGGGACTGGTATGTGAAATATACTTAACACATTTGTAATATGGCTAATCGCAGGACCACGCCACTTTCACGGAACGGGTTTACACCATTAGATTGTCAGTGCATTAAAACAAGTAAATCTTTTAACATCGTAATGCTTTTTACAAAAATGAAGCCATTTTAAGACTCAGTTCCCATCACACAATGCAACGCAAACCGGAGGATAGAGTTTTAACCTTATAATGGCCAAAATATGCTTGATACGAATAAACAAAAGCATTTGATATTACTACTAGTATTTATATGTTTCAAAAACAATTTCAAATCATAAGTATCAATCATAGACGACATGAGCATCCCATGCCACTATGTCGCCAAATATAGGTTTACAATCAAAACCGCATGATGTCGTATTTGGAAATTGGATTTCCGTCGTGAACCAAGGCAAAAGATAGTCCTTACAGAATTCGATACGCTCTAGCCCGTGTCTATGGATCAAAACGCATCGACCATTGGAGCAATAGGGTCGGTCCACCAATTTGGATTAAAATGCCTGAACACTGCGTTTCCCCGGCCTATGGGGCGTTAATGAGCCAACGAATGACTCCATCGGCTTCACATAGTCATCGATATATCCGAGGCGCCTCGCAACAGCAACACCCACACAGGTGAAAATAATATATATGTCAGCCAGTTTAAGCACTGACACCACCTCTAACTAGAAGGAAACGCATGCCCTCCCTGAGGTCCTCTCCCGTTTCTGGTTCATACCGGGGTGTGAGGCTCGCGAATTCACGTTATACACAAAGCTATGCCACACAGGCGGTGCTTTGATCATCAACAACAAGACTTTGCTTTTCAACAGAAGTCTTGATCACTGCATCTTAGCATGCCACATAGGTAATTCACACCATGCAACTGATGGCTATCAATCACATAGAATGAATTCCAATGTCAGACACACAGTCCATTTACAAGTCCGTTCTGGGTCTGAACGAAACCGGAGGCACTGTATACCTCGCATACCCATCGATCTCCACGTACGTCTGGACGATCACCACTCATTATCCATATTTCGGGATGCCTCCCAATCAGGACATCAGTTATCGTCCAACCGAGGTGAAGATCTCCGGTCTTCAATCACCGTCTTCATCCTCAACTTCTTATCGTCGATTCAGTTATTCAGAATGGGATAAACCCGGTCTTTCTGAGCAACTCGCGTATATAATAAACAAGTGCTACACAAACACAACATACGCCTTATTCCAATTCATTAATCACTAACCGTAAATTAGTAAGAGAACTATTTCCCAAATATTAACCCCGAAGGCCGAAACCAACATCAGATCAAAACCCAGGAAACCATTCGACTTAGCTAACCTTCAGTTAGTTTCTAAATTTCGCATTTTTAGGGAAAGGTTCCCATTATTTTTATCAAAGATAAATTCTTTAGTATAATTTTCATTTCAAACACATTCAACCATCAAATATCACATAAACTAAGAAAATTCAGTTTATTTCCATTCCATATCGTTTATAATATTTTATCACGATTTGTCGCTATTTTTATTCATTTTAAAAATAACCATTTCATTCAAACGACGCTTCAGGCCATAACGCGGTTGTGGCTCTGTTTTTCTTCAGATTTGATTTACACATATCTGTAAATCTAACCGTTGGATCTTCACAAATTTTATGTCATTAGAAATATCTTTTCGAAACGAATCCAAAGGTTTCAGTTTTGGGAAAATCCGACGGTCGGATCTCCCGGTACACTTGTTTGAAGTTTCGATTTCAAAATACGAACTGCAACGTCGTTATTCGATTTAATAATATTATATATATTTATATATATATATATATATATATAAATATAATCGATTTTGGCACTGTTTTTCTTTAGATTTGATTTAAACATTCCAGACAATCCAACTGTTGGATCTTCACAAAGTTGGTGTCGTTGGAAAGATATTTCCAAAGCGAACCCAACGGTTTCGGTTTCGGGAAAATCTGATGGTCGGATCTCCCGCACTAATCATTTGAAATCATGGTTTCAAAACACGAACTACAACTTCGTTATTCGATATATTTTAATTATATTTATACATATATATGAAAATATAATTCATTCTTCGATTTCAAAACCATATTCTTTTCATACATTTGATAAAAATGATATTTTTATCCAATAGCCATTTATTTCGACACTTCACTATTTTTAACAATTCATGTATATAATAAAAATGTTATTTTTATTGTAAAACAATTTATTTCAAAACCCGACTATTTTATATAGTTCATATAGATGATAAAAATAAGATTTTTATTATAAAACAATTTATTTCAAAACACGACTATTTTATATAATTCGTATAGATGATAAAAATATGATTTTTATTATAAAACAATTTATTTCAAAACATGACTATTTTATATAATTCATATAGATGATAAAAATATGATTTTTATTATAAAACAATTTATTTCAAAACACGACTATTTTATATAATTCATATAGATGATAAAAGTATGATTTTTATTATAAAACAATTTATTTCAAAACATGAATGTCGTTCAACACATGAATTTCTATTCAACACATGAATTTCTATTCAACACATGAATACAGTTTCAACACATGAAAATAATTCTAACACATGAATATTATTGAAAATTTCGGCAGCATAACGGCAGGGTAGTTAAAATCGGGACCGTCCCTAGTACGGCTCCTCGCTCTACCTTAAAGCCTCGCAGCTTTTGACAATGGGGATTTTATGCATCTATCTCTCACACAGGCGGCATGTTTATTTTTTTTCCTTTTCCACAAACTAATCCTATGTGGTTTCAACCAAATAATTCTCAACCACAAACGGGTATTTTTCAACCACAATCAATCAATTTCAACCACAAACAATTCTAATCAACCATTCGCTATCAACCAATTTTGACACCAATCACAACCAATAAATATCGTCCATGGTTCGTGGACGAGGGGCGTATATATATATATATATATATATATATATATATATATATATATATATATATATATATAAGTATACTTCACTTCTATTCAACACATATGTAATTTATACAATGCATATATAACTTATACATCGAACCTACAACTTATACAAGCTTATACATGAGGTGTATAATGCTTATATAACTCATACATCGACTATATAATTTATACATAGTCGTTTTCCATATCATTTATAATTTAGAATTATCACATTGGGTTCCACTCTACCAAAAATTGCAGAAGGCTCAGAAAAATATGTGGTCTCTTCTAGAATGTAGAAGGCGTCCACATGAGTCCACTGTCTCTTGTTTCACTGAAATTCATCAAAAAACTAAAAAGATATGATTTTTACAGTGAAATCATAAACCATAGCGCTTTAAGGTGCTATTAAAAAGTTTAATTTAAAATCGGTCGTACCTTTCAAAATCTGTTCAAACCTAGGTTTTGATTTTACCACTAATTCGTTGTACTTCGTTTAGATCAGGCTATACCGTATCGAAGAGGGTCGGGAGGCGCAGCTATCGAGGTAGGGGGTGCAGCTCGACGGCGTCTGGGCTAGGCGGCGGTGGGTTAAACGTCTGAATTTCGAGGCGTCCGTTCTCTTTGAATGCTGAACGAAAAAAATCCAATCCCTATATGGATTTGAAGCTCGTCTCGAGCTCTTCAAAATCTTCCAAAGTGGCACTGGGTTTTATTGCGTATAGGAGGAGGAAAGGAGGAGATAAGGGATGAAGCTTTCTTCGCCATCGGGTTTCAGGTATCGGGGAGAGTGACGATGGTTTGGGCCAATGAGATTTTTTTTCCTTTTATTTATATATTTTTAAAAATTCTAAAATACCCCTTGTCTCATACAAACTCCAATCCAAACCCAACGACTGTCGTCCCTAGCTAAATACCCCCATTCCGAACATAATATGATATGTTTCGTAGACCCATTCGTTTATTTCAGTCGGTTTTTCTTCAAATTAAAATATAAAACATTCAATATTTAATTTGAAATACATTTCAATTTGCAGGGGCCACATACTGATTCTAAAAATTACAGAAAAATAAATCTAGCTATGTTTTGACGATACGATCCCAACAAAACTAGTTTCGTCGAATTCTTAGACCGTTTGAAAAATGGCCCTTTTCTGGTCGATCCAATTTAGTAGAAATCGACCAAACACATTTTCCTTTGCCTCGCTCACATACTAGATTAAAAAATTATGAAATTTGAAACCTAGCAATAATTTGACATCCTGGATCCAAGAAAAGTGGTTTCGTTGAATTCTGAGCTCGTTTGCAAAATGGCCATTTTCACGGGCTATATAAACTCTATAGCGACCTTTCTAAAAATTCATTTGGCCATAACTTTTGCTTCCCGCTAAGGAACTTCGATTTTTCAGATTCGTTAGAAAGATATTTATAAACAGATTTAAATACTTTTGGTTTCACTAAAATCTGTTTTGTTTTTCACCCGGTACAGTCAGTCAAAGTTTCAATTCAATTTTTGAAACTGCCGCACCATTTCAGGCCTTGTTTATAATTCAAAGTAATTATAATTATTTTCAAGCATCGATTCATACACCATTTTCGTTGTTATTATTTAAAATATTTAAAATCCACCAAAATAGGCAATTTAAAAAAAAAATTGGTTCAGATTTTCTGGGTTGTTACAGTATATATAAGTTTATAAATCCTAAAATAGGTTTACAAAAATAATTTACTATAATATATTAAATTTAAAGTTTAAAATACGTATATGATTAAATTATATGGTTTAATAAAACCATAATTAAAATCTTAAATAAGCATTTAAATCCATTTTTACTCATAAAATCATTTTAAAACATTTAATTTATAATTTACAAAATTTAAGTTTTTTTAAATATATATATATATATATATATATAATTATATAATTTTAAGTTATTATTTTAAAATTGGATTTTCCAATCCACTATACTTTGAAAACATAACCAACGATGTTCGTATATAGTTTTCTGCCCTATGGTTAAGTGATACAGATATTTATCATTTCATTCCGCAATTTATAATTTTATGGGTATATCATTTCAACCTGTAATCCCAAATTCAGTAAAATAAAACTTTCAAATCTACCATTTCAACCCATAACGATTTTTACCTAATCTAATGTCCATTCGGGTATGTATCATTTCAACCCATAGTGATTTTCCTAACTATGTCAATCAGTAGCATAGATAAACAATATAAATTATCACATAACGTCAATATCATCACATCATAAATCATATATCATCAGTGCACCTACGTGTCATATAAATATATCATCAAGTCATACAAGAAATGTATACATATCAAATAAAACATTTTTCTACTAACAATCCTATACATTTCACATACTTCATTTGTGCCGAATTTAACATCGATGAAACAATGTACGTCATGTGTGAAATAAACTCACCTTTCGTGGCACAAGAATGGAGACAACAGATGGATGGACATAGAATGAACCGACGATATTGAAGCACGACACAGAGTGGATTCCACTTGATAATCAGTCAATATATATTTTATTTTCAAGAGGAGGTTAGGGAATTTCTGAATGGATACATACACCTATTAAGTTTTAGGAATGGTTTTCGAACTCAACACCAAGTCGGACTCAAATATAAACACAACAAATTTTACAAAAATAATATATACATTTATATAGACAAATACACGCATTAAAATTGTAACGTGTATAATATACATACATACATACATACATACATATATGTATATATATATATATATATAATTCAACGCACACAAAAAACATTATATTTTATAAATTATACATATAAATAAAACACAACACTAACGCATACAGACATCAAATCCACGTATATACACGTATTATAAATTATATATATAAACCCCCAACGCAACACACACATATAACACACACATATATATATATATATATAATTTTCAAAGAAATAAATTCAAAACCACATGCATGCGCACAACCATGCGCAAACACATACACTCATAACGCCAAATCATGCACACACATAATAGACACAAAATACACAAACTAATATATACACAACTCCACACATACTCAACACCATCGAACTCACGCCCAAACCACTGCTTACACACACAAGCCAATATATATTACCATACATGCCCATATACACACACTATTAAACGCACGTAAACGAGGTGGCATAGGGGTGAATGGTTTCAGGGCTGAGGTTAGTCGAAGCGGTGGAGCTGGGGAATGGATCAGTTACGGGCGTGGTGTAACGATACAGATTTCACTTGGACCTAATTGATCGCTAAATCGACCAAGACCATTAAAAACCGGGATACGCTAACTCTGGGCATACAACACATTAGAACAAATAACAAAAGACTTTTATAAACATCATAATAATGTTACATCAGAGTACATCGAAAATAATAATACAGTGAAAGATTTATTTACAATAAATGTAATACAATGCACAGCGGAAAATAAATAAACCTACACAGCGGAAGACTATTAAGGCTCTGGGCATAGCTTTATGATTCCATCCAAAATCCTGTTAAATGAATTAATTTGCAAAAACTAAACTACTGATTGCCCGCGTGGAAAATATGGGCACCTAGAGTTTAGGCGAAAACAACATACTCCAGGTCAGTCATGGGACTGCTGTGAGAACTCAAAACAGTTATTATTAACTTACTTATTAATAATACAAATCACAAGACCACGACGCTAATGCAGAACGGGTTTACCCCCATGAATACCAGAGCATAAATAACAACCAATAATAACCATATGGATCCACAATGCATCACACAACATGTAATTTTCCAATCTACCCATTTAGGCTTAATGAAACGACCCGAACTTCCCCAGTATCCGAAGAGAAGAGAACGAACAGATTGTCTGAGAGCACGACAAATATAAACACAAATAGAAGAACATTTCATTGCTTATTACAACAATTTACATCAACGTACAAGAATATATAGAATATGAACAAATAATATACATTTGATAGATATTAGAGATTTACACATTACAATGTAGCAGAAAATAATACAAAAAACACAACTGAAAGAGATAAATGGACACAGAGCTTTCTGAATATCGTTCCAACTATCAACTAGGATCCTACGAATATAAACCTACAAAACCAAAACTACTAGCTGCCCGTGTGGAAAATAGGGGCACCTACAGTATAGGTAAAAACACTAAACTCCAGGTCAGTCTTGTGACTGGTGTGAGAACCAAAACAGTTATTTAAAACTTTACTTTAAAATAAAGTAAATCAAGGGACCAAGCCGTATAACACGGAATGGGTTTCCTCCTAAGGATTCCGGTGCATAAAACCAATAGTGCAATGCTTTTTGAAAAAATAAAGCTATTATAAGACTCAGGTCCCATCACATAATGCAATGCAAGCCGGAGGATAGAGTTTTACCTTATAATAGCCAAACATGCTTGATGTTTAAAACAAATCTTTTTGATACTATTATAGTGTAAAGTGTATGAAAACAACTTCAAATATAAATGTATCAATCATAGACGGCATAGTATCCCATGCTACTATGTCGCCAATACTAGTCAAAACCGAAATGTGACGTATTGGAAATTGGATTTCCGTCATGTGTCGAGGCAACAGACGTACTCCTCGCCGTCTTGGAGAAACTCCAGAAAATGCCTTAGGATCCCCCGCAGAAGACCCTTTGATCCTCCAAGGCTGTTCCTCCCTTACATTTGAGGATTGGTAATTCCTGAACACACGTTTCCCGGTCCTATAGGACCTATCCATCCACTCCATAGTAACCGATATATCTGAGGCGCCTCGCATTCCAAAAACCACAAAGGTAAAAATAACATAAATGTCTGGGCTTGCAAAACCCCGATACCACCCATAGCTAGAAAGAAATGTCATGTCCTCCTTGGGTTCCCTTATCCCGCTTTTAACTCATACCGAGGTGTGAGGCTCGTGAATTAACGCTATATACAAAGCTACGCTATATCAAAGTCGTGCTTCAATCGTCAACCACAGGACCCTGCTTTTCAAAAGAAGCATTGATCAATGCATCTCTGCATGCCACATAGGAAATTCACGCCATGCGACTGATATCTATCAATGTATAACCTCCGAGCTTGTATATCTCAGAGAAGGGCGTTAAGAAAGAGAATAAATTCTCCACCGCCAAAGAGATATATATTTAATAGAAATCAATCAACACTGAATAAAATCAAATGTCAGACACACATCCATTTAAAGTTCGTTCTAGATTTGAACAAAACCTCGTCCCATATGTCAAATATAGGAGAAAGGTCCTTGCATATCCGGTCGATCTCCAAGTACGTCTGGACGATCACCACTTATTACCTCGTCTTGGATGTACAACCCAATCAAGACATCAGTAATCATCCAAATGATGTGAAGACCTATGGTCTTCAACCACCGTCTTCATCGCCGGCTTATCATCGAATCAGTTATTCAGAATGGGTATAAACCCGGCCTTTCCAAATATGTAAGAACTCGGAAAATCCAAGCTAATTTAAAAATTTTATTTTGGCAATTTTGATGAATTTTGAATACTTAAAATGAATTATTCTAAATAATAACGATGAGAAATTTATTTTTAATAGAATTAGAACGTATATATTTATTTAAATCATCGTTAGAAAATAAATATTTTATTTTAAATATAAAAGGAATTGGAAATGGTGCGGTAGTTTGGAAATTCGATTTTTTTTAATATGTGGTAGCGCTATAAAAATATAATTTTTAACATATACCACGTGAAACAGATCTCGTTGGAAACACGGCAAAGATTTTCTACATATGAAGAGTCAAAGTGTTTGGTTTAGCTCTTAGTGAGAACTCCTCACTTTTATTTTATTTTCTAGTTAAAATATATACTAGGATGCAGACGGTGCTTAGCAGCACCCGACACCCGTTGTCCACAATCCATGGATGTCTTGTTTGTTTGTTGTTTGTAGTGTGAATATTGATTGTGTGATGTGGAATGGAATAAATTATTTTATGGTTAAAAATATAATTTTTAACGTGTTTATAAAATTAATATTTATAAACAAATCAGACGATTTGTTTATGTACACACATTTGACTGATATGGATTGGGACGATAAATTTTACACATCGCCCAACTGCACAAATAAAACCTGTGTTTGATTGTTTGAAAACCCCACACGGGTGTTGGGATGAAATTGGACATACACTAGTCCCAATAATTAGCTGTATGTCGATCGATTGATTGACATACTGTTATAAGCATTAAATATTTATATTTGATGCTTATGCAGTGTAGAATGCACTTTGGGTGATGGTTGACTGTGTTTGATGGTTGTTATGTGCATGCGTGTATGAAATCCATATAAATCACATTGTATGGTAATTTACTGTGTCTGATTCCAGTTCAGAACGAATAATTATTTAAAATTAACGATTATTTTAAAATAACGAATATTTTTCAAATAATATTCAGAAAACAATCAAAATTTGGTTTTGATGTCCGATTTGGGATGGATACGAATATATTTAAATATATACATAGCCGCGTCGGTTAGATTGATGCCATTTTAACGTGAACGATATTTATCTGTTTTATTCATTTTTATAATGAATATCGAAAAGGAATTGATTTCAAAATATAATGTTTTGAAAATATTATCATTTATATATCGATGATATGGAATTTGCAATTTTGATTAGAAATTAAATAGGAAGTTGAAATTGTTTTGAAAACGAATTTAAAATGATTTATAAAATACGTTTTAAAAAGGAAATCGATGAATTATATATAATGTTTGCGTCAAAAATGGCACAAAAACCTAGTGTACATGGAGTACTTCTCTAAATACCTAACGATGTAAAATGTGGAACCGATCAATAGAGCAATGTAAGTAAAGAGACACGAAATTTGAAGTGGTTCGATCAATCGTGATCTACGACCACTTTAAACATTGATTCTATTACCAAATGTGGAATTACAAGATAAGCATATCCTTCAGTTACATTCATCCTCACACTCTCTTTGAAAATGACTAAGGAGAAAATGATGAGAAGTCTTCAATTGAGCTTGATTTTGGATCGGAACTAGGATTTCATATGCATTCTAGTAGATTAGGAATTGAACCTTCCACATTGGATGATTGGAGATGAAGATTTTTGCTACGTATGGGTTGAAAATGTACTTTGGCAGCCCTTCGGGGTCTCCAAAAAACTCCCCATTAATGGAACCTTG
The DNA here is from genome assembly GCA_030737875.1 of Allium sativum. NCBI lineage: Eukaryota > Viridiplantae > Streptophyta > Magnoliopsida > Asparagales > Amaryllidaceae > Allium > Allium sativum. The sequence goes on from CM060924.1 coordinate 61,352,695, forward strand.
GACCTCTACTTATTGGAGTGAAGGAATGGTGTGATATATCCATCAGGGACACCGGTCGGTCATCACTTATTTACGGATTTGCCACCGGCTAGCCTGGCAATAGTTGTACAGAAGCAAGGTTGGAAACAGTTGTCTGAGAGTCCGATCGGTATAAGACATGTCCAGCCGATTGGCGCTACTTCCTTTCTTGCTTGTGTGATCGGCCCACTGCATCGCTTTCCCTTTACGTTTGACTGACCACCTTTCCCTTGACTGATCGGCATAAGAAGGCTAGCTGGTGCCCGCAGGTCTCTGCCGACCGGTCTACGTGCTCTATTTCTTCCTTTGCATAGACGGAATGACTTGGTTTTTAGATTAGAACCAGACGATTGCTTATCCTCGGACCGGTCGACACTAAATGCTCTACTTCAAAAAGGGGCTGACCGGTACTTAGGGATCTTAACCGACTGGTTAGTTATTTTTCTTTTCTCTTCACATAGGAATGTTTCACTTCATTCTTGAATCCATCCTATCAGCGTGCTTGTTTCTAGCCCGATCGGTACCATTACTATTGAACCAATCAGCGTATTCGTATCTTAGCCGACCGGTATCCTGCTACTGGAGTACTCTTCGTGGCTATCCATCTAACCGACTGGTCTTCTTCTTCTTCAAACCGACCGGATGCGCTCTCTCATATTTTGTGGATAACATTTGCCCCTCGAGGTCTCAATCTTTATTCTTATAAAATTGTGGACCTCAACATAAAAACTTTCATTGTGAATTGATGGATTTCGGTCGCTCCATTCACAAATGGATAGTGTAAACTAACGTAAAAACTAGGTCAGGCCGATCGACCTTTAAACACAAGTGAAATGGATGGTAGCGGATTTTCTGGCCGGTCGGCACATGTCCATTGGTATTCCTGGATTTGACCCGATATTTTACCAAAGTGACCTCTTAGCTCTTGAGCTTCCCAACACGCCCTTATATTATAACTCTCTATTAAATTATTTTCACTTCGTTTTATTTCATCCTCTTCAAGGAAATCAATGGTCGCCGATTCTTAAATGAAAAAGAAAGAAAATCGAAAGTGGAGTTCTCCTTCTCTTTCAAGCTTCTCGTCAAACCCTCCCTCTCCTTCGAGTTGTAGATCGCTCTTTCTATTGCCAGGTTTGTCTCTAACACCTTTTTTATTTGAATCGTAATGTTTCCTTACTTGAGGTTGATGCTGCTTGATTGAGATTTGATTATTGGGTAACCACTTGATTGTGTCATTGGTTCGGCCATAAACTCGTTTTGATTTGGCTTTTGCACCCGCACGTTTTTTCCTTTTGAGAACAATGATGTTTGGGTTTGATTTGAGATAAAGGAGAAAGTTTTAATGAACTTAAACTCTTGGTTTAGCTGTTTGATGTTGAAATTCTTTGAAATGCGATCTTGCATTACCATTTCGACATCATGACTGTAAATCACACCTTCACCATAAAATTCGGCTTTCATGGTTCTAATTTTGGTCAATGTCCATGAGTTGCTTGGAGATATGCTAGGCTCGAGAACTCTTTGAGTTTGTAGCTTTTCTATCAATGGGTTTTGTTTAGGAGACTTCATACACTCAGCACTACTAGGTTCCTTGATGTATATGTTTAAAGTAGCAAATGGCTCGGGAATTGGGCACGAACCTTATAATTTCACAATTTTGATTGAAGTTCAATCATACTGCTCGGTTGGCCATGGGCGCTGGCCGGTCTACATTAACTTTCCTATTGAGTGTAAGTGTCGATCGGGTTTCATTGAGCACCGATCGGTTGGTTTTACTTTCCTGGGAGGTTAACAGTATCGATCGGCTCATTCGTGATGCCGGTCGGCCCCGTGGTTCCTGTGCAATCTTCCGGGTGAGCCGATCGGTCTGCATCAAGATTACCACTGGCCGGCTGTTTTTCTATACTTGCTCTTTATGATAAGAAAAATGAACATTTCCTTTCTTTTACGTAGGATGGACCCAACCTCCAACATGCATAAGATAAAGAAGCACTTCGATTTGGACGAAGATACTACCGGCCAGCCATCAGTGACTTCCCCATTGCTCATTGGTCCCACCTATTCGGAGATACAATTGATTATAAATAGGACTCCGTATGCACTCAGGGATTGCAACTCCAAGCTTTCCAAACAACTTCCTGACAGGGATTTACATGGAATTTCCTCCAACTTTGAAGTATCTCGTGCCAATCGGCAAATGAAATCTCGCGATATCATGGTGGATAAATCCAGACTGCTTAGGCGCATGGAAGATACTTTATGTCAATTCGAGAAATAGATGGAATCGCTTAGGGGTCATACTTCAAGGAAAATCCAAAGCTGGCACGGCTTGACTGGGGACCTTTAGAGAATTCACCGGGCGAGCCTCGACAACATTGCTATTCTGGAGGCTGATAAAGTAAAGTTGATTTGTTCTCTAAGGACTCGAGACGCTCTCATTGCTGCTCTTTCGAAGGGGGATGTCGAGTTGGTGGGGTCGTCCGGTAAGAAGCCTGCTGCTGAAACTTCCACTTCTGGGTCTGGCCCAGCAAAGAAGAAGGTAGGATGCCCCAGGAAATACCCGAGGGCCAAGGGATTTCTTTCTAATGGTTGATGACTTTTGGCTTGGTGGGATTTATGTTTAGACCGGTTGTATTAAGCGAGTTCCGGTCCTTACCCTTAACTTTCTGTGTTTGTTTGATGTTGGTACACTGTAACTACTGCGACTGCGGCGTGGTTTGATTTTCTGTGTTGGAGACGTAGTAGGTTGACTTGGCTGTTTAACTCATGACTCTTTTTGTTGCATATGCTTTTATTCACCATGGCCTTTGTATTTGTTGTTAGTGCATGTTTGTTACTTAGGCGATTGGTTCACGGTCGATCGGTCGCTGGAGGTATTGACTGTAACACCCCGTATTTTTATGACTTGAGAATAAATAAGAAATATAATATGTAAATATATATATTCCGAGATGATACAACACAATGGCGACACGCGGAGCGAATTAATTAAGAATGATGGAAAATAAAGAATATTTAAAGTAAATATTCAGAATCTAGTTATACGTACTTCACCATTACGTTCGTCTCGGAATTCTACATGAAAACGAGTCCGAAATTTCGTAAAACGGACTCCGTACGAAGAAGTTATGACCGCGCGAAGTTTCAGAATTTTAAAAACAGTTCAGACGAAAAACAGATTCGAAATTCAAGTCCAAAAAGAAAAGGCTGGAAATTTTCCCGCCAGGCAAGCAGGTCGACAGGGGGGTCGACTGGGGAGTCGACCCACCCCAACTAGGCCGACACTAGAGTCGACCTGGGGGTCGACCTGCCCCCAGCCAGGTCGACTCTAGAGTCGACCTAGGGGTCGACCTGACCCAAATTTTCTAGAAATGTATCTGGAACGTTCTGATGCGTGTATGCTGGTTTCTTGGACGAGAATCATGACCCTGCAGCTATAAATAGACCCCTAGACCCCTTGAAATGATCACCATACTCCACGACGAAGCCATGCCGGTTTCTAGACTTACCTCCCTCTCCTCCAAATGGATTTTAGGCCCACTTCTTCACTCTTGTCTCTACAAAAGCTCTCTTCTTGTAACTAAGGAGGTTTAGGCCAAGAAAGGTGACGACTTTGGATGAAGAGCTTGGAGCCAAGGGGACTACGCAAGGGAAAAGAGAGGAGTTCGGATTCAAATAGCACAAGGATGTTGAAAGATCAATTCTTGGCATGAAATCAACATAAAGCGAGATCTAATCGTTGCATAGAAGGCACCAACCTAGGTGAGTGGTGTTATAACAACCTTTTGTGTAAAATGCTATGATCGTTCGAACATATGAATCATTGATTGGAATTAGCATGGACATATAGCAAGTTAAATTAGGATTTGCATAACGCTTGAGGACCTAATGCTTGCCTATCATGAACCTAGTAACGTTCATGTTGACCTTTAGGTAGAAAGCCCTGAGCTTTATGTGGTGATTTTGCACAATGCAACCTATAACACTTCATGAACCTTATGATAACTTGCCTATGATGCTAAAACTTAATGCTAGTTACATGTATGATTCACTTTTGCCATGCTATCCCCCTATGTTGCTAAGTTAGTGTCATACATGTTTAGGAACAAAACACCACATATGCAAGTTGTGTAGGATACCCTTAGCCTCATCATGTTTAACTTGTGACTACTTTGCCATTTTACGCCCACTTGATCAAGTTTATATGTTCCCTCTTGATCTATTCGTGTTGATGCAAATATACGTGCGACGTGGGAAACATTATGGGTAGTTAGGCAAAGTTTAAAGGACATGAGACATGACTTGAAACCATAGCACGAAAATTGGCATATGATTATGCTTGAAAAACATGATTATGGACATGACACTAGACCAAACATGAAAGTGGCCAACTCGAGGTTAGGTTGAGTTTGTAGCATAAATCTACCCGGACCCGCCCGGCTTAACTAGTGGCTACAAACAATAGGACCCAATGTGGGTACTTGGTCATGTAGCACTTAAAACCCGAGGATAGACTAGGTTGTGGTGTAAATCTACCCGGACCCGCCCGGCTTAACTAGTAGCCACAACAAAGTCTAATGTGAGAGGTTGAGGTGCATTAATCTAATTAATGCCACATGAAAAGGTTAGGTAATTTTGATTAATGACACTTAACCGATATGACACGAGTGGGAAGGTTAAGTTAAACCGGACTTGGTTCCTTAATGACACTTAACCATATATGACAATTAAGGGATGGGGTTAAGTAACCTACACTTAACTAATCTAAAAACGGTACTTCGATGGGGTTAAATTAAACACTTAACCAATCTAGACTTGGTAATTCAACGGGGTTAAGTAGCCAATGCTTAACCAACTTAACAGGATAATTTAATGGGGTTAAGTAACCTGTACTTAACCAATTATACATGACGATCTGATGAGGTTAAGTAACCTATACTTAACCAATCTAATATGCGGACCTGATAGGGTTAAGTCATAAGACCTTTTAAATATACTTAACCATTATAATATGATTAGTGGATGGGGTTAAGTTAACCTATGCTTAACCAATCCGACTCGATAATCCGAGGAGGTTAAGATAATCTGTGCTTAACCAATCTAATACGATAACCTGATAGGGTTAAGATAAACAAGTACTTAACCAAATTGACTTGATGATTGAATAGGGTTAAGTCATGAGCTTCTTGGTATACTTAACCAACTTGTAGGGCTAGGTCTTGGACTTGAATACTTAGCCGAACTTGACATGATTCATAGGCTGGCTAAGCCATGAACTTGAATAACAACACTTAACCCAATAGGCAAAACCCTAGTAGAGGAACTAGGTAAAAAATCGTAGTTAATCAAGGGTAATGGGGAATTGAAGCTAAGTGGTAAACCTTAGTTAAGTATAACTAAGTAATAATTCTTAGCCAAGGACATGGGACAAGTTCATAAATGATGAGTAACCTGATACGGTAGGTTATCGCTTAGTATACGAGGAGGAGCAACTTATCTGACTTGGATAAAAAGCTCCAACGAACTGGGTGACGAAGCGGTAGCTTCAGGGGACGTGAGGGTACTCTTGGTATCCCTCTGTGAGCTGGCAGTTGGTCCATGAAACCCGGCTTCACAGGGGTTAAGGTCTGCGGTAGAAGAACCAAGATTATGCCTTGGTTGCTATGCGAGCGACCTAAAGACTAGGATGGATTAGCGTGGAGTCGACGATACTTGATTTTGCCCCGGGATAGCATGTCGCCGACTACCTACCATCTTTAGTCAATCGTGTACGTACGGAAAGGCAGGGAACTCCCAAAAGACCATATACTAGCTATCGAGTTATGGGTGAGGTTGGCTATCTGGAAGTGGGCATCGATGGGCCTTAGTGTAGTTCTCATACATGATTTTTCTTGGATTGCCTTTCAGTAGTTGAGGGAGGGGTCACGTGGGACCATAGCCACGGGTACAAAAACAGACCTTGATATCTGCATTAGGAGACGACTTAAAGCTCCTGACCGAGTTCCGTATTTCTTTATTTGCCCTGGCACGGAACTCGGATGGCACATTGAGGAACATGTGCATCTAGACATGGAAAACGGTTCACGATACATACGTGGGGTAAAAAGGGCGTGGTTGACGGGTGGCATAATACCTAGTGGTCCTAGGTGGCCAAAACCCAAACCGAGACACGGAAACGTTCATTAGGTAGCATAATCCCTAGTGGTCCTAGGTGGCACGAATTCCAACCGAACATTCGAAAATTTAGAGCTAGAACAATGGTAGTAGTCCGAACTAGTTTTCTAGGATAATGGAATTACGGTAAGGTAGTACGGAAAAACAGGTTTAGGGCCCGTAGTAATTACGGTGAGGGATTGTACACATACATGAAAGGACTGTACGAGTTGGGTTATTATGCTAGTGAAAGGGTGGGAATGACATGGGTTGGGTCAAAATGACCAATTTGGTAAATAACCTAACGGGACTAGAAACCGTAACTGAACGGTACATGTAGAGTATACAAGAGTTTATTATAACTACACTCACACAGAACTTATGTTCTGACCCCCTCCTCAAAACATGTGCAGGTTAGGTGCAAGACAGAGATGATATAGCTTAAATACTGACATAGCAGTATTACCAATGAGGTATAGTTACATTCGGAAAAACTATATTTAATTACTTCTGCTGCGAGTTGCTTTATCAAGTTCTGACATGTTTTCTTTCTCTGTCTCCTCTGCAGGATACCAGGACACTCAGCTCGGGGTTCGATGGACTGGATTTTGAGAAAAATTCGGTCTGTCAAATCTCGGGTTGTTACATCTGGTATCAAAGCATAGGTTTAGTTTTCCCTAGGAAAAATTACGAGTGAGCGTATTTGTATTTTCGGGAAAAATATAAATATTGCATGGTATATAAAAATCTAGGTTTAGTGGAGCTTGCTTAAGAACTAAGTTTAGAAAGAAATGGAACTCCTACCCCCGTACACTGAAAATGGAATACAAGGGAATTTTTGAACCGTTAAGTGAAAATTTGGAAGTGTACAAAATTTGGATATTTTTGAGATCGTGTGTTCCGCATAATATTATGTTTCATGGAATCGGAACCGACACGAACAGTGTGCGCGTCAAGTTGTGAACCGGCGGTGTGACACAAGAAGTGGAGGTGGACCATTGCGAAATAGATGAAGAATCGCCACGGAGAACCCACGAGAAAGAAAAAAAAAAGGGGCAGGTCGACTTGGGTGTCGACCCCCCTAGGTGGGTCGACTACCGAGTCGACCCCCCCCCCCCCCCCGTAGCTGACGAAAAAAAAATAAAGGCCACGAAGGCCTTGGCCTTCAGCTCCAACAGCACACTTTTGTGCTTTTCTTCCAGCAAACATTTCTCTCAAAGAACCCACCCCATTCTCCACTTCCTCCACCTCCTACTCCTCCAAATCTCCACTATTTTTTCCAAAACCGGTCTTAAATCGAAGCTAGCAACACTATCTACCCGGATCTAGCCATCTCCTCTTCCAATTCGCACACAAATCGCTATGGAAAATCTCTATGAGCTTTACCCTCAACTAACACCACAAGAAATTGAGTGGTGCAATGAGCAAGAAGAGATAGTCAAGAAATATGTAGCGACCGCGGGGTTGGAATTATTATTCGGACGTCCGGTGAAGTTTGCCGATTTTGTTGCGACACCCGTAGAGGAGTTGTTTGTGAATGCGGGCTTGTCTTCCATTTTGGACATGCAAACCGCCGAACGAAGAGGTTACAAGCGGTTGGTAAGGATTTTCGATGCAAATTTAAGTATTGGTACAGATAATGAAGGTCTTATAACCTTTAGTTCAATGGTTAAGGGTACCCCGATATTTTTCAATGAGGTTCATTTTGGGGAAATGTTAAACATTCGAGGTACGGGAATGGATACAACGGATGTGGAAATGAATGATATGCTCGTGTGGCGTAGAATTTTTAAAGATGAATTTGTAAGAATTTGGGATAATGAACATCTACGCCCGCTAGCTAGGTTGGTTATTAGAATTTTGCAATACAATCTTGTGGGACAGAATGCTGGATTTGATAGAATTTCGACTGTTGTAAGGCGTGCCACTTATGCTATTTTTGGGGGTTTAGAGATGAACTGGGCACGCATTATTTTGCTACACTATGACTATGCTAGAGAGACGAGACAGTCGAATATTTGTTTTGGGAATTTATGGACTATAGTGTTTGCACGTAGCGGCATTGATTTGCATAGGGTGAATTTTGTCTCACCTCTTAACCATCCCTCCAATGTTATCGACTTGGCCGTACTATCAAGAATGGGTATCACCTTACATAGTTTACTTGAGCCACTACCCATGGAGCACGATTTGTTTGGGGAAGAAGAGTAGCAGGAAGAAGAGCCGCAGGGGAGACATGATTTTCAGTAAGAACATGCCGAAGAACCCCCGCATGTACAGCCCGAAGAGTGTAGTCCAGCACAGACGGAGCAGGTTTGGGGAGGCGCTTGGACCTCTCAGGCTCCAGATTGGGGGACCTCTCAGGCTCCAGATTGGGGGACCTCTTAGGCTCCAGATTGGGGGACCTCTCAGGCTCCAGGTTGCGGGACTTCAGTTACTTCTGCATGGGATCCCTGGGAGTCCCGGGACACAGATTGGAGGGCTGAGTTGAGGGCCATCTCTGAGAGGCAGACCCACCTGGTTAGAGATCAGCAGGATATCCTGAGGGCCCAGCAGGAGATGCTCCGAACACAGGTTGAGTTTGGGTAGACTCAGCAGCAGATGTTGCAGGATATGAGCACTTCGTATGACCAGTTGGGATCAGGGCTACAGGATTTACAGACGGAGGTTAGGCAAGGGAACCAACAGCAGGGGGAAAAACTTGATAGTATAGAGAGGCTTATCCGTAGTCTCTTCCCGTAGATTTGGCCTATGCTTATATACCCGTAGAGTAGTATTTTGTTTAGCTATTTCTTTGTTTATCTAGTTGTAACAATGTATTAGAATTATCTAGAAGTAATGCACGAATTATTGTTCTGATAAAATTGTCGTGATTATACAACCATGAAAAATATTATGCCGCAATAAAAGTTGCAATGAATAGACAAAGAAAATACGATAAACGGGAAAAATATAGGTTTTTCCGTTATATGATATTTAGAAAAAATTAGATTTTTTTCTAAATTTAAAAATGGATGATAGGCTCTGGATGCGACAATTGGCTGAACTGCACTCTTAATTTATAAGGGTATGGAAAAAATTTGGTTGAAAAACGTTTTCAAAAATTTCTGCATTCATTTAGAATTGCAAGTATATTTAGGGTGCGGGCATCATACTTTGAAAAAGAAATTCTCTTTAAAAATTGCATCCATATAGGTGGTACCAAAAGTTAGGCATACATATTTTATTGCAATGTGATTCACTTTGCACATGCGCACATGGTTGCAACAGTTGATTGAACACTTTTTGGATGGTTACGGAGGGTTATTAATCTCACTCTTGTTGAATTTCGGGGACGAAATTCCTTAAGGGTAGGAGAATGTAACACCCCGTATTTTTATGACTTGAGAATAAATAAGAAATATAAAATGTAAATATATATATATATTCCGAGATGATACAACACAATGGCGACAGGCGGAGCGAATTAATTAAGAATGATGGAAAAAAAAGAATATTTAAAGTAAATATTCAGAATCTAGTTATACGGACTTCACCATTACGTTCGTCTCGGAATTCTACATGAAAACGAGTCCGAAATTTCATAAAATGGACTCCGTACGAAGAAGTTATGACCGCGCGAAGTTTCAGAATTTAAAAACAGTTCAAACGAAAAACAGATTCGAAATTCAAGTCCAAAATGAAAAGGCGGGAATTTTCCCGCCAGGCAAGCAGGTCGACAGTGGGGTCGACTGGGGAGTCGACCCACCCCAACCAGGTCGACACTCGAGTCGACCTGGGGGTCGACCTGCCCCCAGCCAGGTCGACTCTAGAGTCGACCTGGGGGTCGACCTGACCTAAATTTTCCAGAAATGTATCTGGAACGTTCTGATGCGTGTATGCTGGTTTCTTGGACGAGAATCATGACCCTGCAGCTATAAATAGACCCCTAGACCCCTTGAAATGATCACCATACTCCACGGCGAAGCCATGCCGGTTTCTAGACTTACCTCCCTCTCCTCCAAATGGATTTTAGGCCCACTTCTTCACTCTTGTCTCCACAAAAGCTCTCTTCTTGTAACTAAGGAGGTTTAGGCCAAGAAAGGTGACGACTTTGGATGAAGAGCTTGGAGCCAAGGGGACTACGAAAGGGAAAAGAGAGGAGTTCGGATTCAAATAGCACAAGGAGGTTGAAAGATCAATTCTTGGCATGAAATCAACATAAAGCGAGATCTAATCGTTGCATAGAAGGCACCAACCTAGGTGAGTGGTGTTATAACAACCTTTTGTGTAAAATGCTATGATCGTTCGAACATATGAATCATGGATTGGAATTAGCATGAACATATAGCAAGTTAAAATAGGATTTGCGTAACGCTTGAGGACCTAATGCTTACCTATCATGAACCTAGTAACGTTCATGTTGACCTTTAGGTAGAAAGCCATGAGCTTTATGTGGTGATTTTGCACAATGCAACCTATAACACTTCATGAACCTTATGATAACTTGCCGATGATGCTAAAACTTAATGCTAGTTACATGTATGATTCACTTTTGCCATGCTATCCCCCTATGTTGCTAAGTTAGTGTCATACATGTTTAGGAACAAAACACCACATATGCAAGTTGTGTAGGATACCCTTAGCCTCACCATGTTTAACTTGTGACTACTTTGCCGCTTTACGCCCACTTGATCATGTTTCTATGTTCCCTCTTGATCTATTCGTGTTGATGCAAATATACGTGCGATGTAGGAAACGTTATAGGTAGTTAGGCAAAGTTTAAAGGACATGAGACATGACTTGAAACCATAGCATGAAAGTTGGCATATGATTATGCTTGAAAAACATGATTATGGACATGACATTAGACCAAACATGAAAGTGGCCAACTCGAGGTTGGGTTGAGTTTGTAGCATAAATCTACCCGGACCCGCCCGGCTTAACTAGTGGCTACAAACAATAGGACCCAATGTGGGTAGTTAGTCATGTAGCACTTAAAACCCTAGGTTAGACTAGGTTGTGGTGTAAATCTACCCGGACCCGCCCGGCTTAACTAGTAGCCACAACAAAGTCTAATGTGAGAGGTTGAGGTGCATTAATCTAATTAATGCCACATGAAAAAGTTAGGTAATTTTGATTAATGACACTTAACCGATATGACATGAGTGGGAAGGTTAAGTTAAACCAGACTTGGTTCCTTAATGACACTTAACCATATAAGACAATTAAGGGATGGGGTTAAGTAACCTACACTTAACTAATCTAAACACGGTACATCGATGGGGTTAAATTAAACACTTAACCAATCTAGACTTGGTAATTCAACGGGGTTAAGTAGCCAATGCTTAACCAACTTAACAGGATAATTTAATGGGGTTAAGTAACCTGCACTTAACCAATTATACATGACGATTTGATGAGGTTAAGTAACCTATACTTAACCAATCTAATATGCGGACCTGATAGGGTTAAGTCATAAGACCTTTTAAATATACTTAACCATTATAATATGATTAGTGGATGGGGTTAAGTTAACCTATGCTTAACCAATCCGACTCGAAAATCCGAGGAGGTTAAGATAATATGTGCTTAACCAATCTAACACGATAACCTGATAGGGTTAAGATAAACAAGTACTTAACCAAATTGACTTGATGATTGAATAGGGTTAAGTCATGAGCTTCTTGGTATACTTAACCAACTTGTAGGGCTAGCTCTTAGACTTGAATACTTAGCCGATCTTGACATGATTCATATGCGGGCTAAGCCAAGAACTTGAATAAAAACACTTAACCCAATAGGAAAAACCCTAGTAGAGGAACTAGGTAGAAAATCGTAGTTAATCAAGGGTAACGGGGAATTGAAGCTAAGTGGTAAACCTTAGTTAAGTATAACTAAGTAATAATTCTTAGCCAAGGACATGGGACTAGTTCATAAATGATGAGTAACCTGATACGGTAGGTCATCGCTTAGTATACGAGGAGGAGCAACTTATCTGACTTGGATAAAAAGCTCCAACGAACTGGGTGACGAAGCGGTAGCTTCGGGGGACGTGAGAGTACTCTTGGTATCCCTCTGTGAGGTGGCAGTTGGTCCATGAAACCCGGCCTCACAGGGGTTATGGTCTGCGGTAGAAGAACCAGGAGTATGCCTTGGTTGCTATGCGAGCGACCTAAAGACTGGGATGGATTAGCGTGGAGTCGACGATACTTGATTTTGCCCCGGGATAGCATGTCACCGACTACCTACCATCTTTAGTCAATCGTGTACGTACGGAAAGGCAGGGAACTCCCAAAAGACCATATACTAGCTATCGAGTTATGGGTGAGGTTGGCTATCTGGAAGTGGGCATCGATGGGCCTTAGTGTAGTTCTCATACATGATTTTTCTTGGATTGCCTTTCAGTAGTTGAGGGAGGGGTCACGTGGGACCATAGCCACGGGTACAAAAACAGACCTTGATATCTGCATTAGCAGACGACTTAAAGCTCTCGACCGAGTTCCGTATTTCTTAATTTGCCCTAGCACGGAACTCGGATGGCACATTGAGGAACATGTGCGTCTAGACATGGAAAACGACTCACGATACATACGTGGGATAAAAAGGGCGCAGTTGACGGGTGGCATAATCCCTAGTGGTCCTAGGTGGCCAAAACTCAAACCGAGACATGGAAACGTTCATTAGGTAGCATAATCCCTAGTGGTCCTAGGTGGCACGAATTCCAACCGAACATTCGAAAATTTAGAGCTAGAACAAAGGTAGTAGTCCGAACGAGTTTTCTAGGATAATGGAATTACGGTAAGGTAGTACGGAAAAACAGGTTTAGGGCCCGTAGTAATTACGGTGAGGGATTGTACACATACATGAAAGGACTGTACGAGTTGGATTATTATGCTAGTGAAAGGGTGGGAATGACACGGGTTGGGTCAAAAAGACCAATTTGGTAAATAACCTAACGGGACCAGAAACCGTAATTGAACGGTACATGTAGAGTATACAGGAGTTTATTATAACTACACTCACACAGAACTTATGTTCTGACCCCCTCCTCAAAACATGTGCAGGTTAGGTGCAAGACAGAGATGATATAGCTTAAATACTGACATAGCAGTATTACCAATGAGGTATAGTTACGTTCGGAAAAACTATATTTAATTACTTCTGCTGCGAGTTGCTTTATCAAGTTCTGACATGTTTTCTTTCTCTGTCTCCTCTACAGGATACCAGGACACTCAGCTCGGGGTTCGATGGACTGGATTTTGAGAATAATTCGGTCTATTAAATCTCGGGTTGTTACATTGACCGATCGGTCATCTTTCGTTTGAAGCCGGTCGGTGTCCTGGCTTCAACCTGAATCACCATAGTCTGCTTCGAAATATTCGAAGTACTACATGATTCTGAGTTAATTTTTTTTTACTGATCGCCCATTTCGTCAATAGATCAATTGTTTATGTATGTGACTTTCAAACGCGAATCAAATGAGGTATTTCGTAAACTTGTTTTATTTGATGGTTTTAAAACCAATCGATCCTCGTTTTCTAACATGCACCATTATTATCTTAAATTGCATTGACACTTTGATGACTAACTAGCTGACATGACCTAACACGTTAAACATTATACTTAGTTTAGTACTCAAGAGATGGGTATATACTTTTTCGTTTATCTTCGTACTTTGCAACATAGAGTTCTAATATCATGTATAAAGATGTGCCCCTACTCTTATGCCCTCGTCTGAGAGGTAATATTGGTGAATTCTCTACCCATTGCGATCGAAGGGCTTAACCATTTGTAGATTCCATAGGGTATCTTTAAGAAAATTTCGGGTCCGTCATTAACTGCATTTAGGAGACTCGGTATATGACTGGACGCCCCAATAAAAGTTTGCATATTATCAATTGAGTTTTAGGAAACTCAGATTTGAAAGACCCAGAATCAATAGTTGGATTTGAAGGATCCAACATCTGATCGGATGCCCCCGAAAGGGTCTTTAAGGGGCGGTGTTGGCGTCGTATTCCGGCCATGTATTAATGACGTCGACGACTTACCGGAACCCGGCCTTTGTATCAAATTCCAGCCATATGTCAATGGCGTCGACGATTAACCGAGCACCTCTTGGGGAGGTTTTCCTTTAGTAACCCAGCCTTTATGTCATAATCCGACCATGTTTTAATGGCGTCGCCAATTAACTGAGCACCTCCTGGGAAGGTTTTCAGCCTTTGTATCGAATCCAGCCATGTATCAATGGCGTCGACGATTAACCGAGCAACCCCTGGGAAGGTTTTTGTTTTTAGGGTTGAATGTCAGTTTACTTACCGGGCTGTGCCGCAATTTGGGCTAGATGTCTTGTAATTAAGACAGTGCCCCACACTTTCATGTTTTCCACGAGTGATGTTTTTAGCGTCGAGTGATAGGCACTTGAGCCATCCAACTTGGACATACTACAACAATTACCGAGATTGGTTAGATCATAATTATGTCACTATATTTTCAAAGGATATTTAGTTGAAATTAAAATTCAAGAGAAAAATTTGAGAATGTGCAATATATACATGTAATGCAATTCTCTTCATTAATATTTATAGAACTTGCAATGGCGACGAACGGTATGTACAATGTATGCTATTGACAAGTTATATGAAAAGAATATTAAAAGAAATAGCGACGAAGGTGTATTGCATTCCATGCTCTTGGAAGTTCGGTTCCATCCATCATTTTTAATGCAAGTGTACCATCTAGAAATTTCTGGCTAATCACATAAGGTCCCTCCCAATTGGGTCCTAGCACCCCAGTCCCTATCGTGATCTTTTTAAGGACGAGGTCCCCATCTTTGAAGGTTCTTCGTCTTACTTGAGCATTAAAACGGCGAGCTATTTTCCTTTGATATGCCATAACTCTAAGTTCAGATTCTTTCCTTCTTTCTTCTAGTAAATCAAGTGCTTCGAGTTGAAGGTTTTTTTTCACCGCTTGGTTAAAGTAGATCTTTCTATGAATCGGAACTTCCAATTCGACCGGGATAATTGCTTCAGATCCAAATGCTAATGAAAACGGAGTATGCCCTATTGCAGTATTGTGAGTAGTGTGGTATGCCCATAGTGCAAGCGGAAGCTTATCAACCCATCCACCTTTGGCTTTCTCTAGTCACTTTTTGATGGTTGATTTCAGAATCTTGTTGATTGCTTCAACTTGCCCGATGGCCTATGGGTGGGCAACAGCCAAAAAACTTTTCTTCATCCTGTATTTGGGACAAAAGTTTAAGAACTCAGTACTCTCAAACTGCGTTCCATTATCAGTGATTATCTTTTGTGGGATGCCGAATCTGCAAACGATGTTCTTTAAGACAAAATTTATCACCTTCTTCGAGGTAATATTAGCTAATGGTTCTGCCTCGGCCCACTTAGTAAAATAGTCGACGGCTACTATCGCATATTTCATGCTAGACTTTGCAGTGGGCAACGCACCAATCCGGTTTATGCCCCAAACAGCGAATGGACATGGCCTGATCATTTGAGTTAGCTCAGTTGGTGGTGCCTTTGGGATTTTTGCAAATCTCTGGCACCTATCACACTTTTTGACATAAGTCATTGCGTCCAGGTTTACACTGAGCCAAAAATAGCCATATCGCTGAACTTTCTTAGTTAGGGTCTGGCCACCAGTGTGAGCTCTACAATCTCCTTCATGCAACTCTACCAAGATAGCTTTTGATTCTTTTTCAGACACGCATCGCAGTAATGGCATAGAAAATCCTCGTCTATATAACTTCCCATCTTGGACAATATAGAACGGAGCTTTGCGTAGTATTTTTCTCCCCTTTTTTGGTTCTTCCGGAAGCGTCCCGTCAAGGATATACTCTTTAATCGGTGTCATCCAGGATATTGGTTCTTGGGCAGCTTCCATGATCCAGTCGATATCTGCTTCTTCAATAGCAGGGGCCATGAGAACCTCAATAGGTATAAGCCCTAGTAAATGTGCATCAGGAAAACTTGCAAATTTAGCGAGAGAATCCGCCTTGGTATTTTCTTCTCCTGATATGTGAGATATAGTGTAGTGATCGAGGTTGTTGAGGAGTTCCATAGTTCTAACAAGATAGGAAGGAAGATTTCCAACTTTGGTCTGGAAATCTGCAAGGTCCTGGCCCACTACCAATTGAGAATCGTTGAAAATCTTAATGGTTTTCAGATTCAATTCTTTCGCTAGCTTCAACCCATTTATCAATGCTTCATACTTGGCCTTATGATTGGTTGACGAAAATTCTAATCTCAATGCACAACATAAAGAATGGCCTTCGGAAGTTTCCAAAACAATTCCAGCCCCTGAACAGTAATTATTTTTTGAACCGTCAATAAGTAACTTCCAACCGGTGGTTGCTTTCACTGGTTCTTCAACTTCTTCTCCTTTGTTAGTGAATCTGGCAATGAATTCCACTAAGGCTTGCCCATTTACAGCTCTTCGTGGATGATAAGTGATGTCATATTGGCTGAGCTCGATATTCCACTTTAGTAGCCTTCCAGAAGTTTCAGGGCGGAATAGGATTTGCCTTAGCGGTTGGTTAGTGAGGACTTTTATCGAGTAGGACTGGAAATATGGTCTTAGCTTCTTTGAGGCGACGAGTAAACAATACGCAAGTTTCTCTGGCCTTGGGTAATTCTATTCTGCCCCAGCGAGCCGCTTGCTAATATAATAGACTGGCCATTGGACTTTAGCATCTTCTCGGACAAGCGCGACACTTAGAGCATGTGATGACACAACCAAGTATAAGAATAGTTCTTCTCCATTTCTGGGTTTGGAAAGCATCGGTGGTGATTCCAAGTGCTGGATCAATTGCTCAAAGGCCACCTGACATTTTGGAGTCCATTTAAAGTTCTTCTTCCCTTTTCTTAAGGCGTCAAAGAATGGGATACATCAGTCTGTCGCTTTAAAAATAAAGCGGTTAAGAGAAGCAATCTTCCCGTTCAGACTCTGAAGCTCCTTTATTGTTTTTGACGCTCGTACTTCTCGTAATGCCAATACCTGGGAAGGATTTGCTTCAGTGCCCCTAGCATTGACTATGAATCCGAGAAACTTGCCGGAAGAAACCCCAAAAGAACATTTTAAAGGATTTAGCTTCATACCAAACTTTCTAAGGATATTAAACATCTCCGCCAGATCCTCTAGATGATCCTCTGCTCTCTTTGACTTCACCAGCATATCGACGTAAACCTCCATAGTGTTCCCAATTTGGGATTTGAACATGGAGTTGACGAAACGCTGGTATGTTGCTTCTGAGTTCTTTAACCCGAATGGCATAACTTTATAACAATACAAGCCTCTGTCAGTTGTAAAACTTGTGTTCTCCTCGTCTGGTTCATGCATCAAAATTTGATTATATCTGGAGTATGCATCCATGAAAGATAATAATGCGTGCCCAGCGGTTGCGTCAACAAGCTAGTCGATTCTAGGCAAAGGGAAGTTGTCCTTGGGACATGCCTTGTTTAGATCTGAGTAATCTATGCATACCCTCCACTTGCCATTAGACTTTTTGACGAGAACTGGATTTGAGACCCAATCGGGATATGATGAGACTCGTAAAAAGTTATTCTTGAGAAGTCTATCCACTTCTTATTGCAATGCCGTTGATCTTTCGGGTCCTTGAGTACGTCGCTTTTTCTTTACCGGGGTTAGACTGGGATTTATGTTCATCTTATAAACAATCAGGTATGTTGATATTCCACACATGTCTAAGTGCGTCCAAGCGAAGACATCCAAGTTTGCTTTCAGAAAAAATGTCAAGTCCCTTTTTAGCTTTCGACCCAACTAAGAACCTATATTCAAAAATCGATCTAGATCTTTATCGTGTACCGAAATAGAAATGGTATCCTCGGCTGGAGCCGCTCGGTTTTTCTCCATACTGGCTCTCCTCGGATCAATCTCCTTCTGGGCCTCACTATGTTCGCCAGTATGGGGGCCTTGCTTTAATTGCTATAATAGGGGGTTTTGGATGCGGAGCGGAGACTCCACATCCTTCTTCACTTCTTTTTTTCTTAACTCAGAAAACTCGGCTAGATAGCACTCTCTTGTTATTCGCCGGTCGCCTTTGACTATACCAACCCCGTTCTCGGTGGGGAATTTCATTGTTAGGCACTATGGGGCCATTGTAATCCGGAATTCCGCAAGTGCCGGTCTTCCTAAGAAAGCATTATAAACGGGGAGCTCGTCTACTACCACAAAGTCTTGTTCTTGTGTGACCCTTTGCTCTCCCACTCCAAGCTCCACTGGTAATGTGATTATTCCAATTGGTTGAACAGCCTGTCCGGTGAACCCATGAATTTTGTTATGATCGGCTTTTACACCTCCCATGGAAAGTTTCATTCTATGGAAGGCACTGATAAACAGAACATTGACGGAAGCTCCACTGTCAATCAGGACCCTTCTCACGATGGCTGGGCCCAAGCCCATGGTTATTACCATGGGATCTTCGGTTGGTGTTATCACTCCGTCTGAATCTCGCTCTTTGAATACAATATCATCCCAAGAGAACCTCAGCATCTTTGCTAAGAGAACTTCATTCATGACCATGAGTTCTCCTTCTCCTGGGAGGTTCTTCACTTGGTTTGCGTATTTCACAAGGTCTCCCCAGCTCCTTCCGGCAGGGTGCGGGTCCCCAAAATGGTATTGATGATCAATCTTGGCATAACGGTGTTCGTCGCGTTTTCGTTTTGAATTGGTTGCCCATTGGAAGTCCCTTGGCCCTGAGGTGCTTAGATGTTCTATGGATTCTTAGTATATTGCTGAAGCCTATTTTTCCTAATTAGTTCCTCGATTAGGTTCTTCTAATGTCGACATTCATTCGTATTATGTCCCGATTGGTTATTAAATCGACAAAACCTTCCGGATTTAGCGGCAACATCGCTAACCCTTATTGGCTTTTGCAATGGATATTCTTCAATCTCCTTAGTGGCCATGAAGATGTACTCCGCCGTCTCATTCAATGGTGTTAGCTCTGAGTTCTTAAAGTAGTTGAATCTTTTATTGGCTCAAATATCTCTTCCATCATTGCCCCTTTTCTGACCTCCAAAGTTTTTCTGATTATTGTATGCTCGGCATTCTTCTTTTCAAGTTGTGTGTTGTTTTCCGGGGTATCCATGGCATAGGCAGGATCCTCATCCATGCCTATATATTCTTCAGCTTTGTCAAACAATTCCTCAAGGGTACCGGGTTTCTTCTTTTTGATCCAGCGCCCGAGTTTAGTCTTCTTGTTCACGGCTCCCTTTAAGGCCATCAAGGTTAGTCGTGGCTCGTAGTTTCCAACTTCGGTCACCGTGGTTTTGAATCGGTAAGAAAAGCTCTAATCGGTTCTCCCAGTTTTTGCTCTAGCTCATTCAATTCCATAACGTCACGCACTTTTGTGGTTTGAAGTCTGAATTGCTCCTGGAACAATTTTGCCAACGTGGAGAAATCATCTACTGATCTAGGTGGCAACTTCGTGAACCAAAGCGAGGCTATTCCTTCAAGGTAGGTCGGAAAATATAAGCACTTCAACTCATCAGTGGCGCGGGCACCATGCATATGCTGATTATACATAAACAAGAACACATTAGGATCGGTTGGTCTGTCGTAAGCTTGGACTGCTGGTGGCTTGAATTTACTTGGATATGGTGTCGTCTTTATCCTTTCGATTAACGGATCTTTGTGGGCACAAACCCCCATTCCTTCTCATCGGTCTGCTTCTTCAACCCCTTCTCTATGATTCGGTTGACCATCTCCGATATACACTCTTCCTTATTGTGTTGATCTGCGGGGCGGACGCCGTCCTCCTTACCGGATTTCTGCTTAAACAGACGGTCACGGTTTGAGTTTCGGGGTCAACACCCTCCCGCTTGAAGACGTGTCCCTTTGGCGGAGTCAAGCACTTGTTGGGAAATCTCTTTGTCAGAAGGATTATTGGCGGGCAATTTGGTTTGCTATCGGTTGAGGTTCGTCATGTCTTGAACAGAATCTTCTTGGTTCGGACTTGAAGAAGAGGATCCAATATTTTCCATGCGTGGAAGCTGAACGGTTTTTCGCCAGGCAGATTTTGTGGTGGCCTTGGCCGCGGCAGTTTGCATGGCGAGCATTGCCTCAATCCTCTTCACCATAGCTTTGTTTGCATCGTCCATGCGGTTTTCTAAGCCGACCGCCACTTCATCATGTTCCCTCCTCGTTATAGCTTCCCCGGCATTCGAAGCTTCTCCACGTTCAAACTGATCGGTCGGAGAATGGGTCGGAAGATTTGATGGAGGATTGATCTCATGCTCGTCATGAGCGGCACTGTTATCATTTTCGGCATTTCGGTCGGTGACCTTCTTCAGTGGTCTTCCTGGTTTAGGCATTGCTTTAGCGGCAAATACGATCGGATGGTGATGGAATTGGCTTTAGGACTTTCGACACGGGGGTTTGGACCTTGTGGGAGAGGGTGTGAAAATGGATTACTGAATCGGCCCCACTGTGGGTGCTAATTGTTTGCGTCCAAAATGGCTCAAACACCAAGTGTACATGGAGTACTTCTCTAAATACTTAACGATGTGAAATGTGGAACTGATCAGCAGAGTAAAGTAAGAAAAGAGACACGAAATTTGAAGTGGTTCGATCAATCGTGATCTACGTCCACTTTTAACATTGATTCTATTACCACATATGGAATTACAAGATAAGCATATCCCTCAATTACATTCATCCTCACACTCTCTTAGAAAATGATTAAGGAGAAAATGATGAGAAGTCTTCAATTGAGCTTGATTTTGGATCGGATCTAGGATTTCATATGCACTCTACTAGATTAGGAATTGAATCTTCCACTTTGGATGATTTGGAGATGAAGATTTTTGCTATGTATGGGTTGAAAATGTAGTTTGGCAGCCCTTCGGGGTCTCCAAAAAACTCCCCATTAATGGGACCTTGGACCTCTATTTATAGGAGTGGAGGAATGTTGTGATATATCCATCAGGGACATCGGTCGGTCATCACTTATTTACGGATTTTCCACCGGCCAGCCTGGCAATAGTTGTACACAAGCCAGGTTGGTAACAGTTGTCTGAGAGTCCAATCGGTATAAGACATGTCCAGCCGATTAACGCTGCTTCCTTTCTTGCTCATGTGATCGGCCTGCAGCATCACTTTCCCTTTACGTTTGACCAACCACCTTTCCCCTGACCGATCGGCGTAAGAAGGCAAGCTGGTCACCGAAGGTCTCTGTCGACCGGTCTACGTGCTCGATTTCTTCCTTTGCGTAGACGGAATGACTTGATTTTTAGATTAGAACCAGACGGTCGCTTGTCCTCGGACTAGTCGACACCAAATGCACAACTTCAAATAGGGCTGACCGGTACTTAGTTATCTTAACCGACTGGTTCATTAGTTTTTTTTCTCTTCACATAGGACTGTTTCACTTTGGTCTTGAATCCATCTGATCAGTGTGCTTGGTTCCAGCTCGATTGGTACCATTACTGTTGAACCAATCGGCATATTTGTATCTTAGCCGTTCGGTATCCTGCTACTGGATTACTCTTCGTGGCAATCCATCTGATTGATCAGTCTTCTTCTTCTTCAAACCAACTGGATGCACTCTCTCATATTTTGTGGATAACATATAATATATGTATTGTATATATATAATGGCCTGAATAGAACGCGCCGCACTGTGGTAGTTCGCGAATTTCAACCATTGACTTCGAATGGACATTACGGGAGATCAGTCCGTCGGATTCTCCTAAAACCAGAACCGTTAGGTTCGTATTGAAAATAGCTTTCTAAGAATGCAAGAAATTATAAATCTAACTGTTGGATTTGGAATTATGTCCAATCAAATTTGGAAAAGGTCGCTGAAAGTGATGTTCAATGGCCGTTTATGGAAATCGACTGTACGGGCCTTGATAAAATTATAAAAAATATCAATAATTTGTGTGAAATCAAAATAAATGATTTGGAAAGAATTAGGATGAAAATTTCCATATTTGAAAAGATAAAAATAGATTTTTATCGAAATGAACTAGTTTTGAACTAGAATTATAATCCATTTATTTTTAAAATAAATAAATTGGATTTGAAATGGTTTTGAAAATAACCAGAATTTCCAAAATATAAAGTGGAAATGGATTTGAATCGAAATTGTCTTCGGAATATTTCGGTGTTGGATTTTGTGATTATACAGATGTTTTTATGGAAATTTGAAAGATATATTTATATCGTTATTTCCAATACAATATTTGTTGGTTAAAGGATTTGATATTGAATATAAGCCGATATATTTTCTATTTAGAGCCTTGTATTTAATATCAAATGGGATTTGGGTTTTTCCTGAATGGTGTCTTCATTAACACTGTTCTTAAACCCAGTTGGGAAAAATATTAAATCTTTTTATTTAGGTTTAATGAAGTATACCAATTAGATAATATTTAAATGGATTTGAATTGGAATTGATTTTTGGGTATATCGTGAACGGTGTTTTGAATAAGATTTTCTCTTTAACCCAATAATTAATGGAAGTGAGTTAGGTTTGCTGTGAAATGTGTTTTAATGACATTCGTTTTTTTAACCCGATTTACAGTGAAATGTGATTTGGAATTTAAAAATCTTTTGTTAAGATTTAAAGGATATTTTCCAAAGTAAAGTTTTCCAATTCAATAAAATAAATTGGAATGGAATGGAATTCGATTTGGTAATAATCGAAGCGAATTTATGTGGATGAGGACTACTAATATATATGGAATTTAAAAGGCTTTTCCGTTATTCCATTTATATTGTTAGTCGGATATGGAAGTTTATATCGATTATATATATCGATTTGTTTTCCACGAAAATTCCATTGTTAATGGAATGTGATTTAGGTTGTCGTGAATGGTATCTTTAATAATACCATTCTTAGACCTAACGGATTTAAGAAAATCAGAAAGTAATTGGAGATTAGTTAAGTTGAATGGTTTCCTGGGTATTGATCTGATGTTGGTTTCGGCCTTTGGGGTTATTACTTAGGGAATTGTTCACTTGCTACTTTACGGTTAAAGGCTGATGGAATAGAATGTGATTTTGGGTTTATAGTGAACTGTGTTTTAAATGACATTGGTTCTTTAACCCAGTTAAAGACAGGATTTGAATTCCCAAGTCAAAAAATCATTAATATTGATTTTTGGGAAGATTAAAACCAAGTGGAGTTTTAATGAATCTTTAATTAGATTGAAATGATCGAGAATGGAGTATCACCAATTCTTGTTGCAGTCTTGATGGAGGGTTCTCGCTTCGCGGTTTGGTGGCGAACGGGAGACTCTTACCCCAACATGTCCCTTGCGAGGGTTGGTTAGGCTGCGGCCGGGAGGCGCGAGAGGGTCGCCATAAAACAAGTGAGACTGGGGGACCAATGGGAGCCACGATGGGTTTTAGCTACTGCTTTGGGGGATGAAGGGATGGTTGCAAAGCCTACCAGATTTCGTTGGGCTATTTAAGAATAACTCGCGTATTTAATAAACAAGTGTTATAAAAACACAACATACGCCTCATTCCAATTCTGAATATTATTTTATTTAAATATTCATATCCTTTGGGAAAGGTTCCCATTAATTTTATCAAAGATAAATTCTTTAAATTTATTCTTTAATCTTCCTTTGGATATCATCTCAAACCATATTAAGGTTTTCTAAACTAGTCAGGATTAGCGCACCTTACCGAAGTAATCATTTGATTAATTCCCCATCCCAACCTATTCATCCCATGGAGCAAAACTAGTCATACTCCATATCTTACACCATGTTGTTATTGGTAAATTTAATCACCATTTCACGATTAAATCTAATTAAAGATTTAACTATCGCTAGGAGCAAAACTGGTGATACTCCATTCTTGATCATTTCCCAAATTTGATAATTTAAATTATCAATTCCCATTTCAATCTAATTAAAGATTCATTAAAACTCCACTTAGTTTTAATCTTCCAAAAAATCAATATTTATGATTATTTAACTTCGGAAACACAAACATGTCGCATCGACAATCTACACCGTACTATTGATTTCTGCCGATATATGACCACTAAGCTCGTACGTCTTAGAGAAGGGTTTTAAGCGAGAGAATAAATTCTCTACCACCAAACAGATATATATTTAGCATATATAAACCATACAGTTCAAAATACAATGTTAGACATGTAATCCTGTCTTTAACTGGGTTAAAGAACTAATGTCATTTAAAATTGTAACGACCTGTATTTTTACGGTGTTAATAATTAATTAATTTAATTATATAAATAGTAATTCAGGGAATTAAATGGTCGTTAAATTAAATTATATGGATTATTTATTATATTTAAATAATAGAATAATATATTTAATTCAGAAATAATCAAAAAATAGTGGAATTCACAATATATAGTGAATTGGATTATTTAAAATATATAGTTCAGTTTAGAGTTGAATTATATGAACAAATATATTCAATCGACGATAGTTGAACGTATAGTTTATAATATAATTATAAACGAGCGCATAATGGCGCGGCAGTTCACTACTTGGCGATTAGAACTTCAACTGGATATACAGGGTCCGTTTTAAATCGGATCTCTGTGAAACAAGAAACGTATCGAGCTAGTGAAGTATATTTTTCTAGTGGAAGAGAAAAATCAGGATTTCGTCGTGTAGATTTTGATTTATGTCCAAATCAAATTTTCAAAAAAACAATGCCATGGCCATTTCAATTTTATAAAGGGATTTAAATATAAATCGAATATCGATATAACTCTGTTGATGAAATATCAAGTTAGAAATTCACATAGAAATATTATGGAGCTGTAGGGTATTCTAGTGTGAATATATACGATAATATTTAATTATAAATATTTAATTTAATTATATTTAAATATATTTATATATTTAAATAGGTTATTTAGGGCTTTAAAAATAGCCACTTTTGCAAACGACCTCAGAATTCGACGAAACTAATTTTGTTGGATCCGCAATGTAAAATTATTGTTAGATTCCAAGTTTTCTGATTTTTAGAGTCAGTGTGTGGTCGTAGGATTTTTAGAGGGAAATGCAGCCGATATTTTAATGGTTAAAAATATGCTGTGTAAGCAAACGGAGTCGGAATTCGACGAAACCAGTTTCATTAGGTCAGTAATATCGAATTGTAGCTGCAAGTTCAGTTTGGTGATTTTTGGGTATTGTACATGTTTATAGGAATTTTTAACAATAATAAAATATCGTGTTTGCTTAAAATAAAATTAAGTAACCATAAAAAAATATATTTTTCTCTCTATAAATATATTCTAATCCTTCTTAACCCTAAGAAATTTTCTCTTCTGTCAAAAATGCGCCGCCACCACTGAAGAAATTATAACAGGAAAAATCCTCTTCAAAATTCAAAAGAAAATCCAAACAAAATCTTTAAAATCTGAAATATATATAGGTTTGGACTAAGGTTCTCTTCGATCTGGTATAGGTCTTGGTGAGTGCGACGGGAGTCCTGGAGTTTTGAACCAAAGAGCAGTAAACCTTGGGTTCCGGTTGCTGGTCGATAGGGGCGACGAGAAGCCTTGGGGTGATCGAATTGGCTTGCGAGGTTGGAGGAGCACCTGTATGTGGATTTCGGTGAGGTGCGATGGGGTATTGAGTTGAGCGATGGCACAATGTCGTGGTTTAGGTTAGTGGACGGAAAACCAACGGTGACATCGATCTATACTTCGAAGTGAGGAGGAAGGAGAGTTCGGGATGTGGAGTTCAACGCCAACCTCAATTTGTTGAACGGTGATGGGATAAGGGTGGAGAAAGCCGTCTTAATGGCCACTGTGTATTCCTGGAGTTCAGTTTTGGTTTAACGTGGGAGAGAGGACAAACGATGGGCCGGTTTTTTAAAGCTTCGAGGACCATTTATTTTAAGTGATTAATTTAGGAAAATTACCCTTTTGAATGTAAGTGGAGTTAAAGGATACAAAAATGGCCAAGAGTGTTCGCTGCCTGTAGAAGAGAGGAGGGAGAGGAACTGTTTATACGGGTGCGGTAGTGTGGTGTTGGGCCGGATTTAAAACGGGGAAGGCCATTGTGTTTACATGAGTCAAGTTTGTTGGAGTTAGCCAGGTACTTATTTAAATGCTGAAGAAACATGGGGAGCGGGAGTGCGGAAGGTTCATGGATGGAGAGTTTGTTACAAAGCACGATTATTCTTTTTGGAGAAGAAAGTACAACGCGGATCCGAGGGTATTGGGCCGTAGAAAGTGGTAAAGCCTAAACTTAATTTTAATTAAGTTTTAATTAAAAGTATATTAGTGTACTAGCTTTAAAAAATCATATCGTATTCATACTTTATCGGAATTTGACAAAACAAGATCCGTCGGGATCTTATTGATGGGACCGTTACAATGGAACTGACCGGGAGAGGATTGGTGCTCGTTACAATTTATAGCAAAATAAATTGTCCGTCTGAATCAAGAGATGATTATCGTTATTAACGGTGATCGTCCAGTGTGAGTAAAACTCACCAACTCTGAACAGTTATATTTTTCTAACGTATATTTAGAACTGATAATCATCTGTTGATTGCTGTGTGTTAACTGTTTGGTTGAATTGCTTGTGTATTGGTTGAAATTGTCGATAACGATATATATATAAATCGTTAATCGAATATTGATTCTGTTTATCAGAATATTTTATATTCATGATATATGTGTTGTTTAACATCTGTGATGTAGGGAAACAGGTTGGAGGGACCCAACTGGGTTTCTAAAAATTTAAATATTGTTTTGTTTCTTATATTGTAATATATGATGTGATATAAAATCTGTTGTGGATTTTGTGTGTTGAGTGATATCGATCACGGTTAATTGGTATTTTAAATACCGTAAGAAATACGTGAAGGTATAAAAGGGAATTTTCAAAGTATATAGAAAATAAATAGAATAAAGGAATATTTATTTAGAAAATAAATAGGATAAAGGAATATTTATTTAGGAAATGAATAGAGTTAATTGATTAGAGTAAACCAAATAGAGTAAATCGATTAGAGTAAAACATACATAGTTATTCGGGATAAGATTCCATTTAGCACGACTGCTAGCATAATTCGCAACGCTGTAGATAGCCTACGGCGGTCGGATGTTTCCTGAAGGAATCAGGCGTAACTATTGTGATCGCTCCGATCAAGAGTCAAGCGAATGGAGTTAAATCGAATGTTAGTTATTCGAATAAGAGTTAAGCAAATAGAGTTATTCAATTAGAGTTAATCGAAATAGAGTTAAACAAGATTAGAAACTGACTAGAGACTAGTAAGTTGAATAGTTTTCTGAGTATCGATCTGATGTTGGTTTCGGCCTTCGAGGTTTATACTTAGAGAATTGTTCTCTTACTAGTTTACGGTTAGGGACTAATAGTTGTGGAATGATAGTTATGCGTGAATAAGCTATGGAAATGATTCCAATGTTAATGACGTATATTTTCTAAATGTAGAAAATAAGGAAATGTGAATATATATATATGGTTGATGATTGATCGATATAATTTCCACTTGGAAATAATATCTTTGTTTGCACACCTGTTTTTCTTTGATAGTTAACTCACCGACTATCGAAGTTTTTGACCATTTTAACATTGTTAATATGGAGAGGCCGGTTGGATTATTATCCAAAGAACCACCCCGTATTGGCATAAGCGTTGTGAATCATATATGCCAAAGAAAATTGAAGGCGGAGTAAAGTGCAAGGGCTATTGTATAAATCTTAGATAACAATTGCCTAAGATGGATGTACTGAATAGTGCCTCCAGTTTGTCCAGTCCCAGGACAACTTGTATGGAAGAAGGTCTAACAGAGTATATCTAATAGATCGCGTAAGTTGATCTCTTCAAACGTATTCACGTTTGGTGGCAGAGGGATTCATTTGTCTTAGCTGTATACCCGTGTTATTTTTGGATAAATCAATTTGTGATTTGGCGGGTATGACGATGTGATATTCTAAGTGAATTAAGATGTGGCATGTAAAAGATAAGCGTAGCTTCTAGCCTTACATTCGGTAAATGACAAAATTCGGGCAAGCAGCATGGCTTTGTAGGTCGCACCTATTAGGGTGTATAATCACCTGATCTAGAGTTTCATTTGCTTCTAAAAATTTATTGTTGATGTTGTCCCATTCGGGAAACGGTTGCTGATCCCAACCGTTGGTGATATACATTCAATACACTCAAGCGAAATGAGTGGTCAGTCATGTGTGGCCAGGTTGCAAGATGTTCTTGTTGAACCTAGTGTATTCCTCTCTAGAGGTACACTAGCGAAAGGTGGTTCCATACATTATCATAGTTGGAAATCCATTACCCAATACGAGCTTGCGGTTTTGATTGTAAACTATATACGTAGAATGTGAGATGAAAGCGTTTCTGCTAGATGATTATTGTATTGTAGTTGATAGACATTATTATAATATCAAAAGGTTTTTGATATAAAGATATTTTGGATTCTCATAAGGAAAAAACCCGTTCCGTTATACGGCGTGGTCTTATGAGATATCATATACTTGCTCAAACTATTTTAAACTGTTTTACTCATACCAGTCCATGTTGCATGCTTGGTGCATGTGTCGCATGATAGGGCGTTCTCGCTTTTCGTTAGGTGGCGAACGAGAGACTCTTAATCCTACATGTCCCTAGTAATGGGTTGGTTGTGAAGTTGAAAGGTTGGCCGTAAAATATGGTGCTGGGGTACTAATGTAAGCCACGGTGTGGTATTACCTTGCTGCTTTGGGATTGGGGGAGAGGATGGTCGCAAAGCCTACTTGAACACAAAAACCAGGTCGTTACATTTGGTATCAGAGCATAAGGTTAACCGATTTACCTTTGCTCTATGGCGTGACTCAGTAGAGATGGGGTTAGTAATACCCTAGATTGTGTTTGAGTGTATATATATACGAGTGAACGTATTTGTTATTCAATATAAAATTGTTTTATATTGTGGAGATTTATTGATTAAGTGGCTTATGAATTTCTGGTCAATAAGTTTGATCCACTGTATCGGTAGGGGCTTATAAACACTCGAATACGATGAACCGACATGATATGTTTTGAAAAGAGTGTAAACGAAATAATTTTACCAAATTATATTTGATATAAAGGATTTATATTGGTTATAATTATAATCGAGTAAGATTATGAAAAGTGAAATTGTTATGTAAATAATCGATTAGAATTCAAATAAGTGAAATATATGAAATCAAATTGAACTAAATCTGAATTTAAATCAGATTTGAAACTAAAACCTAGAAATTTGAATACGTATTTGTAAATGGATTTGAATATGAAAATTTTAAAATCCTGGGAGATTTTAAATTGTTTTACAAACAGTGTGAATGGTATTTTGAAATAATTTTCAAAATGGAAATATTCAGAAATGGTTTTGAAATCTGATATAGTCTTGAACTCACTTTGATCGCTGGAAAATTGATTCCGATGATGAGCTAGACATCATCGGTGTTCATTTTCGAGGGTATAAGTGACGGATTACTACCAAAGATTTTTTTTTGAATTGATTTGAGACAAGCAAGTGTTTTGAATCCTGGAAAGGGAAATTTGATTTTGAATAAGGTAAACTATTTAAAACTCCCAAGAAATTCTACTTGAATTAAAACAAAATTAAGTAGAATTTGGGAAAAGCGAATTGAAATTAAAATTGAAAGGGATTAGAATGATATCGAGACAAATTGGATTTATAAGATAGGAATTTGAAACGATATTTGGTTAATGAGTTAAGAATTTGGAATCAAGAATGTGACTTTGATTAGAAATTGAATTCGACTTAGTTATAAGCGAATGGTTGGATTTGTGGATAAAAACTGATTGGAAGTTTGATTGGAATAACATTGGTATATGTTGAATTGGTAACAGATGCAAAGGACATAGTGATATGCCCGACAAAAAGGTACAAGTTTATATTTCATATAAGCATGAGATTTATGAGCCGAATTGGCAAACCGCTTGGATATTTGATTTTCTTTTGGTTGGAGATGGCTCAGAGAGGCGAGTGGAGTTTGACCTATTGACCAGTACAAAGGAGTTGCTGGTGAAATTTTTCGAAAAGTTCAAGCGTTAGAAAATTTTCAGGATTTTTGAAAATTTTCGTTGTTAAGAATTAATTAATTGAAATTAAGTTGGTTCAGTTGAAACCGAAGATTAGAAGTAACCCAATAAGTTCTAACCAGTCAATAGGGTTTGTTTTCTACCTCAGCAATTTCAAGGACGAAATTATTTTAAGTGGGGAAGAATGTAACGACCCGTATTTTTACGGTGTTATAATTAATTTATTTAATTATATAAATAGTAATTTAGGGAATGGTCATTTAATTTTTTTAAATAATAGAATAATATATTTAATTCAGAAATAATAAAAAATAGTGGATTTCACAATATAGTGTGATTCAGATTATTTAAAATATATAGTTCAGTTTAGAGTTGAATTATATGAACAAATATATTCAATCGACGATAGTTGAACATATAGTTTATAATATAATTATAAACGAGCGCGTAATGGCGCGGCAGTTCGCTTTTTGGCAATTTGAACTTCAACTGGATATACAGGGTTTGTTTTAAATCAGATCTCTGTGAAACAAGAAACATATCGAGCCGGTGAAGTACATTTTTCTAGTGGAAGAGAAAAATCGGGATTTCGTTGTGTAGATTTTGATTTATGTCCAAGTCAAATTTTCAAAAAAACCGCGCCATGGCCATTTCAATTTTGTAAAGGGATTTAAATATAAATCGAATATCGATATAACTCTAATGATGAAATATCGAGTTAGAAATTCACATAGAAATATTCTGGAGATGTAGGGTACTCTAGTGTGAATATATACGATAATATTTAATTATAAATATTTAATTTAATTATATTTAAATATATTTATATATTTAAATAGGTTATTTAGGGCCTTAAAAATAGCCACTTTTGCAAAAAACCTCAGCATTCGACGAAACTAATTGTGTTGGATCCGCAATGTCAAATTATTGTTAAATTCCAAGTTTCGTGATTTTTAGAGTCAGTGTGTGGCCGTACGGATTTTTAGAGTGAAATACAGTCGATATTTTGATGGTTAAAAAAACGCCGTGTGAGCAAACGGAGTCGGAATTCGACGAAACCAGTTTCGTTGGGTCCGTAATGTCGAACTGTAGCTGCATGTCCAGTTTGGTGATTTTTGGGTATTATGTGATTATAGGAAATTTTAACAATAACAAAATATCGCGTTTTCTTAAAATAAAATTAAATAATCAATAAAAAAATATAATTTTCTCTCTATAAATATCTTCTAACCCTTCTTAACCCTAAGGAATTTTCTCTTCTCTCAAAAATGCGCCACCACCATTGAAGAAATTAAAACAAGAAAAATCCTCTTCAAAATTCAAAAGAAAATCCAAACAAAATCTTTAAAATTTGAAATATATATATATATATATATATATATATATATATATGGGTTTGGATTAAGGTCCACTTCGATCTGGTATAGGTCTTGGTGAGTGCGACACAACTCCTGGAGTTTCTAACCAAAGAGCAGTAAACCTAGGGTTCCAGTTGCTGGTCAATAGGGGCGACGGGAGGCCTTGGGGTGATCGGAATTGGCTTGCGAGGTTGGAGGAGCACCTGTATGTGGATTTCAGCGAGGTGCGATGGGGTATTGAGTTGAGCGATGACATGAGGTCGTGGTTTAGGTCAGTGGACGAAAAAGCAATGGTGACATCGAGTTGTACTTCGAAGTGAGGAGGAAGGAGAGTTCGAGATGGGGAGTTCAACGCCAACCTCGATTTGTTGAACGGTGATGGGATAAGGGTGGAGGAAGCTGTCTTAATGGCCACTGTGTATTCCTGGAGTGCGGTTTTTGTTTAACGAGGGAGAAGGGATAAACGATGGGCCGGGTTTTTAAAGCATTGAGGCCCGTTTATTTTAATTGTTTAGTTTAGGAAAATTACCCTTTTGAATGTAAGTGGAGTTAAAGGATTCAAAAATGGCCAAGAGTGTTCGCTGCCTGTAGAAGAGAGGAGGGAGAGGAACTGTTTATACGGGTGCGGTATTGTGGTGATGGGCCGGATTTAAAATGGGGAAGGCCATTGTGTTTACATGATTAAAGTTTGTTGGACTTGGCTAGGTAATTATGTAAATGCTGAAGAAACATGGGGATCGGGAGTGCGGAGGTTTCATGGATGGAGAGTTTGTTACAAAGCACGGTTATTCTTTTTGGAGAAGAAAGTACAATGCAGATCCGAGGGTATTGGGCCATAGAAAGTGGTAAAACCCAACCTTAAATTTAATTAAGTTTTAATTAAAAGTATATTAGTGTACTGGCTTTAAATAATCATATCGTGTTCATACTTTATTGGAATTTGACAAAACAAGATCCGTTGGGATCGTATGGACGGGAGCGTCACAACGGAACTGACCGAGAGTGGATTGGTGTTCGTTACAATTTATAGCAAAATAAATTATCCGTCTGAATCAAGAGATGGTTATCGTTATTAACGATGATCGTCCAATGTGAGTAAAATTCAACAACTCTAAACAGTTATATTTTTCTAACGTATATTTTGAACTGATAATCATCTGTCGATTGCTGTGTGTTAACTATTTGGTTGAATTGCTTGTGTATTGGTTGAAATTATAGATAACGATATATATATATATATATATATATATATATCCTTAATCGAATATTGATTCTGTCTATCAGAATGTTTTATATTCGTGATATTTGTGTTGTTTAACATCTGTGATGCAGGGAAACCGGTTGGAGGGACCTAACTGGATTCCTCAATATTTAAATACTATTTTGTTTCATATATTGTAAAATATGATGTGATATAAAATCTGTTGTGGATTCTGTGTGTTGAATGATATCGATCACGGTTAATTGGTTTTTTAAATACCGTAAGAAATACGTGAAGGTATAAAAGGGAATCTTCAAAGTATATAGAAAATAAATAGAATAAAGGAATAATTATTCATAAAATAAATAGGATAAAGGAATATTTATTAGGAAATGAATAGAGTTAATTGATTAGAGTAAATCAAATAGAGTAAATTGATTAGAGTAGAACATACATAGTTATTCAGGATAAGATTCCATTTAGCACGACTTCTAGCATAATTCGCAAGGCTGCAGATAGCCTACGGCGGTCGGATGTTTCCTCAGAGAATCATGCGTAAAAATTGTGATCGCTGCGATATAGAGTCAAGCGAATGGAGTTAAATCGAATATTAGTGATTCGAATAAGAGTTAAGCAAATAGTGTTATTCAATTAGAGTTAATCGAAATAGAGTTAACCAAGATTAGAAACAGATTAGAGATTAGTTAAGTTGAATAGTTTTCTGAGTATCGATCTGATGTTGGTTTCGGCCTTCGGGGTTTATACTTAGAGAATTGTTCTCTTACTAGTTTACGGTTAGGGACTAATAGTTGTGGAATGATAGTTATGCGTGAATAAGATATGGAAATGTTTCCAATGTTAATGACGTATATTTTCTAAATGTAGAAAATAATGAAATATGAATATTTATATATATATATATATATATATATATATATATATATATCGTTGATGATTGATCGATATAATTTCCACTTGGAAATAATATCGTTGTTTGCACACCTGTTTTTCTTTGATAGTGAACTCACCGACTATCGAAGTTTTTGACCATTTTAACATTGTTAATATGGAGAGACCACTTGGATTATTATCTAAAGAACCACTCCGTATTGGCATAAGCGTTGCGAATCATATATGCCAAAGAAAATTGAAGACAGAGTAAAGTGCAAGGGCTATTGTATAAATCTTATATAACAAATGCCTAAGATGGATGTACTGAATAGTGCCTTTGGTTTGTCCAGTCCCAGGACAACTTGTATGGAAGAAGGTCTGACAGAGTATATCTAATAGATCGCGTAAGTTGATCTATTCAAACGTATTAACGTTTGGTGGCGGAGGAATTCGTTTCTCTTAGATGTATACCCGTGTTATTTTTGGATAAATCAATTTGTGATTTGGCGCGTGTAACGATCCAAATTTCCATACTGTTTGAGTCAACTAATAACGCCACACGTCTAACCCAAATTGCACAGAAACACGAATCATTATTAGAAAGAAGTTAGAGGATGAGAAGTAGAAAGAAAGAAATATTAGAATAGAAGAAAAATGAAGATCACAAACTCACAGCGGAACAAATAAAATATATTATATAACATAACTTTTGAAATACAAATCAGTAACTGTATATACATACCATCATCAAAGCACAACAGTTATCCTTAGAACAGTTATAAACACCTGTTTCCAAATACAACATAGTACACAATGGAAAATATGATAGTCTATAGCCAACTGGTGAAGCCTCCTGCTTCGAACCCCTCCAAGTGAATTGTAACACCCAGACTACTTGACTGCCCGTACAAATTTCAGCATCCAAGAGTTTAGGGAAAGCAAAGCAACATAAACTTTGGGTCAGTCATGGGACTGGTGTGAGTAAACTCCAAACATTTGTTTAACTTTCAAATCTTTTCGAAATAAATGATAATCGTAAGACCGATCCACACATAAACATTGATTGTTTTTACCTAACGATAACCCAAAACTTTTGGTATCAAAATCTGGTGATATTATAATAGTATCTAAATCAAATAAATAGAAATTTAATGGAACGCTTGCATCTCACGCTCCATATATAATATAAAATCAAAACCGCAAGGCGCTTATTAGAAATTGGATTTCCAACATGACAAGGTATGGGACCACCTGCCAATAGTATATCTCTAGAGGCGAATACACTGGGTATAACAAGATTGTCATGCAACCCGGCACTCACATGACCGATCACTCATTTCGCTTGGGTGTATCGAATGTATATCACCAACGGATGGGATCAGCAACCATTTCCCGAAAGGGACAACATCGATAGATAAAAAAGTAAATCAAATTTCTTAGGTGATTATACATCCTAATGGGAGCGATCCACATAGCCATGCTACCCGCCCGATTTTTGTCATTTCCGGGTTGTGAGGCTTGAGGTCTGAATTATCTTCCAGAACATCTAGCCATAATTCACTTTGAATGCCACATCGCCAGATCCATTGGAAATCACTAATTGGTTCCAACAAAAATACTCAGATTGTTAGGCTAAAGAAGTTTCCCTTCTTTGCCACCAACTTCGTACGTTTGAAGGAATCAACGTACGTAATCCCTTTGGAAATACTATGTCAGACACTCGTCCATACAAGTTGTCCTGGGTCTGGACAAACCGAAGGCACTATTAACAGGATAGCCCTTGCATAACTTCGTCTTCAATTTTCTTCATCATATTCAATCGCAACCCTAACGTCCATATAGAGTGGTTTTCAGATAATGAATCTGAACCCGGTCTCTCCGTATTGACGACAGAAAATTGGTCAAAAACTTCAATAGTCGACGATTTAACTATCAAAGAAAAATAAGTGTACAACCAACGATCTTATTTCCAAGTAGGAATTCGATCAATCAATCATCAATCAACATTAGCCCCTTTAAATCAATTCTTTATTATATTATCATTTACAATTCCCATTTCCCATCTTTCATATTCTCTTAAAGCTTGATTTCCCTTCTCGATTCTTTGAAAAAAAAACATTTTCAATATTAAAATTCCTTTATTCAAGAAAATATCTCTTATTCCCGTTAGAAAACATTTCTAAATATTCACGAATCCTTATTTTCCATATTCAGAAAATATACATTATTATTATCGGAAAATATTTCCGAATTCCCTTTCTTAACTCCTCATTGACTAGTTCATCTTATTTTAACAATAGCGTTACAATCGCTATTTCCAAATATTTGATTTATAAAACATTTCTTTTAACAACAACGTTACATTCGCTGTTTAGATTTACAAAACACATATTATAACAACAGCGCTATAATCGTTGTTTAGATTTACAAAACAAATATTATAACAACAGCGTTATAATCGCTGTTTAGATTTTCAAAACAAATATTATAAAAATAGCTCTATAATCGCTGTTTAGATTTTCAAAACAAATATTATAACAACAGCGCTATAATCGCTGTTTTAAGTAAAGTACCGTGTGCGACGCACACGCTTCCGTTGTTCATTTATAAACTCTATTTATTTTAAACAATTCAAGTTCTCCTTTAAATGTATTTACAAACTATACACCCTTTAACTTCTGAAATTAACTCAATTTTATTTCTATAAATCCCTTTTTATATATTACTGCAAACTATAGAAATAATTGAACATTAACCTTTAAATTAAATCATAGGTTCATGTTAAATAAAATTTAAACATCCTTTCGAGACATAAATCATTTGTAAAATTTGACATAGCCAAATTCCTATTTAAATTTTCATTGGATTTATCCCAATAAATTCTACATTCCAATTTAGGAATATAACCCATCTTTTCTTCTGAGACAAATTTTCCCACTCAAATCTCTTTTACAACTATTGCATTCAAATCCCACTTCAAATATCGATATCAACACCGATTACCACTTTGCTTATATAAATTCAACTTGAATTTATATTTTACTTTATTCTATGATACATATGTTTTATTTAATTTATAAACATCGTTATAAACAACTTCTTGTTTTGATTCACTTAAACAAGTTTGTATTTCCATTCCATTTGAAATCTAATTTCTATTTTGGAAATAATTTCCTTTTTAAAACTCAAATCTCTTTTCTACGTTCTAAAATATTTTACAGTATTTAAATACCAAAATTTATCGAGTCAGTGTAATTCAACCATAACATTATCAATTACCAATCATATATCACAATAAATAAAACAGTAAATAAAATGTTGAGGAATCCAGTTGGATCCCTCCAACCTGTTTCCCGGCATCCACAGATGTCAGTTAACATTAGTCATATTAAATAGCGCTAAAAATTGACCAATGGTATAACTATATTAGCTATTCAACCAATTTTACCAATCATTCATTCAAACAACCATCACACAATATAAATTACTATAAATAAAATAAAAACTCATTTATAAAAATATAAATGAGAAAGAGTTAGTGAGTTTACTCACCTTGTTATGCGGTTGATGGTTCTGCCTGTTTTATATAGTTTCAAACGAGCATTTGAAACCATATAAAATTCTGATAGTCTCCATTTCGATCCGGACTAGCTCGACTGTGAAGACATTGTTCATAGGAGTTCAGTGGCTCTTGTTTCGCCTGATACTGATAATGAACGAAATAGATATCGCTATTACAAATTTTAAACGAATTAATTTAATTTATTATGGCCTAATTAAAATCATTAAGATAATTATTTATTTACCTAATTTGTGCTTAACACATCGTTTTTTCTATCAGAATTCGAAACTTGAGAAATATCTGTCGAACCTTGTTTGACCATCGCTCCTCCATTTCTCCATCCATTCACCCACTAACACCACCTCCCCCTTCCTTTTCTTTCCTTTGTACAGTTTAAATACTGCATAATCCATCTTCTGTACACACCATTCCAAATTTTCGTATTCCCCTTTTCTTTCTGTTGATCTCTTTCCATCCTTGCTGAACCCATTCAAAATTATTTACTACTGCAACCTTTCCAACCTCACTTCATTGCCATAGGAACAACTACCAAACCATTGTTTTACAAGCCAACTTCTACCCATCTCCTGCTGTTGG
The DNA here is from genome assembly GCA_030737875.1 of Allium sativum. Classification (NCBI taxonomy): domain Eukaryota; kingdom Viridiplantae; phylum Streptophyta; class Magnoliopsida; order Asparagales; family Amaryllidaceae; genus Allium; species Allium sativum. Next base: position 61,390,510 of record CM060924.1, read on the forward strand.
ACCAAACAACCGCTCCCCCTACCTCTCCAGACTGCTATCTTTCAAACTGATTCCATTTCTTTCTTCCCCACTGCAAACGCCATATGCCCCACACCTGGAGAACACAGCCATCCCTTTTCCCTTGCGTTACCAGACCCTATGCTACAACTCGGTGAACCCAACGACGCTCTCCAGCACCGGAATGCACCAGACTCCGTCGGAAGAGATGCCTTGCCCACCAGATTCTCACTCCGCCTTCGGTTTTGGTTCCCGTTGCCTCGATGTGGCCCTAACTCAAACCGTAGCTTGCTGTTTCATTAGTTCGAATACCAAATGTTAAAATCGCAGCGAACAAAACCATTAGAGGACTGGAGAGCGGTCTTCCAGGTTTTCAAATTATAAAAATCCGTGATTTTTAGTCATTCATTCGAAGTTATTTATTTTCAGAATATTGTTTCCTCGCGGTTTGTTTTGGATCTCAGAAAACGAGAAATGAGGAGTGGAACGGTATTTAAAGAAGAAGAAGTGTGTGGGGCATGGCATATAATAGCTTGGACCTCCGAAAATGAGGTGTATTGGCAAACACGGTTGCTGACAGCTTGATGAGCACAGCTTAGAAAAACTCGGCGGTCACGATTTTGAGTTGGCTTAGATATCACGGGTACAAGACTTGAAGGACATGGAACCAAGACCTTGGCAAGCATGGTGTCGTCTGAGGCTTGCATCGCAAGGAGATGATTAATTTTTTTTTTATTTACTTATTTATTATTATATATCATATTCTGTAAAATGATTAGAATCAGTACAGTTTAATAGGTTTAAGTTCCCAATATGGCACAAGAACGTGTGAGTTAATGTATGATTGCACTAATAGGTTCAAATTGATTATAGGCTCACTTTCTTTCTGAAATATACCTAAAACTTGTTAGTAGCTGGAAACGGTGGGCGGATTTAGTGTTTACGGGTTGTTCCTAGTTTGTGAAGTATGATTTTCCTAGGAGGTTGTGTATAGGTAGCTAAGCAGGGTTAACTTGTGATTTGATTATTCCAATAAAACCTCGCTCATTCGTATACGAGCTGTTATGGACAGAAATAAAAATATGATTGTGACATACAATGTGTCATGGTCCCAAAAATATAATAATATCGGTAGTTTAACTTATACTATGAAACCCGAAAATATTGATATAGGGTGCAAAGTACTCCGAATAAGAAGTTGCGTATTTAATTAATTAAAAATTACAGTAAAATTTTAAAGAATAAATTATAACTATGTCTCAAAAGAACCTTGTCCCAGTTCATAACCAATCTCTAGCTATATTAACTAAACCGTTATGGTCCATAAACGATTCTACAACGACTATTTCTAACTTTGATTTGGACATAAAACAAAATTTACAATATGAAAACACGATTTTTCTCTTCCATTAGAAAAGTATAATCAAATAGACCGGAGCATTTCTTGTTTCAAAGAAATCTGACTTATTTTGGATTATGTATATTCAGTTGAAGTTTAAATCGTAAATTATGAACTACCGCGACTATTTCGAGCTCGTTTTAAATTATAATATAAATTTTACGTTTTAAATATCGTTTTATTAAATAAATTCCTATATATAATTCAAATAAAATATTTAAAACAAATTTAAATATTTAGGATTCAACGGCTGAAAATCCGGGTCGTTACATTCCTTTCCCCTTAAAATAATTTCTTCCTCGAAATTGCTAAGGTAGGAAAAGATGCTACATACCCTATTAACATGGTCCAAAAATCCTTTTTGTTTAATTCTTAACTTTAGTTTAACTGGACCAATTTGTTTTAATTAAAATATTAATTTATTCTTATTAACGAAAATTTTCAAAAATTCTGAAGATTTTCTAACACATTAAATTCTGAAAAATTTCGGCAGCATCTCCTCTGCACGGCTCAATCGGTACGACCACAACTCGCCTTTCTAGGCCTTCTCCCATCCAAAAGAAAATAAAAAAGCCAAGTGGCTTGCCCCATAGGCCCATAAAATTGTAATATCCCGAAAATCCGAGCCAATTTAAATTTTTTATTTTGGTAAATATAATGAAATTTGATTATTTAAAATAATTTATTTTAAATAATAACAACGGAAAATTTATTTTCGACGAGGTTAAAACGAATAATTTTGTTTTAATTATATAACGAGCCTGAAATGGCGCTGCAGTTCAAAAATTCGGTTTCGAATTTCAAATAAATATACAGAATTCAATATAAGTCAGAATTGAACGAAACAAGAAATATTTGAATCTGTTTGATGATATCTTTCTAAAGAAGTTGAGAAACTGAGATTTCACTTTATAGAGTGAGAGATATTTCCAGTTTAAAATTCAGAAAAGTCGCTATGGAAATTTTATATATTTTAATATATATAAAAGGCCCTTAAAGATAGCCATTTTGCAAATGACCTCGGTTTTTGACGAAACCACTTTTGTTGGATCCGAGATGTCAAATTATTGCTAGGTTTCAAAATTCATAATTTTCAGAATCAATATGTGAGCGTGGCGAAGTTAAACGTGTTTTAACAGTTTCAGTCAAATTAGATCGACCAGAAAATGGCCATTTTTCAAACGGTCTTCAAATTTTACGAAATCAGTTTTGTTAGGTCCGAATCGTCAATAGGAAGCTAGAAATAATTTGCCGGAATTTTTTTTGTCAGTATGTGGCCCTGGTAAATTAAAATGTGCGTTCAAATTAAATATATATTGTTTTATATTTTAATTTTGATAGAAACTGATTCAAACAGTCGAATTGGCCTATGAAACATTTCCCATTGTGTTCAGAATGGGGGTAATTAGCTACGGGCGACATTCGTTGGGTTTGATTTGGAGTTCGGATCAATAAACACGTATTTTCGAAATTAAATAACATTTAAATATATTATATCCTTATATTCCCTTTCCCTCTTCTCTCTCCCTTGACTTCAAACCCGTCAGTTTTAAATATATAAAAAAAGAGAAGCACCGCCGATCTCGACTTCAACGCCACCGCGGTCGACCTCCGGAGCACCGCCGCTGATGATCCGCCTTCCCCCCTTCCGCTTCTCCCTCCTGCCTTCTCCCTCTCTCCTCGAACGCCCCTTTTAATTTTAAACCCCAAATCGAAACCCTAGCCGCGCCTCCACCCCATCCACTGCCAGCGGCCATCCGCCTCCCCCCCCAACCACCAACACTCCAGCGCCTCCATTCTACCCCCATACCCGCTGTAAGGTTTTTAATTCCTTTTATTTTATATTATTTATTTAGTGTTATTAAAAATATGATTTTTAAAAAGAAAATAACCTTGTTTTAGGAAAGTAATTTTTATATATATCATAACTTGATAAAGTTGTAATTTCCAACATAAAGATTTGATTTTTAATCATGGACAAGGTTTGATATTTAACGATGAACAAGGATTGATTTTTATCATAGACAAGACTTGATTTTTATCATGGAAAGGATTTGATTTTTGAAAGAAAAAGGTAGATTTTTATCATATGTGGTAGCGAAGAAAAATATAATTTTTTATATAACGTAGGGATTAAAAATATAATTTTTATATAATGTAGTGATTAAAAATGTGATTTTTATATCGATAGAACCAGAATAAAAATGTAATTTTTTATATATGTAGAAGTAATTTTTATATAAGTGGCAAAATAAAAAGGTGATTTTCATATGAACTCTCTTTATATAAGAATACGATTTTTATATATAAGAATTAGCGTTGTAAAAATATGGAAAACTGAATTATAAAAATATAATTTTTATAAAATAAATATCAATGTAAAAATGTGTTTTTTATGTTTGAAGTAGCAGTATAAAAATGTGACTTTTAATGTGAACCGCGTGTAACAGATCTTGTTGAAAGCACGGCGAAGATTTTCTACATAAGAAGAGTCGCGGTGAATTGGTTTAGCTTCTCGGTGAGAATTCCTCACCTTTAATTTATTTCTAGTTTGAAATATATACTAGGACGTAGACGGTGTTTAGTAGCAACCGACACCCGTCGTCCACAGACCACGGATGACTTGTTTGTTTGATTTGTTGAGTAGTGAAATTTGATTGTGTGATGGTGAATAGTGGAAAATATTTTATAGTTAAAAATATGATTTTTAACGTGTATATAAAAAAAATGGAAATAAAAAAATCGGGCGATTTGTTTATATAGACTAATTTGATTGATATTGATTGGGACGGTAAATTTTACATATCGCCCAACTGCACAAATAAAATCTGTGTTTGTTGATTTGAAACCCCACTGGGTATTGGGATGATATTTGGCGTACACTAATCCCGATTGTTTAGTTGTATGTCAACCGATGGGTTGACAGACTGAGTAAGCGCTAATTATTTATATTTAATGCTTATGGAGTTGTGTGGTGCACTCTGGATGATGGTTGATTATTTATCGTTGTTATTGTATATATGTGTTGTAGAAAATCCATATAATTAACATTATATGGTAATTGATTCGGCCTCATTCCAGTTTAGAAAAAGAAATATTTGAAATAGAATATTTGAAATAGAAATATTTGAAAAAGGAATATTTGAATAGAAATATTTGAAAAAGAAATATTTGAAATAGAATATTTGAAAATAAAAATATATGAAGCCATGTTGATTAGATTTGCGCCATTTTGACGCGAGCAATATTTATATCGATTTTATTCATTTTTATAATGAATATAGAAAAGGAAGTGATTTCAAAATGTATTGTTTTGAAAGTATTATCATTTGTGTATCGATGATATGGAATATTCAATTTTGATTAGAAATTGAATATGAGGTTGAAATCGTTTTGAAAACGAATTTAAAATGATTTATAAAATACATTTTGAAAGGAAATCGATGAAATATATATAATATATGTATTATATGTATATAATGGCCTGAATAGAACGCGCCGCGGTAGTTCGCGAATTTCGACCATTAACTTCGAATGGATTTTACGGGAGATCCGACTGTCGAATTCTCCTAAAACCGGAACCATTGGGTTCGCATCAAAAAGAGCTTTCTAATGAATATTAGAGATTTGAAACCTGACGGTCGGATTTGGAATTATGTCCAAATCAAATATGGAAAAGGTCGTTGTAAGTGCAGTTCGATGGCCGTAGATGGAAATCGACTGTACGGGCCTTGATAAAATTATTAAAAATATCAGTAATTTGTGTAAAATCATAAGAAATGATTTGGAAAGAATTAGGATGAAAAACTCCATATTTGAAAAGATAAAAATTGATTTTTATCGAAATGAACTTGTTTTGAACTAGAATTATAATTCTATTTATTTTTAAAATAAGTAAAGTGGTTTTGAAATGGTTTTGAGAATAAACAGAATTTCCAATAATTGAATTGGAATGGATTGGAATCGAAATTATCCTTGGAATATTTCGATGTTGGACTTCGTGATTATACAGATGTTGTTATGGAAATTTGAAAGATATATTTATATCGTTATTTCCAATACGATATTTGTTGGTCGCAAAATTTGATATTGAATATAAGCCAATATATTTTCTATTCAGAGCCATGTATTTAATATCAAATGTGATTTGGGTTTGTCGTGAATGGTGTCTTCATTAACACTGTTTTTAAGCCCAGTTGAGAAAAAGATTATATCTTTTTATTTAGATTTAATGAAGTGTACCAATTAAATAATATTTAACTGGAATTGAATTGGTATTGATTTTTGGGTTTATCGTGAATAGTGTTTTAAATAACAAGTGGGTTTATCGTGAATAGTGTTTTAAATAACACTTGTTCTTTAACCCGATAATTAATGGAATGTGATTTTTGGTTATCGTGAACGGTATCTTCAATAATACTGTTCTTAGACCCAAAGGAGTTAAGAAAATCAGAAACTAACTGGAGATTAGTTAAGTTGAATGATTTCTAGGGTATTGATCTGATGTTGGTTACGACCTTCGGGGTTAATTCTTAGGGAATTGCTCACTTGCTAATTTACGGTTAGGGACTGATTGAAATGTGATGTGATTTTGGGGTTTATCGTGAACCGTGTTTTAAATGACACTGATTCTTTAACCCAGTCAAAGATTAAAACTAAGTGTAGTGTTAATGAATCTTTAATTAGATTGAAAAGATCAAGAATGGAGTATCACCAGTTTTACTCCAGACGGTAGTTAAATCTTTAATTAGATTTGAACGTGAAATGTAAATTGAATTTACCAATAACACCGTGGTGTTAGATATGAAGTATGACCAGTTTTACTTCATGGGATAAATAGGTTGGGATTGGGAAATAAATTAAATAATTACTTCAGTGTCGTTCGCTAATCCCGACTAGTTTGAAGTGATATTCAAAGGAAGATTAAAGGATAAAATTAAAAGAATTTATCTTGATAAAATTAATGGGAACCTTTCCCTAAGAATGTGAAATTTAGAAACTAACTGTAGGTTGGCTAAGATGAATGGTTTCCTGGGTTTTGATCTGATGTTGGTTTCGGCCTTCGGGGTTAATATTTGGGGAATTGTTCTCTTACTTGTTTACGGTTAGTGACTGATGAATTGGAATGAGGCGTATGTTGTGTTTGTGTAACACTTATTTATTATATACGCGAGTTATTCGGAAAGACCGGTTTTATCCCATTCTGAGTAACTGATTCGGCGATGGGTCGAGGATGAAGATGGTGGTTAAAGACCGGAGGTCTTCACGTCATTTGGATAATTACTGATGATCTTGATTGGGACGTACACCCAAGAGGAGGGAATCAGTTGGTGATCGTCTAGACGTACTTGGAGATCGATTGATATGCGGGGTACTAGGTGCCCCCGGTTTCTTTCAGGCCCAGAACGGACTTGTAAATGGATGTGTGTCTGACATTGTATTTCACTCGGTGTGATTGATATCGGTTGCATAGCGTGAATTTCCTGTGTGGCATACTGAGATGCAAATGATCAAGGCTTCTGTTGAAAAGCAGAGTCTTGTGGTGGATGATCAAAGCACAACCTATGTGGCATAGCTTTGTGTAACGTTGATTCGCGTGTCTCACACCCCGGTTGTGAACCAAAAACGGGAGAAGGACCTCAGGGAGGACATGTGTTTCCTTCCAGTTAGAAGTGGCGTTAGTGGTTTTACATGCCCTGACGAGTTTGACTTATGTGTTTGTTGCTGTTGCGAGGCGCCTCGGATATATCGATGACTATGTGAAGCTGATGGAGCCATTCGTTGGCTCATTGACACCCCAAAGGGTGGGGAAACGCAGTGTTCATGCATTTATTCCACATCGGTGGACCGACCCTGACGATCCAAAGGCTTGACTGAGTACTTGCCTGAGGGGCGGACTAGAGCGTCTCGAATTCGGTAAGGACTATCTTTTGCCTCGGTTCACAGATGGAAATCCAACTTCCAATACGTGATGTTTCGGTTTTAGTTGTAATCCTATATACGACGACATAGTGGGATGGGGCGCTCATGCCGTCTATGATTGATATTTATGATTGTATATAAAATCAGAAACTAACTGGAAACGAGCTAAGATGGGTGGTTTCCTGGGTATTGGTCTGATGTTGGTTTCGGCCTTCGGTGTTAATACTTAGGGAATCATTCTCTTACTGTAACACCCCGAAAATCCTATAACTGTGAAATTAACAAATTAAAGTATAACTAATCTGAAATCAAAGAACTAAGGGAAACGGGATACGCCATTGCGTTCGTCTCGGAAAAATACGCGAAATAGAGTCCGAGTTTTCGAAAAACGGAGTCCGTATGAAGAAGATATGGCCTTCGGAAGTTTTGAATTAAATTTAAAATTCAAACAGAATAAAATAATAATTTGAAATGGGGCCCAATGGGCCAGGCGGATAAAACACCCGCCTAGCCACCCAGGTCGACTGGGCTGTCGACCTGGGCTACCCATGTCGACAGGGCTGTCGACAGCCCTGTCGACAGGGGTGTCGACCTGGTCGAGCCCAGTCAACCTGGCTGGCCAGGTCTGTGTTTGGTCGAATTTCAGTGGTCTGCTTTGTCATTAGGGCTAGGTGGCGGGTTTTAATTGGTCTCTCTTCCTAATGAATGGCTATGATCTAACCTAGCAACATCAAGGGTCCTAATCAATTCCTAACCTCTATATAAACAACCATAGACTAAACCCTAATCTATTCATTCAAATTAAGAACATAGCCGCCATGTTGCTGAGGAACGACAAAGAGTAGCCGCCAACTAAAGAGAGGATTAGGGAGAAAGTTCTAAGGCCTAAAGCAATTCAAGCAACCTAAAGCTAATCAATTCAACAAAGGAATCATATCTCTTAATTAGAGAATTCGCCGCAACCATTGTAAGTAGAGTATTACTTTGGTATTAATAAACAACTGTGTTGATGTGTATGCTTGAATTGTGGCAATGGAAGTAATTCATATTTGTGCAAAATTATGTTATTCATTATAAAGAACTACATGCGGTAGTTCTATGCAAATATACGTTTGGAATATTGCGAAAATTGTGTAATCTATATTGAAGCTACATGTATGTAGTTAATTGAAATTCATGCAAGTTTGGGGCTTTGTTATTATGCCATTATGATGTATATTTTTGTGCATAAATCATTTTGCAAGTAATTGAAACAAGTTTGGTTATTATAGTTCATATGAAACTATGTGGAATTTTGACACCATAATCCATGTATTAAGTCATGCTTTTGCAAACTTATGAATATGGCTAGGAATGATATTTGGCATAATTGAAATCCGTGATTAAGTCTATCTTGTTTTAAAGGATTATATGATGACATGGCTAGGTTAGACTCAAAAATCCCCTTTTTGCAAGTTTAAAGCAAACACCATGTTTAGGAATATTTATGCATAAGTATGTTTATACCATCGTTATGTGATTAAACTTAAATCATGATTTAGTTGAATTATGCTATGTTCATGCTAGAAGTATTTATGCCATACTTATGTTTGACAATATGCCATGTTTATGCTAGAAGTATTTAGGCCATGCTTATGTTTGACATTATGCCTAAATAGGAATATAGGTTCATGTTGTAGTTAAACCTATGCAAGTTTATATGCCTTGATTTATGTCACCTATGTTTTATGACCAAAATATATGTCACCACTATGCAAGTACACCAATTTCTATTATGTATTTTCCAACGTCATATGCAAGTTCATGCGCTCACTTTCCCCTCTTTGTGTATACGCCATAAGCCTCCCCTTTTCGCATGGCAAAATTGGGCTTTAAAAGGCTAAGCCCAATATATATAAACGGACGTGTAAAACGGGGGAAAATAACGTTGGGTTAAAAAAATTAATTAATGAATGAAAATATGAAATAGAAGGGCCCAAAGTCAAGTATGGGTTGGGCCCATGGTTGGTGTAACCTTTACACCATTAACATAATAATGGGCCGCAAATATTTACATATAAGAAATAAAGAAGAATGACAAAATATGTAAATGTAGAAAAGACGATGTGTTTAACCCGAGGTTGGATTGAGTTGTGATGTAAACCTGCCCGGAACCGCCCGGCTGTCCAGTAGTCACAACAATACCTATCCAATGTGGGAGGTTAAACATGGAGCCCAGCAAGGACCCGAGGTTAGACTGAGTTGTGGCGTAAGACTGCCCGGAACCAACCGGCAATAGGCAGCCACAACAATACCTGTCTAATGTGAGAGGTCAGGGCCTTAATAAGACAATTAAGGCCGAGTCAGGATTGTTAGGATCAAGTGGACAAAAGACTTAATCAAAATGGAACATGCTAAACTAAACGGACTGGTGGGGTTAGGTTAGGAAACACTTAACCAACTTAGCATGTTGGCTAGAGATAGAAAACCTAGTAACGGGGGACCCTTTTCAGCAGTAACCCTAGAAGGTGTATCAGGATACCCTGAAACTAGGCAGGGTAGGGCACGATTACTGGGCTGATTGTAAGAGGTCAAATCGACGGCGGTGGTGTAGCTGTGTAGGTTCTAACGGTGTGCGGGCGTGCACGCACTCCGGCGCAGAAAAATAAAGCACTGGACACCAGTAGCATACCTTTGCACTCTAAGGTTGTGTCGGGTTGCCACTATGGGACTTGATACACCCCATGGTGGGACCAGCATAGGTAACTACATACATCGGGGGCCGTAAGACACATGTAACTATGCGAGTAGGAGCCGATCATCGTAGAATGGATCACATCACCCTGATTTTGGGGTGCAAATTGGAAACTAGTTTATATGGGTTCAGAGATTAACATGGGGTACGATAGTATATTCGACCCTAGATAACTTAACCAAGTTTATAATGTTGCCCACTTCCTGTTTTACTTATCATACCCAGTTCTTTATTCATAGACAAAGTAGTACTAGACTTACTCAGGCTTTATGTCTGACTCTATTTTTCTTTCGTCTTCTTTCTTCCGTTCCCCCCCCCCCAGGTCCTCAGGGAGGGAACACTGCAGCTTGACCTACCTCAACATCCAGCTTGAAGAAGAGAAATGTATTGCTTGGACTTTCCTGTTTTGAACTATGGCTTTGGACAATCCACTATAGGGCTTTGGCAGTTTATCTATGTTTTATTTATGCTTCTTTAAAAATAATGTACTCAAGACAGATTATGAAGTGTTATGTTATGTTTTTGGAAAGGATGTTGTTGTAACACGTATTTGACTTTATGAAATAAAGTTTGTTGTTCTTCCGCTGTTTCCAAATATGTGTTCTTATATCTGTCTTGTATATCTGTGACTTGTACTTATAAACCTCTTTCAAAATTAGGGCATTCCCTTTGAGAGTGACCCTAACGGAGGTGGGGTGTTTCACTTGGTATCAGAGCATAGGTTTACCAGATAAGATAAAAAGTTTTGAAAAATTATTTTCAAAAAGGAAATTTAAAGAAGCATTTTTAAAAGAAAAATATTATTTTATTTTAAAAGGCAAAGTCCACTCCCCAAAGCCATAGGTATTATCTCTTATCCTTCGTTTTGAATCTATCCTTTTTGTTTCAGCATGTCCCAAGAACTTAACTTGCCGGAAGGGGTACCCATACCTGGTTGGTTTAGACGTTTCTTAGAAGCAAGGGCCACTCAGCCATGTCCTACCGTTCCTCCTCCTCCAGCTGAAGGGAATCATCCAGCCGCAGCAGCACCTTTTCCTCCACCTCCTCCTCGGGGAAACACATTCGCTAAGATATGTAAAGACTTTAAAGCTATGGGAGGAAGGGATTTCCATGGAACTGAGTCCTTCGTAGCAGCTAGAAATTGGCTGAAAGAAACGGAGGACCTATTCATTATCTTTGAGGTAGAAGATAGGCAAAAAGTACAATTGGCGGTATGGCTATTGAAGGGCGAGGCTTCCTACTGGTGGGAAGTCACTAATGCTGAAAGACCAGTGGAGACATGGGAGGACTTTAGGGCAAGGTTTGAGACCAAGTTTCTCTCAGATGCAGAAAGAAGTTTGCAGTTGGAAAAATTCTTATTTCTTAAGCAAGGAGACAAGACTGTCAGAGAGTATGTGAATCAGTTCGATGAGCTGGCTAGGTTTGGGCTTGACCTAGTCAACACCCCGCATAAGAAGGCTCTCCGTTTCGTCAAGGGGTTAAATGAGCCATTACATAGTTTGGCCATGACCCATATACCCATGGGAGCCACGTATGAAAGATTGGTGCAAATGGCATTGCTGAACGAAGAGGACAAGGGAAAGAAGGAGACCAAGGCAGAAAGCTCTCAAGGGAAGAAAGAGGGTTTGCAGCCTAAGAAGACAGACTTCAAGAAGGGCGGAAAGGGCAACAAAGAGAAGAGGAAGTGTAATTTCTGTGGCAAAGTGGGGCACTTAGTAAAGGACTGCCGGAAAAAGAAGGCCAAGGAGAATGGTGGGTGCTTTTCATGCGGTCAGACAGGCCATAGGGCTAAGGACTGCCCAAGGAAACGAGGACAGGGGCAGGGCACTGGATCCACCCCAGGGGCACAGGTTCATGTGCTAGAAGCGCCACCATTGCAACAGCGAGGTATAAATACTTCTGTAGAAAGTGTAGTTTATCTTTATGATCACCCCGTTCGCACTTTGTTTGATTCTGGCGCATCACACTCCTTTATCTCGTCTGCTTTAGTAGAATCTCTGCACCTAAAAACTAGTATGGTAGAGGACCCCTTAATTGTTTCAAACCCAATTGGGGGCCCAGCTCATTTGTCTATGATCTGTTTGGATTTGAAAATTTCTATCCTAGGTGTTGAATTTCAATGTAGTGCCTTTGTTTTGGGCTTTTCGGGGTATGGTTTGATTTTGGGTATGGATTGGCTATCCAGTAATGGGGCCATCCTTGATTGTGAGAAAAGGGTTGTTAGGCTCCTAACCCAGCTCGGTAATACTTTAGAAATTTCTTATAATCCCTCGTATGCGGTTATGCTTAGTTATCTTGAATCGCTAGATGCCTCTGTTGAAAATTTGAAATCAGTTAGAGTGGTCCGGGAATATCCGGATGTCTTTGAAGAGGTGAAGGGCTTGCCTCCGAAGCGGGAAATAGACTTCCGCATATATCTTGTAGATAATGCAAAGCCCGTTGCGTTGCCCGTTAGACATATGGCTCCACGAGAAAGGAAAGAGCTCAGTAAACAGATTAAAGAGCTTCTAGAAAAGGGGTTCATTAGGAGGAGCATTTCAGAATGGGGCGCTCCAGTGGTGTTCGCTACAAAGGCGGATGGTTCACTCCGTCTATGTGTTGACTATAGGGAGCTCAACAAGCTAACGAAAAAGAATAGGCACCCTCTCCCTAGAATTGACGATTTGTTTGACCAGCTTGTAGGAGCGTCTGTTTTCTCCCAACTCGATTTAGCAACCGGTTTTCATCAGCTAAGGGTGGCTGAAGATAGCATCGATAAAACGGCTTTCAGAACCCCAGACGGCTTCTTTGAATGGCTTGTCATGCCTTTCGGCTTGACAAATGCACCTGCGTACTTCGTGGACCTGATGAGTAGGGTATTTAGAGATTTCCTCAACAAATTCGTAGTGGTCTTCGTAGATGATATCCTTATCTTCTCAAAGAGTGAAGAGGAACATGCTCAGCACTTAAGGGCAATCATGGAAACTTTGCGAGTCCATCAACTAAAAGCCAAGTTCTCCAAATGCCACTTTTGGAGAGAAGAGGTGAGGTTCCTTGGGCACATAGTATCCAAACAAGGGTTAGCGGTGGACCCTGCTAAGGTAGTGGCGGTACAGGATTGGAAGACACCAAGGAATGCGACTGAGGTCCGAAGCTTTCTAGGACTAGCAGGTTTCTATCGAAAGTTCATAAGGGATTTTGCGAAAATCTCAGCTCCGCTCACGAAATTGACTAAGAAGAATCTAGTGTTCAATTGGGATTTGGATTGCGAGCTTGCTTTCCAACGACTGAAAAGGGCTCTTACAACAGCCCCAGTTTTGACGCTGCCAGATGGGAGCAAGATGTTCACTGTTTATACGGATGCATGTGGGACAGGGCTAGGCGCCGTCTTAATGCAAAAAGGAAGGGTAGTAGCTTATGGCGGGAGGCAGTTGAAGGTGCACGAAAAGAACTACCCAACCCACGATCTAGAGCTAGCCGCCATCGTCTTTGCACTCAAGTCTTGGCGACACTATCTCCTAGGTGAGAAGTTCGAACTTTACACTGACCATAAATCGTTGAAATATCTTTTCTCGCAGAAAGATCTTAACTTGAGGCAACAAAGGTGGATGGAGTTTCTTGCCTCGTACGATTTCGAAATCTCCTACACTCCGGGCAAAGGCAACGTAGTGGCAGACGCTTTGAGCCGAAAGAAATTGACCCTAAGCCCGTTGTTTGTTGAAAGACAAAGCCTAGAGTTTATAGCCAGCTTCGACTTTAGGCCCTCCTCCGATTTCGTACCGGGCTTGCTTGCATCTCTCGAAGTGCGCCCAACTTTAGTAGATTCAGTAGGGGCAGCACAACGCGAAGACCCTCAGCTTGTGGAAATAATTGATAGGCTAATTAGGGGTGAGACTTCAAGTCACCTCAATAGATACTCCATTGACGATAAGGGTGTACTAAGGCGAGATGGAAGACTATGCGTCCCACAGAAAAACGATTTAATTAAGAAGGTTCTCGAGGAAGCACATCACTCCAAGATGACGATACACCCAGGCGGAGATAAAATGTACAAAGACATAAAAAGGACTTTCTTCTGGAACGGCATGAAAAAGGACGTGGCAGAATTCGTTTCTAAGTGTATGGTGTGCCAACAGGTTAAGGCGGAACAGAAAAAGCCTGGCGGACTGCTACATCCTCTGGAGGTCCCGCAGTGGAAGTGGGATAGCATCTCAATGGACTTCATCGATGGGCTGCCTAGGTCTAGGAGAGGCAACACTAGTATTTGGGTAATAGTGGATAGGCTTACTAAAAGCGCCCACTTTTTACCTGTCAAAAGTAAAAGAACTGCCTCATCCCTAGCATCACTTTACCTCAAGGAAATCGTGCGACTCCATGGAATACCATCTAGCATCGTAAGTGGCCGAGACCCCATCTTCACCAACGAGTTTTGGCGGAGTCTGCAAGAAGCAGTAGGAACGCAGTTATGCTTAAGCACAGCCTATCATCCCCAAACCGACGGCCAAACAGAGAGAGTGAACAGAGTTTTGGAAGACCTCTTAAGGCTATGCGTCCTCGACTTCGGAGGGACATGGGAAGACCACCTTCCTTTGGTGGAATTTGCCTACAACAACAGCTATCAAGCAACCATCGGAATGGCGCCCTTCGAAGCTTTATACGGAAGACCGTGCCGATCGCCCACTTGTTGGTGGGAGTCCACGGATAAGCTCATACTTGGACCAGACATGATCCGAGAGACCTCAGAAAAAGTAGACTTAATACGAAGAAGGATGAAGACGGCCCAAGACAGACAAAAGTCCTATGCCGACAAGAGGAGGACCGACCTTGAATTTGAAGTTGGGGACAGAGTTTTTCTCAAGGTATCACCGCTAAGGAACATTGTTCGTTTTGGAACCACAGGGAAGCTAGCACCAAGATTCATAGGGCCATTCCCTATCATCGAGAAGATTGGGAAAATCGCCTATAGATTAGAGCTACCCGAGAAGTTGGCTGGAGTCCACAACGTTTTTCACGTTTCACATCTCCGAAAATGTCTGCATGAGTCAGCTGAAGTGGTAGATCCAAACATCCTCGAAGAGGCCGAAGTGGAACGCGAAGCAACCATAAGGAGAGTTCCTACCCGCATCTTAGGAACGGAAGTGAAGAGGCTACGCAACCGCGAAGTCAAGCTCGTCAAAGTTCAGTGGAGCGACGCCGAGGGAGACGCGACTTGGGAAACTGAAGCTAGAATCCGTACAGCCTACCCTTTTCTGTTCGAGGGTACATCCTTGATCTTTCTTTTCCTTAAGTTGCGCTTTTATCTATCTAAATTTTTAGGTATATTTCCTCGACCGTATCTTTTAGATAGAAAACCTTTGGATGAAAACATGTAGTTGAAACATGTTATGTATGAATGGTTGCAAGTGGTTGCAAGTGATTGCTAGTGGTTGCTCGTTGTTGCATATACACACACAATCTAGGTTTTAGATCGGCTCAGTCACTTCATATTGCATATGCATATATGTTTGTATTCGTATGTGGTTGAACTATAATGTGTTGTCATGTGGATGTTGCATTTGTATTGAATGATTGTGCACTCATGTAGAATCATGAATAGGAAAATTTGCATACATAATGGATTCATGGCACTTACATAATTCGCATTAAGGAGGTCAACTGAATCAGTAGACCGCCTGATTTTGCATTAGATAAGTACATGTACACACACACTTCGCATATGATCATGAAGCATTAGAAGTCTTTTAAGGACAATGGATGCTCGTGTTTGATGGATGAGTAGATGGATGATTGGATGTTAGGATATACATTCCTCCTAGCCTGAAGATTTCGGGGACGAAATCCTTTTAAGTGGGGGAGAATGTAACACCCCGAAAATCCTATAACTGTGAAATTAACAAATTAAAGTATAACTAATCTGAAATCAAAGAACTAAGGGAAACGGGATACGCCATTGCGTTCGTCTCGGAAAAATATGCGAAATAGAGTCCGAGTTTTCGAAAAATGGAATCCGTATGAAGAAGATATGGCCTTCGGAATTTTTGAATTAAATTTAAAATTCAAACAGAATAAAATAATAATTTGAAATGGGGCCCAATGGGCCAGGCGGATAAAACACCCGCCTAGCCACCCAGGTCGACTGGGCTGTCGACCTGGGCTACCCATGTCGACAGGGCTGTCGACAGCCCTGTCGACAGGGGTGTCGACCTGGTCGAGCCCAGTCAACCTGGCTGGCCAGGTCTGTGTTTGGTCGAATTTCAGTGGTCTGCTTTGTCATTAGGGCTAGGTGGCGGGTTTTAATTGGTCTCTCTTCCTAATGAATGGCTATGATCTAACCTAGCAACATCAAGGGTCCTAATCAATTCCTAACCTCTATATAAACAACCCTAGACTAAACCCTAATCTATTCATTCAAATTAAGAACATAGCCGCCATGTTGCTGAGGAACGACAAAGAGTAGCCGCCAATTAAAGAGAGGATTAGGGAGAAAGTTCTAAGGCCTAAAGCAATTCAAGCAACCTAAAGCTAATCAATTCAACAAAGGAATCATATCTCTTAATTAGAGAATTCGCCGCAACCATTGTAAGTAGAGTGTTACTTTGGTATTAATAAACAACTGTGTTGATGTGTATGCTTGAATTGTGGCAATGGAAGTAATTCATATTTGTGCAAAATTATGTTATTCATTATAAAGAACTACATGCGGTAGTTCTATGCAAATATACGTTTGGAATATTGCGAAAATTGTGTAATCTATATTGAAGCTACATGTATGTAGTTAATTGAAATTCATGCAAGTTTGGGGCTTTGTTATTATGCCATTATGATGTATATTTTTGTGCATAAATCATTTTGCAAGTAATTGAAACAAGTTTGGTTATTATAGTTCATATGAAACTATGTGGAATTTTGACACCATAATCTATGTATTAAGTCATGCTTTTGCAAACTTATGAATATGGCTAGGAATGATATTTGGCATAATTGAAATCCGTGATTAAGTCTATCTTGTTTTAAAGGATTATATGATGACATGGCTAGGTTAGACTCAAAAATCCCCTTTTTGCAAGTTTAAAGCAAACACCATGTTTAGGAATATTTATGCATAAGTATGTTTATACCATCGTTATGTGATTAAACTTAAATCATGATTTAGTTGAATTATGCTATGTTCATGCTAGAAGTATTTATGCCATACTTATGTTTGACAATATGCCATGTTTATGCTAGAAGTATTTAGGCCATGCTTATGTTTGACATTATGCCTAAATAGGAATATAGGTTCATGTTGTAGTTAAACCTATGCAAGTTTATATGCCTTGATTTATGTCACCTATGTTTTATGACCAAAATATATGTCACCACTATGCAAGTACACCAATTTCTATTATGTATTTTCCAACGTCATATGCAAGTTCATGCGCTCACTTTCCCCTCTTTGTGTATACGCCATAAGCCTCCCCTTTTCGCATGGCAAAATTGGGCTTTAAAAGGCTAAGCCCAATATATATAAACGGACGTGTAAAACGGGGGAAAATAACGTTGGGTTAAAAAAATTAATTAATGAATGAAAATATGAAATAGAAGGGCCCAAAGTCAAGTATGGGTTGGGCCCATGGTTGGTGTAACCTTTACACCATTAACATAATAATGGGCCGCAAATATTTACATATAAGAAATAAAGAAGAATGACAAAATATGTAAATGTAGAAAAGACGATGTGTTTAACCCGAGGTTGGATTGAGTTGTGATGTAAACCTGCCCGGAACCGCCCGGCTGTCCAGTAGTCACAACAATACCTTTCCAATGTGGGAGGTTAAACATGGAGCCCAGCAAGGACCCGAGGTTAGACTGAGTTGTGGCGTAAGACTGCCCGGAACCAACCGGCAACAGGCAGCCACAACAATACCTGTCTAATGTGAGAGGTCAGGGCCTTAATAAGACAATTAAGGCTGTGTCAGGATTGTTAGGATTAAGTGGACAAAAGACTTAATCAAAATGGAACATGCTAAACTAAACGGACTGGTGGGGTTAGGTTAGGAAACACTTAACCAACTTAGCATGTTGGCTAGAGATAGAAAACCTAGTAACGGGGGACCCTTTTCAGCAGTAACCCTAGAAGGTGTATCAGGATACCCTGAAACTAGGCAGGGTGGGGCACGATTACTGGGCTGATTGTAAGAGGTCAAATCGACGGCGGTGGTGTAGCAGTGTAGGTTCTAACGGTGTGCAGGCGTGCATGCACTCCGGCGCAGAAAAATAAAGCACTGGACACCAGTAGCATACCTTTGCACTCTAAGGTTGTGTCGGGTTGCCACTATGGGACTTGATACACCCCATGGTGGGACCAGCATAGGTAACTACAGACATCGGGGGCCGTAAGACACATGTAACTATGCGAGTAGGAGCCGATCATCGTAGAATGGATCACATCACCCTGATTTTGGGGTGCAAATTGGAAACTAATTTATATGGGTTCAGAGATTAACATGGGGTACGATAGTATATTCGACCCTAGATAACTTAACCAAGTTTATAATGTTGCCCACTTCCTGTTTAACTTATCATACCCAGTTCTTTATTCATAGACAAAGTAGTACTAGACTTACTCAGGCTTTATGTCTGACTCTATTTTTCTTTCGTCTTCTTTCTTCCGTTTCCCCCCCCCCCCCAGGTCCTCAGGGAGGGAACACTGCAGCTTGACCTACCTCAACATCCAGCTTGAAGAAGAGAAATGTATTGCTTGGACTTTCCTGTTTTGAACTATGGCTTTGGACAATCCACTATGGGGCTTTGGCAGTTTATCTATGTTTTATTTATGCTTCTTTAAAAATAATGTACTCAAGACAGATTATGAAGTGTTATGTTATGTTTTTGGAAAGGATGTTGTTGTAACACGTATTTGACTTTATGAAATAAAGTTTGTTGTTCTTCCGCTGTTTACAAATATGTGTTCTTATATCTGTCTTGTATATCTTTGACTTGTACTTATAAACCTCTTTCAAAATTAGGGCATTCCCTTTGAGAGTGACCCTAACGGAGGTGGGGTGTTTCACTTACTAATTTACGGTTGGAGTCTGATTAAAAATCAAAAGATGAAATTTAGCGTATCAGGCATTCTTTGGCTATTATAAGGTAAAAACCCTATCCTCCGGCTTGCGTTGCATTGTGTGATGGGACCTGGGTCTTATAATAGCTTCATTTTTCTTTATTTAGCATTGCGCTGTTTGTTCTATGCACTGGTATTCTTAGGAGGAAACCCGTTCCGTGTTATACGACGTGGTCCCTTGATTTACCGAACTTTAAAAACCAATATTAATAACTGTTTTAGTTCTCACACCAGTCACATGACTGACATGGAGTTTATTGTTTTAACCTAAACTCTGGGTGCCTTTATTTTGACATGTATTACTGCTATATAATGTATTGTAATCTCTGATATTTTGTGATGTATATTATTTATTCATACGCTGTATATTCTTGTATTCTGATGGAATTGCGGTAATATACAATGAAATGTCCTTCTGTCTGCGTTCTTTTGTGTGTTGTTCTCAAAGAATCCGGTTTTTCCTTACTGGGCAAGTTACGGGTGTTTACATTTGGTATTAGAGCTTTGGTTTACAGAGCTCAGAGAACAAAACATGTTAGAACCAAACGAAAGAATTCATCAGATATTGGATTAGTAATATCCAATTTGAATGACTCATTAGAGATGGGATCAGTAGTATCCTAGAACGAGTGTGAAGAGTATATTTTTAAAATGAAAACAAATAGTTTTGAAATTTAAATCATTTTAAACGTATTTGAATATTTATTTTAAATTAATTTAGACAATCCAATATATAAAGATTTTGCATATACACCTTGCAAACGTGTATTCAAAGTTTTAATATATTGGATAGATATAGAATCACACTCTAGTCGCCCGGAGATGATTCTGATGATAGTTCGAACATCATCATAATTGGTATTCGAGTTTCGAAGGTGTGATATTTATATATTTCCTATTGGCTGGTGTGAGAACCAAAATTAGATAGGGCTTACTGTTATGATTTGACATCAAAAATCTGATTTTTAGACTATATATCAAAGTTATGAATTTGAAAAGCTAATCAAATAATTGATTGCTGGTTGTGTTGTTTGATTATTGTTTGATTAATTAAATATTGAACATTTAGCCCAATTGAACCGAACATTGAGTTGTATTGAAAATTAGTTGCATTTGCATGCATATACATGTACTTACATTGAACAGGTCATAGCAAGGAGGCTGGAGAAGAGGAATAAAATTGTTTGCCCGACAAATAGGTACATGTTTACCATAATTTACTGTTTTGTTTGGGTGACGATGATTTTATGAGCCGATTGGCTAGCCGCTTGGCCTTTTCATTTTCTTTTGGATTGAAGAAGGCCATAGGAGGCTATATGAAATATCCCGAAGTCCCCGATGCAGGGTAGGTTATGGCGAAATTTTTCGAAAATTTAGGGTGTTAGCCAAATTTTTGAAAAATTTGAAAAGTTCTTAGAAACTAAAAAGTTGAAGAACTTAAGCCGTAAAGAAAATAATGAAAGTTGAGTTGATTTGTTAAACAACTTTCGGCTTCGTTCCTTTTTGGGGACGAAAAGTTTTAAGTGGGGAGATTATAATAACCCGGAAATCCGAGCCAATTTAATATTTTTATTTTGGCGAATTTAATGAAATTTGTTTATTTAAAATAATTTATTCTAAATAATAACGACGGAAAATTTATTTTCGATGAGGTTAAAACGAATAATTTTATTTTAACAATATAACGAGCCTGAAATGGCGCTGCAGTTCGAAAATTCGATTTCGGATTTCAAATAAATATAAAGAATTCAATATAAGTCAGAATTGAATGAAACAAGAAATATTTGAATCTGTCTGATGATATCTTTCTAACGAAGTTGAGAAACTGAGATTTTACTTTATAGAGTGAGAGATATGTCCATTTTAAAATTCAGAAAAGTCGCTATGGAATTTATATATACTTTAATATATATAAAAGGCCCTTAAAGAAAGCCATTTTGCAAACGACCTCGGTTTTCAACGAAACCACTTTTGTTGGATCCGGGATGTCAAATTATTGCTAGGTTTCAAAATTCATAATTTTCTGAATCAATATGTGAGCGTGGCGAAGTTAAACGTGTTTTAACAGTTTCAGTCAAATTCGATCGACCAGAAAATGGCCATTTTTCAAACGGTCTTCAAATTTGATGAAATTAGTTTTGTTAGGACCGATTCGTCAATACGAAGCTAGAAATAATTTTTCGGGAATTTTTTTTAGTCAGTATGCGGCCTCGGTAAATTAAAATGTGCGTTCAAATTAAATATATATTGTTTAATATTTTAGTTTGATGGAAACTGATTCAAATTGTCGAATTGGCCTATGAAACATATCCCATTTTGTTCGGAATGGGGGTAATTAGCTAGGGGTGACATTCGTTGGTTTTGATTTGGAGTTCGGATCAATAAACACGTATTTTCGAAATTAAATAATATTTAAATATATTATATCCTTATATTCCCTTTACCTCTTCTCTCTCCCTCGACTTCGAACCCGTCAGCTTTAAATATAAATAAAAGAGAAGCATCGCCGATCTCGACTTCAACGCCACCGCGGCCGACCTCCGGAGCACCGCCTCTGATGATTCGCCTTCCCCCCTTACGCTTCTCCCTCCTTCCTACTCCCTCTCTCTTGGAATGCCCCTTTTCATTTTAAACCCCAAATCGAAAACCTAGCTGCGTCGCCACCCCATTCCACTCCCAGCGGCCATCCGCCTTCCCCCTTCCCCACGACCACCAACACTCCAACGCCTCCATTCTACCCCCGTACCAACTGTAAGGTTTTTAATTCCTTTTATTTTATATTATTTATTTAATGTTATTAAAAATATGATTTTTAAAAAGAAAATAACCTTGTTTTAGGAAAGTAATTTTTATATTTATCATAACTTGATAAAGTTGTGATTTTCCAACATAAAGATTTGATTTTTAATCATTGACAATGTTTGATTTTTAATGATGAACAAAGATTGATTTTTATCATAGACAAGACTTGATTTTATCATGGAAAAAGGAGTTGATTTTTGAAAGAAAAAGGTAGATTTTTATCATATGGGGTAGCGAAGAAAAATATAATTTTTTATATTATGTAGAGATTAAAAATATAATTTTTATATAATGTAGTGATTAAAAATGTGATTTTTATATCGATAGAACCAGAATAAAAATGTAATTTTTTATATATGTAGAAGTAATTTTTATATATGTGGCGAAATAAAAAAGTGAATTTCATATGAACTCACTTTATATAAGAATATGATTTTTATATATAAGAATTAGTGTTGTAAAAATATGGAAAACTGAATTATAAAAATATAATTTTTATAATATAAACATCAACATAAAAATATGATTTTTACGTATGAAGTAGCAGTATAAAAACGTGATTTTTAATGTGAACTGCATGTAACAGATCTTGTTGAAAGAACGACGAAAATTTTCTACATATGAAGCGTCGCGGTGAATTGGTTTAGCTTCTCGGTGAGAACTCCTCACCTTTAATTTATTTCTAGTTTGAAATATATACTAGAATGCAGACGGTGTTTAGTAGCAGCCGACACCCGTCATCCACAGACCATGGATGACTTGTTTGTTTGATTTGTTGTGTAGTGAAATTCGATTGTGTGATGGTGAATAGTGGAAAATATTTTATATTTAAAAATATGATTTTTAACGTGTATATAAAATAAATAGAAATAAACAAATCGGACGGTTTGTTTATATAAAATGATTTGATTGATATTGATTGGGACGGTAAATTTTACACATCGCCCAACTGCACAAATAAAATCTGTGTTTGTTGATTTGAAACCCCACACAGATATTGGGATGATATTTGGCGTACACTAATCCCGATTGCTTAGTTGTATGTCAACCAATCGGTTGATAGACTATGTAAGCGTTAATTATTTATATCTAATGCTTATGCAGTTGTGTGTTGCACTCTGGATGATGGTTGATTATTTATCATTGTTATTATATACTTGTGTTGTAGAAAATCCATATAATTAACATTATATGGTAATTGATTGGGCCTCATTCCAGTTTTGAAAAAGAAATATTTGAAACAGAATATTTGGAAAAGAAATATTTGAAATAGAAATATTTGAAAAAGGAATATTGGAATAGAAATATTCGAAAAAGAAATATTTGTAATAGAATATTTGAAAATAGAAATATATGAAGCCGTGTTGATTAGATTTGCGCCATTTTGACGCGAACAATATGTATATCGATTTTATTCATTTTTATAATGAATATAGAAAAGGAAGTGATTACAAAATGTAACGTTTTGAAAATATTATCATTTGTATATCGATGATGTGGAATACTCAATTTTGATTAGATATTAAATATGAAGTTGAAATCGTTTTGAAAACGAATTTAAAACGATTTATAAAATACGTTTTGAAAGGAAATCGATGAAATATATATAATATATATATTATATGTATATAATGGCCTGAATAGAACGCGCCGCGCCACGGTAGTTCGCGAATTATGACAATTGACTTCGAATGGATATTACGGGAGATCCGACCGTCAGATTCTCCTAAAACTGGAACGGCTGGGTTTGTATCGAAAAGAGATTTCTAATAATTATTAGAGATTTGAAATCTAAAAGTTGGATTTGGAATTATGTCCAAATCATATTTGGAAAAGGTTGTTGTAAGTGCAGTTCGATGGCCGTTGATGGAAATCGACTGTACGGGCCTTGATAAAATTATTAAAAATATCAATAATTTGTGTAAAATCATAAGAAATGATTTGGAAAGAATTAGGATGGAAAACTCCATATTTGAAAAGATAAAAATAGATTTTTATCGAAATGAACTAATTTTGAACTAGAATTATAATTCTATTTATTTTTAAAATAAATAAAGTGGATTTGAAGTGGTTTTGAAAATAAACAGAATTTCCAATAATTGAATTGGAATGGATTGGAATCGAAATTATCCTTGGAATATATCGATGTTGGACTTCGTGATTATATAGATGTTGTTATGGAAATTTGAAAGATATATTTATATCGTTATTTCCAATACGACATTTGTTGGTCGCAGAATTTGATATTGAATATAAGCCGATATATTTTCTATTCAGAGCATTGTATTTAATATCAAATGTGATTTGGGTTTGTCGTGAATGGTGTCTTCATTATAACTGTTCTTAAGCCCTGTTGAGAAAAAGATTAAATCTTTTTATTTAGATTTAATGAAGTGCACCAATTAAATAATATTTAATTGGAATTGAATTGGTATTGGTTTTTGGGTTTATCGTAAACAATGTTTTAAATAACACTTGTTCTTTAACCCGATAATTAATGGAATGTGATTTTGGTTTGTCGTGAACGGTATCTTTAATAATATTGTTCTTGGACCCAAAGGAGTTAAGAACCATTGAAGGTAATTAGGGTTTGATTCAGCAGCGGAAACAACAAAACAGAAGCCCTAATTAACAAAATCGAACTGAATTTAGATCAAAAAGGGTACCTTTCTTCTTTGATTAGCAAGAATGAATGATGCCCTAAATTAGATCGTTGAATTAAACTTCAGATCGAATCAACACAAGCACTTGAATTCGAGCGCCTCTATTGGTAATCCACTGACGTTGATCTCGAAATCGAATCGAGGAAGAACGAGGTAGTACTAGCTAATTGGATCTAGGGTTTTTGAAGAGTTCGGTTGTAATTAGATGATAAGGCAAAGGTCTGACCTTCCCTTTATAATAATTATAGCCCACTTGAATACCTCCATATTACCCATTCATCCTTATTTTAAAATAGAAGAATTAGTCATAAATCCTTCTATTTAAATATCCTCATCGTATTACAAAGTACGTAAGTGCGACCCTATAGGATATCGGTCTATTCTCTTTCGATCAGATCGATGAAGATGGTGTTCTCGTGGATATCTATGGAGGGCCAGCGTCCTGTTGAGCCTCGTGATTCGATCCATCCAAAATCAACAAGTTCAAATTCCTTTCGATGACTCCAGAATCGATTACAGTAGGTATGAAATCCTAATCATTACTAGCTTTGATTTATTATTCTCGCAATAGATCCAAGTTTAAGTTGTTAAATAGTTGAATTTGAAATCGGTTATAAGTTGAATGGTTTCTGGGGTACTGATCTGATGTTGTTTTCGGCCTTCGGGGTTAATACTTAGGGAATTGCTCACTTTCTAATTTACGGTTAGGGACTGATTGAAATGTGATGTGATTTTGGGGTTTATCGTGAACAGTGTTTTAAATGACACTGATTCTTTAACCCAGTCAAAGATTAAAACTAAGAGGAGTTTTAATGAATCTTTAATTAGATTGAAAAGATCGAGAATGGAGTATCACCAGTTTTACTCCAGACGGTGGTTAAATCTTCAATTAGATTTGAACGTGAACTGCTAATTGAATTTACCGATAACACCGTGGTGTTAGATATGAAGTATAACCAATTTTACTTCATGGGATAAATAGGTTGGGATTGGGAAATAAAATAAATAATTACTTTGATGTGGTTCGCTAATCTCGACTAGTTTGAAGTCATATTCAAAGGAAGATTAAAGGATAAATTTAAAAGAATTTATCTTTGATAAAATTAATGGGAACCTTTCCCTAAGAATGTGAAATTTAGAAACTAACTGTAGGTTGGCTAAGATGAATGGTTTCCTGGGTATTGATCTGATGTTGGTTTCGGCCTTCGAGGTTAATATTTGGGGAATTGTTCTCTTACTAGTTTATGGTTAGTGACTGATGAATTGGAATGATGCGTATGTTGTGTTTGTGTAACACTTACTTATTATATATGCGAGTTATTCGGAAAGAACGGGTTTATTCCATTCTGTGTACCTGATTCGACGACGAGTCGAGGATGAAGATGGTGTTTGAAGACCGGATGTCTTCATGTCGTTTGGATAACTACTAATGATCTTGATTGGGCCGTACACCCAAGAGGAGGTAATCAGTTGGTGATCATCGAAACGTACTTGGAGATCGATGGATATGCAGGGTACTAGGTGCCTCCGGTTTCGTTCAGGCCCAGAACGAACTTGTAAATGGATGTGTGTCTAACATCGTATTTCATTCTGTGTGATTGATATCGGTTGCATAGCGTGAATTGCCTGTGTGGCATGCTGAGGTGCAAATGATCAAGGCTTCTGTTGAAAAGCAGAGTCTTGTGGTGGATGATCAAGGAACAGCCTGTGTGGCATAGCTTTGTGTAACGTTGATTCGCGAGCCTCACACCCCAGTTGTGAACCAAAAACAGGAGAAGGACCTCAGGGAGGATATGTGTTTCCTTCTAGTTAGAAGTGGCGTTAGTGGTTTTATACGCCCTGACGAGTTTGGCTTATGTGTTTGTTGCTGTTGCGAGGCGCCTCGGATATATCGGTGACTATGTGAAGTTGATGGAGTCATTCGTTGGCTCATTGACACCCCAAAGGGTGGGGAAACACAGTGTTCAGGCATTTATTCCACATCGGTGGACTGACTCTGACGATCCAAAGACTTGATTGAGTACTTGCCTGAGGGGCAGACTAGAGTGTCTCGAATTCAGTGAGGACTATCTTTTGCCTCGGTTCACAGATGGAAATCCAACTTCCAATACGTGACGTTTCGGTTTTAGTTGTAATCATATATATTGCGACATAGTGGGATGGGGTGCTCATGCCGTCTATGATTGATATTTATGATTGTATATAAAATTAGAAACTAAATGGAAACGACCAAAGATGGGTGGTTTCCTGGGTATTGGTCTGATGTTGGTTTTTGCCTTCGGGGTTAATACTTAGGGAATCGTTCTCTTACTATTTTACGGTTGGAGTCTGATTAAAAATCAAAAGACGAAATTTAGTTTATCAAGCATTCTTTGGCTATTATAAGGTAAAAACCCTATCCTACGGCTTGCGTTGCATTGTGTGATGGGACCTGCGTCTTATAATAGCTTCATTTTTCTTTACTTAGTATTGCGCTATTTGTTTTATGCACTGGTATTCTTGGGAGGAAACCTGTTCCGTGTTATACGACGTGGTCCCTTGATTTACCGAACTTTAAAAACCAATATTAATAACTGTTTTAGTTCTCACACCAGTCACATGACTGAACTGAAGTTTATTGTTTTAACCTAAACTCTGAGAGCCCTTATTTTGACACGGGATGCTAGTAGTTTTGGTTTTGCAGATTTATATTCACAAGATCCTGATTTACAGCTGGAACGATACTCGGAAAGCTCTATATCCGTGTATTACTTCTAGTTGTGTTTTGTATTATTTTCCGCTGCTATGTAATGTATTGTAATCTCTGATATTTTGTGATGTATATTATTTATTCATACGCTGTATATTCTTGTATTCTGATGGAATTGTTGTAATATATAATGAAAATTCCTTCTATCTGCATTATTTTGTATGTTGTTCTCAAAGTATCCTGGCTTACCTTACGGGGAAGTTACGGGTGTTTACAAAAATCATGAAATCCAAGTGATATTGCAACATGTACCTTTTTGTCGGGCATAATTCTATCTATTGCATTTGCTTCCCTTCAATATCTGCTCAGCATACATATATCCATTTCCAGTTGGTTTCAAACCAATCCAACTTCCAGTTTTGAAATCTCTAATCAACTTCTGATTAGTTCACTTCCATTCTATCGATTCCATTTAATCTTTATTTCAGAATCAATCCACCTATTCAGTTTGAGTTTCAATTTCCATTTAACTTAAGTTAAATTTCAATCCATTTGATTTACTTCCACCATTTCAGTTTATTCAACTTATACAAATTAAATTCTAATTTTTAGAACTCAAATTTCCGGGTTTTATTTCAATTTAGTACGAAATCATATATATTTATATACCTATATTTATAATCAACCCAATTCAAAACATTTGAATTTCTAAAACAACTTTATTTTTCTCAAGCAATTTCCATAAATAAATCTATTATGGTAGCAATCCGTCACTCAGAAACTTGAAAATAAATACTGATAATGTTGCGACCCATTATCACAATTATTTTCTCACCACTGAAGTGACTTCAGGTCTTAATCAATTTCAAAATTCATTCAAAATCATCCTTATTCGAAAATTCCTTCAAAACAATGTTATATTCAAAATATTTAAGAAAATATTTTCTGAACACCCAGGATTTTAATAAAAATTATGGTTTGAATCTAATTTCAGTTCGTCTTATTTACGTATATTTTCCCTATACAAGTTATCTTTGGTTATATATAACCATTTCAATATTTCATAACTTCATTTGATTGTAATAACAATCAACACATCTATATAGTATAATATTTCGGAAATTATTCCTTTACATCAAAAAAAATTTTGGGCAAAATTATTTCATTTACCCATTTTGAAACAATATTGTATCGAATTGCTTTGTTCAAGAGTTAAGAAACACCTATCGATATAGTTGTACATCTTGTATCGACCAGAATTCATAAACCACTCAACAAACCAGATATAAAACAATTTTATATCCAATCCACAAATACGCGCTCATATCTATACACTCAACTTCAATCTAGGGTATTACTAACCCTATCTCTGTTGAGTTGTGCCACAGAGCCGAGGTTACTACTCAACCTTCAGCTTTGATACCAACTATAACGACCTGAATTTCCATACTTTTGAGTCGACTAATAACACCACACGTCTAACCAAAATTGCACAGAAACACGAATCATTGTTAGAATGAAGTTAGAGGATAAGAAATTGAAAGAAAAAAATATTAGAATAGAAGAATAACGAAGATCACAAACTCACAGCGGAACGAATAAAATATATTATATAACATAACTTTTGAAATACAAATCAGTAACTATATATACATACCATCATCAGAGCCCAACAATTATCCCTGGAATAGTTATAAACACCTATTTCCAGATACAACATAGTACACAGTCGAAAATATGATAGTCTATGGCAAACTGATGAAGCCTCCTCCTTCGGACCTTTCAAAGTGAATTTGCAACACCCCGACTACTTGACTGCCTGTACAAATTTGGGTACCCAAGAGTTTAGGGAAAACAAAACAAAATAAACTCTGGGTCAGTCATGGGGCTGGTGTGAGTAAACTCCAACCATTTGTTTAACTTTCAAATCTTTTTGAAATAAATGATAATCGCAAGACCGATCATAAAACGACCCGAACTTCCCCGGTAAGGAAAGCCCGGATTGTACTGAGGACAAGCCACATCGGAACGCAAACAGAAGAACATTTCATTGCTTATTACAACAATTCCATCAGAATAAAAGAATATACATAGTATGAATAATTATATACAACAGAAAAATATCAGAGATTACAATAAATTACATAGCAGCGGAAAAATAATACAAAACACAACTGAAAGTAGTACACGGATACAGAGCTTTCCGAATATCGTTCCAACTAGAAATCAGGATCCTGTGAATATAAATCCGCAAAACCAAAACTAGTAGCTGCCAGTTTCAAAATAAGGGCT
The DNA here is from genome assembly GCA_030737875.1 of Allium sativum. NCBI lineage: Eukaryota > Viridiplantae > Streptophyta > Magnoliopsida > Asparagales > Amaryllidaceae > Allium > Allium sativum. Next base: position 61,420,093 of record CM060924.1, read on the forward strand.
CCCAGAGTTTAGGTTAAAACAATAAACTCCAGGTTAGTCATGTGACTGGTGTGAGAACTAAAACAGTTATTAATTTTTATTTTAAAGTTAGGTAAATCAAGGGACCACGCCGTATAACACGGAACGAGTTTCCTCCCAAGAATACCAGTGCATACACAATGCTAAATAAAGAACAATGAAGCTATTATAAGACCCAGGTCCCATCACACAATGCAACACAAGCCGGAGGATAGGGTTTTTACCTTATAATAGCCAAAGAATTCTTGATACGGTAAATATCATCTTTTATTATTACTATAAGTGTATAGTTTTAAAACAATTTCAATCATAAGTATCAATCATAGAGACCATAAGTGCACCATACCATTATGTCGCCATATACTGGTATACAATCAAAACCCCAAAGTCACGTATCGGAAGTTGGATTTCCATCTATGAACTGAGGCAAAAGATAGTCCTCTACCGATTCGGGACTCTCTAGCCCGAGACTCAGGAACAGAACGCATCGTCCCTTAGGAGCCACAGGGCCGGTCCACCGATGTGGATTAAAATGCATGAACACTGCATTTCCCCGCCCTTTGGGGCGTAAATGAGCCAAGACTCCATCGGCTACACACAGTCACCGATATATTTGAGGCGCCTCGCAACAGCAACAACCACACAGGTGAAAATAATATAAATGTCAGGGCTGGTAGGTCACTGACACCACCCTAGCTAGAAAGAAATGCGTGCCCTCCCTGGATCCTTCTCCCGTTTCTGTTTCACACCGGGATGTGAGGCTCGCGAATCAACGTTACACAAAGCTATGCCACATAGGCCGTGCTTTGATCATCAACCATAAGGCTCTTCTTTCAACAAAAGCCTTGATCATTTGCCACTTAGGCATGCCACACAGGCAATTCACTCCATGCGATTGATATCCATCAATATATAACCCCTGAGCTCATACATCTCAGAGAAGGGCATTAAACAAGAGAATAAATTCTCCGCCGCTAAACATATATATATTTAATAGAAATCAATCACACGAAATAAAATCTAATGTCAGACACACAGTCCATTTACAAGTTCGTTCTGGGTCTGAATGAAACCGAAGGCACCTTGTACCTCTCATATCCATCGATCCCCAAGTACATCCAGACGATCACCAACTGATTCCCTCCTCTTGGGTGTACATGTAACAACCCGTATGTTGAATAACATGCTATAATATAAAACAGGGCAGAATTAAATTTAAAAATCTGAATCAGGGGAAACGGGCTATGCCATTGCGTTCGCCTCGGAAAAATACGCGAAACAGAATCCGAGTTTTCGAAAATCGGAGTCCGTATGACCCCGATAAGGCCCAAAGAAGTTTTCAGAAATTTAAAAATAGATTTAAAAACAAAATTTTAAATTTTCAGAAGTGGCGGGAAAAATCCCGCCAGACCCAGGGGGTCGACCCAGGGGTCGACTGGGGAGTCGACCTCCCCCCCAGGTCGACTGGGGAGTTGACCCTAGGGTCGACCTAGGAGTCGACCTCCCTGGTCGAGCCCAGGAGACATGGTTGCACCTGCTTGTCTTTTGGGCTGTGTTTAAGTGGCTAGGACGTGATCTGACGGCTCTAATCTAATTTAGGGTTAATCTAATGGCCTAAAACACCTAACTACTCTATAAATATACCCTAAGACTACCCTAATTCATACTAAAAATAGATACAATGCCGTCATGCCGTCAAAATGCAACTTGAAGGAGCCTCCATCAATTTGTAGAAGAAGATAGCATCTGAAATCAATCTCTAATCAACTCTAGCAACTTAATCTTCTTCTTAGGAGTGCTAATCAACAAGTTGTGAGTTTTCTATAGCCTTAATGACCAAATATTGAAATGATTATGATAAGAGATAATGAGGTTATGGCTATGAATGTGGATCAATGCAAGTTATATGCTATGTGTTAACGATGTTATGCATGTTATGCAAGTTATATGCTATGTGTTAATGATGTTATGCATGTTATGCAAGTTATATGCTATGTGTTTGTGATGTTATGCAAGTTATGCAAGTCATATGCTACATGTTCATGATGTTATGCAAGTTATGTAAGTCAAATGTTACATGTTCATGATGTTATGCAAGTTATGCAAGCTATATGCTATATGATCATGATGTTATGCAAGTTATGCAAGTTATATGTTACATGTTCATGATGTTATGCAAGTTATGCAAGCTATATGCTATATGATCATGAAGTTATGCAAGTTATGCAAGTGTTCATGATGCTAGTTGCTATGATAAACATTGATCCATTATGACACCATGATTATGCAAGTTTGGTGTAAGATTATATGCAAGTTCATATATGATATGTTATGCAAGTTTGGTGTATGATTATATGAAAGTTCACATATGACATGTTATGCAAGTTTGGTGTTTGATGATATGCAAGTAACATGTGCAAGTTTACACCTTAGTATGATATGCATACATATGCAAGTTAACCCCTTTGTATGTCATACATACATATGCAAGTTTACCCCTTTGTATGACATAAATAACTTATGCAAGTTAACCTCTTTATGACATATGTGATTCATGCAAGTTTGGGTTGATTATTTATGCTAGTTGGGTTGATGCTATATGCATGTTGACACCTTTAAACCCATGTTGATGCTAATGTTATGCAAATTGAACCCATTGTATTTGTGATGAATCTTCCCTTTTATGTCATGTTCGCGAATTACGTGGGGAACGATGGGGTTAATATACATGTTAATGAAATGGTGTGAAGTTGGTATGATTATGCATACCATAAAGTGGATGGACATAATTAAGTCAATTATGTACATCGCTAAATTTGTAATTAATTAGGGATAATTAATACAAATTATGGGGGTGATTAATTAGGTGTAATTAATCGACTAAGACACGAGTTTGGACCCTTTTGTAGCATAAGACTGCCCGGAACCGACCGGCATATCCAGCGGCTACAAATGATTGGTCCAATGTGAGAGGTCTTAGGCACAAACTAAATACGTGACAAGTGTATAGACACGAGGTTAGACTCGGTTATGGCGTAAGGCTGCCCGGACCCAACCGGCAAATCCAGCTGCCATAAAAGATAGTCTAATGTGAGAGGTCTTTACAACGGTTACGTTCTTAATCAATTAAGAAACACTTAACCAGATAAGCATGTAGTGGGGCATAAAGGGTTAAGTGGGTGCCTTGGGTGGCATGTGGAGATTAAGTAAGTGCCTTGGGTGGCATGAGAAAATCTAGTGGTTGCCTTAGGTGGCAATAGAAAATATGATTAGAATACTTAACCAAAGTGGAACATGTAATTAAACATGATTAAAGGGTTAAGTGGGTGCCTTGGGTGGCATGAGGAAATCTAGTGGTTGCCTTGAGTGGCAATAGAAGACAAGATTATAATACTTAACCAAAGTGGGACATGTAATTAAACATGATTAAAGGGTTAAGTGGGTGCCTTGGGTGGCATGTAGAAATCTAGTGGGTGCCTTGAGTGGCAATTGAAATATGATTAGATGACTTAACAAAACCTTAACATGTAGGTGGGCATGATTATGAAAAGGGGTTAAGTGGGATGCACTAGATTAAATGACAAGCTTAAGTAGTAGCTTGTGGGGCCCTTGAGTGGCAATTGAAATATGATTAGATGACTTAACCAAACCTTAACATGTAAGTGGGCATGATTAAGAAAAGGGGTTAAGTGGGATGCACTAGATTAAATGACAAGCTTAAGTAGTAGCTTGTGGGGCCCTTGAGTGGCAATTGAAATATGATTAGATGACTTAACCAAACCTTAACTTGTAAGTAGGCATGATTATGAAAAGGGGTTAAGTGGGATGCACTAGATAAAATGACAAGCTTAAGTAGTAGCTTGTGGGGGCCCATTTCAACCAGTAACCCATATGTATCTTATTGGGCTCGACCCATGTCGAGGACGGGACACGCGTACTGGGCTTGACTATAAGAGGCCAAACGGGGTAGCGGTGGCAACGCGAGTCCAACGGGTTTCATATGCGTGTGTGGACCCGGGCTGGTAGGTAAGACGTTGTTGCATCGTGTAGATATAAGCCGTGCACCATTGATATTATCGGGTTGCCACTTTGGGGAGTGATACACCCCATTGTGGGGCCAGCACGGGTATCTACGGTAGGGAGCCGATCGCTTGGGAGTAGTGGGTACACCAAGTGGAGATAGGGGCAGACGGCACCTATGTAGTCAGCTAGGGGTACACGAAACTACTGGGTAAATTCTCTAAGTCCTTGGGAGGGAACAACCTTTAAGTAGGAATGACTGGTGTGGGGCAGTGTAGGAATTACCCTTGGGTGGGTAGATCTGGGGTGGTGCAATATAGTATTTATCCTTGGGTGGATAGACGCGTCCTTACCGTTATCTTAGTTTATCCTAAGTCTAGTTGGCTACTTGGTGTTGTCATTTATCCCTAGTCGTACCGTACCAGGTTTATATCATACCCTAATTACTTTAATGATTGTATTGTTAAGGTTATAGGGCTCACTCAGACTTATGTCTGACCAAGTTGTTTTTATCTTTTTCCCCAACCCTCAGGTTCTCAGGGTGGGCCTAGCACTAGTGGGCTTTGATCAGATTGCTTTATCTTTCTTTTGGAGCTTGGACTCTTGAAGAAAAGTTCGGTTATCTTTTCTATTATGGCTATTAGTATGTAGTGGGATTATGTACTTATGTTTTAACGAGATGGATATTTTGTACTTGACTCTTGTTGGTTTTTGAGATGTAACCAAACATGTTTACCTTCTGCTGCAATGAAATGATGTTTTAAATTTCAAGTATTACTTATAATTGTCTTGTTGTAATTTTTCAGTTCTATATTCACTTAAATACTCCACCGAAGCTACGGCATTCCCTTTGTGAGTGACCTTAGCGGGTGTGGGGTGTTACACGTGGTATCAGAGCTCAAGGTTACTAGAACAGATAAAACTTTTGGAAAAGTATTTTTCTAAAAACATTTTTGGAAGAAGTATTTTCAAAAACATGTTTTTGAGAGAAAAGTTTTTGAAAGAAAAGAACATAATCCCCAAGAGCCATCTATCCTTCCTTCGATTCTCCGTTTTGAATCTCTTTCTCTTTCTCCTTTTGAATTTCCCCTCCGCGTATAGATGTCTTTTTAGGGTAAATAAGGACTTCCGTATGAAGGACGGAAGAACCACTTCAAGGGACTAAGACGTTTTCCAGGCCAAGAAGTTAGTCCAAGGAGGTGGAGGGCTTATGGGGACCTTTAAGATGGATGAGAGAGGAAGGTTCAAATTGCTATTAGGTAAATAAAGGACGAAACCTCATCGTGGTAAGAAGGCCACGAAAGGAGAATGTGAAGGGGGAGGCTAGTTGTTTTGGAGAAATGGGACACCTTGGGGTTGTCCAAAGAGGTAAGGACGAAGTACAGGATCTTCTGGAGGGTAGATGTATTCCCTCACGACGGGTATACCTGATGGGGGTAGGACCGTCTAAGTTGAAATTTGGTTCTCTCGATCATCCTGTTCGAACTTTATTCGACTCTGGTGCACCACATTCGTTTATCTCATCATCATTAGTTGAGTCACTGCACCTAGACACCAGTTTAGTAGATGATCCCGTGGTTGTTTCAAACCCAATTGGGAGGGCTCCACTTATTTGTCCATGATAGGTTTGAAGATTTCCATACTTAGCGTTGAGTTTAGGGGTGATGCTTTTGTTTGGGCTTCACGGGCTATGGGTTGATTTTAGGCATGGACTGGTTATCCAGTAATGGTGTCGTTCTTGATTGTGAAAGGAGAGTTTTTAGGCTTATGACCCGCTTGGGTAACACTCTCGAGATCTTTTGAAATCCCATAGATTCTGTTATGCTAAGTTATCTTGAATCGCTTGACGCTTCGGTCGAGAGTTTGCGATCTGTTAGAGTGGTCCGGGAATACTCGGATGTGTTTGGGGAGGTGAAGGGCTTACCTCCGAAGCGGGATATAGACCACCGAATATATCTGGTAGATGATGCTAAACCAGTATCTTTGTCAGTGCGCCACATGGCTCCTCGTGAGAGGAGGGAACTCCATAAGCAAGTAGGGGAGTTGTTTGAGAAGGGGTTCATAAGACAAAGTATATCGGAGTGGGGAGCTCCAGTAGTTTTAGCCACGAAGGCGGATGGGTCCCTTAGACTTTGTGTTGACTATAGAGAACTCAACAAGCTCACAAAGAAGAATAGACACCCATTGCCGAGTATTGAGGATCTCTTTGATCAGATTAGTTGGCGCCTCAGTGTTTTCGCAGTTGGACTTGGCCACGGGGTTTCATCAGTTGGGAGTGGCTGAGGATAGTATAGAGAAGACCGCCTTTAGGACTCCGGATGGTTTCTAAGAGTGGCTTGAGATGCCATTTGGTTTGACGAACGCCCCGCATACTTTGTTGATTGGATGAGTAGGGTGTTCAGGGAGTACCTAAATAACTTTGTAGTGGTCTTCGTGGATGACATCTTGGTCTTTTCTAAAAGAGAAATAAGTTTTCGTATGTGCTTAATAGGTTAAAGCAAAGCCAGTTATTTGATCAACGGTGGTTGTGGAGCGAGACTGGCAAGGACATCCAGAGTTGGACAAGTGCTTAATTATTTAGCCGTTTTTACTAGTATCATCTCACGTAGGTCGTCTGAATTCGAAGGAGGTATCCCTTGGGTGTTTGTCTGATATTGGTTTAGGCCTTTGGGGCTTGCACTTGGAGGATGTCGAGTTCGACTAGGATGGTCTGCGTGAGAGATGGATAGTTGTGACGATTTTGTATGGGAGAATATCCTGGTTTTCTCCAGAAGTGGAGAAAAGCATACCCTACATCTTAGGGAAGTGTTGGAGACTCTTCGAGCGCATAGTCTCGAGACAGCAAAGGTGGATGGAGTTTTTAGCATCCTATGATTTCGAGATAGCGTATACCCCTGGCAAGGGTAACGTGGTGGCGGACGCCTTGAGCGGAAAAAGGTTGTCCTTGAGTCCATCGTTCGTGGAACGACAAAGCTTGGAATTTATCTCGATGTTTGATTTCAGACCTTCCGTTGACTATATACCCGGTTTGCTAGCATCCCTGGAGGTCAGACCTACTCTTTTGAGACGGATTGGCGAGGCACAGCGGGACGACCCACAGTTGGTTGAGTTGGTAGAGAGGCTCATAAGGGGGGAGTCGTCCAGCCATTTGAGTAGGTATACCCTAGACGATAGGGGGTGCTTGCGTAGAGATGGTAGACTTTGTGTACCACAAGACGAGGGTTTGAGGAAGGCTATTCTTGATGATGCACACCGTTCAAGGATGACCATTCATCCCGGTGGGGATAAGATGTACCAAGACATGAAGCGAGTTTTATTTCGGGCCGGTATGAAGAAAGATATGGCCGAGTATGTCGCTAGATGCTTGGTGTGCCAACAGGTGAAAGACGGAGCAAAAGAAACCCGGTGGGTTGCTTCACCCATTGGAAGTTCCGCAACGGATGTGGGATAGCGTCTCGATGGATTTTATTGATGGGTTACCTAGATCGAGGAAGGGTAATACGGGAATTTGGGTTGTGGTAGACAGACTTACTAAGAGTCCCCATTTCATACCCGTGAAGAGCAAGAGGACTGCTCCATGGCTAGCTTCAGTCTATCTTCGAGAGTTAGTTCAGTTGCATAGGGAACATGACGTATTCCATGTGTCACATTTGAGGACGTGCCTACATGAGACCGCAGAGGTGGTAGAGCCGAGCTTGCTTAGAGAAGTAGAGGTAGAGCGTGATGCGACTATTCGATGAGCTCCTACCTGCATCCTTGGGTCAGAGATTAGGATGTTGAGAAACAGAGAGGTTCGACTAGTCAAAGTGCCAAGGGGAGAAGACGAGAGTAATGCTACTTGGGAGACAGAAGCGAAGATGCATTCATTTTACCCATTCCTTTTTGAGGGTATGTCTTTTAAATTTCTCCTTTATCGTTTGTCTAGTACTTATCTTATCTTTAGTATGTCCTCTCATTAGTACCTTTGACCTTTAGATGGGGAAAACCTATGGTTGAAACATGTGTTTGAGACATGTCATGTTTGATGGATGCGTGTGAATGCAAGTGGTTGCTCGTGGATGCATATACACACACTCTAGGCACTAGATCGGCTCAACCACTTCATATTGCATATTTCATATAATTGTGTGTAGGTAGCTATATTATTGGATGTATAATGGTTGTGTTATCACATGGATGATGCATTTTGGTGAATGATTGTGCAATCATGTAGAGATAGTGTTTGTCGATAAGGTTCTTTCGCATACATATTGGATGCATGGCACTATCATGGTTTGCATTAAGGAGGTCAACTAAACCAGTAGACCGCCTGATTTTGCATTAGACAGGGAACATATATACACACTTTTTGCATATGTTCATACAGCATTAGAAACTCTAAGGACAGTGGATGCCAGTGTTTGGTGGTTTGAGTAGATGGTTGTTTGGATGGTAGGATACGTTCTTCTTGACTTAGAGATTTCGGGGACGAAATCCTTTAAGTAGGGGAGAATGTAACACCCCGTATGTTGAATAACTTACTATAATATAAAACAGGGCAGAATTAAATTTAAAAATCTGAATCAGGGGAAACGGGCTATGCCATTGCGTTCGTCTCGGAAAAATACGCGAAATAGAGTCCGAGTTTTCGAAAATCGGAGTCTGTATGACCCCGATAAGGCACAAAGAAGTTTTCAGAAATTTAAAAACAGATTTAAAAACAAAATTTTCAATTTTCATAAGTGGCTGGAAAAATCCCGCCAGACCCAGGTGGTCGACCTGGGGGTCGACTGGGGAGTCGACCTCCCCCCCAGGTCGACTGGGGAGTCGGCCCTAGGGTCGACCTGGGAGTCGACCTCCCTGGTCGAGCCCAGGTGACCTGGGTGCACCTGCTTGTCTTTTGGGCTGTGTTTAAGTGGCTAGGACGTGATCTGACGGCTCTAATCTAATTTAGGGTTAATCTAATGGCCTAAAACACCTAACTACTCTATAAATATACCCTAAGACTACCCTAATTCATACTAAAAATAGATACAATGCCGTCATGCCGACAAAATGCAACTTGAAGGAGCCTCCATCAATTTGTAGAAGAAGATAACATCTCAAATAAATCTCTAATCAACTCTAGCAACTTAATCTTCTACTTAGGAGTGCTAATCAACAAGTTGTGATTTTTCTATAGCCTTAATGACCAATTATTGAAATGATTATGATAGGAGATAATGAGGTTATGGCTATGAATGTGGATCAATGCAAGTTATGCAAGTTATATGCTATGTGTTAATGATGTTATGCATGTTATGCAAGTTATATGCTATGTGTTAATGATGTTATGCATGTTATGCAAGTTATATGCTATGTGTTTGGTATGTTATGCAAGTTATGCAAGTCATATGCTACATGTTCATGATGTTATGCAAGTTATGCAAGTCATATGTTACATGTTCATGATGTTATGCAAGCTATATGCTATATGATCATGATGTTATGCAAGTTATGCAAGTCATATGTTACATGTTCATGATGTTATGCAAGTTATGCAAGCTATATGCTATATGATCATGATGTTATGCAAGTTATGCAAGTGTTCATGATGCTAGTTGCTATGATAAACATTGATCAATTATGACACCATGATTATGCAAGTTTGGTGTAAGATTATATGCAAGTTCATATATGATATGTTATGCAAGTTTGGTGTATGATTATATGCAAGTTCACATTAGACATGTTATGCAAGTTTGGTGTTTGATGATATGCAAGTAACATGTGCAAGTTTACACCTTAGTATGATATGCATACATATGCAAGTTAACCCCTTTGTATGTCATACATACATATGCAAGTTTACCCCTTTGTATGACATAAATAACTTATGCAAGTTAACCTCTTTATGACATATGTGATTCATGCAAGTTTGGGTTGATTATTTATGCTAGTTGGGTTGATGCTATATGCATGTTGACACCTTTAAACCCATGTTGATGCTAATGTTATGCAAATTGAACCCATTGTATTTGTGATGAATCTTCCCTTTTATGTCATGTTCGCGAATTACGTGGGGAACGATGGGGTTAATATACATGTTAATGAAATGGTGTGAAGTTGGTATGATTATGCATACCATAAAGTGGATGGACATAATTAAGTCAATTATGTACATCGCTAAATTTGTAATTAATTAGGGATAATTAATACAAATTATGGGGGTGATTAATTAGGTGTAATTAATCGACTAAGACACGAGTTTGGACCCTTTTGTAGCATAAGACTGCCCGGAACCGACCGGCATATCCAGCGGCTACAAATGATTGGTCCAATGTGAGAGGTCTTAGGCACAAACTAAATACGTGACAAGTGTATAGACACGAGGTTAGACTCGGTTATGGCGTAAGGCTGCCCGGACCCAACCGGCAAATCCAGCTGCCATAAAAGATAGTCTAATGTGAGAGGTCTTTACAACGGTTACGTTCTTAATCAATTAAGAAACACTTAACCAGATAAGCATGTAGTGGGGCATAAAGGGTTAAGTGGGTGCCTTGGGTGGCATGTGGAGATTAAGTAAGTGCCTTGGGTGGCATGAGAAAATCTAGTGGTTGCCTTAGGTGGCAATAGAAAATATGATTAGAATACTTAACCAAAGTGGAACATGTAATTAAACATGATTAAAGGGTTAAGTGGGTGCCTTGGGTGGCATGAGGAAATCTAGTGGTTGCCTTGAGTGGCAATAGAAGACAAGATTATAATACTTAACCAAAGTGGGACATGTAATTAAACATGATTAAAGGGTTATGTGGGTGCCTTGGGTGGCATGTAGAAATCTAGTGGGTGCCTTGAGTGGCAATTGAAACATGATTAGATGACTTAACAAAACCTTAACATGTAGGTGGGCATGATTATGAAAAGGGGTTATGTGGGATGCACTAGATTAAATGACAAGCTTAAGTAGTAGCTTGTGGGGCCCTTGAGTGGCAATTGAAATATGATTAGATGACTTAACCAAACCTTAACATGTAAGTGGGCATGATTATGAAAAGGGGTTAAGTGGGATGCACTAGATTAAATGACAAGCTTAAGTAGTAGCTTGTGGGGCCCTTGAGTGGCAATTGAAATATGATTAGATGACTTAACCAAACCTTAACATGTAAGTAGGCATGATTATGAAAAGGGGTTAAGTGGGATGCACTAGATAAAATGACAAGCTTAAGTAGTAGCTTGTGGGGGCCCATTTCAACCAGTAACCCATATGTATCTTATTGGGCTCGACCCATGTCGAGGACGGGACACACGTACTGGGCTTGACTATAAGAGGCCAAACGGGGCAGCGGTGGCAACGCGAGTCCAACGGGTTTCATATGCGTGTGTGGACCCGGGCTGGTAGGTAAGACGTTGTTGCATCGTGTAGATATAAGCCGTGCACCATTGATATTATCGGGTTGCCACTTTGGGGAGTGATACACCCTATTGTGGGGCCACCACGGGTATCTACGGTAGGGAGCCGATCGCTTGGGAGTAGTGGGTACACCTAGTGGAGATAGGGGCAGACGTCACCTATGTAGTCAGCTAGGGGTACACGAAACTACTGGGAAAATTCTCTAAGTCCTTGGGAGGGATCAACCTTTAAGTAGGAATGACTGGTGTGGGGCAGTGTAGGAATTACCCTTGGGTGGGTAGATCTGGGGTGGTGCAATATAGTATTTATCCTTGGGTGGATAGACGCGTCCTTACCGTTATCTTAGTTTATCCTAAGTCTAGTTGGCTACATAGTGTAGTCATTTATCCCGAGTCGTATCGTACCAGGTTTATATCATACCCTAATTACTTTAATGATTGTATTGTTAAGGTATAGGGCTCACTCAGACTTATGTATGACCCCGTTGTTTTTATCTTTTTCCCAACCCTCAGGTTCTCAGGGTGGGCCTAGCACTAGTGGGCTTTGATCAGATTGCTTTATCTATCTTTTGGAGCTTGGACTCTTGAAGAAAAGTTCGGTTATCTTTTCTATTATGGCTATTAGTATGTAGTGGGATTATGTACTTATGTTTTAACGAGATGGATATTTTGTACTTGACTCTTGTTGGTTTTTGAGATGTAACCAAACATGTTTACCTTCTGCTGAAATGAAATGATGTTTTAAATTTCAAGTATTACTTATATCTGTCTTGTTGTAATTTTTCAGTTCTATATTCACTTAAATACTCCACCGAAGCTAAGGCATTCCCTTTGTGAGTGACCTTAGCGGGTGTGGGGTGTTACAGTACAGCCCAATCAAGATCATCAGTAATCACCCAAATGATGTGAAGACCTCTAGTCTTCAATCACCGTCATCATCCTCGACACCACGTCGAATCAGTTATTCAGAATGGGATAAACCCGGTCTTTCTGAATAACTCGCTTATATAATAAACAAGTGCTACACAAACACAACATATGACTCATTCCAATTCAGAATATTCTTTTATTCAAATATTCTTACACTTTGGGAAAGGTTCCCATTAATTTTATCAAAGATAAATTCTTTAAATTTATTCTTTAATCTTCCTTTGAATATCAATTCAAACTAGTCGGGATAAGCGAACCACACCGAAGTAATCATTTATTTTATTTTCCAACCCCAACCTATTCATCCCATGAAGTAAAACTGGTCATACTTCATATCTAACACCACGGTGTTATCGGTAAATTCAATTACCATTTCATATTCAAATCTAATTAAAGTTTTAACTATCGCCTGGAGCAAAACTGGTGATACTCCATTCTCGATCATTTCAATCAAATTAAAGATTCATTAAAACTCCATTTGGTTTTAATCTTCCCAAAAATCAATATCCTGTCTTTAACTAGGTTAAAGAAACAATGTCATCTAAAACACGGTTAATGATAAACCCAAAATCACATTCATTAATTATCGGGTTAAGAACAGTGTTATTTAAAACACAATTCACGATAAACCGAAAAATCAATTTTCAATTCAAATCCAATTAGATATTATTTATTTGGTATACTTCATTAAATCTAAATAAAAAGATTTATTCTTTTTCTCAACTGGGTTGAAGAACAGTGTTAATGAAGACACTATCCAAGACAAAACCCAAATCACATTTGACATTAAATACAAGGCTCTGAATAGAAAATATATCGGCTTATATTCAATATAAAATTCTACGACCAACAAATATCGTATTGGAAATAAAAATATAAAAATATCTTTCAAATTTCCATAACAATATCTGCAAAATCACGAAATCCAACATCGAAATATTCCAGAGACAATTTCGATTCAAATCCATTTCCACTTTATATATTGGAAATTTTGGTTATTTTCTAAACCATTTCAAATCCACTTTATTTATTTAAAAAATAAATGAATTATTATTCTAGTTAAAAACTAATTCATTTCGATAAAAACCTATTTTTATCTTTTCAAATTTGGAATTTTTCACCTCAATTCTTCACAAATCATTTCTTATGATTTTACACAATTGTTACTATTTTTAATAATTTTATCAAGGCCCATAAATTCGAATTCCATCAACGGCGAACGAACTGCACTTACAACGACCTTTTCCAAATTTGATTTGGACATAATTCCAAATCCAACCGGTAGATCTCAAATATCGAATATTCATTAGAAAGCTCTTTTCGAAACGAACCCAACGGTTCTGGTTTTAGGAGAATCCGATGGTCGGATCTCCTGCAATATCCATTCGAAGTCAATGGTCGAAATTCGGGAACTGCCGCGGCGCGGCGTGTTCTATTCAGGCCATTTAATATATATATATATATTTATTTATTTATTTATAATATATTATATATATTTCGTCGATTTCCTTTCAAAACGTATTTTATAAATCGTTTAAAATTCGTTTTCGAAGCGATTTCAACTTCATATTCAATTTCAAATCAAAATTGAATATTCCACTTTATCGATATACAAATGATAATATTTTCAAAACGTTATATTTTTAAATCAATTCCTTTTCGATATTCATCATAAAAATGAATAAAATCAGTATAAATATCGTTCATGTCAAAATGGCATCACTCTAACCAACACGGCTTTATATATATCAATAACTTCGTTATTCTATTCAACAAATGAGTATTTTCTTCAACACGTGAATATTTATTTTTCTATTCAACATATGAATTTGTACTTCTATTCAACACATGAATATTTGTTTTTCTATTCCACACATGAATTTATATTTCTATTCAACACATGAATATTTGTTTTTCTATTCAACACATGAATTTATATTTCTATTCAACACATGAATATTTATTCTATTCAGCACATGAATATTTGTTTTTCTATTCAACACATGAATTTATATTTCTATTCAACACATGAATATTTATTCTATTCAACACATGAATATTTGTTTTTCTATTCAACACATGAATTTATATTTCTATACAACACATGAATTTATATTTCTATTCAACACATAAATTTATATTTCTTATTTTCCAATATGGAATGAGGCCCAATCAATTACCATATAACGTTAATTATATGGTTTCCCTACAACACATGTATATAACAGCAACGATAAATCATCAACCATCATCCAGAGTGCACCACACAGCTGCATAAGCATTAAATATCAAGAATTGACGCTTAAACAGTCTGCCAACCCATCGATTGACATACAACTAAATAATCGGGATTAGTGTACGTCAAATATCATCCCAAGACCCATGTGGGGTTTCAAATCAACAAACACAGATTTTTATTTGTGCAGTTGGGCGATGTGTAAAATTTATCGTCCCAATCAATATTAGTCAAATTAGTGTATATAAACAAATCGTCCGATTTGTTTATTACTATTTATTTTATATACACGTTAAAATCATATTTTTAAGTATAAAATATTTTCCACTATAAAATATTTTATTTCATTTCACATCACACAATCAAATTTCACAACACAACAATTAAATAAACAAGTCATCCATGGTCTGTGGACGATGGGTGTCGGGTGCTACTAAGCACTGTCTGCATCCTAGTATATATTTCAAACTAGAAATAAATTAAAGGTGAGGAGTTCTCACCGATCAGCTAAACCAAACACCACGACTCTTCATATGTAGAAAATATTCGCCGTGTTTTGCATGAGATCTGTTTCACGCAGTACATGTTAAAAATCACATTTTTAACATCGCTACTTGTATAGAAAAGATTATATTTTTACAACGCTATATATATAGAAAAGATTATATTTTTACAACGCTATATATATAGAAAATATTATATTTTTACAACGCTATGTATATTTTTAACCAACGATCTATATGAATAAAAATCACATTTTTACCTAATCTATTTTATATAGAAATTCGGCTTTTAAAACAATGTTATTTTCTATTTTAAAACAATGCGAACTTTCTAATTTAAAACAACGCAAATTTTCTAATAAGAAAGCAATGTATATTTTCCTCAAAAACTGATTTTTTTGCAATGTATATATTAAATAAAAACTGAATTTGATTAACTAAAGAAAAGAACTCACTGTATAATTCGGCGAAGGAGGTGGGCTGTGTCAAACGGAGGTGGTCAGGGGCGGAGTTGACGGCCGCTAGTGGAGGTGCAGGCAGACTAAGGCACTCGCGGCGGTGTCCTTAGCGTTGGATTGTGGCGGTTTGAAGATTTGGGGCTAGGGTTTTTGCCATGGAGAGGGTTAGGGCTTTGGGATTGTCGGAGAAGAAGGTGGGAGGGTTTTCCGGCGGAGGCGCAGCGATTAGGGGGTGAGGGGGAAGGCGGTCGCCAATTGTCGGCGGTGGAGGAGGAACGAAGAGCCTGTCTCTTTTTTTTTTCTTTTGATTTTGAACGGCTGAAGGGAGAGAGTGGTTGAGAGAGAGAGGGTTGACCAATTTTAATTATATACATATTTCTAATTACTTAATTTCAAAAAGTAACTTTTAAATCCGATCTCCAATCAAGACCCAATGTCTATCGCCTGTAACGGCCCAGATTTTTTGTATATTTAGTTTAATATTTAAAAATGTTTTATTTTTTTGGAATTTTAAATGGTTTAATTTCAATAATTTTGAATATTTTATTTTATTCCGAAATGGTAGAAATTTAGTGGATCTGCAATATAATGTGAACTGGCAGTATAAAAGGATAAATTTTTAATTTACAATAGTACGTTTACAAAGGATGTAGTAGCTAACGAACTCGGATTTCGATGAAATCAGTTTCTTTAAATCCGAAATGATGAAATTAAGTAACCAACCAAGTTACGTCAAAAATGGCATCCGTATGTGGAAAAGAAAAAATAAAAGGACAAAATTTGAACTAAATTTTGACGGTAATTGGAATTTGCTAATGCTAACGGCAAAACTGGAACCTGAGACCTATCCAGGAAAATTCTAAACATAGGATATTAGCTATATATGAAATCTGGGAAAATCCTATAACGGATATAGAAAGTTATTAAGGAAACAAAATTTAAATAAATTATTTGAAAATCTAAACGAACTCCGATTTTTTATTTGAATACATAGGATTGAAGTACGTTAAAAACCGGACTAGATGGCGGAAGAATTTCTGAAAACCGTTATCGTTTGATACTCCAACATGAGACCGGAAGGTGTTGAAACTAACACAAAACACTATTTTGAATTTGAAATTAAATTATTTGAAAGTTCAAACAAATTCAAAATTGATATATTTTTATATAGTATTGAAGAGCAAGAAAAATTGAACAACATGGTTGAAAAAGATTTCGGATAAGGTATCAATAAGAAAGTCAAATTAACGTCCGAAAAGGGTTGAGAAAACACACTTTACTATTCATAAATTATTAAATTTATTTATAATTTAATTAATTTAAGGATTAATCCTAGCCATCCATTTTCGACCGTTGGATTCGCGCCACCTTAGCAATCCATGTGACTCCTTCGGCTATAAATAGCCCCCCCCCCCCCTTTCATTTTAAACTCACTCCTCCTCCTCCTCTTTCAAGCTTTGGCAATGGCAGAAATAATAATAAAATATTAGGAAATAGGGAAAAGGGAAGGAAGGGAGAAAGTAGGGCAAGACGGGGAGCTATGACTCTTAGGCAGAGGCTTAGGCTTCACAGGGAAAGTTTTTAAATAATATTTATTTATTTATTTGTGTAATATATATATATATATTATAATTAAAATAAAATTTGTAAAAATAAATATCAGAACATTCTAAGGGTGACAGAGAGGATAGTGTCTAAGGCTTGAGTTTGGAAAATATAGTTTCCTGCTCTCCCTGGCTATCCCTAACTGATCCGACGGATGGGATGATTAATTTAAATTTAAATTTAAAATTTAATTTGAATTTAATTTAAATTTAAAACAGACCAGGGGCATTTTCGTAATTTTTAACCATAAACTTTAAAAGCTTATAACTTTTTCAAAACAAGTCGGATTTCCACGAAACAAGGACCGTTGGATTCTTATCGAAAAATACTTTAAAATGAGTGGAAGCAGATTTTTGATCCGGGTTAAAATTTTTAAGTTATAATTAAATGAATATTTTTAAATATTTTATTTAAAAATTAAATTTAACTAATATTAAAATGGTTTTTCAATTTTAAAAAAAATTGGATTTGGCTAGGGATGGGAAAGTAGGATTTTTTAGAAGGGCAGAGAAGGTAATTTGGCTAATAACGCAATTAGAAATTAATTAAGGTAAAAATAATTTAATTAATTTAATTAAATATATATTCATTTAAATTAGGTAAATATTGTAAATAGCATAACTTTTTCATAAATTAACAAAATTTAACGAAACAGGATCCGTTGGGATCGTATGGACGAGCACTACGCAATGGAACTGACCGCAAGTGGATGGGAGCTCATTTGGATTTATGGTGAAATTTAACGTCTGAACCAAATCAATGACCGATTATCGTTATTCAACGATAAACCGTCCAATGTGAGTAAATCTTACTAACTCTGAACACTTTATATTTTTATAAAGTATTTTTAGAACTGATAATTATTGGTTGAATTGCTGAGTGTTGATTGTTTGGTTAAACAGCTAGACAATTGATTGAAAATACCGATATAGTTATATATATCGTTAACCGATGTTGATTTTGTTTATCAGAATACCTCATATTGAAATGAAATTGATGTGAATTATATTATGTAACATCTGTGGATGCAGGGAAATAGGTCGGAGGGATCCAACTGGATTCCTCAACATTTATTTACCGTTTTTCATATATTCTGTTATATGATGTGTTATATCATCTGTCGTTGAACCGGTGTGTTTGGATGATGATTAAACCTTTTGATTTGGTATTTTTATACCATAAATGATAACGGGAAGTGAAAATGAATTTTCAAAATATATTTTGAAAATAAATTATTTATATAAAATCAATAGATTTTATATATAAAAGGAAAAGAGTTTCATAGAGGAAAATAATTATAGAATCAAAGAAATTGAGTAAAGGAAAATATTTGTGAAATCAAATATAAAGGAGAAGATTTGAAAAGAAAAACAAACATAGAGGAAAAACATTTGTAAAACAAATGTAAAGGAAAATATTTGCAAATCAAATAGAATAGGGAAAAATTAGCTATTTGTGAAACCTTTACAAATAGAAATCAAAAGGGAATCATTTGTAAAACGATTACAAATGGAATTGAAAAGCGAATATTCATTTAGGAAATAAAGGAAAGTTAAAAGAGATATTTATGTAAGGAATAAATGGAAAAGTTAAAAGTAATAATTATTTGTTAAATAAATAGAAGTAAAAAGGGAATAGTTATTTGTTGACTAAACAAATAGAAAAAAGTATTATTCAAAAGAGTTATTCAAAAAGTGTTATTCAAAAGAGTTATTCAAAAGAGTTATTCAAAAGGAGTTATTCAAATGGAATTATTCAAAAGAGAAATTTCAAAGGGGTTAATTCAAAGAGTTAATCAACCAAAGTTAAACTGTCAGAGTTAAACTGTCAGAGTTAAACAGTTAGACTTAAACCATTAGAGTTGATCAGAAAAGTTAGTCAGTTAGAGTTAAACCGTTAAAGTTAAACAGATAGAGTTAAACCATTAGAATTAAACTGTTAGAGTTAAACTATTAGAGTCTAACAGTTGGAGTTAATCTATTAGAATTAAACCGTTGGAGTTAAGCTGTTAGAGTCAAACAGTTAGAGTTAGTTAGTTAGAATTGACCAGTAGAGTAAATCAGTTAGAGTTAAGCGGTTTGAATCAAATCGGACTAGAGTTATCCGAATATAGTAACCGAATAAAGGGTTAAATTGAATATTAGTTATTCAATTAGAGTTGATCGAACTTAGTTATTCGAGATAGAGTTAAACAGAAGTAGTTATTCAGTATAAATTGCCATTTAGCACGACTGCTAGCGAAATTCGCAGGGCTGCAGATAGCCTAAGGTGGTCGGATGTTTCCTGAGGGAATCAGGCGTAACCATTGTGATCACTGCAATCTAGAGTCAAGCGAATGAAATTAAATCAAATGTTAGCTATTCAAAATGAAGTTAAAAACAGACATAGTTAGTCGAATATAAGTTAATCGAATATTAGTTATTCAATAATAGTTAGTCAAATTAAGTTAAATAAGTTGAGTTAAATAAGTTGAGTTAATTAAGTTAAGTTAGTCAAGTTGAGCTGATCAAGTAAGTTGGTCTAGTTGAGTTAATCAAGATGAGTTAATCAAACCGAGTTATCCAAATAAGAGTTAATCCAGTAAAAGTTAATAGAATAAGGGTTATAGATTATAGTTAACCGAATAGGAGTTGATAAATTAGTTGTTCGTGTATTTATTTGAGCCAAAAAGATAAAGTCATATTAAAGTTATTATATTTCGGACGCAGGGGATTATAACACCATTATTATAATCAAATGACTTCCGTAAAGGAAGTGGATTCGTAAATAGAATCCGAGAGTTACGTAAGTAAGTGGTTGAAAGTGTAAAAAGATGCACTATGTCTGTTTCGAAGTTAGAAATGTTGTTCAGTTAAGGTCTGAGAGGTAATTATACCCCAACTTGATTGACTTCGGTTTTAACTAAGAAGTGGATAAGTTCGATAGTGAAAAGTGGTTAAGTGAATTTAGTTAATGAGTGTAACAACCCGTATTTTCAATAACCTGTAATAACATAAATCGAGGCAGAATTTAATTCTAAAATGGGAATCAAGGGAAACGGGCTATGCCATTGTGTTCGTCTCAGAAAAATACGCGAAATAGAGTCCGAGTTTTCGAAAATCGGAGTCCGTATGACCAAGATATGGCCTCGCGAAGTTTCACGAAAATTCCCAAATTAAAGTATACTTAATTAAGTGAAATGGGTTGTGTAGATATATATATATATATATTGATATATATATATATATAATTGAAAATTTAATAAATAAATATGCAAAAATGCTCAAAACAGTGAATTGGGAGAGGGGAATAACCGAACCGGCCGATTTTTGAAGTCGACCCGAGCCCGCTGGGTCGACTAGGGGTTAATCCAGGGTGTTTGGCTGTCAACCCGTGGGCCGATTCGCTCAAGTGCAGATTTTGCATTTGAATGGTTCTCATGGTCCATCTTTAATCTAAAGGCCCTAGATGGTTCCTACACTTGACTTCTTCCCCAAGACATGCTTTGATGGCTTGGATTGAATCTAGGGTTAATCCTATGGCCTAAAACACTTGCCTAATCTATAAATAAGACCCTAACCTACCCTAATTCATTCATAATTAAACCTAGTGACTAAACTATGGCAAAATGCTAGCTCTCATGGCCTCCACTAATTTTAGGAAGAGGGTTGCATACTAATCACTCTCTAATCAACTTCTAATCCCTTCTTAGCATCTTAATCTTCTTCATTTGGTGTTCAAAGTTGCTAGTTGTGAGTTTCTATCACTTTGATGATCTTTTGGTAAACTAATTAGATGAGATGTGATGAGATTTATGGTTTTGTATGTGGGTTAATGAGCTTTGAATCATATGATATGATGTTAGCATTAATCTTATGTTTATGCATGTTGAGTATGTAAGCTTATGCAAGTTTAATATGATGTATGTTATGTTTGCATGATGCTAAATATGCAAGTTGTGGGCTATGTAATCATATGCATGTTATGCAAGTTCATGGTAATATGCTATGCAAGTTACATGTTTGTTAATATGCAAGTTACATGTTTGTTAATATGCAAGTTACATGTATGTAAATATGCAAGTTACATGTTTGTTAATATGCAAGTTACATGTTTGTTAATATGCAAGTTACATGTATGTAAATATGCAAGTTACATGTTTGTTAATATGCAAGTTACATGTTTGTTAATATGCAAGTTACATGTATGTAAATATGCAAGTTACATGTTTCTTTATATGCAAGGTACATGTTTATTAATATGCAAGTTCATGATGACACATTATGCAAGTCTATAAGCTAATATGCAAGTTTGTTATGCAAAATGAATATGTAAGTTATGTGACATGTTATGCAAGTTCATATGCAAGTTATGTGTTTGTTAATATGCAAGATGGCACCTTTGAAACATGTTCATTCATATGCAAGTTGACACCTTTTATATGTGTTATATCATGAACGAAATTACGTGGGAACGATGGGGTAATTAAATGCATAAGTTAATAAGATTGTGTGAAATTAATATAATTATGCATAACACAAAATAAATAAACATAGTATGGGAATTTGCCTATTTGGTTAGGTGTACCCATACTATGTGTTGGGAATTTACCTATTGAGTTAGGTCTACCCCATGGGAATTTACCTATTAAGTTAGGTCTACCCATGTTATGAAAAGCTTGACATTAATTAGGGATAATTAATATGGGGGTGATTAATTAGGTGTAATTAATCGACTAAGACACGAGGTTGGACTCATTTGTAGTGTAAAACTGCCCGGACCCGACCGGCTTAACCAGTTGCTACAAATGTCAGCCCAATGTGAGAGGTCTTGGCCATAAATTAAATACGTGATTAAGGTAAAGACACGAGGTTAGACTCTGTTATGACGTAAGACTGCCCGGATTCTACCGGCTTAACCAGGCGGTCATAACAGTCAGTCTAATGTGGGAGGTCTTTACGGGAGATCACGGTCTTAATTAATTAAGAAACACTTAACCATTATAGCATGTAGTGGGACATGAGGGGTTAAGTGGGTGCCTTGGGTGGCATGTGGAATCTTAAGTGGGTTGCCTTGGGTGGCAATAGAAAATACGATTAGAATACTTAACCAAGAGAAACATGTAATTAAACATGATTAAAGGGTTAAGTGGGATACACTAGATATTTGACAAGCTTAAGTGGGTAGCTTGTGGGGGCCCATTTCAACCAATATCCCAAACGTATCTTTGTGGGCTCGACCCATGTCGAGTGACGGGACACGCATATTGGGATTGATTATAAGAGGCCAAAACGGGTTAGCGGTGGCAACGCAAGTCCAACGGGCTTCATATGCGTGAGGGGGCCCGGGCTGGTAGATAAGCCGTTGTTGCATCGTGTAGATATAAGCCGTGCACCGTTAATTATATCGGGTTGCCACGTTGGGGAATGGTACACCCCATGGTGGGGCCAGCACGGGTATCTACGTTAGGGAGCCGATCGAATGGGGAGTAGTGTGTACACCTAGTGGATTGTAGGGCCCCGTGGCGCCTACTTGGTCACCTAGGGGTACGCAAGTACTATTAAGTTAATTTTATAAGCCATGGGTGGGATCAACCTTTAAGTTAGGAACGACTGGTGTGGTGCAGTTTAGTAATATACCTTGGGAAGGGTAGATGCGTCTTTATCCTTTATCTTAGTTTAGTTGATTGCTTAGGGTAGCTATTCATCCCTATATGTTACCGTATATCAATTCATGTCTTCTCTGGTTACTTTAACGATTGTATTGTTAAAGTTATAGGACTCGCTCAGACTTATGTCTGACCCCGTTGTTTTTATCTTTTTCCCAACCCTCAGGTCCTGTGGTGGATCCTAGCAGTAGTGGAGCTTGATCGGATTGCTGTTCCAGTCTTTAGGAGCTTGGGTAGATGTAAAGCTCCAGTTATCCAGTTATCTTTTCTTTTGTTTTGGCTATTGTATGAGAGTGGGATTATGTACTTCTTTATTTTGATGGATATTGTACTTGACTTTTATTATGGGTTTATGATGTAACCAGACATGTTTTACTTCCGCTGTTATGAGATGATGTTTTAAAATTCCAAGTACTATTTATATCTGTCTTGTTGTAATTTTTCTGTTCTATATTCACTAAAATACTCCACCGATGTTATGGCATTCCCTTTGTGAGTGATCATAGCGGGAGTGGGGTGTTACACGTGGTATCAGAGCTTAAGGTTACCAGAACAGATAAAATTTTTTTTTTATAGAAAAAACTATTTTCTAAGAGTATTTTCGAAGAAAGTATTTTCAAAAACATGTCTTTTAAAAGAAAAGTTTTTGAAAAAGAAAAGCATAATCCCCAATAGCCATATCTTTATCTTTCGGAATCTCCTTTTTGAATCTTTCCTCTTTCGTTTCAGCATGGCTGAAGATCTTAACATCCCGGAGGGTTTAGTTATACCACTATGGTATAGGAGGTTGCAAGAGGCTAGGGCCGCGGCTGCGGGTCCGGCCAATGCTACTACACCAGAGACAACCGTTCCTCCTCCTCAGCCTAGAGTGGATAATTTTGCTAAGGTTTGCAAGGAGTTCAAGGCTATAGGAGGAAAACCTTTTCTTGGTTCAGAGACTTTCGTAGAGGCTAGAGATTGGCTTAAGGAAGTGGAAGAGTTGCTAGATATCTTTGAAGTGGAAGAGGGAAAGAAAGTCAAGTTGGCGGCTTGGTTAATGAAGGGAGAGGCCTCATTCTGGTGGGAGGTCACTAATGGAGAACGCCCTGTTGACTCTTGGGCAGATTTTAAGCAAAGGTTTGGGGCTAAGTTTCTCTCAAGGGCGGAAGAGAATCTGTTTATGGAGAAGTTCTTGAATTTGAAGCAAGGGAATCTCACGGTGAAAGAATATGTCAACAAATTCAATCAATTAGCAAGGTTTGGCATAGAGTTGGTGAATACACCGGAGAAGAAGGCTTTGAGGTTCGTTAGAGGCTTGAACGAATCATTGCAAGGAATAGCTATGACTCACATTCCTATGGGGGCCACTTTTGAGAAGCTTGTCTACATGGCACTTATGCATGAGGATGATAAGAATTCTAAGGCACCAGAGAAAAAGGGGGATCAGAAGAAACCGCAACAGCAACAACAAGGCAAGGGCGGAAAAGGCAATGGTGACAAAAAGAAGACGAAGAAGAAGTGCTTCAATTGTGGAACACCAGGACACCTCAGTAAGGATTGTCGCAAAAAGAAGAAGACCGGTTGCTTTCATTGTGGTGAAGCAGGGCATCTTGTGAAAAACTGCCCAAAGAAGGGGAAGAAGACGGGGTCTACCTCAGGAGGCCTGGTGCAATCTCTTATAGCACCACCTCAGTCAGGGGGGCAAGTTCAGGTTCTCTCAGTTCCACCGATTCAGCAGAGAGGTAGAACTATTTCCGTTGAAAGTCTGGTTTTTCTGTTTGATCATCCAGTTCGTACTTTGTTTGACTCTGGCGCATCGCATTCTTTTATCTCATCATCGTTAGTTGAGTCACTGCACTTAGACACCAGTCTAGTTGATGATCCCTTGGTTGTCTCAAACCCAATTGGGGGCTCCATATATCTGTCTATGATATGTTTGGGTTTGAAGATTTCTATACTTAGCGTTGAGTTTAGATGTGATGCTTTTGTATTGGGCTTCACGGGCTATGGGTTGATCTTGGGCATGGACTGGTTATCCAGTAATGGTGCCGTTCTTGATTGCGAAAGGAGAGTTGTCAGGCTCATGACCCGCTTGGGTAACACTCTCGAGATCTCTTGCAATCCCATGGAATCTGTTTTGCTAAGTTATCTTGAATCGCTCGATGCTTCGGTCGAAAGTTTGTGTTCTGTCAGAGTAGTCCGGGAATATCCGGATGTGTTTGAAGAAGTAAAGGGTTTGCCTCCGAAGCGGGAGATAGATTTCCGAATTTATTTGGTGGATAATGCCAAACCAGTGTCTTTGCCAGTACGCCACATGGCTCCTCGTGAGAGAAGAGAACTTCATAAGCAAGTAGGGGAGTTGCTTGAGAAGGGGTTCATAAGGCGAAGTATATCGGAGTGGGGAGCTCCAGTAGTGTTTGCCACGAAGGCGGATGGGTCCCTCAGACTTTGTGTGGATTATAGGGAACTTAATAAGCTCACGAAGAAGAATAGACACCCATTACCGAGGATAGATGATCTCTTTGATCAGTTGGTTGGCGCGTCAGTATTTTCGCAGATGGACTTAGCTACAGGGTTTCATCAGTTAAGAGTGGCGGAGGACAGTATAGAGAAGACTGCTTTCCGGACTCCGGATGGTTTTTATGAGTGGCTAGTGATGCCATTTGGGTTGACAAACGCCCCCGCATACTTTGTTGATCTCATGAGTAGAGTGTTCAGAGAGTATCTGAATAAGTTTGTAGTAGTTTTTGTGGATGACATCTTGGCCTTTTCCAAGAATGAAGAAGAGCATGCCTTACATCTCAAGGAAGTGTTGGAGACTCTTCGAGCGCATAGTCTTAAAGCTAAATTCTCTAAATGCCATTTTTGGAGAAGAGAAGTGCGATTCTTAGGGCATGTGGTCTCTAAGGAAGGGATAGCTGTGGATCCCGCAAAGATAGTATCTATCCAGGATTGGAAAGTTCCTAGAAATGCTACCGAGGTAAGAAGTTTCTTGGGGTTGGCAGGATATTATAGGAAGTTCATCAAAGACTTCGCGAAGATATCAGCCCCATTAACCCGCTTGACGAAGAAGAATCTGGTTTTCTCATGGGATGTAGATTGTGATGATGCTTTCCGACGGTTAAAGAGAGCTTTGACCACCGCTCCAGTTTTAGTGCTTCCAGATGGGAGTAAGCCGTTTGTTGTTTATACCGATGCTTGTGGAACAGGATTAGGCGCAGTCTTGATGCAGGAGGGAAGGGTAATAGCCTATGGAGGGAGACAATTGAGAGTGCATGAGAAGAATTACCCTACCCATGATCTAGAGTTGGCCGCGATTGTTTTCGCACTTAAGTCTTGGCGCCATTATCTTCTTGGTGAGAGATTCGAGTTGTTCACCGACCATAAATCATTGAAGTACTTATTCTCTCAGAAGGATTTAAACTTAAGACAGCAAAGGTGGATGGAGTTCTTAGCATCCTATGATTTCGAGATAGCGTATACCCCTGGTAAGGGTAACGTGGTGGCAGACGCCTTAAGTAGAAAAAGGCTATCTTTGAGTCCATTGTTCGTGGAACGACGAAGCTTGGAGTTTCTTTCTTTGTTTGACTTCAGACCTTCTGTTGATTTTGTACCTGGTTTGTTGGCATCCTTGGAGGTTAGACCT
Source organism: Allium sativum (assembly GCA_030737875.1). NCBI lineage: Eukaryota > Viridiplantae > Streptophyta > Magnoliopsida > Asparagales > Amaryllidaceae > Allium > Allium sativum. Next base: position 61,446,506 of record CM060924.1, read on the forward strand.
ACTCTTTTGAGACGGATTGGCGAGGCTCAGCGAGACGACCCACAGTTGGTTGTGTTGGTAGAGAAGCTTATAAGAGGGGAGTCGTCCAGCCATTTGGGTAGATACACCATAGATGATAAGGGATGGTTGCATAGAGACGGTAGACTTTGTGTACCGCAAGATGAGGGTTTGAAGAAGGCTATTTTGGATGATGCACATCGTTCAAGAATGACTATTCATCCCGGTGGAGACAAAATGTACCAAGACATGAAGAGAGTTTTCTTTTGGGCCGGTATGAAGAAAGATGTGGCCGAGTATGTGGCTAGATGCTTAGTGTGCCAACAAGTTAAAGTGGAGCAAAGGAAACCCGGTGGGTTGCTACACCCATTGGAAGTTCCACAGTGGAAGTGGGATAGTGTCTCGATGGATTTCATCGACGGGTTACCGAGATCGAGGAAGGGCAATACGGGAATTTGGGTTGTGGTAGACAGACTTACAAAGAGTGCCCATTTTATACCCGTAAAGAGTAAGAGGACCGCTCCATGGCTTGCTTCAGTCTATGTTAGAGAGATTGTTAGATTGCATGGCGTACCATCCAGCATTGTGAGTGATCGAGATCCTATTTTCACTAGTGAGTTTTGGAGAAGTTTGCAAGAGGCGGTAGGGACTCAGTTGTGTTTGAGCACCGCATATCATCCTCAGACGGACGGTCAGACCGAGAGGGTGAACCGTATCTTAGAAGATCTTTTGAGGCTTTGTATCTTGGATTTTGGAGGTACATGGGAAGAACATCTTCCTTTGGTGGAGTTCGCATATAATAACAGCTTTCAGTCCAGTATTGGTATGGCTCCTTTCGAAGCTCTTTATGGAAGGCCTTGTCGATCTCCTACATGTTGGTGGGAATCTACGGATAGGATCTTGCTTGGGCCGGATATGGTTAGAGAGACTTCAGAGAAGATTGATTTAATTCGAAAAAGGATGAAAGCAGCGCAAGATAGACAGAAATCTTATGCGGATCGGAGAAGGACGGATCTTGAGTTTGAGGTTGGGGACATGGTTTTTGTCAAAGTATCTCCATTGAGAAATGTTGTTCGCTTTGGGTCCGTAGGGAAGTTAGCACCGAGATTTGTTGGGCCGTTTCCTATTAAGGAAAGGATTGGACGGATGGCATATAGGGTGGAGTTGCCCGACAGACTTAGTGGTGTTCATGATGTATTCCATGTATCACATTTGAGGAAGTGCTTACATGAGACCGCGGAGGTGGTAGAGCCGAGCTTGCTTAGAGATGTAGAGGTAGAGCGTGATGCGACGATTCGACGAGCTCCTACTCGCATCCTTGGGTCAGAAACTAGGAAGTTGAGGAACAGAGAAGTTCAGCTAGTTAAAGTGCAATGGGGAGATGACGAAAGCAATGCTACTTGGGAGACGGAAGCAAAGATGCGTTCTTTGTATCCATTTCTTTTTGAGAGTATGTCTTTTAACTTCTTCTTTATTGCTTGTCTAGTACTTATCTTATCTTTAGTATATCCTCTCGCTAATACCTATGACCTTTAGATAGGGTAAAACCTATGGTTGAGACATGTGTTTGAAACATGTTATGGTTGATGGATGCATATGGATGCAATTGTTTGCTAGTGGTTGCTCGTGGATGCATATACACACACATTAGGCACTAGATCGGCTCAGTCACTTCATGTTGCATATTGCATAAATGGATGTGGTAGTTAGATTGATGGATGTATCATGGCTGTGTTATCATATGGATGATGCATTTTTGTGTATGGTTGTGCACGCATGTAGAAATTTGTATGTGTCAATAGGGTTTCGCATACATATTGGATGCATGGCACTATCATGGTTTGCATTAAGGAGGTTTACTGTATCAGTAACCGCCTGATTTTCGCATTAGGTAAGTACATATACACACACTTTTGCATATATCCATCCAGCATTTAGAATCTTGTAAGGACAATGATTGCTCGTGGATGATGCTTTGAGTAGATGGATGATTGGATGGTAGGATACGTTCTTCCTAACTTGAAGATTTCGGGGACGAAATCCTTTAAGGAGGGGAGAATGTAACAACCCGTATTTTCAATAACCTGTAATAACATAAATCGAGGCAGAATTTAATTCTAAAATGGGAATCAAGGGAAACGGGCTATGCCATTGTGTTCGTCTCGGAAAAATACGCGAAATAGAGTCCGAGTTTTCGAAAATCGGAGTCCGTATGACCAAGATATGGCCTCGCGAAGTTTCACGAAAATTCCCAAATTAAAGTATACTTAATTAAGTGAAATGGGTTGTGTAGATATATATATATATATATATTGATATATATATATATATAATTGAAAATTTAATAAATAAATATGCAAAAATGCTCAAAACAGCGAATTGGGAGAGGGGAATAACCGAACCGGCCGATTTTTGAAGTCGACCCGAGCCCGCTGGGTCGACTAGGGGTTAATCCAGGGTGTTTGGCTGTCAACCCGTGGGCCGATTCGCTCAAGTGCAGATTTTGCATTTGAATGGTTCTCATGGTCCATCTTTAATCTAAAGGCCCTAGATGGTTCCTACACTTGACTTCTTCCCCAAGACATGCTTTGATGGCTTGGATTGAATCTAGGGTTAATCCTATGGCCTAAAACACTTGCCTAATCTATAAATAAGACCCTAACCTACCCTAATTCATTCATAATTAAACCTAGTGACTAAACTATGGCAAAATGCTAGCTCTCATGGCCTCCACTAATTTTAGGAAGAGGGTTGCATACTAATCACTCTCTAATCAACTTCTAATCCCTTCTTAGCATCTTAATCTTCTTCATTTGGTGTTCAAAGTTGCTAGTTGTGAGTTTCTATCACTTTGATGATCTTTTGGTAAACTAATTAGATGAGATGTGATGAGATTTATGGTTTTGTATGTGGGTTAATGAGCTTTGAATCATATGATATGATGTTAGCATTAATCTTATGTTTATGCATGTTGAGTATGTAAGCTTATGCAAGTTTAATATGATGTATGTTATGTTTGCATGATGCTAAATATGCAAGTTGTGGGCTATGTAATCATATGCATGTTATGCAAGTTCATGGTAATATGCTATGCAAGTTACATGTTTGTTAATATGCAAGTTACATGTTTGTTAATATGCAAGTTACATGTATGTAAATATGCAAGTTACATGTTTGTTAATATGCAAGTTACATGTTTGTTAATATGCAAGTTACATGTATGTAAATATGCAAGTTACATGTTTGTTAATATGCAAGTTACATGTTTGTTAATATGCAAGTTACATGTATGTAAATATGCAAGTTACATGTTTCTTTATATGCAAGTTACATGTTTATTAATATGCAAGTTCATGATGACACATTATGCAAGTCTATAAGCTAATATGCAAGTTTGTTATGCAAAATGAATATGTAAGTTATGTGACATGTTATGCAAGTTCATATGCAAGTTATGTGTTTGTTAATATGCAAGATGGCACCTTTGAAACATGTTCATTCATATGCAAGTTGACACCTTTTATATGTGTTATATCATGAACGAAATTACGTGGGAACGATGGGGTAATTAAATGCATAAGTTAATAAGATTGTGTGAAATTAATATAATTATGCATAACACAAAATAAATAAACATAGTATGGGAATTTGCCTATTTGGTTAGGTGTACCCATACTATGTGTTGGGAATTTACCTATTGAGTTAGGTCTACCCCATGGGAATTTACCTATTAAGTTAGGTCTACCCATGTTATGAAAAGCTTGACATTAATTAGGGATAATTAATATGGGGGTGATTAATTAGGTGTAATTAATCGACTAAGACACGAGGTTGGACTCATTTGTAGTGTAAAACTGCCCGGACCCGACCGGCTTAACCAGTTGCTACAAATGTCAGCCCAATGTGAGAGGTCTTGGCCATAAATTAAATACGTGATTAAGGTAAAGACACGAGGTTAGACTCTGTTATGACGTAAGACTGCCCGGATTCTACCGGCTTAACCAGGCGGTCATAACAGTCAGTCTAATGTGGGAGGTCTTTACGGGAGATCACGGTCTTAATTAATTAAGAAACACTTAACCATTATAGCATGTAGTGGGACATGAGGGGTTAAGTGGGTGCCTTGGGTGGCATGTGGAATCTTAAGTGGGTTGCCTTGGGTGGCAATAGAAAATACGATTAGAATACTTAACCAAGAGAAACATGTAATTAAACATGATTAAAGGGTTAAGTGGGATACACTAGATATTTGACAAGCTTAAGTGGGTAGCTTGTGGGGGCCCATTTCAACCAATATCCCAAACGTATCTTTGTGGGCTCGACCCATGTCGAGTGACGGGACACGCATATTGGGCTTGATTATAAGAGGCCAAAACGGGTTAGCGGTGGCAACGCAAGTCCAACGGGCTTCATATGCGTGAGGGGGCCCGGGCTGGTAGATAAGCCGTTGTTGCATCGTGTAGATATAAGCCGTGCACCGTTAATTATATCGGGTTGCCACGTTGGGGAATGGTACACCCCATGGTGGGGCCAGCACGGGTATCTACGTTAGGGAGCCGATCGAATGGGGAGTAGTGTGTACACCTAGTGGATTGTAGGGCCCCGTGGCGCCTACTTGGTCACCTAGGGGTACGCAAGTACTATTAAGTTAATTTTATAAGCCATGGGTGGGATCAACCTTTAAGTTAGGAACGACTGGTGTGGTGCAGTTTAGTAATATACCTTGGGAAGGGTAGATGCGTCTTTATCCTTTATCTTAGTTTAGTTGATTGCTTAGGGTAGCTATTCATCCCTATATGTTACCGTATATCAATTCATGTCTTCTCTGGTTACTTTAACGATTGTATTGTTAAAGTTATAGGACTCGCTCAGACTTATGTCTGACCCCGTTGTTTTTATCTTTTTCCCAACCCTCAGGTCCTGTGGTGGATCCTAGCAGTAGTGGAGCTTGATCGGATTGTTGTTCCAGTCTTTAGGAGCTTGGGTAGATGTAAAGCTCCAGTTATCCAGTTATCTTTTCTTTTGTTTTGGCTATTGTATGAGAGTGGGATTATGTACTTCTTTATTTTGATGGATATTGTACTTGACTTTTATTATGGGTTTATGATGTAACTAGACATGTTTTACTTCCGCTGTTATGAGATGATGTTTTAAAATTCCAAGTACTATTTATATCTGTCTTGTTGTAATTTTTCTGTTCTATATTCACTAAAATACTCCACCGATGTTATGGCATTCCCTTTGTGAGTGATCATAGCGGGAGTGGGGTGTTACAATGAGCATAATGGTCTGTGTTGACATAGCGATGTTTATTCAAACATCTGTTTAAACCAAATGAAGGAATTTTGGAAATATTTTCCAAATAAGATCAGGATATTTTCTAATATAGAAAACAAGAAGTGGAAATGTTTTCCATTGTTAATAACGTATATTTTCTAAATATAGTAAATAAGAAATATAGGGAAACAGGAATAAGGAAAAGAATAAATTTATGATAATTTGATTTAAGAATTAATGATGATTGATGATTGATCGATAGAATTTCCATCTGGAAATAATATCGTTGTTTGCACACAGACATATTTTCATTTGATAGTTAAATCACCGACTATCAAAGTTTTTGACCATTTTACGTTGTTAATATGGAGAGACCGGTTGGATTATTATCCACGGAACCACTCCGTATTGGCATAAGTGTTGCGAATCAAGTATGCTGAATATATTGAAGACGGAGTAAAGTGCAAGGGTTATCCTGTTTACAAAATAGTGCCTTCGATTTGTCCAGTCCCAGGACAAACGTGTATGGAAGAATGCCTGACAGAGTATATTCAATAGATCGCGTAAGTTGATCTCTTCAAACATACTTACGTTTGGTGGCGGAAGAATTCGTTTCTCTTAGCTTTATACCCGTGGTGTTTTTGGGGAAATCAATTTGTGATTTGGCGAGTATGACGATGTGGCATTCAAAGTGAATGATCTGTCAGAGATAAGCGTGGCCTCTAGCCTCATCAACCGGGAAATGACAAAAATCGGGCAGGCAGCATGGCCATGTGGGTCGCACCCATTAGGACGTATAATCACCTATCTAGAGAAATTCCAATTGCTTCTTAAATCTATCGATGCTGCCCCATTCGGGAGACGGTTGTTGATCCCAACCGTTGGTGATATATATTCGATACACTGAAGCGAAATGAGTGGTCGGTCATGTGAGGGCCGAGTTGCAAGATGTTCTCGTTGAACCCAGTGTATTCGCCTCTAGAGATACACTATCGGCAGGTGGTCCCATACCTTGTCAAAGTCGGAATCCAATCTCCAATAAGTGCCCGCGAGTTTGATTTGTATACTATATATGTAGAGCGTGAGATGCAAGCGTTCTACTAGATTTTAATTACTTGTGATTAGACATTATTATAATATCAGAAAATATATGATTTCCAAAGTGTTTTGGATTATCGTAAGGTAAAAACCGTCCGTGTTTATGTGTGGATTGGTCTTACGATTATCTTTTCTTTCAAAAGGATTTTGAAAGTTAAACCAAATGATTTGAGTTTACTCACACCAGTCCCATGACTGACCCAGAGTTTATTTTGTTTTGTTTTCCCTAAACTCTTGGGTGCCCAAATTTGTACGGGCAGTCAAGTAGTTAGGATTTACCGGTATGCTTGAAGAGCTTGGAGCAGGAGGCTTCAAGATTTTTCTAGCTATTGATTATTCCGCTATGATGAAAGTGTTGTACTTTGATAATGGTAATATATACATATACTGCTTTGATTTCAAGATATGTTGTCTATTATATTTTATTCGTTCCGCTGTGAGATTCGTGTTACTCTGATGTTGTTGTGTTCTTCTTCTTCTTCTGTTCTAATTTTCTATCTTATCTATCCTCACCCTCTAATTTCTTCCTTGGACTATCCGGTATTTTCGACTTTTGATTGTTCGATAGGTGTTGTATATCGGATAACCAAGGTCGTCTTTTCCCGGGTCGTTACAGTTGGTATCAGAGCTGAAGGTTAGGTGATTTACCTTGGCTCTATGGCGTGACTCTATAGAGATGGGGTTAGTAATGCCCTAAACTGAGTTTGAGTGTATATATAAGAGTGAACGTATTTGTTATTTTATATAAAATGATTTTATACCATGGAGATTTATTGGTTGAGTCGTTTATGAGTTCTAGTCGATCAGTTTGATCCATTGTATCGATAGGAGTTTATAAACACTTGAATATGATGGGTCGACACGATATGTTTTGAAAAAAGGGTAAATGAAATAATTTTACCCAAATTATATTTTGATATAAGCAAAGTATAGATATTTGAACTTATTATAGTATATTGGATGTGTTGGTTGTGATTATAACTGAATAAGATTATAAAATGTGAAATAGTTATGTAAATAACAAATCAAAATTCATATAAGTGAAATATATGAAATCAGATGAATTAAATCTGAATTTAAGTTCAGAATTGGAATTAAAATTGCTAAAATTTGAATTAGCGTTGTAAATGGAATTAAATTGAATGTATGTGAATTTTAAAATCCTGGGAGATTTTAAATTTGTTACAAGCATTGAAAAGGGATATTTTGAAATGAATTTCAAAATGAAAATGTTTAAAAATGGGTTCTGAAAGTGCTATAGTATTGAACTCACTTCGATAGCTGGAAAATAAATTCCGATGTTGATCCAGACATCATCGGTGCTCATTTTCGAGTTTGTAAGTGACGGATTACTACCAAAGATTTTGTTTTTGAATTGTTTTGAGAAACTCAGTTGTTTTGATATTCCAAAGGGATATTTGATTTTTGGAAAAGGCAAAGCTATTTGAAACTCCCAGGTACAGATTATTGAAATAAACACAAATTAAATAGAAATTTGTGAAAGCAAATTTGAAATTGAATTGAAGGCAGTTCAGTGGAAATTGAGTTGAATTGAAATAGAATGGTATCAAGTAGGATTGGACTAAATTAGAGATAATCTGGGATAGAAATGGATGGTCGAGCAAGAAATTTGAATTGAGATTAGAATTGCAGTTTGATTGAAATTTGGCTTGGTTATAAGCGGATGGTCGTATTGAAGATAAAAGTGATTGGGAGTTTGATTGGGATGGTAGAGGTATATGCTAAATTGATAGCAGCATTGAATGTCGAAAAAAGGTACACGTATATATTTATATGAGTTTGATGAGATTTATGAACCTGTTGGGCAAGCCACTTGGCTGTTTTATTTTCTTTTGGGTTGAAGAAGGCCTGGGGGGGCGAGTTGGAGTTTGAGTTATTGACCAGTACAAAGGAGGTGCAGGCGAAATTTTTCAGAAATTTCGAGTGTTAGAAAATTTTCAGAATTTTTGAAAATTTTTGTTTACAGAAATAAATTAATAAATTAATTAGAATAGATTGGTTTAGTGAAATCAGAGTAACCAAATAATTTTAACCTAGTTATAAAATTCATTTTTCTACCTTAGCAATTTCGAGGACGAAATTATTTTAAGGGGGGAAGAATGTAACGACCCAGATTTTTTGTACATTTATTTTAATATTTAAAAATGTTTTATTTTTTTGGAATTTTAAATGGTTTAATTTCAATAATTTTGAATATTTTATTTTATTCCGAAATGGTAGAGATTTAGTGGATCTGCAATATAATGTGAACTGGCAGTATAAAAGGATAAATTTTTAATTTACAATAGTACGTTTACAAAGGATGTAGTAGCTAACGAACTCGGATTTCGATGAAATCAGTTTCATTAAATCCGAAATGATGAAATTAAGTAACCAACCAAGTTACGTCAAAAATGGCATCGTATGTGGAAAAGAAAAAATAAAAGGCCAAAATTTGAACTAAATTTTGACGGTAATTGGAATTTGCTAATGCTAATGGCAAAACTGGAACCTGAGATCTATCCAGGAAAATTCTAAACATAGGATATTAGCTATATATGAAATCTGGGAAAATCCTATAACGGATATAGAAAGTTATTAAGGAAACAAAATTTAAATAAATTATTTGAAAATCTAAACGAACTCCGATTTTTGATTTGAATACATAGGATTGAAGTACGTTAAAAACCGGACCAGATGGTGGAAGAATTTCTGAAAACCGTTATCGTTTGATACTCTAACATAAGACCGGAAGGTGTTGAAACTAACACAAAACACTATTTTGAATTTGAATTTAAATTATTTGAAATTTCAAACAAATTCAAAATTGATATATTTTTATATAGTATTGAAGAGCAAGAAAAATTGAACAACATGGTTGAAAAAGATTTCAGATAAGGTATCAATAAGTAAGTCAAATTAACGTCCGAATAGGGTTGAGAAAACACACTTTACTATTCATAAATTATTAAATTTATTTATAATTTAATTAATTTAATGATTAATCCTAGCCGTCCATTTTCAACCGTTGGATTCGCGCCACCTCAGCAATCCATGTGACTCCTTCGGCTATAAATAGCCCCCCCCCCCCTTCATTTTAAACTCACTCCTCCTCCGCCTCTTTCAAGCTTTGGCAATGGCAGAAATGATAATAAAATATTAGGAAATATGGAAAAGGGAAGGAAGGGAGAAAGGAGGGCAAGACGGGGAGCTAGGGACTGTTAGGCAGAGGCTTAGGCTTCACAGGGTAAGTTTTTAAATAATATTTATTTATTTATTTATTTGTGTAATATATATATATATATATATTATAATTAAAATAGAATTTGTAAAAATAAATATCAGAACATTCTAAGGGTGACAGAGAGGATAGTGTCTAAGGCTTGGGTTTGGAAAATATAGTTTCCTGCTCTCCCTGGCTATCCCTAACTGATCCGACGGATGGGATGATTAATTTAAATTTAAATTTAAAATTTAATTTGAATTTAAAACAGACCAGGGGCATTTTCGTAATTTTTAACCATAAACTTTAAAAGCTTATAACTTTTTCAAAACAAGTCGGATTTCCATGAAACAAGGACCGTTGGATTCTTATCGAAAAATACTTTAAAATGAGTGGAAGCAGATTTTTGATCCGGGTTAAAATTTTTAAGTTATAATTAAATGAATATTTTTAAATATTTTATTTGAAAATTAAATTTAACTAATATTAAAATGGTTTTTCAATTTTAAAAAAAAATTGGATATGGCTAGGGATGGGAAAGTAGGATTTTTTAGAAGGGCAGGGAGGGTAATTTGGCTAATAACGCAATTAGAAATTAAATAAGATAAAAATAATTTAATTAATTTAATTAAATATATATTCATTTAAATTAGGTAAATATTGTAAATAGCATAACTTTTGCATAAATTAACAAAATTTAACGAAACAGGATCCGTTGGGATCGTATGGACGAGCACTACGCAATGGAACTGACCGCAAGTGGATTGGAGCTCGTTTGGATTTATGGTGTAATTTAACGTCTGAACCAAATCAATGACCGATTATCGTTATTCAACGATAATACGTCCAATGTGAGTAAATCTCACTAACTCTGAACACTTTATATTTTTATAAAGTATTTTTAGAACTGATAATTATTGGTTGAATTGCTGAGTGATGATTGTTTGGTTAAACTGCTAGTCAATTGATTGAAAATACCGATATAGTTATATATATCGTTAACCGATGTTGATTTTGTTTATCATAATACCTCATATTGAAATGAAATTGAAGTGAATTATATTATGTAACATCTGTGGATGCAGGGAAATAGGTCGGAGGGATCCAACTGGATTCCTCAACATTTATTTACCGTTTTTCATATATTCTGTTATACGATGTGTTATATCATCTGTCGTTGAACCCGTGTGTTTGGATGATGATCAAACCTTTTGATTTGGTATTTTTATACCATAAATGATAACGGGAAGTGAAAAGGAATTTTCAAAATATATTTTGAAAATAAATTATTTATATAAAATCAATAGATTTTATACATAAAAGGAAAAGAGTTTCATAGAGGAAAATAATTATAGAATCAAAGAAATTGAGTAAAGGAAAATATTTGTGAAATCAAATATAAAGGAGAAGATTTGAAAAGAAAAACAAACATAGAGGAAATACATTTGTAAAACAAATGTAAAGGAAAATATTTGCAAATCAAATAGAATAGGGAAAAAGTAGCTATTTGTGAAACCTTTACAAATAGAAATCAAAAGGGAATCATTTGTAAAACGATTACAAATGGAATTGAAAAGCGAATATTCATTTAGGAAATAAAGGAAAGTTAAAAGAGATATTTATGTAAGGAATAAATGGAAAAGCTAAAAGTAATAATTATTTGTTAAATAAATAGAAGTAAAAAGGGAATAGTTATTTGTTAACTAAACAAATAGAAAAAAGTATTATTCAAAAGAGTTATTCAAAAAGTGTTATTCAAAAGAGTTATTCAAAAGAGTTATTCAAAAGGAATTATTCAAATGGAATTATTCAAAAGAGAAAATTCAAAGGGGTTAATTCAAAGAGTTAATCAACCAAAGTTAAACTGTCAGAGTTAAACTGTCAGAGTTAAACAGTTAGACTTAAACCATTAGAGTTAATCAGAAAAGTTAGTCAGTTAGAGTTAAACCGTTAAAGTTAAACAGTTAGAGTTAAACCATTAGAGTTAAACTGTTAGAGTTAAACTATTAGAGTCTAACAGTTAGAGTTAATCTATTAGAATTAAACCGTTGGAGTTAAGCTGTTAGAGTCAAACAGTTAGAGTTAGTTAGTTAGAATTAACCAGTAGAGTAAATCAGTTAGAGTTAAGCGGTTTGAATCAAATCGGACTAGAGTTATTCGAATATAGTAACCGAATAAAGGGTTAAATTGAATATTAGTTATTCAATTAGAGTTGATCGAACTTAGTTATTCGAGATAGAGTTAAACAGAAGTAGTTATTCAGTATAAATTGCCATTTAGCACGACTGCTAGCGAAATTCGCAGGGCTGCAGATAGCCTAAGGTGGTCGGATGTTTCCTGAGGGAATCAGGCGTAACCATTATGATCACTGCAATCTAGAGTCAAGCGAATGAAGTTAAATCAAATGTTAGCTATTCAAAATGAAGTTAAAAACAGACATAGTTAGTCGAATATAAGTTAATCGAATATTAGTTATTCGATAATAGTTAGTCAAATTAAGTTAAATAAGTTGAGTTAATTAAGTTAAGTTAGTCAAGTTGAGCTGATCAAGTAAGTTGGTCGAGTTGAGTTAATCAAGATGAGTTAATCAAACCGAGTTATCCAAATAAGAGTTAATGCAGTAAAAGTTAATAGAATAAGGGTTATAGATTATAGTTAACCGAATAGGAGTTGATAAATTAGTTGTTCGTGTATTTATTTAAGCTAGAAAGAAAAATTCATATTAAAGTTATTATATTTCGGACGCAGAGGATTATAACACCATTATTATAATCAAATGACTTCCGTAAAGGAAGTGGATTCGTAAATAGAATCCGAGAGTTACGTAAGTAAGTGGTTGAAAGTGTAAAAAGATGCATTTTGTCTGTTTCGAAGTTAGAAATGTTGTTCGGTTAAGGTCTGAGAGGTAATTATACCCCAACTTGATTGACTTCGATTTTAACTAAGAAGTGGATAAGTTCGATAGTGAAAAGTGGTAAAGTGAATTTAGTTAATGAGAATAATGGTCTGTGTTGACATAGCGATGTTTATTCAAACATCTGTTTAAACCCAATGAAGGAATTTTGGAAATGTTTTCCAAATAAGATCAGGATATTTTCTAATATAGTAAACAAGAAGTGGAAATGTTTACCATTGTTAATAACGTATATTTTCTAAATATAGTAAATAAGAAATATAGGGAAACGGGAATAAGGAAAAGAATAAATTTATGATAATTTGATTTAAGAATTAATGATGATTGATGATTGATCGATAGAATTTCCATCTGGAAATAATATCGTTGTTTGCACACAGGCATGTTTTCATTTGATAGTTAAATCACCGACTATCAAAGTTTTTGACCATTTTACGTTGTTAATATGGAGAGACCGGTTGGATTATTATCCACAGAACCACTCCGTATTGGCATAAGCGTTGCGAATCAAGTATGCTGAATATATTGAAGACGGAGTAAAGTGCAAGGATTATCCTGTTTACAAAATAGTGCCTTCGGTTTGTCCAGTCCCAGGAAAAACGTGTATGGAAGAATGCCTGACAGAGTATATTCAATAGATCGCGTAAGTTGATCTCTTCAAACATACTTACGTTTGGTGGCGGAGGAATTCGTTTCTCTTAGCTTTATACCCGTGGTGTTTTTGGGGAAATCAATTTGTGATTTGGCGAGTATGACGATGTGGCATTCAAAGTGAATGATCTGTCAGAGATAAGCGTGGCCTCTAGCCTCATCAACCGGGAAATGACAAAAATCGGGCAGGCAGCATGGCTATGTGGGTCGCACCCATTAGGATGTATAATCACCTATCTAGAAAATTCCAATTGCTTCTTAAATCTATCGATGCTGCCCCATTCGGGAGACGGTTGTTGTTCCCAACCGTTGGTGATATATATTCGATACACTCAAGCGAAATGAGTGGTCGGTCATGTGAGGGCCGGGTTGCAAGATGTTCTTGTTGAACCCAGTGTATTCGCCTCTAGAGATACACTATCGGCAGGTGGTCCCGTACCTTGTCAAAGTCGGAATCCAATCTCCAATAAGTGCCCGCGAGTTTGATTTGTATACTATATATGTAGAGCGTGAGATGCAAGCGTTCTACTAGATTTTAGTTACTTGTGATTAGACATTATTATAATATCAGAAAATATATGATTTCCAAAGTGTTTTGGGTTATCGTAAGGTAAAAACCGTCCGTGTTTATGTGTGGATTGGTCTTACGACTATCTTTTCTTTCGAAAGGATTTTGAAAGTTAAACCAAATGATTTGAGTTTACTCACACCAGTCCCATGACTGACCCAAAGTTTATTTTGTTTTGTTTTCCCTAAACTCTTGGGTGCCCAAATTTGTACGGGCAGTCAAGTAGTCAGGATTTACAGGTATGCTTGAAGAGCTTGGAGCAGGAGGCTTCAAGATTTTTCTTGCTATTGATTATTCCGCTGTGATGAAAGTGTTGTACTCTGATAATGGTATGATATACATATATTGCTTTGATTTCAAGATATGTTGTCTATTATATTTTATTCGTTCCGCTTTGAGATTCGTGTTACTCTGATGTTGTTGTGTTCTTCTTCTTCTTCTGTTCTAATTTTCTATCTTATCTATCCTCACCCTCTAATTTCTTCCTTGGACTATCCGGTATTTTCGACTTTTGATTGTTCGATAGGTGTTGTATATCGGATAACCAAGGTCGTCTTTTCCCGGGTCGTTACATCGCCCCTAGCTAATTACCCCCATTTTGAACACAATGGGATATGTCTCACAAGCCAATTCGATCGTTTCAAACCGTTTTCCTTAAATTTAAAATATAAACCAATATATTTTAAATTCAAATACACATTTTAATTTACCGGGACCATATACTGACTCTAAAAATTCCTAAAAATTTATTTCTAGCTATGTATTAATGATACAGTCCTAACAAAACTAATTTCGTCAGATTCTGAGACTGTTTGAAAAATGGTCATTTTCTGGTCGATCAAAATTGACTAAAACTGCCAAAACACGTATAACTTCGCCACACTCATATATTAATTCAGAAAATTATGAATTTTGGAACCTAGCAATAATTCGACATCACAGATCCAACAAAAGTGGTTTCATCGATAACCGAGGTCGTTTGCAAAATTTCCGTTTTTAGGGGTCAGAATTCCATAGCGACTATTCTGAATTTTCAACTGGACATTACTTTTGATTCCCGCTATGAAATTTTGATTTTTTGGATTGTTGGAAAGATATTCTTAAATTTATTCTAATATTTTTGATTTCGCTAAAATCCGGTTTATTTTGAATCCTGCACATTCATTTGAAATTTGAAATCGAATTTTCAAACTACTGCACCATTTTCAATTCCTTTTATAATTAAAATAAAATATTTATATTCTAACCTCACTTCAAATAAATATATACATTCTAATTCTATTCAAAATAAATTTCTCGTCGTTATTACTTAAAATAATTCATTTATTCGAAATTCACTAAAATTGCCAAAATAAAAATTTCAAATTGGCTAAGATTTCCGGGTTATTACAGATCCACACATAAACACGGATGGTTTTTACCTTACGATAATTCAAAACATTTTGGTATTAAAATCTGGTGATATTATAATAGTGTCTAAATCAAATAAATAGAAATTTAGTGGAACACTTGCAACTCATGCTCCATATATAATATAAAATCAAAACCGCAGGGCACTTATTGGAGATTGGATTTCCAACATGACAAGGTATAGGACCACCTGCCGATAGTGTATCTCTAGAGGCGAATACACTGGGTTCAACAAGAATGTCTTGCAACTCGGCCCTCACATGACTGACCACTCATTTCGCTTGAGTGTATCGAATGTATATCACCAACGGTTGGGATCAGTAATTGTTTCCCGAAAGGGATAGCATCGACAGATTATAGAAGTAAATGGGATTTTCTAGATTGGTGATTATACATCCAAATGGGAGCAACCCACGTAGCCATGGTGCCTGCCCGATTTTTGTCAATTCCAGGTTGTGAGACTTGAGTTCTAAATTATCTTCCAGAACATCTGGCCACAATTCACTTTGAATGCCACATCGTCAGATCCATTGGAAATCACTAATTGGTTCCCACAAAAATACTCAGATTGTTAGGCTAAAGAAGTTTCCCTTATTTTCCACCAACTTCGTACGTTTGAAGAAATCAACGTACGTAATCCCTTTGGAAATACTCTGTCAGACACTCGTCTATACAAGTTGTCCTGGGTCTGGACAAACTGAAGGCACTATTCTATAAATAGGATAGCCCTTGCATAACTCTGTCTTCAATTTTCTTCATCATATTCGATCGCAACGCTAACGTCCATACAGAGTGGTTTACAGATAATGAATCTGATCCCGGTTTCTCTGTATTAGTGAAGGAAAAATGGTCAAAAACTTCGATAGTCAGTGATTTAACTATCAAAGAAAAATAAGTGTACAACCAACGATCTTATTTCCAAGTAGGAATTCGATCGATCAATCATCAATCAACATTAGCCCCTTTAAATCAATTCCTTATTATATTATCATTTACAATTCCCGTTTCCCATCTTTTGTATTCTCTTGAAGCTCGATTTCCCTTCTCGATTCTTTGAAAAAAAAAACATTTTCAATATTAAAATTCCTTTATTCAAAAAAATATCTCTTATTCCAGTTAGAAAACATTTCTAAATATTCACGAATCCTTATTTTCTATATTTAGAAAATATACATTATTAATATCAGAAAATATTTCTGAATTCCCTTTCTTAACTCCTCATTGACCAATTCATCTTATTTTAACAATAGCGTTACAATCGCTGTTTCCAAATATTTGATTTATAAAACATTTCTTTTAACAACAACGTTACATTCGCTGTTTAGATTTACAAAACACATAATATAACAACCGCGCTATAATCGCTGTTTAGATTTACAAAACAAATATTATAACAACAGCGCTATAATCGCTGTCTAGCTTTTCAAAACAAATATAATAAAAATAGCTCTATAATCGCTGTTTAGATTTTCAAAAAATATATTATAACAATAGCGCTATAATCGCTGTTTTAAATAAAGTACCGTGTGCGATGCACACGCTTCCGTTTTTCATTTATAAACTCTATTTATTTTAAACAATTCAACTTCTCCTTTAAATGTATTTACAAACTATACACCCTTTAACTTCTGAAATTAACTCAATTTTATTTCTATAAATCCCTTTTTATAAATTACTGCAAACTATAGAATTAATTGAATATTAACCTTTAAATTAAATCATAGGTACATGTTAAATAAAATTTAAATATCCTTTCGAGACATAAATCATTTGTAAAAATCGACATAGCTAAATTCCTATTTAAATTTCCACTGGATTTATCCCAACAAATTCTACATTCCAATTTAGGAATATAACCTATCTTTTCTTCCGAGACAAATTTTCCCACTCAAATCTCTTTTACAACTATTTCATTCAAATCCCACTTCAAATATCGATATCAACACCGATTACCACTTTGCTTATATAAATTCAACTTGAATTTATATTTTACTTTATTCTATGATACATATGTTTTATTTAATTTATAAACATCGTTATAAACAACTTCTTGTTTTGATTCACTTAAACAAGTTTCTATTTCCATTCCATTTGAAATATAATTTCTATTTTGGAATTAATTTCCTTTTTAAAACTCAAAACTCGTTTCTACGTTCTAAAATATTTTACGGTATTTAAATACCAAAATTTATCGAGCCAGTGTAATTCAACCATAACATTATCAATTACCAATCATATATCACAATAAATGAAACAGTAACTAAAATGTTGAGGAATCCAGTTGGATCCCTCCAACCTGTTTCCCTGTATCCACAGATGTCAGTCTACATTAATCATAGTAAATAGCGCTAAAAATTGATCAATGGTATAACTATATCAACTATTCAACCAATTTTATCAATCATTTATTCAAACAACAATCACACAGTATAAATTACTATAAATAAGTTAAAAACTCTTTAATAAAAATATAAACGAGACAGAGTTAGTGAGTTTACTCACCTTGTTGTGCGGTTGATGGTTCTGCTATTTTATATAGTTTCATACGAGCATTTAAAAACATATAAAATTCTGATAAACTCCCATTTCGATCCGGACCAGCTCGACTGTGAAGATATTGTTCATAGGAGTTCAGTAGCTCTTGTTTCGCCTGATACTGATAACGAACGAAATGGATATCGCTATTACAAATTTTAAACCAACTAATTTAATTTGTTATGGCGTAATTAAAATCATTATGCTAATTATTTATTTATTTACCTGATTTGTGCTTAATACAAATCGTTTTATTATCAGAATTCGAAACTTGAGAAATATCTGTTGAACCTTGTTTGACCATCGCTCCTCCATTTCTCCATCCATTCACCCACTAACACCACCACCCCCTTCCTTTTCTTCCCTTTGTACAGTTTAAATACCGCATAATCCATCTCCTGTACACACCATTCCAAATTTTTGTATTCCCCTTTTATTTCTGTTAATCTCTTTCCATCCTTGCTAAACCCATTCAAAATTGTTTACAACTGCAACCTTTCCAACCTCACTTCATTGACATAGGAACAACAACCAAACCATTGTTTTCCAAATCAACTTCTACCCATCTCATGTTGTTGGACCAAACAACTGCTCCCCCTACCTCTCCAGACTGCTATCTTTCAAACTGTTTCCATTTCTTTCTTCCCCACAGCAAACGCCATATGCCCCACACCTTGAGAACACAACCATCCCTTTTCCCTTGCGTTACCAGACCCTATGCAACAACTCGGTGAACCCAATGACACTCTCCGGCACCGCAATGCTCCAGACTCCTTCGAAAGAGGTGCCTTGCCCTCCAGATTCTCACTCCGTCTTCGGTTTTGCTTCTCGTTGCCTCGCTGTGGCCCTAACTCAAACCGTAGCTTGTTGTTTCATTGGTTCGAACACCAAAAGTTAAAATCGCACCAAACAAAACCATTAGAGGACTGGAGAGTGGTCTTCCAGGTTTTCAAATTATAAAAATCCGTGACTTTTAGTCATTCATTCGAAGTTATTTATTTTCTGAATATTGTTTCCTCACGGTTTGTTTTGCATCTCAGAAAATGAGAAATGAGGAGTGGAACGGTATTTAAAGAAGAAGAAGTGTGTGGGGCACGACATATAATAGCTTGGAACCCAAGGAAATGAGGTGGACTGGAAAACCCGGTTGCTGACATCTTGATGAGCACGGCTTAGAAAAACTTGGCGGTCACAGTTTTGAGTTGGCTTGGATATCACGGGTGCAAGACTTGAAGGACACGGAACCAAGACCTTGGCAAGCACGGTGTTGTCTGAGGCTTGCATCGTAAGGAGATGATATATATTTTTTATTTATTTTATTTATTATTATATATCATATTCTATAAAATGATTAGAATCAATACAGTTTCATCGGTTTAAGTTCCCAGTATGGCAGAAGAACGTGTGAGTTAATGTATGCATGCACTAACAGGTTCAAATTGATTATAGGCTCACTTTCTTTTTGAAATATACCTAAAACTTATTAGTAGTTGGAAACGGTGGGTGGATTTAGTGTTCACGGGTTGTTCCTAGATTGTGATGTACGATTGTCCTAGGAGGTTGCGTATATGTGGCTAAGTAAGGTTAACTTGTGATTTGATTATTCCAATTAAACCCTGCTTATTCGTATACGAGCTGTTATGGAAAAAAATAGAAATATGATTGTGACAGACAATGTGTCACGGTCCCAAAAATATAATAATATCGGTAGTTTAACTTATATTGTGAAACCCCAACATATTGATATAGGGTACAAAATACTCCAAATAAAAAGTTGCGTATTTAATTAATTAAAAATTACAGTAAAATTCGAAAAATAAAATTATAACTACGTCTCAAAAGAACTTTGTCCAAATTCGCAACCAATCTCTAGTTATATTAACTAAACCGTTATGGTCCATAAACGATTTTACATCGATTATTTCTAACTTTGATTTGGACATAAAACAAAATCTACAATATGAAAACTCGATTTTTCTCTTCCATTAGAAAAATATAATAAAATAGTTCCGAGTGTTTCTTGTTTCAAAGAAATCCGACTTATTTTGGATTCTGTATATTCAGTTGAAGTTCAAATCGTAAATTAGGAACTACCGCGACTATTACGAGCTCGTTTTAAATTATAATATAAATTATACATTTTAAATATCGTTTTATTAAATAAATTCCTATATATAATTCAAATAAAATGTTTAAAATAAATTTAAATATTCAGGATTCAACGGCTGAAAATCCGGGTCGTTACAGCGGATATGACGATGTGACATTCTAAATGAACGAAGATGTGGCATGTAAAAGATAAGCGTAGCTTCTAGCCTCACATCCGATGAATGACAAAAGTCGGGCATGCAGCATGGCTATGTAGGTCGCACCTATTAGGGTGTATAATCCCCTGATCTAGAGTTTCGTTTACTTCTAAAAATCTATTTTTGATGTTGTCCCATTCGGGAAACGGTTGCTGATCCCAACCGTTGGTGATAGACATTCGATACACTTAAGAGAAATGAGTGGTCGGTCATGTATGGTTGGGTTGCAAGATGTTCTTGTTGAACCCAGTTTATTCCTCTCTAGAGGTACACTAGCGAAAGATTGTTCCATACCTTGTCATAGTTGGAAATCCATTACCCAATACGTGTTTGCGGTTTTGATTGTATACTATATATGTAGAACGTGAGATGAAAGCGTTTCTGCTAGATGAGTTTTATATTGTAGTTGATAGACATTATTAAAATATCAAAAGGTTTTTGATATAAAGATATTTTGGATTCTCATAAGGAAAAACCCCGTTCCGTTATATAGCGTGGTCTTATGAGATATCATATACTTGCACAAAATATTTTAAACTGTTTTACTCACACCAGTCCCGTGACTGACCCGGAGTTTATTTTTTTCCCTAAACTCTTGGGTACCCAATTTTTGTACAGGCAGTCAAGTAGTCGGGATTTACAGATACTTGAAGAGCTAGAGAAGGAGGCTTCAGGATCATATAGGTATAGTTATTTCCGCTGTGTTGTAAGTGTTGTACTCTGATAATGTTACTGTATACATATACTGATTTTATTTCAAGGATATGTTATCTATTATATGTTGTTCGTTCCGTTGTGAGATTCGTGTTACTCTGATGTTTTATGTTCTTCTTCTATTCTAAGTTTCTATCTTATCTATTCTCACCCTCTAATTTCTTCTATTAACTTTCCGGTTTTTTTGATGTTTGGTTAGTTGTCATTGAGTTTATGGAAATAACCAAAGTCGACAAAAACCAGGTCATTACAAAAATACAGTTCAAGATAAACCCAAATTACATTCCATTCATTATGGAATCTTCACGAAAAACAAATCAATATATAATCAATATCAATTTCTGTATCTGACTAATAATATAAATGGAATAACGACAAAGCCTTTTTAAATTCCATATGTATTAACAGTCTTCCTCCATAGAAGCTCATTTCGATTATTATCAAATAGAATTCTATTCAATTCCAATTTAACATATTAAATTGGAAAACTTTACTTTTGGGAAATTTCCATTAAATCTTAATAAAAGATTTATAAATTCTAAATCACATTTCACTGTAAATCGGGTTAAAGAACAAATGTCGTTAAAAACACAATTCACAATAAACCCAATTCACATCCCATTTTATTCCAATTAAATGTTAATTAACTGGAAACTCTAAAAATCTTAACTAAAAGATTTATTCTTTTCACACGGGGTTCAAGAATAGTGTTATTTAAGACACCATTCACGACAAACCTAAAATCCAACTCCTTTATTCAATTCCAATTAAATATTAATTAAATGGAAAACTTCGCTAATTCTTAATTAGAAGATTTATTCTTTTCTCAAATGCGCTTAAGAACAGTGTTAATGAAGACACCATTCACGACAAACCCAAAATCCAATTCAATATTAAATGCAAGGCTCTGAATAGAAATTATATCGGCTTATATTCAATATCAAATTCTGAAATCAACAATCGTATTGGGAATAACGATATATATATATCTTCCAGATTCCTCCATAATATTCGTATAATCACGGAATCCAATATCGAAATATTCCGAAGATAATTACGATTCAAATCCATTCCAATTCATATATTGGAAATTCTGGTTATTTTTAAAACCATTTTAAATCCAATTTATTTATTTAAAAGTATTGGATTATAATTCTAGTTCATAACTAGTTCATTTTGATAAAAATATATTTTTATCTTTACAAACATGGAATTTTTCATCCCAATTCTTTCCAAATCATTTATTATGATTTTACACAAATTATTAATATTTCTATTAATTATAACAAGTCCCATACAGTTGATTTCCATAAACGTTCATCGAGAAACACTTACAACGACCTTTTCCAATTTAGATTTGGACATAATTCTGAATCCAACCGTTAGATTTCTAATCTCTTGTATTCGTTGGAAATCTCTTTTCGATACGAACCCAACGGTTCTAGTTTTAGGATAATCAGATGGTCGGATCACCCGTAATGTCCATTCAAAGTCAATGGTCAAAATTCGCGAACTGCCGTGGCGCAGCGCGTTCTATTCAACCCATTAAATAAATATAATACGAGCATCACGGCACAGGCTTCGCACGTGGTGATGGCATGAAATTTTGTTTTTAAATTATTGTGAATTTTATATGTGTTCGCATATTAATTGTGTGAATTTTGCATAATTTATAAACTACCACTAAAGTGGAAAAAAATAGGAATACCAAATGGTAAATTGACATACGAACGACATGCATGAAAGCAAAGTTTTAAATATTAAACAATTAGCAGGATTAAGATATATTTCATTGATGGTGATTGCTACTTTATAAGCATGCACGAAAAGAAAGGAACTGAAAATAAATTTTGCGTCATTATTCCTCAAATATTGTGTATCTTATAAATATTATGTGAAACTGCCAAAATGCAGAAAAAGTAACAACATAAAAAATTCGAAAGCATATCTACATAAAATGTTGAAGATGGGTTTACACATATGCACATGTGTGTGTATTTGTACACAAATTCTTTTTGAAGAAAAATTGGTACATTTATGGCAGGTGACTATATTATGCATGTCAATGGGAGGAATAATGGCTCCATTTCCGAGGAGTCTTACATGAAGATTTCTAGCAGGCAGAATAAGCAATCAGACCCCTCCTTTAAATCATTCTGCTTGTTACTCCTATCTACAAACCCTGGGTGCCATGAAAACCTGCAAACTGCAAACCACCGAGAAAATTAAACTGAGGAGCATGAAGCTTATTCCCAAAGTTTAACAACTAAGCAGTAAGAACTAAAAATAAATGACTGACTTAGCGATCTGCCACAAATACAACAAATACGATGTTGAAAAGCATTGCACAAATCCCACTTTCTTAGGTGTTGATGGCTCTACCAGACTCTTCAGTTCCATTGAGACCGACATTAAAGCTGCTCTGGAGGTAATTTTCACATCAATTTTTTTTTTTAAAATTCGAACTGGTTGTATAGCGACCGTTCTTTTTTAAGTGTTTTCTAAAAATATGAAGGGAAGGGTGAATGAGGAGAGAATAATGGTGATGAACAAAGAGTGGAAAACATTGCTTAAATCCCAATGTCTTAGGTGATGACGGCTCTACCGGACTCTTCAGCTCCATCAAGACCGACATTAAAGCTGCTCTGGAGGTAATTTTCACATCATTTTTTTTTAATTCGAATTGGTTGTATAGCAACCGTTATTTTTTAAGTGTTTCCAAAAAATATGAAGGGAAGGGTGAATGAAGAGAGAACAATGGTGATGAACAAGGAGTGGTGAAAATAAGGAGAGAAATGTGAATATGAATGGAGATTTTGAACGATATTTAAAGCGGTGTATGGTTTATTCTATAAATGCCGCATTTGTAGGTAGCGGTTGAGTATTTCTGAACCATTAAAATGCAGAAGACACTATTTTTTAGCTATGAATAAAACTTGGTAAGACGGATGCTATTTTTTTGGATTCGGCGAAATTTTAGGGATTTATTCCAATTATTAGTACCATCTATGTTTGAAATTGAATTGGACAAAAATTCCATACAAGGAATTGAAAAATCAACTATCATTGGTATAGTGCCAAATTTGCTTTCTAGCCTTATAAGAAATTGCCATATATCCACATCAATAGAAATTTCTATATATGGAAAATAAATTGAATTAGTATATCTATATGAAAAATATAAACGACCTTAGTTCTAATTTTAAACACAAATATGTTTATACATATATAATAGTATCATGTATACATATAATAAAAGTTTAAAGCAAACAATTTTGGAACGTAAAAAATTTAATTACATAATAAAAACCCGAACAAATGCAGTAAATTATGCATGGATATTCATAGCATTAGAACCAATGAAAATGCAAAAACTAAAATAAATAGCAACTAAATCAAAGAAACTTCCCTAAACTTAGCAACTAAATATTGTTTTAAAAAAATTGTCATCGATATAGCGCCAAATTTGCTTACTAACCATATAAGAAATTGCCATATATCCACGTCAATATTAATCTCTATATATGGAAAATAAATTGAATTAGTAGATCTTTATGCCAAATATAAATGATCTTAGTTCTAATTTTAAACACCAATATGTTTATACATATAATAGTATCGTGCATACATATAATAAAGGTTTTAAGCAAACCGTTTTGGAATGTAAAATTTTAATTGCATGATAAAAACCTGAATGGATGTAGTAAATTACGCATGGAAATTCGTAGCATTAGAACCAATGAAATGCATAAACTAAAATAAATAGCAACTAAAATGAGAATTGATTAAAATTTCCAATGAAACATATTTAGAGATCCTCTTTTTAAGCAATATTAAAGTGGTTGTTGAAAAGGTATATTAGATCCTAATTTAAGTGACATTTAATGCCTAATTTATTGGGAATATTAGGTTAAATAATAATTTTATATTTATATATTTAAAAGCTCATACGTAAGGGCATTTTGGAAAGTTCACGGTCGGAGCAAAGCCTTGTGCTCCCAAGAGAATTATTAATAAAGATATATATTATATATATTTTGTCGATTTCCATTAAAAACATATTTTATATAAATCGTTTTAAATTCATTTTCAAAACGATTTCAACTTCATATTCAATTTTAAATGAAAATTTAATATTCCATGTCATTAATATATAAATGATAAAATTTTCAAAACAATAGATTTTGAAATCACTTCCTTTTCAATATTCATTATAAAAATGAATAAAATCTGTGAAGACCCGTAACTTCCTCGTGAAGGAAAGAGCGGATACTTTGAGAACAACACACAAAAGAACGCAACCAGAAGAACATTTCATTGTTTATTACAACAGTTCCATCAGAATACAAGAATATACAGAGTATGAATAAATATTATACATCATCAAATATCAGAGATTTAAATTACATTTAAATACATCGCAGTGGAAAAACAATACAATACACAACTGAAATGAATACGCGGATAGAGAGCTTTCCGAGTATAATTCCAGCTGTAAATCAGGATCCTGTGAATATAAATCTGCAAAACCAAAACTACTAGCTGCTCGTGTCAAAATAAGGGCACCCAGAGTTTAGGTTGAAACAGTAAACTCCAAGTCATTTATGTGACTGGTGTGAGAAGTAAAACAGTGATTTATCTTTATTTTAAAGTTAGGTAAATCAAGGGACCACCCGTATAACACGGAACGGGTTTCCTCCCAAGAACACCAGCACATAAAACAAACAGCGCAATGCTAAATAAAGGACAATGAAGCTATTATAAGACCAAGTCCCATCACACAATGCAACGCAAGCCGGAGGATAGGGTTTTTACCTTATAATAGCCAAAGAACGCTTGATACGCTAAATTTCATGTTTTAATTCTTAATTAGACTCCAACCGTAAATTAGTAAGAGAACGATTCCCTAAGTATTAACCCCGAAGGCCGAAACCAACATCAGACTAATACCCAGGAAACCACCCATCTTAGCTCGTTTCCAGTTAGTTTCTGCTTTTATATACAATCATAAATATCAATCATAGGCGACATGAGCGTCCCATGCCACTATGTCGCCATATATAGGTTTACAATCAAAACCGCACATATCGTATTTGGAAATTGGATTTCCATCTATGTACCGAGGCCAGGGATCGTCCTCTACCGATTCGAGACTGTCTAGCCTAAGCCTCGGGACCCAGACACAGGTGAGCCCTTGGAGCGACAGGGTCGGTCCATCGATGTGGATTAAAATGCCTGAACACTGCATTTCCCCGCCCTTTGAGGCGTAAATGAGCCAATGAATGACTCCATCGGTCCTGGATCGACCGATATAACTGAGTCGCCTCGCAACAGCAACACCACACAGGTGAAAATAATATAAATATCAGCCATTTTAAGCACTGACACCACCTCTAGCTAGAAAGAAACGCATGTCCCCCCTGAGGTCCTCTCCCGTTTCTGGTTCACAACCGGGGTGTGAGGCTCGCGAATCAACGCTACACAAAGCTATGCCACACAGGCTGTGCTTTGATCATCAACCACAAGACTTTGCTTTCCAACAGAAGCCTTGATCATTTGCCACTTAGGCATGCCACACAGGCAATTCACTCCATGCGATTGATATCCATCAGTATATAACCCCTGAGCTCGTACGTCTCAGAGAAGGGCATTAAGCAAGAGAATAAATTCTCCGCCGCCAAATAGATATATATTTAATAGAAATCAATCACATAGAATAAAATCCAATGTCAGACACACAGTCTATTTACAAGTTCGTTCTGGGTCAGAACGAAACCGGAGGCACCTTGTACCTCGCATATCCATCGATCTCCAAGTACTTCTGGACGATCACCAACTGATTCCCTCCCTTGTGTGTACAGCTCAATCAAGATCATCAGTAATCACGCAAACGAGGTGAAGACCTCTGGTCTTCGAACACCGTCTTCAGCCTCGACACCACGTCGAATCAGTTATTCAGAATGGGATAAACCCGGTCTTTCTAAATAACTCGCGTATACAATAGACAAGTATTACACAAACACAATATACGCCTCATTACAATTCATCGGTCACTAACCATATATTAGCAAGAGAATGATTCCCCAAATATTAACCCCGAAGGCCGAAACCAACATCAGATCAATACCCAGGAAACCATTCTTCTTAGCTAACCTACAGTTAGTTTCTAAATTTCACATTCTTAGGGAAAGGTTCGCATTAATTTTATCAAAGACAAATTCTTTTAAATTTATTCTTTAATCTCCCTTTGAATATTAAATCAAACTAGTCGGGATTAGCGAACCACACCGAAGTAATCATTTATTTTATTTCCAATCCCAACCTATTTATCCCACGAAGTAAAACTGGTCATACTTCATATCTAACACCACGATGTTATCGGTAAATTCAATTACCATTTCACATTCAAATCTAATTAAAGATTTAAATATTGCTTGGAGTAAAACTGGTGATACTACATTCCCGATCTTTTCAATCTAATTAAAGATTCATTAAAACTCCACTTAGGTTTAATCTTTAACTAGGTTAAAGAATCAATGTTATTTAAAACACGGTTCACGATAAACCCAAAATCACATTCCATTCTATCTGCCTTTAACCATAAAATAGCAAGTGAGCAATTCCCTAAGTATTAACCCCGAAGGCTGAAACAAACATCAGATCAGCACCCATTAAACCATTCAACTTAACTAATCTCCAGTTAGTTTCTGATTTTCCTAACTCAGTTGGGTCTAAGAACAGTATTATTGAAGATACCGTTCACGACAACCCAATATCATATTCCATTAATTATCGGTTGAAAGAACAAGTGTTATTTAAAACACCATCCACGATAAACCCAAAAACCAATTCAAAATCAATTCCAATCAAATACCATTTAATTGGTACACTTCATTAAATCTAAATAAAAGATTTAATCTTTTTCTCAACTTGGTTTAAGAACAATGTTAATGAAGACACCATTCATGACAAACCCAAATCCCATTTGATATTAAATACAAGGCTTTGAATAGAAAATATATTGGCTTATATTCAATATCATATTCTACAACTAACAAATATCGTATTGGAAATAACGATATAAATATATCTTTCAAATTCCCATAAAAATATCTGTATCATCACGAAATCCAACATCGAAATATTCCAAAGACAATTTCGATTCAAATCCATTCCAATTCAATTATTGGAAATTCTGGTTACTTTTAAAACCATTTCAAATCCACTTTATTTATTTTAAAAATAAATACAATTATAATTCTAGTTTAAAACTTGTTCATTTTGATAAAAAACTACCTTTATCTTTTCAAATATGGAGTTTTTCATCCCAATTCTTCACAAATCATTTCTTATGAATTTACACTAATTATTAATATTTTTAATAATTTTATCAAGGCCCGTACAGTCGATTTCCATCAACGGCCATCGAACTGCACTTACAGCGACCTTTTCCAAATTTCGTTTGGTCATAATTCCATAACTAACCGTTAGATTTCAAATCTCTAATATTCGTTAGAATTCCCTTTTCGATATGAACCAACGGTTCTGGTTTTAGGAGAATCCGACGGTCGGATCTCCCGTAATGTCCACTCGAAGTCAATGTTCGAAATTCACGAACTGCCGCAGCGCGGCGCGTTCTTTTCAGGCAATTATATATATATATATATATATATATATATATTACGTCGATTTCCTTATAAAATGTATTTTATAAATCGTTTTAAATTCATTTTCAAAACGATTTCAACTTCATATTCAATTTTGAATCAAAATTGAATATTCCACATCATCGATATACAAATGATATTATTTTCAAAACGTTATATTTTGATATCACTTTCTTTTCTATATTAATCATAAAAATGAATAAAATCGATATAAATATCTTTCACGTCAAAATGGCGTCAATCCAATCAATACGATTTTATATATATTTTAACAACTTCGTTATTCTATTCAACAAATGAATATTTTCTTCAACTCATGAATTTTCCTTTTTCTATTCAACACATGAATATTTATTTTTCTATACGACACATGAATATTTATTTTTCTATTCAACACATGAATATATATTTTTTATTTTCCAAACTGGAATGAGGCCCAATCAATTACTATATAATGTTAATTATATGGATTTTCTACAACACATGTGTATAATAGCAACGATAAATAATCAACCATCATCCAGAGTGCACCACACAACTGCATAAGCATTAAATATAAATAATTATCGCTTACACAGTCTGTCAACCCATCGATTGACATACAACTAAACAATCGGGATTAGTATACGTCAAATTTCATCCCAATACCCATGTTGGGTTTCAAATCAACAAACGCTTATTTTCTTTGTGAGGTTGGGCGATGTGTAAAATTTATCGTCCCAATCAATATCAATCAAATTAGTGTATATAAACAAATCTCCGATTTGTTTATAAATATTTATTTTATATACGCGTTAAAAATCATATTTTTAATTATAAAATATTTTCCACTATAAAATATTTTATTTCATTCCACATCACGCAATCAAATTTCACAAAATAGCAGTCAAACAAACAAGTAATCCATGGTCTGTGGATGACGGTTGTCGGGTGCTACTAAGCACCGTCTGCATCCTAGTATATATATCAACTAGAAAAAAATTAAAAGTGAGTAGTTCTCACCGACTAGCTAAACCAATAAACAATGACTTCTTATATGTAGGAAATCTTCGCCGTTCTCGCCTTTTGTCACTTTCATTGCCCGTGTTCACTACATATATAAAAATCACATTTTTATGTTCTCTAATATTGTAACGACCCGCCATTTCCGAACTCTTCAAGTCAGTAATTAAACCAACTCGAATTGATCGAAAACGACAGATTGTTATTAGCCTCTGAGGTAAATAGAACAAGTCACAGAATCACAGAAACATATACAGAGTAATACAATATCTCGCAGCGGAAAATACATAAAATTTTACAATAGAATTTACATAAATAATACAGCGGAAGTCTAATACAAAAGAATTCTAATACATGGAGAAATAATAACAGTTTGCAATAGAAATGACAGAAATAATTGGCTGGCTGGAACAACTGATCAACAGATGGATATAGGATGATCAAAATCCAATATAACTTCAGACTCCAAGAGTGAATCTCGAAAGCAGTAATAATCAATCTGACCCGAACCATGATGCAAAACAAAATAATTCGGATCAGGACTAACATTCTCATGGAAGTAAATCAATTCAAATGAAATGTTCGATGAAATGAACTCAATAACTTAAAGGATGTTTGGGATCACCATCCTTTAAGGACCCGTCAATATAATACACTATATGCAACAATGTCCATCAATTAAGTAAACATCAAAATGGCATAGGCGGGATTACCATACTTACACCGTTGGTATATTTCATAACAAATCTTATATTTCAATTTCAACAAATCTTTTCATATTTACAATTCAAGTCGAATACTTACATTGTCAATTTAAATAAACCATATCGTGTTTGTAATCTAAAGCATACAATTCGAAATCGTTAAACAATTTATAAATCGAGTTTTAGCTTTATAAGGGTTCATTAAAGTCGATCCTACAAATCTAATCACTCATATATATTTCAAATCAAATATTAATTTCAATTTCAATAAATCGTATCATATTCCATAACTCAAATCGAATAATTCAAATTCATAGCTTATAACTTCGAATCAACATCTTAGACCTCGAATTCAACTCACAAGAATCTTTACTTATCTACCCCTTTAGTTTATTATTAACGTTTGAAATTATATATATATATATAAAATTAACTTTGAAAAGAAATATATACATAAGTTTATAAAATTCTAAAATAAGTTAGAAAATAGATTATAACATATATAGGATTAACATAATATAAAATCATTTTAAAACATATAATTTAAAATCGATGAAATTTAAGTTAAAGTAAAAAAATCTTAAATTATTATTTAAAAAATCAAAATTTAAATCATTTTACTTCGGAAACATAACCAACGGTGTCCGTATATCCTTTCCTATCCTATAGTCAAGTGATACTGATATTTATCATTTCAATCCATTAAAAATTTCTACGGGTATATATCATTTCAACCCGCAATCCCAAATTCAGTAAAAATCGTTCAGGTCTATCATTTCAACCCATAACAATTTTTCCCTAATCTATTGTTCATTCGGGTATGTATCATATCAACCCTTAGTGATTTTTTTCTAACTAGGGGTATCAACAATCACAAACAACGATCACATGCAACAATCAAAGCATATATATCATTAGTGCAACTACGTGTCATACGAATATATCGTGTCACATATGAAATGAGCATATGCATCAAATTAAACAATTTCTATCAGTAACCCTATACATTTCATATAACAGTTCATTATTGATCTAACATCCATGAAAAATGTAAGTCAAGTGTGAGATAAACTCACCTTTCGTGGTATTGAACGGAGACGGCAAATGAACGAGCATAAAAATTAGGCGATGAGATCCAAGCATATTTTGACAACAGGAACGGCTTAAGATCCAACAACATGACAATGGCGACAATTCAACGCCAATTCTCAACTCAATACAAACCAGAGAAGAAGTAAGGTCCAACATCGCTCGCATGACTCCAAACTAATCAGAGTAAGCTTGGAATCTCTCTCTCTCTCTCTCTTTTTTTTTTTACATGCATGAAGAATTGAGTTCCAGCGAGAAGAAGAAAATGAATGTGGAGAAAGTAGAAGGCTTGGAAATAAAAGGGCACAAACACTTGGAATTAAAAAGGCAAAAGACACTTTGGAAACATATTAGAAATAGAGAACGGCAAAAGGACACTTTGGAAATGCAACTATAACCACTGAGCCGAAGACGTTTGATTTTAATGAGACAGTTTTGTAAATGGAAACATATCGCATGGAACAAGGATATGCATGAAACTAAAAAGAAAGAAAGTTGGAAAGGTTGGAAAATCCAAAGGCAACAGGTGCAACTAATGGAATCTACACATGCATGGAATATATGTTTTTGGAAAAGAATAAAGAAGGGACATTTAAAGAAACGCATGCATTTGTAAACTTGGAAACACACCATGCATGCATGGTTGGCTATTTAAACACAAGTGACCATTTGCAAATGAAGAGAGAGGGTACATGCATGTCATTGGGAAAACATAACATATGCATTGAAAATATATCATGCGCATGGTTCTAAAATAAGGAGCAAATGTACGAATGGATGTGGAGAAGCAAATGGAAAAATGGACGCGCATGATCTTGCATGTAAATGAAAAAGGTGAAAAGTATCCACATTGAGAAACAAAAAACATTTGGATGGTTTAGTAAAATAAAAGAACAGGTTTTGCAGACCCAAAATACGTAGAAAAATATGCAGGATCCGAATATGGAAACTTCGATGTCAAATGACTTTGTTTCAAAAATGAACTACACAGCTTTTTTGCAATTTCAGCGTGAACCGTGCGCCGAAACTGACAAATGAATATATTGCGCTAATCAGCGCAACGAGACGGACACAACGGTATAAAATTTAAAGTGTCAGGATGCTCCGTTCAAAAAGGCATTACGGACCCCTTTTAGAAGGAAAAATGGCACGAGAAAACAATTTAAACGAAGATCAAAACGTCTGATTTTCGCGAAACGAGTTCCACCGCTGAATTCGTGAGAACGAATAGAACATTTTTCATGTTTGTCCGAACTGGTTCCGGAGAGATTTTAAAATTGTTAAAATTTGGACTATTATGCGCAGCTTTGCACCGAAAAATAAGCGATCG
The DNA here is from genome assembly GCA_030737875.1 of Allium sativum. Lineage (NCBI taxonomy): Eukaryota > Viridiplantae > Streptophyta > Magnoliopsida > Asparagales > Amaryllidaceae > Allium > Allium sativum. The sequence goes on from CM060924.1 coordinate 61,478,991, forward strand.
TCGAACATTCAAATTTTTCTGATGAAATTAATTTCTGTGCTATATCTGGTTAGACACATTTCAAATATAATTTTTTTGGATTTTTATTTTTATTTTACATTTTCATTTTTTATTTGAGATATATTGGTTGCCGCTACCGTAAATAATCGTCAAACAAATTCAAACAAAGTGACTGAAATTTGACGTTTTCAATATTAAATTATTTAAATCACTTCTAAATGAAAATAACAAAATATTAAAGATAAACTTTTCATTATAAATCAATTTCATGTTTTAATTTTCCTAAATAAATTCAAATTCAATAAGTAAACTCGATTTAATTTGTATATTAAATATGATCAAAATTGAAAATATTATAAAATATATTCATATCAAAACAAATTCATTCGTATATAAAACCAAAATAAAATTTTGTTTTAATTCAAAATCAAAATAGTTATAAGAATACAAACAAAACTAAGTTTTAAACGAATAAAATAAAATCAAAAAAATCAGAATTTAAATTAAATAATCAAATAAAAATACACTTAAAATTCCGGGTTGTTACAAATATACAAAAATCATATTTTTATTCCTTCTACAATATAAAAATCATATTTTTATTCCTTCTATTATAAAAATATCGAACTTTTATTATCTATATATTATAAAAATCATATCTTTTTAATTTCAAAAATAAATTCTTTTTCTATATTAAATAAAAATTATATTTTTAATTTCAACTCTTTGGATAAAAATCACAACTTTATCACTTTGTTTGCATTATAAAAAAAATCTCATCTTTTCTATACTATAAATCTCATCTTTCCTATCATAAAAGCCTTATCTTTTTATGAATAAAAATCAACTCTTTTCATCATTAAAAATCTGATCTTTGTCTATATTCAAAATCTATTTTTTTTAAACAAAGATCTAATTTTTTATATATATTAAAAATTGCCATATTCTTTTTAAATAAAAATCAAGACCTTATATAAGTAGATAAAATTAAATTAGATTTTTAAAACGAGGTATTGCATAAAAATAAACAAAAATAAATAAACGAAAATAAATAAGAAAAAAACTTTTACAGCGTAAGGTAGGAGAGGGGGGCTGTCTGAGTGAATGGAGATAGGGGGCTGTTGACGGTCGGACATGGAGGGGGGGCGGAGCTAGGCTACGGTTTAGGGTTAAGTGGGATTGTGTCCTCCCCGTCGAGGGGGAACAGGGAGAGGCGAAGGGAAAGGGGGGAGAAGAGATCTCGTCAGCGGCCTCAAGCGATGTGGAGGGGTCGTGGTGGCCGCTGCGAGGTGGATGGGGGACAGCGACGGGGAGTCTTTCCCCCTTTTGAATCTCGATTTGTAAAATAGAACGGGGGGGGGGGGGGGGGAGGCTATCTGAGTGAATGGAGATAAGGGGTGGTTATTGAAAATATATATATAATTTAATTATATTTTAATTTCTAAAAGTAACTTTTTATTTTCAACTCGAAATCAAACCCACCGACTGTCGTCCATAGCTAATTACCCCCATTACGAACACAATGGGATATGTATCGTGAGCTGATTCGATCGTTTCGATCAATTTTCGTCAAAATCAAAATATAACTCTATATACTGAATTTGAACGTACATTTCAATTAACCGGGGCCACATACGGGCTCTAAAAATTCCCGAAAAATATTTTCTAGCTTCGTATTGACGATACGGTCCTAACATAACTAATCTCGTTGAATTCTGAGACCGTTTGAAAAATGGCCATTTTCCAGTCGATTAAAATCAACTGAAACTAGTCAAACACGTTTTCCTTTGCCACCTCACATATTGATTTAGGAAATTATGAATTTTAAAACCTAGCAATAATTTGACATCCCGGATCCAACAAAAGTGGTTTCGTTGAAATCCGAGGTCATCTGCAAAATTTCCATTTTCAAAGGCCTTTATATATTAAAATATATATAAATTTCACACCGATTTTTCTGAATTTTCAACTGGGCGTTACTTTTTATCCCCGCTAGGAAATTTCAATTTTTCGGATTCGTTGGAAGGATATTCTCAATTAGATTCAAATATTTTTTGGTTTCACCAAAATCCTGTTTCTTTTAATCCTGTACATTCATTTGAAATTTGAAATCGAATTTTTGAACAACCGCGCCATTTCAGGCTCGTTATATAATTAAAATAAATTATTTATATTCTAACGACGATTCGAATAAATGTATACGTTCTAATTCTATTCAGAATAAATTTCTCGTCGTTATTATTTAAAATAATTCATTTTAAATATTCAAAATTCGCTAAAATTGCCAAAATAAAAATTTTAAATTGGCTCAGATTTCCGGGTTATTACAATCTCCCCCACTTAAAACTTTTCGTCCCCGAAAAGGAACGAAGCCGAAAGTTGTTTTACAAATCAACTCAACTTTCATTATTTTCTTTACGGCTTAAGTTCTTCAACTTTTCAGTTTCTAAGAACTTCTCAAATTTTTCAAAAATTTGGCTAACACCCTAAATTTTCGAAAAATTTCGCCATAACCTCCCCTGCACCGGGGACTTCGGGATATTTAAAATAGCCTCCCATGGCCCTCATCAATCCAAAAAGAAAAAGAAATAGCCAAGCGGCTAGCCAATCGGCTCATAAAATCATCAAAAACCCAAATAAATTCGTAAACATGTACCTATTTGTCGGGCAAAAATTGTATTCCACTTCTCTAGCCTCCTTGCTATGACCTGTTCAATGTAAGTACATGTATATGCATGCAAATGCGATCATTTTTCAATAAAGTACAATATTTGGCTCAATTTGGCCTAAATTCACCGTTCGTTCACATAATGGTTTAAATGAATAATCATGCAACACAACCATCAATCAATTAGTGAATTAATGTTTCAAATTCATAATTTTGCTACATATACAAAAAATCATGTTTTTGATGCCAAATCACAACACTAGACCCTATCTAACTTGGGTCCTCATACCAGTCAATTGGAATCATATAGAAATCCCACTTTCAAAACCAGAACATAAATATTGATGATGCCATGGTCATTATCAACATCATCTCCGTGCGACTAGAGTGTGATTCTATATCTGTCCAGTATATTAAAACTTCGAATATACATTTGCAAGGCACATTTGCAAAATCTTTATATATTGGATTGTCCGAATTCAATATAAAATAAATATTAAAATATGCATAAAATGATTTAAATTTCAAAAAAAAAAACTTGTTTTCATTTTAAAAATATACTCTTCACACTCGTTCTAGGATACTACTAATCCCATCTCTAAAGAGTCATTCCCATTGGATATTACTAATCCAATCTCTGATGAGTTCTAACGTGTCTTGTTCTCCGAGCTCTGTAAACCAAAGCTCTGATACCAAATGTGAAGACCCGTAACTTCCCCGTGAAGGAAAGAGCGGATACTTTGAGAACAACACACAAAAGAACGCAACCAGAAGAACATTTCATTGTTTATTAAAACAATTCCATCAGAATACAAGAATATACAGAGTAAGAATAAATATTATACATCATCAAATATCAGATATTTAAATTACATTTAAATACATCGTAGCGGAAAAACAATACAATACACAACTGAAAGGAATACGCGGATACAGAGCTTTCCGAGTATAATTCCAGCTGTAAATCAGGATCCTGTGAATATAAATCTGCAAAACCAAAACTACTAGCTGCCCGTGTCAAAATAAGGGCACCCAGAGTTTAGGTTGAAAAAATAAACTCCAGGCCAGTCATGTGACTGGTGTGAGAACTAAAATAGTTATTTATCTTTATTTTAAAGTTAGGTAAATCAAGGGACCACGCCATATAACACAGAACGAGTTTCCTCCCAAGAACACCAGTGCATAAAACAAACAGCGCAATGCTAAATAAAGAACAATGAAGCTATTATAAGACCCAGGTCCTGTGAAAACCCGTAACTTCCCCGTAAAGGAAAGCATCGGATAGTTCGAGAACAAGCCACAACAGAACGCATATAAAAGAACATTTCACTGTTATTACAACAATGCATCAGGTTACAAGAATATACAGAGTATAAATGAATAAATATTACACAGAAATATCAGAGATTTAAATTACATTTAAATACAACGCAGCGGAAAATAATACAATACACAACTAGAAGAGATATACGGATACAAAGCTTTTCGGATATCATTCCAGCTGTAAACCAGAATCCTGTGAATATAAATCTGCAAAACCAAAACTACTAGCTGCCCGTGTCAAAATAAGGGCACCCAGAGTTTAGGTTAAAACAATAAACTCCAGGTCAGTCATGGGACTGGTGTGAGAACTAAAACAGTTATAAATCTTTATTTCAAAGTTAGGTAAATCAAGGGACCACGCCGTATAACACGGAACGGGTTTCCTCCCAAGAATACCAGTGCTTAAAACAAACAGCGCAATGCTAAATAAAGAAAAATGAAGCTGTTATAAGACCCATGTCCCATCACACAATGCAACGCAGCCGAGGATAGGGTTTTCCCTTATAACAGCCAAAGAATGCTTGATACGGTTAAAACACATTATTTGATACTATTATAAGTGCATAGTGTATAAAACAACTTCAAATCATAAGTATCAATCATAGGCGGCATGAGCGCCCCATCCCACTATGTCACCATACTAGGTTCTACAATTAAAACCGCAAATGTCACGTATTTGGAAATTGGATTTCCGTCTATGAACCGAGGCAAAAGATAGTCCTCAATCGATTCGTGACTCTCTAGCCCGAGCCACAGGCAAGCGCGCAGGCAAGCCTTTAGATCGTCAGGGCCGGTCCATCGATGTGGATTATTATGCCTGAACACTACGTTTCCCCACCCTATGGGGTGTAAGTCTGGTCCGTCTGCCGGCCAGAATGCATCGGCCAAAACCGATATAACCGAGGCGCCTCGCAACAGCAACAACCACATAAGTCAAACTCGTCAGGGCGTGTAAAACCACTGACGCCACTTCTAGCTAGAAAGAAACGCATGCCCTCCCGGAGGTCCGTCTCCCGTTTTTGGTTCATACCGGGTGTGAAACACGCGAAGCAAACGTTACACAAAGCTACGCCACAAAGGCCGTGCTTTGATCATCACCACAAGACTTTGCTTTTCAACAGAAGCCTCGATCAATTGCCACTTAGGCATGCCACACAGGCAATTCACTCCATGCGTTTGATATCCATCAATATATAACCCCTGAGCTCGTACGTCTCAGAGAAGGGCGTTAAGCAAGAGAATAAATTCTCCGCCGCCAAACAGATATATATTTAATAGAAATCAAGCACACAGACTAAAATCCAATGTCAGACACACAGTCCATTTACAAGTCCGTTCTGGGTCTGAACGAAACCGGAGGCACCTAGTACCCCGCATATCCATCGATCTCCAAGTACGTCTGGACGATCACCAACTGTTTCCCTCTTCTTGGGTGTACAGCCCAATCAAGATCATCAGTAATCACCCAAACGACGTGAAGACTTCTGGTCTTCGACCACCGTCTTCATCTTCGACACCACGTCGAATCAGTTATTCAGAATGGGATAAACCCGGTCTTTCTGAATAACTCGCGTATATCTTATAAAAGTGTTACACAAACACAACATACGCCTCATTCCAATCCAGAATATTCTTTTATTCAAATATTCCAATACTTTGGGAAAAGTTCCCATTAATTTTATCCAAGATAAATTCTTTAAATTTATTCTTTAATCTCCCTTGAATATCAATTCAAACTAGTCGGGATTAGCGAACCACACCGAAGTAATCATTGATTTTATTTTCCCAATCCCAACCTATTCATCCCATGAAGTAAAACTGGTAGTACTTCATATCTAACACCACAGTGTTATCGGTAATTCAATTACCATTTCACGTTCAAATCTAATTAAAGATTTAACTAACGCCTGGAGCAAAACTGGTGATACTCCATTTCGATTATTTCAATCTAATTAAAGATTCATTAAAACTCCACTTAGTTTTAATCGTTAACTGGGTTAAAGAATCAGCGTCATTTAAAAACACAGTTCACGATAAACCCAAAATCACTTTCATTAATTATCGGGTTAAAGAACGAGTGTTGTTTAAAACACTGTTCACGATAAACCCAAAAATCAATATCAATTCAATTCCAATTAAATATCATTTAATTGGTACACTTCATTAAATCTAAATAAAAAGATTTAATCTTTTCTCAACTGGGTTCAAGAACAGTGTTAGTGAAGACACCATTCACGACAAACCCAAATCACATTCGATATTCAATACAAGGCTATGAATAGAAAATATATCGGCTTATATTCAATATCAAATTCTACGACTAACAAATGTCGTATTGGAAATAACGATATAAATATATATCTTTCAAATTTCCATAACAACACCTGTATAATCACGAATTCCAACATCGAAATATTCCAAAGACAATTTCGATTCAAATCCACTCCAATGCAATCATTGGAAATTCTGGTTATTTTTAAAACCCTTTTCAATTTCGATTTATTTATTTAAAAATAAATAGAATTATATTTCTAGTTCAAAACTAGTTTATTTCGATAAAAATCTATTTTTATCTTTTCAAACATGAAGTTTTTCATCCCAAATCTTCACAAATCATTTCTTATGATTTTACACAAATTATTACTATTTTTAATAATTTTATCAAGGCCCGTACAGTCGATTTCCATCAATGGCCATCGAACTGCACTTACAGCGACCTTTTTCAAATTTGATTTGGACATAATTCCAAATCCAACCGTTATATTTCAAATTTCTAACATTCGCTAGAAAGCTCTTTTCGATACGAACCCAACGGTTCCGGTTTTAGGAGAATCCGACGGTCGGATCTCCCGTAATGTCCATTTGAAATCAATGGTCGAAATTCGCCAACTGCCGCGGCGCGGCGCGTTCTATTCAGGCCATTATATTATATATATAATATATATAATATATACTTCGTCGATTTCTATTTAAAACGAATTATATAAATAGTTTTAAATTCGTTTCAAAAGCAATTTCAACTTCCATTTCAATTCAAATCAAAATTGAATCCTTCTCTATAAATTCGTTTTAAAATTCATTTCTATTCAATTCAAATTTCAATTCAATTTGAATTCATTTCAATTCGCTTTCAATTCCATTCGAATTCGTTTTCAATTCAATTCATTTCGAAATCGTTTTCAATTCAATTCATTTCGAAATCGTTTTCAATTCAATTCATTTCGAAATCGTTTTCAATTCAATTCATTTCGAAATCGTTTTCAATTCAATTCATTTCGAAATCGTTTTCAATTCAATTCATTTCGAAATCGTTTTCAATTCAATTCATTTCAAAATCGTTTTCAAATCGATATAAATATCGTTCACGTCAAAATGGCGTCAATCTAATCATCACGGCTTCACATATTTCTATTTTCAAATATTCTATTTCAAATATTTCCTATTATCAAAATATTTGTTATTATCAAAATATTCTTTATTTTCACTATTGGAATGAGGCCCAATCAATTACCATATAAAGTTAATTATATGGATTCCATACAACACATGTATATAATATCATTGAAAAATAATCAACCATCAACCAAAGTGCACTACACTATATAAGCATCAAATATAGATATCTAACGCTTATAACAGCCTGTCAATCGATCGATCGACATATTTAATCAATCAGGATGAGTGAACTTCAAATTTCATCCCAACACCCGTGTGGGGTTTCAAATAATCAAACACATATTTTATTTGTGCTGTTGGGCGATGTGTAAAATTTATCGTCCCAATCAATGTCATTCAAATAGGTGTACATAAACAAACCGTCCGGTTTATAAATGAATATTTTATTTTATTCACTTCACGTTAAAATTATATTTTTAACGATAAAACATCTTATTTCAACCTATGAATTTCTATTCAATTCGTTTACACAATAAAATGATATTTTTATTTTCTAACATATTTTAGAAAATATCGGCGGCATAACGGCACGATACTAGAAACGGGACAAGGCCTTGCCTTATCCCCGGTCTAGTGAAGGCCCACGCCATTCACATATCAATCAAATTCACCAAACAACCAAATTCAAATCAAATCATATAACTAAGCTATGCAACCAAACAAACAAGTCCATGGTCTGTGGACGATTGTGTCGGGTGCTACTAAGCACCATCTGCATCCTAGTATATATATATAATTAGAAAAGAAATTGAAAGGTGAGAAATTCTCACTTATAGCTATCCAATCATCTTGACTCTTCATTTAGAGAAATCTTCAACGCTATCCCATCTTCGTCATCTTCGTTGCCCGTAGCCACTATATATATAAAAAATCACATTTTTATATATTGATGTATTAAAAATAAAAATCGCATTTTTATTTATTCACTTTCGATTTAAAAATCATATTTTTATCGCTAACTTCATATTGTGAAAATAGAATTTTCACTTCGTTATACTTTATATAAAAATTGAATCTTTACTATGTTATTCAATATATAAAAATCGAATTTTTACTACAGTGTTCAATATATAAAAATCGAATTTTTACTCCATTATTGATTATTTCTATGTACGACCATTTTATAAATAACATACATACGATAAAAATGATATTTTTATCAAACCAAAAATTGTATTTTTCACATCAAAGAAAAATCATAATTTTCGATCTTAGCAAATCTTATTTTCATTTCAAAGAAAAATATATTTTCACAATCACAGAACTTATTTTTCAAAAATCAAAAATCATATATGCAAAATTCATATTTTTATATTTCTATTAATCATATAAAAAAAAATCATATTTTTATATCATTAGAAACCATGCTATTCTTATTTTATTTTAAAACTAATGCTATATAATTTCAGATTTCCTAAACAATAAAGTATATATATAACTTATTAGTAAAGACCAAATTTTTAAACAAGGTATTTATTTTTAAAACTGAAATTAAAATTAATAGCATGAAAACTCGCCGTATTTTCGGATTTTGGGGATCGAAGGAGAAATGTCGGGGCCTGCAGGGTCGAAGATGGAGCGGTGGGGTCCCTGATGCGTCGGCGGTGGACTGCTGGCGGAGGTGGTGGCCATGGCGGTCGAAGCTGTCGATTTGGGGTTCGGCTCGAGGCGTTTCGCGATTTCCATTGAGGGGAGCAAGGACGGAGGAAGGAGGAGCGTCGGTCTTGGGAGGAGGTGGTAGCGTAGACTTCGGAGGAGGAGGCGGGGCGCGATGGCATTCGTCGCCATCGGCGGTTTCCAGATCGAGGAAATCAATTTTTTTTTATTTTGATTCTGAAATGAAACGAAGGGGGGGGGGCAGAAAGATAAAGGGAGGAGGGAGAAGAAATTTTTATTTTTAATTATTTAATTATTTAATTTTCAAAAAGGTACTTTTACATACGACCTCGAAACGAGGTCCACCGCCTGTCGTCCATAGCGTATTACCCCCATTCCGAACACAATGGGATATGTATCGCAAGCTGATTCGACTGTTTCGATCAGTTTCCTTTGAATTTACATTTAAATCACTATATTGAATTTTAAACGTACATTTCAAATTACCGGGGTCACATACTAACTAGAAAAATTACAGAAAAATATTTTCTAGCTTCGCATTGACGATACGGTCCTAACAAAACTAGTTTCGACGAATTCTGAGACCGTTGGAAAAATGGCCATTTTCCAGTTGATTAAAATCAACTAAAACTGGTCAAACGCGTTTTCCTTTGTCACGCTCACATATTGATTCATAAAATTATGAAATTTGAAACCTAGCAATAACTTGACATCACGGACCCAACAAAACTGGTTTCGTCGAAATCCGAGGTCGTCTGCAAAATGTCCATTTTTAAGGGCCTGAATTCCATAGCGACTATTCAGAATTTTCAACTGGACATATCTTTTGATTCCCGCTATGAAATTTCGATTTTTTCGGATTCGATAGAAATATATTATCAATTAAATCCTATCATTTTTGGTTTCACTAAAATCCGGATTGTTTTGCACCTGGTACATTCAATTGAAGTTTGAAATCGAATTATCGAACTACCGCGCCATTTTCAATTCTATTTATAATTATATATAATTATTATATATTCTAACGACGACGTATATAATATATACGTTCTAATTACATTCAAAATAAATTTCTCGTCGATATTATTTAAAATAATTCATTTTAAATGTTCAAAATTCGCTAGAATTGCCAAAATAAAAATTTTAAACTGGCCCAGATTTTCCGGGTTATTACAATCTCCCCCACTTAAAACTTTTCGTCCCCGAAAAGGAACAAAGTCGAAAGTGGTTTGATTAATCAACTCTACGTTCGATCTGTTTTCCATTCTCCAACTTTTCAGTTTCTGAGAATTTCTCAAATTTCAAAAATTTGGCTAACACCCTAAATTTTTGAAAAATTTCGCCATAACCTCCCCTGCACCGGGAGCATCGGGGAATTTCAAATAGCTTCCCCGGTCCTTCAGATCTCAAAAAGAAAAAGAAAAGGCCAAGCGGCTCATAAAATCATCATCACCCAAACAAACAGTAAATTATGTAGTAAACATGTACCTATTTGTCGGGCAAACAAATTTTATTCTCTGCTCTAGCCTCCTTGCTATGACCTGTTCAATGATATACATGTATATGCAAGCAGACGCGACCAATTTTCAATACAATTCAATATTTGATTCAATTAGGCATAATAGTTCAAAATTAGCAAACAAATAAAGAAACAACACAAACATCCATCAATTATTGAATTAAAGTTTCAAATTCATAATTTTAATACATATACAAAAATCATGTTCTTGATGCCAAATCACAACAATAGGCCCTATCTAATTTTGGTTCTCACACCAGTCAATAGGAAGTATATAAATATCACACCTTCGACTCTCGAATATTAATTCTGATGATGTAGCTACAATCATCAGAATCACCTTCGGGCGACTAGAGTGTGAATCTATATCTATCCAATATATTAAAACTTCGAATACACGCGGATCAGACGTATACGCAAAATCTTTATATACTGGACTGTCCAACTCAATATAAATAGATAATCAGATACGAATAATTGATTTAAATTTTCAAAACAAAAATTGTTTTCATTTGAAAAATATACTCTTCACACTCGTTCTAGGATACTACTGATCCTATCTCTAACGAGTCATTCCCATTGGATATTACTAATCCAATATCTGATGAATTCTTTCGTATGGTTCTAACGTGCCTTGTTCTCTACTTTGTAAACCAAAGCTCTGATACCAACTGTGAAAACCCGTAACTTCCCCGTAAAGGAAAGCATCGGATAGTTCGAGAACAAGCCACAACAGAACGCATATAAAAGAACATTTCACTGTTATTACAACATTGCATCAGGTTACAAGAATATACAGAGTATAAATGAATAAATATTACACAGAAATATCAGAGATTTAAATTACATTTAAATACAATGCAGCGGAAAATAATACAATACACAACTAGAAGAGATATACGGATACAAAGCTTTCCGGATATCATTCCAGCTGTAAACCAGAATCCTGTGAATATAAATCTGCAAAACCAAAACTACTAGCTGCCCGTGTCAAAATAAGGGCACCCAGAGTTTAGGTTAAAATAATAAACTCCAGGTCAGCCATGGGACTGGTGTGAGAACTAAAACAGTTATAAATCTTTATTTCAAAGTTAGGTAAATCAAGGGACCACGCCGTATAACACGGAACGGGTTTCCTCCCAAGAATACCAGTGCTTAAAACAAACAGCGCAATGCTAAATAAAGATAAATGAAGCTGTTATAAGACCCAGGTCCCATCACACAATGCAACGCAGCCGAGGATAGGGTTTTCCCTTATAACAGCCAAAGAATGCTTGATACGGTTAAAACACATTATTTGATACTATTATAAGTGCATAGTGTATAAAACAACTTCAAATCATAAGTATCAATCATAGGCGGCATGAGCGGCCCATCCCACTATGTCACCATACTAGGTTCTACAATTAAAACCGCAAATGTCACGTATTTGGAAATTGGATTTCCGTCTATGAACCGAGGCAAAAGATAGTCCTCAATCGATTCGTGACTCTCTAGCCCGAGCCACAGGCAAGCGCGCAGGCAAGCCTTTAGATCGTCAGGGCCGGTCCACCGATGTGGATTATTATGCCTGAACACTACGTTTCCCCACCCTATGGGTTGTAAGTCTGGTCCGTCTGCTGGCCAGAATGCATCGGCCAAAACCGATATAACCGAGGCGCCTCGCAACAGCAACAACCACATAAGTCAAACTCGTCAGGGCGTGTAAAACCACTGACGCCACTTCTAGCTAGAAAGAAACGCATGCCCTCCCTGAGGTCCGTCTCCCGTTTTTGGTTCATACCGGGTGTGAAACACGCGAAGCAAACGTTACACAAAGCTACGCCACAAAGGCCGTGCTTTGATCATCACCACAAGACTTTGCTTTTCAACAGAAGCCTCGATCAATTGCCACTTAGGCATGCCACACAGGCAATTCACTCCATGCGTTTGATATCCATCAATATATAACACCTGAGCTCGTACGTCTCAGAGAAGGGCGTTAAGCAAGAGAATAAATTCTCCGCCGCAAAACAGATATATATTTAATAGAAATCAAGCACACAGACTAAAATCCAATGTCAGACACACAGTCCATTTACAAGTCCGTTCTGGGTCTGAACGAAACCGGAGGCACCTAGTACCCCGCGTATCCATCGATCTCCAAGTACGTCTGGACGATCACCAACTGTTTCCATCTTCTTGGGTGTACAGCCCAATCAAGATCATCAGTAATCACCCAAACGACGTGAAGACTTCTGGTCTTCGACCACCGTCTTCATCTTCGACACCACGTCGAATCAGTTATTCAGAATGGGATAAACCCGGTCTTTCTGAATAACTCGCGTATATCTTATAAAAGTGTTACACAAACACAACATACGCCTCATTCCAATCCAGAATATTCTTTTATTCAAATATTCCTATACTTTGGGAAAAGTTCCCATTAATTTTATCCAAGATAAATTCTTTAAATTTATTCTTTAATCTCCCTTGAATATCAATTCAAACTAGTCGGGATTAGCGAACCACACCGAAGTAATCATTTATTTTATTTTCCCAATCCCAACCTATTCATCCCATGAAGTAAAACTGGTAGTACTTCATATCTAACACCACAGTGTTATCGGTAATTCAATTACAATTTCACGTTCAAATCTAATTAAAGATTTAACTAACGCCTGGAGCAAAACTGGTGATACTCCATTTCGATTATTTCAATCTAATTAAAGATTCATTAAAACTCCACTTAGTTTTAATCGTTAACTGGGTTAAAGAATCAGCGTCATTTAAAAACACAGTTCACGATAAACCCAAAATCACATTCATTAATTATCGGGTTAAAGAACGAGTGTTGTTTAAAACACTGTTCACGATAAACCCAAAAATCAATATCAATTCAATTCCAATTAAATATCATTTAATTGGTACACTTCATTAAATCTAAATAAAAAGATTTAATCTTTTCTCAACTGTGTTCAAGAACAGTGTTAGTGAAGACACCATTCACGACAAACCCAAATCACATTCGATATTCAATACAAGGCTATGAATAGAAAATATATCGGCTTATATTCAATATCAAATTCTACGACTAACAAATGTCGTATTGGAAATAACGATATAAATATATATCTTTCAAATTTCCATAACAACACCTGTATAATCACGAATTCCAACATCGAAATATTCCAAAGACAATTTCGATTCAAATCCACTCCAATGCAATCATTGGAAATTCTGGTTATTTTTAAAACCCTTTTCAATTTCGATTTATTTATTTAAAATAAATAGAATTATATTTCTAGTTCAAAACTAGTTTATTTCGATAAAAATCTATTATTATCTTTTCAAACATGAAGTTTTTCATCCCAAATCTTCACAAATCATTTCTTATGATTTTACACAAATTATTACTATTTTTAATAATTTTATCATGGCCCGTACAGTCGATTTCCATCAATGGCCATCGAACTGCACTTACAGCGACCTTTTTCAAATTTGATTTGGACATAATTCCAAATCCAACCGTTAGATTTCAAATTTCTAACATTCGCTAGAAAGCTCTTTTCGATACGAACCCAACGGTTCCGGTTTTAGGAGAATCCGACGGTCTGATCTCCCGTAATGTCCATTTGAAATCAATGGTCGAAATTCGCGAACTGCCGCGGCGCGGCGCGTTCTATTCAGGCCATTATATTATATATATAATATATATAATATATACTTCGTCGATTTCTATTTAAAACGAATTATATAAATAGTTTTAAATTCGTTTCAAAAGCAATTTCAACTTCCATTTCAATTCAAATCAAAATTGAATCCTTCTCTATAAATTCGTTTTAAAATTCATTTCTATTAAATTCAAATTTCAATTCAATTTGAATTCATTTCAATTCGCTTTCAATTCAATTCGAATTCGTTTTCAATTCAATTCATTTCGAAATCGTTTTCAATTCAATTCATTTCGAAATCGTTTTCAATTCAATTCATTTCGAAATCGTTTTCAATTCAATTCATTTCGAAATCGTTTTCAATTCAATTCATTTCGAAATCGTTTTCAATTCAATTCATTTCGAAATCGTTTTCAATTCAATTCATTTCGAAATCGTTTTCAATTCAATTCATTTCGAAATCGTTTTCAAATCGATATAAATATCGTTCACGTCAAAATGGCGTCAATCTAATCATCACGGCTTCACATATTTCTATTTTCAAATATTCTATTTCAAATATTTCCTATTATCAAAATATTTGTTATTATCAAAATATTCTTTATTTTCACGATTGGAATGAGGCCCAATCAATTACCATATAAAGTTAACTATATGGATTCCATACAACACATGTATATAATATCATTGAAAAATAATCAACCATCAACCAAAGTGCACTACACTGTATAAGCATCAAATATAGATATCTAACGCTTATAACAGCCTGTCAATCGATCGATCGACATATTTAATCAATCAGGATGAGTGAACTTCAAATTTCATCCCAACACCCGTGTGGGGTTTCAAATAATCAAACACATATTTTATTTGTGCTGTTGGGCGATGTGTAAAATTTATCGTCCCAATCAATGTCATTCAAATAGGTGTACATAAACAAACCGTCCGGTTTATAAATGAATATTTTATTTTATTCACTTCACGTTAAAATTATATTTTTAACGATAAAACATCTTATTTCAACCTATGAATTTCTATTCAATTCGTTTACACAATAAAATGATATTTTTATTTTCTAACATATTTTAGAAAATATCGGCGGCATAACGGCACGATACTAGAAACGGGACAAGGCCTTGCCTTATCCCCGGTCTAGTGAAGGCCCACGCCATTCACATATCAATCAAATTCACCAAACAACCAAATTCAAATCAAATCATATAACTAAGCTATGCAACCAAACAAACAAGTCCATGGTCTGTGGACGATTGTGTCGGGTGCTACTAAGCACCGTCTGCATCCTAGTATATATATATAATTAGAAAAGAAATTGAAAGGTGAGAAATTCTCACTTATAGCTATCCAATCATCTTGACTCTTCATTTAGAGAAATCTTCAACGCTATCCCATCTTCGTCATCTTCGTTGCCCGTAGCCACTATATATATAAAAATCACATTTTTATATATTGATGTATTAAAAATAAAAATCGCATTTTTATTTATTCACTTTCGATTTAAAAATCATATTTTTATCGCTAACTTCATATTGTGAAAATAGAATTTTCACTTCGTTATACTTTATATAAAAATTGAATCTTTACTATGTTATTCAATATATAAAAATCGAATTTTTACTACAGTGTTCAATATATAAAAATCGAATTTTTACTCCATTATTGATTATTTCTATGTACGACCATTTTATAAATAACATACATACGATAAAAATGATATTTTTATCAAACCAAAAATTGTATTTTTCACATCAAAGAAAAATCATAATTTTCGATCTTAGCAAATCTTATTTTCATTTCAAAGAAAAATATATTTTCACAATCACAGAACTTATTTTTCAAAAATCAAAAATCATATATGCAAAATTCATATTTTTATATTTCTATTAATCATATAAAAAAAAATCATATTTTTATATCATTAGAAACCATGCTATTCTTATTTTATTTTAAAACTAATGCTATATAATTTCAGATTTCCTAAACAATAAAGTATATATATAACTTATTAGTAAAGACCAAATTTTTAAACAAGGTATTTATTTTTAAAACTGAAATTAAAATTAATAGCATGAAAACTCACCGTATTTTCGGATTTTGGGGATCGAAGGAGAAATGTCGGGGTCTGCAGGGTCGAAGATGGAGCGGTGGGGTCCCTGATGCGTCGGCGGTGGACTGCTGGCGGAGGTGGTGGCCATGGCGGTCGAAGCTGTCGATTTGGGGTTCGGCTCGAGGGGTTTCGCGATTTCCAGAGAGGGGAGCAAGGACGGAGGAAGGAGGAGCGTCGGTCTTGGGAGGAGGTGGTAGCGTAGACTTCGGAGGAGGAGTCGGGGCGCGATGGCATTCGTCGCCATCGGCGGTTTCCAGATCGAGGAAATCATTTTTTTTTATTTTGATTCTGAAATGAAACGAAGGGGGGGGGGGCCGGAAAGATAAAGGGAGGAGGGAGAAGAAATTTTTATTTTTAATTATTTAATTATTTAATTTTCAAAAAGGTACTTTTACATACGACCTCGAAACGAGGTCCACCGCCTGTCGTCCGTAGCGTATTACCCCCATTCCGAACACAATGGGATATGTATCGCAAGCTGATTCGACTGTTTCGATCAGTTTCCTTTGAATTTACATTTAAATCACTATATTGAATTTTAAACGTACATTTCAAATTACCGGGGTCACATACTAACTAGAAAAATTACAGAAAAATATTTTCTAGCTTCGCATTGACGATACGGTCCTAACAAAACTAGTTTCGACGAATTCTGAGACCGTTGGAAAAATGGCCATTTTCCAGTTGATTAAAATCAACTAAAACTGGTCAAACGCGTTTTCCTTTGTCACGCTCACATATTGATTCAGAAAATTATGAAATTTGAAACCTAGCAATAACTTGACATCACGGACCCAACAAAACTGGTTTCGTCGAAATCCGAGGTCGTCTGCAAAATGTCCATTTTTAAGGGCCTGAATTCCATAGCGACTATTCAGAATTTTCAACTGGACATATCTTTTGATTCCCGCTATGAAATTTCGATTTTTTCGGATTCGATAGAAATATATTATCAATTAGATCCTATCATTTTTGGTTTCACTAAAATCCGGATTGTTTTGCACCCGGTACATTCAATTGAAGTTTGAAATCGAATTATCGAACTACCGCGCCATTTTCAATTCTATTTATAATTATATATAATTATTATATATTCTAACGACGACATATATAATATATACGTTCTAATTACATTCAAAATAAATTTCTCGTCGATATTATTTAAAATAATTCATTTTAAATGTTCAAAATTCGCTAGAATTGCCAAAATAAAAATTTTAAACTGGCCCAGATTTTCCGGGTTATTACAGGTCCTATCACACAATGCAACGCAAGCTGGAGGATAGGGTTTTTACCTTATAATAGCCAAAGAATGCTTGATACGCTAAATTTCATGTTTTAATTCTTAATCAGACTCCAACCGTAAATTATTAAGAGAATGATTCCCTAAGTATTAACCCCGAAGGCCGAAACCAACATCAGACTAATACCTAGGAAACCACCCATCTTAGCTCGTTTCCAGTTAGTTTCTGATTTTATATACAATCATAAATATCAATCATAGGCAACATGAGCGTCCCATGCCACTATGTCGCCATATATAGGTTTACAATCAAAACCGCACATATCATATTTGGAAATTGGATTTCCATCTATGAACCGAGGCCAGGGATCGTCCTCTACCGATTCGAGACTGTCTAGACTGAGCCTCAGGACCCAGACACAGGTGAACCCTTCGAGCGACAGGGCCGGTCCACCGATGTAGATTAAAATGCCTGAACACCGCGTTTCCCCGCCCTTTGGGGTGTAGATGAGCCAACGAATGACATCATCGGTCCCGGATCGACCGATATAACCGAGGCGCCTCGCAACAGCAACAACCACACAGGTGAAAATAATATAAATGTCAGCCAATTTAAGCACTGACACCACCTCTACTAGAAAGAAACGCATGTCCTCCCTGAGGTCCTCTCCCGTTTCTTGTTCACAACCGGGGTGTGAGGCTCGCGAATCAACGCTACACAAAGCTATGCCACACAGGTCGTGCTTTGATCATCAACCAAAAGACTTTGCTTTTCAACAGATGCCTTGAACATTTGCCACTTAGGCATGCCACACAGGCAATTCACTCCATACAATTGATATCCATCAATGTATAACCCTTGAGCTCGTACGTCTCAAAAAAGGGCGTTAAGCAAGAGAATAAATTCTCCCCCGCCAAGCAGATATATATTAATAGAAATCAATCACACAGAATAAAATCCAATGTCAGACACACAGTCCATTTACAAGTACGTTCTGAGTCTGAACGAAACTGGAGGCACCTTGTACCTCGCATATCCATCGATCTCCAGGTATGTCTGGACGATCACCAACTGATTCCCTCCTCTTTGGTGTACAGCCCAATCAAGATCATCAGTAATCGCCCAAACGATGTGAAGACCTCTGGTCTTCGACCACCGTCTTCATCCTCGACACCACGTCGAATCAGTTATTCAGAATGGGATAAACCTGTTCTTTCTGAATAACTCGTGTATACAATAAACAAGTGTTACACAAACACAACATACGCCTCATTCCAATTCATCAGTCACTAACCGTAAATTAGCAAGAGAATAATTTCCCAAATATTACCCCTAAGGCCGAATCCAACATCAGATCAATACCCAGGAAACCATTCTTCTTAGCTAACCTACAGTTAGTTTCTAAATTTCACATTCTTAGGGAAAGGTTCGCATTAATTTTATCAAAGATAAATTCTTTTAAATTTATTCTTTAATCTCCCTTTGAATATCAAATCAAACTAGTCGGGATTAGCGAACCACACCGAAGTAATCATTTATTTTATTTCCAATCCCAACCTATTCATCCCATGAAGTAAAACCGGTCATACTTCATATCTAACACCACGGTGTTATCGGTAAATTCAATTACCATTTCACGTTCAAATCTAATTAAAGATTAAACTATCGCCTAGAGTAAAACTAGTGATACTCCATTCTCGATCTTTTCAATCTAATTAAAGATTCATTAAAACTCCACTTAGTTTTAATCTTTAACTGGGTTAAAGAATCAATGTCATTTAAAACACGGTTCACGATAAACCCAAAATCACATTCCATTCTATCAGCCTTTAACTGTAAAATAGCAAGTGAGCAATTCCCTAAGTATTAACCCCGAAGGCCGAAACCAACATCAGACCAGCACCCAAGAAACCATTCAACTTAACTAATCTCCAGTTAGTTTCTGATTTTCCTAACTCAGTTGGGTCTAAAACTGTATTATTGAAGATACCGTTCACGACAACCCAAAATCACATTCCATTAATTATCGGTTTAAAGAACAAGTGTTATTTAAAACACCGTCCACGATAAACCCAAAAATCAATTCAAATTCAAATACAATTTAATTGGTACACTTCATTAAATCTAAATTAAAGATTTAATCTTTTTCTCAACTTGGTTTAAGAACAGTGTTAATGAAGACACCATTCACGACAAACCCAAATCCCATTTGATATTAAATACAAGGCACTGAATAGAAAATATATCGGCTTATATTCAATATCAAATTCTACGACCAACAAATATCGTATTGGAAATAACGATATAAATATATCTTTCAAATTCCCATAAATATATCTATATCATCGTGAAATCCAACATCGAAATATTCCAAAGACAATTTCGATTCAAATCCATTCCAATTCAATTATTGGAAATTCTGGTTACTTTTAAAACCATTTCAAATCCACTTTATTTATTTTAAAAATAAATAAATTTATAATTCTAATTTAAAACTAGTTTATTTCGATAAAAAACTATTTTTATCTTTTCAAATATGGAGTTTTTCATCCCAATTCTTCACAAATCATTTCTTATGATTTTACACTAATTATTAATAATTTTAATAATTTTATCAAGGCCCGTACAGTCGATTTCCATCAACGGCCATCGAACTGCACTTACATCGACCTTTTCCAAATTTTATTTGGACATAATTCCAAATCCAACCGTTATATTTCAAATCTCTAATATTCGTTAGAATTCTCTTTTCGATAAGAACGCAACGGTTCTGGTTTTAGGAGAATCTGACGGTCAGATCTCCCGTAATGTCCACTCGAAGTCAATGGTCGAAATTCACGAACTACCACAGCGCGGCGCGTTCTATTCAGGCCATTATATATATAATATATTATATATATTTCGTCGATTTCCTTTTAAAACGTATTTTATAAATCATTTTAAATTTGTTTTCAAAACGATTTCAACTTCATATTCAATTTTGAATCAAAATTGAATATTCCCCATTATCGATTTACAAATGATAATATTTTCAAAACGTTGTATTTTGATATCACTTTCTTTTCTATATTCATTATAAAAATGAATAAAATCGATACAAATATCATTCACGTCAAAATGGCGTCAATCTAATCAACACCGCTTTTATATATATTTTAACAACTTCGTTATTCTATTCAACAAATGAATATTTTCTTCAACTCATGAATTTTCGTTTTTCTACTCAACACATGAATATTTATTTTTCTATTCAACACATGAATATTTACTTTTCTATTCAACACATGAATAAATATTTTTTATTTTTCAAACTGGAATGAGTCCCAATCAATTACCATATAATGTTAATTATATGGATTTTCTACAACACATGTATATAATAGCAACGATAAATAATCAACCATCACCCAGAGTGCA
Organism: Allium sativum; assembly: GCA_030737875.1. NCBI lineage: Eukaryota > Viridiplantae > Streptophyta > Magnoliopsida > Asparagales > Amaryllidaceae > Allium > Allium sativum. Next base: position 61,500,013 of record CM060924.1, read on the forward strand.
CCACACAACTGCATAAGCATTAAATATAAATAATTAACACTTACACAGTCTGTCAACCCATCGATTGACACACAACTAAACAATCGGGATTAGTGTACGTCAAATTTCATCCCAATACCCGTGTGGGGTTTCAAATCAACAAACACATATTTTATTTGTGAGGTTGGGCGATGTGTAAAATTCATCGTCCCAATCAATATCAATCAAATTAGTGTATATAAACAAATCTATGATTCGTTTATAAATATTTATTTTATATACGCGTTAAAAATCATATTTTTAATTATAAAATATTTTCCACTATAAAATATTTTATTTCATTCCACATCACACAATCAAATTTCACAACATAGCAATCAAACAAACAAGTCATCCATGGTCTGTGGACGACGGGTGTCGAGTGCTACTAAGCATCGTCTGCATCCTAGTATATATATCAACTAGAAAATAAATTAAAAGTGAGGAGTTCTCACCGACTAGCTAATCCAATACTCCGCGACTCTTCATATGTAGGAAATCTTCGCCGTTCTTGCCTTTTGTCACTTTCGTTGCCCGTGTTCACTACATATATAAAAATCACATTTTTATATTCTCTAATATACAAAAATCATATTTTTATTCCTTCTACAATATAAAAATCATATTTTTATTCCTTTTATTATAAAAAGATCGAATTTTTATTATCTATATATTATAAAAATCATATCTTTTTAATTTGAAAAATAAAATCTTTTTCTATATTAAATAAAAATTATATTTTTAATTTCAACTCTACTTAGATAAAAATCACAACTTTATCACTTTGTTTGCATTCAAAAAAAAATCTCATCATTTCTATAATTTAAATCTTGTCTTTCCTATCATAAAAGCCTTATCTTTTTTATGAATAAAAATCAACTCTTTTCATCATTAAAAATCCGATTTTTATCTACATTCAAAATCTATTTTTTTGTAAACAAAGATCTAAATTTTTATATATATTAAAAATTGCCATATTCTTTTTAAATAAAAATCAAGACCTTATATAAGTAGATAAAATTAAATCAGATTTTTAAAACGAGGTATTACATAAAAATAAATAAATGAAAATAAATAAGAAAAAAAAAACATATAGCGTAAGGTAGGAGGGGGGCTATCTGAGTGAATGGAGATGGGGGGGCTGTTGACAGTCGGACATGGGGGGGGGGGGGGGGGGGCAGAGCTAGGCTGCGGTTTAGTGTTCAGGGGGACTGTGTCCTCCACGTCGAAGGGGAAGAGGCGAAGGGAATGGGGGGAGAAGAGATCTCGCCGACAACCTCACGCGATGTGGAGAGGGTTCGGTGGCCGCTGCGAGGTGGAGGAGGGACAACGACGGGGGGTCTTTCCCCCTTTTGGATCTCGATTTGTAAAATAGAACGGCTGGGGAGGGGGGGCTGTCTGAGTGAATGAAGATAAGGGGGGTTATTGAATATATATATATATATATATATATAATTTAATTATATTTTAATTTCTAAAAGTAACTTTTTATTTTCAACTTGAAATCAAACCCACCGACTGTCGTCCATAGCTAATTACCCCTATTCCGGACACAATGGGATATGTATCGTGAGCTGATTCGACCATTTCGGTCAGTTTTCGTCAAAATCAAATTATAACTCTATATATTGAATTTGAACGTACATTTCAATTTACCGGGGCCACATGCGGGCTCTAAAAATTCTCAAAAAATATTTTCTAGCTTCGTATTGATGATACAGTCCTAGCAAAACTAATCTCGTCGAATTCTGAGGCCGCTTGAAAAATGGCCATTTTCCAGTCGATTAAAATCAATTGAAACTAGTCAAATGCTTTTTCCTTTGCCACGCTCACATATTAACTCAGAAAATTATGAATTTTGAAATCTAGCAATAATTTGACATCCCAGATCCAACCAAAGTGGTTTCGTCGAAATCCGAGGTCGTTTGCAAAATTTCCATTTTCAAAGGCCTTTATGTATATTAAAATATATATAAATTTCACAGCGAATTTTCAACTGGGCGTAACTTTTTATCACCGCTATGAAATTTTAATTTTTCAGATTCGTTCGAAGGATATTCTCAATTAGATTCAAATATTTTTTGGTTACACCAAAATCCGGTTTATTTTGAATCTTGTACATTCGAAATTTGAAATCGAGTTTTCGAACTACTGCGCCATTTCAGGCTCGTTATATAATTAAAATAAATTATTTATATTCTAATGACCATTCGAATAAATATATACGTTCTAATTCTATTCAAAATAAATTTATCGCCGTTATTATTTAAAATAATTCATTTTAAATATTCAAAATTCGCTAAAATTTCAAAAATAAAAATTTTAAATTGGCTCAGATTTCCTTGTTATTACAAAATCGATATAAATATCGTTCACATCAAAATGGCGTTAATTTAATTAATGCGGCTTTATATGTTTAAATATTTTCGTGTCCATCCCAAATCGGACATCAAAATCATATTTTGATCCATTACTGAATATTATTTGAAAATATTAGTTATTTTAAAATATTCATTACTCATCATTTTAAAATATTCGTTCTTTCCGAATTGGAATCAGACACTGTCAATTACCATATAATTTTATTTATTTGGTTTTAATACACACGTGTACACAACCATAACCAAACACAGTCAACCATCATCCAGAGTGCATTACACAACTGCATAAGCGCTAAATATAAATAATTAGCATTTACAACAGTTTGTCAACCCATCGATTGACATACAACTAAATATTGGGATTAGTGTATGTCCATTATCATCCCAATACCCATGTGGGGTTTTCAAACAACAAACATTGATTATTATTTGTGCAGTTGGGCGATGTGTAAAATATATCGTCCCAATCAATATCAGTCAAACGAGTGTACATAAACAAATCATCCAATTTGTAAATGAATATTTATTTGTATACTCGTTAAAAATTATATTTTTGACGATAAAATATTTATTTTAACTTATGAATATTTTATATAGTTCATTTATACAATAAAAATGATATTTTTATTGTTCTAATAGTTTTAGAAAATTTCGGCAGCATAACGGTGGATACTAGAACCGGGATAAGGTCTAGCCTTATCCCTCGCCTAATAATGACTCGTGCCATGTACAAACCAAATTATGTCAATTCAATTCATTCCCAAAGCAAATTCAACCAAATAAGCCAATCAACCAAACAACCAAACAAACATGGTTTCAAACAAAGGTGTCGGGTGCTACTAAGCACCGTCTACATCCTAGTATATATATTTTACTAGAAAATAAGTTAAAGTGAGAATTTCTCACCTTTGGGATCCACTCCTCCATTCTGTATTTCTGAAAGTTTTGGATTTGGATTTGATTCCCGTCGGTTCCATCGCAATCCGTTTCACACGATTTTTATATTAAAAATCACATTTTTATTATAACGCTAAATGGATAGAAATCACATTTTTATTATAACGCTAAATGGATAAAAATCACATTTTTATTATAACGCTAAATGGATAAAAATCACATTTTTATTTCAAAGCCATATTATAAAAATCCAATTTTTTCACTGCTATATGAAAATCATATTTTTATATCGTTGTTATATATATATATATATATATATATATATATATGTATGTATATGTATGTATATGTATATATATATGAATCACTTCTTTATTCGAACGTTATGTATATAAAAATCACTACTTTATATGTTACTAAAAAAAAAACTTTATATGTTACATACATCTAAAAGATCATATTTTCATAATGCTCTTCATACAATAAAAATCCAATTTTTATCTCGCCTTTCATATAATAAAAACTGTGTTTTTATATCGTTATACCTATAATTAAAATCTCATTTTTACTTCACTTTCATGATATTAAAAATCTCATTTTTATTTCACTTCTTGATAATAAAAATCTCACTTTTATTTCATCTCTATATGTCTAAAAATCTTATTTTTATTTAAAACTCTTTCATAATAAAAATAACATCTTTATGCAATGTTACATATATCTAAACTAATTTTTATCCTTTTTTAAAACTAATTGCTTTAAATAGATAAAAATAAATAACTAAATAAAAACTTACAGTCGAACGAAAAGAGGGGGTTGTTGTGCTGTGTCGGAGGCGGAGGGGGGCCAGAAACGGCGGCGGTGGGCCTCTACTGGTCGGCGACGTCGATTTTGTGAAGGGTTTGGGGTGGTTGCGGCTTACCGCGGAGGAAAGAGGAACTGGAGGTCGGCGGTGGACCAGGGTGGGGCGTCGGAGCTCACGGTGGGCCAACGACGCCAGCGGTGGCGGCGGCCGTGCGAGGGTGAGCGGGTTTTTATTTTTTTCCGTTTTGGGGGTGGGAGTTTGAACGAGAAACTAAACGAGGGGGGTATAATATATATATATATATATATATTATTTTCTCTTCAAAAAGTTGAATTTTCATCTGAACCCCAAATCGAACCCAACGACTATCACACTAGCTAATCACCTCTATTTCGAACACAATGGGATATGTATCGTAAGCCAATTCGACCGTTACGCACAGTTTTCATCAAAATCAAAATATTAATCATTATATTTTAAATTCAAATGCACATTTTAATTTATTTGGGCCACTTATGGACTCCAAAAATTCCAGAAAAATAAATCTGGCTATGTTTTGATGATACGATCCTAATAAAACTAATTTAGTCAAATTTGAAGATTGGTTGAAAAACGGTCATTTTCAGTTGATTAAATTCAAACTGAATTGGCCAAATACGTTTAAATCCGCCACGCTCACATATTGATTCCAAAAATTATGAAAATTGGAATCAAGAAATAATTTGTCATTACGGATCCAAAAAAAGTGGACTCGTCGAAAATGGAGGTCGTTTGCAAAATCGCTATTTTTAAGGGCCAAATTCCATATCGACTATTCTGAATTTTCAACTGGACATAACTTTTTATTCCCGCTATGAAATTTGGATTTTTCTGATTTGTTGGAAAGATATTTTCAAACAGATTCAAATATTTTTGGTTTCACCAAAATCCGGTTTATTTTGAATCATGTACATTCATTTGAAATTTGAAATCGAATTTTCAAGCTATCGTGCCATTTTCAATTCCTTTTATAATTGAAATAAATATTTATATTCTAACTTCGATTCAAACAAATTTATACGTTCTAATTCTATTCAAAATTAATTTCTCGTCGCTATTATTTAAAATAAATTATTTTAACTATTCAAAATTCATTAAAATTGCTAAAATAAAATTTTAAATTGGTTCTGATGTTCCGAGTTGTTACAATCTCTTCCACTTAAAGTTTTTTCTTCCTCGAAATGGAACGGAGCTGAAAGTTGTTTTACTAATCAGCTCAACTTTCATTCTGGCTTTCATTTTTCAACTTTTTAGTTTCTAAGAATTTTCCAATTCTTCAAAAATTTGGCTAACACCCTAAATTTTGAAAAAATTCACCATAAGCTCCTTTGTACGAGGAGACATTTAAAACCTTAACTAGCCACGCAGGGCCCTCATCATCCAAAAAGAAAAAGAAAAAGACAAGTGGCTCATAAAAATCACCAAAACCCAATAAATTTTGTAAACAAGTACCTATTTGTCGGGCATACAATTTTATTCCTCTTCTCTAGCCTCCTTGCTATTACTTGTTCAATGTATAAACATGTATAGGCATGCATGCATTTCCAAACAATTTTCAATGCAGTTCAATATTTGGTTCAATTTGGCTTAATGGTTCAAAATTTTAATTAATCATACAGCACAACCAGCAATCAATTAGTGGATTATCGTTTCAAACACTAACTTTTATATATATAAAAATCCATTTTTGATGCCAAGTCACAATAATAGACCCTATCTAGTTTAGGTTCTCACACCGGTCAGTTGGAAATATATAGACATCTCACTTTTGAAACTCGAGCATAAATACTGATGATGGCGCGCCATCATCAGAATCATGTCCGGGCGACTAGATCGTGATTCTATATCTATCTAGTATATTTGAGGCTTCATATATACGCTAGCTAGTTGTATATGCAAAATCTCTATATACTTGATTGTCCAAATTCATTATAAAAATAATATTCAAATACTTATAATAAGATTTAAATTTTCAAAACAAAATTTGTTTTCATTTTTATTTTTAATAAATAATACTCTTCACACTCGTTCTAGGATACTACTGATCCTATCTCTAACGAGTCATTCTCACTGGATATTTCTAATCCAGCCTCTGATGAATTCTTTCGTTTGGTTCCAACGTCTCTTGTTCCCGAACTCTGTAAACCAAATCTCTAATGCCAAAATGAAATGACCTGAACTTCCTCGGTCTTCGAAGAGAAGAGAAAGAACGGATTGTTTGAGAACATGACAAATCAGAACACAAAAAGAAGAACATTTCATTGATTATTACAACAATTTACATCAGAGTACAAGAATATACAAAGTATGAACAAATAATATACATTTGATAGATATCATAGATTTACACATTACAATGCAGCGGAAAATAATACAAAAACACAACTAAGAGAGATAACGGATACAGAGCTTTACGAATACCATTCCAGCTGTAAACCAGGATCCTGTGAATATAAATCTGCAAAACAAAACTACTAGCTGTCCATGTGGAAAATAAGGGCACCCAGAGTTTAGGTTAAAACAATAAAATTCAAATTAGTCATGTGACTGGTGTGAGAACTAAAATAGTTATTCAAAACTTTACTTTAAAATAAAGTAAATCAAGGGACCATGCCGTGTAACACGGAATGGGTTTCCTCCCAATAATACTAGTGCATAAAAAACAACGCAATGCTTTTTGGAAAAATGACGCTATTATAAGAAACAAGTCCCATCACACAATACAACGCAAGCCGAAGGATAGAATTTTACCTTATAATAGCCAAACATGCTTGGTACGTCTAAAACAAATCATTTTGATACTATTATATTGTAAAGTGTATGAAAACAACTTCAAATATAAATGTATCAATCATAGACGGCATAGTATCCCATGCTACTATCTTGCCAATACTAGGCTCTAAAATCAAAACCGAAATGTCACATATTGGAAATTGGATTTTCGTCATGAGTCGAGGCAAGGGATGTATTCCTTGCCGACTTCGAGACACTCTAGCAAATGGATCAGGATCTCCTATAGAAGACCCTTGGATCCTCCAAGGCCGGTCCTCACTTACGTTTGAGGATTGGCAATTCCTAAACATACGTTTCGCGGTCCTATAGGACCTACCCATCGGCTCTGTAGTAATCGATATATCCGAGGCGCCTCGCATTCCAACAACCACAAAGGTAAAAATATCATAAATGTCTGGGCTTCCAAAACCCTGAAAACACCCATAACTAGAATGAAACGTCACGCCCTCCTTGGGTCAACTTATCCCGTTTTTAACTCATACCGAGGTGTGAGGCTCGCGAATTAATGCTATACATAAAGCTATGCTATATGAAAGTCGTTCTTTGATCATTAAACAAAAGACTCTTCTTTTCAATAGAAACTTTGATTACTGCATATCTACATGCCATACATGCAATTCATGCCATGCGACTGATATCTATCAATATATAACCTCTAAGCTCGTACGTCTCAGAGAAGGGAGTTAAGAAAGATAATAAATTCTCCGCCGCTAAATAGATATATATTTAATAAAAATCAATCAACACAGAATAAATTCCAATGTCAGACACACATCCATTTACAAGATCGTTCTGGGTCTGAACGAAACCGAAGGCACCTTATTCCTTATCCCATATGTCAACGGCCCTACGAACCTTGGTGCTAACTTCCCAACGGACCCAAAGCGAACAACATTCTGTAATGGAGACACCTTGACAAAGACCATGTCCGCAATATAAAACTCATGATCTGTCCTCCTCTTGTCTGCGTAAGATTTCTGCCTATCTTGTGCCGTCTTCATCCTCCGTCGAATCAAATCGATCTTTTCCAAAGTCTCTCTAATCATATCGGGCCCCAGCAAGATCTTATCTGTAGATTCCCACCAACATGTAGGCAAATGACACGACCGTCCATAAAGAGCCTCGAACGATGCCATGCCAATGCTAGATTGAAAGCTATTATTATATGAAATCTCCACCAAAGGAAGATGCTCCTCCCATGTACCTCCGAAGTCTAAAACACATAGCCTCAAAAGGTCCTCCTGAATACGATTCACCCTCTCGGTCTGACCATCTGTCTGAGGATGATATGCGGTGCTCAAACATAACTAAGTCCCTACCGCCTCTTGCATGCTCTTCCAAAACTCGCTAGTAAAGATAGGATCGCGGTCACTCACTATGCTAGAAGGAACACCGTGCAAACGAACTATCTCTCGAATGTATACAGAGGCTATCCATGGAGCAGTCCTCTTACTCTTCATAGGAATGAAATGGGCGCTCTTAGTTAGTCTGTCTACCACGACCCAAATCCTTGTATTACCCTTCCTCTATCTCGGTGACCCATCAACAATGTCCATCGAGACATTCTCCCACTTCCATTGTAGGACCTCCAATGGGTGAAGCAACCCACTGGGCTACTTTTTCTCCGCTTTTACTTGTTGGCACACCAAGCATCTAGCGACAAACTCGGCCACATCCCTCTTCATACTGGCCCAAAAGTAAACTCATCTTATGTCCATGTACATCTTGTCCCCACTGGGATGGATGGTCATTTTCGAATGATGTGCATCATCAAGAATGGTCCTCCTCAAGTTCTCGTCTCGTGGTACACAAAGTCTACCGTCCCTATGTAACCAACCCTTATCATCTAGGGTATGCCTCATGAGATGGCTCGATGACTCCCCCCTTTTGAGCTTCTCTACTAACTCAACCAACTGTGGGTCATCTCGCTGTGCCTCACCAATCCATGCCAAAAGCGTAGGTCTGACCTCTAAGGATGCTAGCAAATCGGGTACAAAGTCACTGGAAGTTCTAAAGTCAAACATAGAGATGAACTCTAAGCTTCGCCGCTCAACAAACAACAGACTCAAGGACAATCTTTTCCTACTTAAGGCGTCTGCCACCATGTTACCCTTTCCAGGGGTGTCTGCTATCATGAAATCGTAGGACGCTAAAATTCCATCCACCATTGCTGCCTTAAGTTCAAGTCCTTCTGAGAGAACAAGTATTTTAGCGATTTTTTGTCAGTGAACAATTCGAATTTCTCGCCAAGAAGATAATGGCGCCAAGACTTAAGGGCGAAAACAATAGCAGCCAACTCTAGGTCATGTGTAGGGTAATTTTTCTCATGCACTCTCAACTGCCTTCCTCCATAAGATATTACCCTTCCCTCTTGCATTAAGACTGCACCTAGTCCTGTCCCACAAGCATCGATATAAACGGTAAATGGCTTACTCCCATCTGGCAACACTAAGACTGGGGCTGTGGTCAAAGCTCTCTTTAAAAGTTGGAATGCATCATCACAATCTACGTTCCATGTGAAAACTAGGTTCTTCTTTGTCAAGCGTTTTAATGGGGCTGATATTTTTGCGAAGTCTTTGATAAACTTCCTATTGTAGCCAACCAACCCTAAGAAACTCCTTACCTCAGTAACATTTTTAGGGACCTTCCAATATTGGATGGCCACTAACTTCGCGAGATCCACAACTATCCCCTCTTTGGAAACCACGTGCCCTAAGAATCACACTTCCTTCCTCTAAAAGTTACATTTAGATAATTTAGCTTTAAGGCTATGCGCTCGAAGGGTCTCCAACACTTCCCTAAGACATAGGGCATGCTCTTCCTCGCTCTTAGAAAAGATCAAGATGTTGTCCACAAAGACTACCACGAATTTATTAAGGTACTCCCTAAACACCCTACTCATCAGGTCAACAAAGTATGCTGGGACGTTTGTCAAACCGAAGGGCAACACAAGCCACTTGAAGAAGCCGTCCGGAGTCCTAAAGGTAGTCTTGTCTATGCTATCCTCGGCCACTCTCAACTGATGGAAACCAGTGGCTAAGTCCAACTGCGAAAACACGGAGGCGCCAACTAACTGATCGAAGAGATCGTCAATCCTTGGCAGTGGGTGCCTATTCTTCTTAGTAAGCTTATTAAGTTCTCTATAGTCCACACAAAGTCTAAGAGTCCCATCCGCCTTCGTGGCAAATACTACTGGAGCACGCCACTCCGATATACTACGTTTTATGAACCCCTTCTCAATTAATTATTTCACTTGCTTACTGAGTTCTCTTATCTCTCTGGGAGCCATGTGGCGCACTAGCAATGCAACTGGCTTTGCATTATCTACTAGATATATTCAAAATTCTATCTCATGTTTTGGGGGTAAACCCCTCACCTCTTCGAAGACATCAACATATTCACGGACTATACGAACAGAATGTAAATCATAATCGGATGCGTCAAGGGATTCCAGGTAGCTAAGCATTACTGGACCTCTAGGGTTACAAGAAATATCAAGGGTCTTTCCACAACGAGTCAACCATCTAACAACCCTTCTTTCACAATCTAGGATGGCCCCGTATCTAGTTAGCTAATCCATACCTAGAATCAAGCCGTAGCCCATGAAGCCAAGAACAAAGGCGTTGCATTCAAACCCAACGCCCAAGATAGACACTCTCAAATCCCGATAGATCATAGAAAGATGAGCCGAACCACCAATAGGATTTGAGACTACTAAGGGATTTGTAACTAAACTAGCATTTAGGTGCAGTGTTTCAACTAATGATGTAGACATAAACGAATGTGATGCGCTAGAATCGAATAAAGTACGGACTGGATGATCAAACAGAAAAACTAAACTTTCAACGGAAATTGCTCTACCTCGTTCTTGCAGCGGCGGAACGACGAGAGCCTGAACTTGCCCCTTGCATGCCCTGGTGCCATGAGAGCCTGCACCTGTCCTCCCAAGGTAGACCCTGCCCTCAGCCCTTTCCTTAGGCAGTCCTTAATCAGATGTCCCGCTTCGCCACAGTGGAAACAGCCAGTCTTCTTTTTCTTCCTTCAATCTTTGCTTAGATGGCATGGTGTCCCATAGTTAAAGCATCTTTTCTTTCCCTTACCATTGTTTCCTTTACCACCTTTCTTGTTCTATTGATACTGTTGCGGTTTCTTTTGATCCCCTTTTTTCTTGGGTGCCTTATTAGCATTGGCGCCCTTCTCCTCTTCATGCATAAGCGCCATGTCAACTTGTCTCTCACGGGTAGCCCCCATAGGGATGTGGGTCATAGCTAACCCATGAAGCGGCTCGTTCAAACCCTTAACAAATCTCAAGGCCTTCTTTTCTGGTGTATTCACCAAGTCCAAGCCAAATCTCGCCAACTAATTGAACTTGTTGATGTATTATTTCACTGATAGATTTCCCTGCTTCAATGCCAAAAGCCTTTCCATGTATAGATTCTCTTCAGCTCGTGAGAGAAACTTTGCCTCAAACCTACGCCTAAAATCTGGCCATGTATCAACTGGATGCTCTACATTAGTGACCTCCCACCAAAACGAGGCCTCATCCTGCATTAGCCAGGTAGCTAACTGGAACTTTCTTCCATCTTCCACTTCAAAGATCCCAAACAATTCTTCCTGTAATGACCCGCATTTGCAGAGGTATTATAATTTATTTATTTAATTATATAAATAGTGGTTTAGAGAATCTAATGGTCGTGGAATTAAATAGTGATGAATATTTAATCAAAATAATAAATTAAACAATATATTAATTCTGAAATAATCAGAATTGGCTGAAATGGCGATATGGTGTGAACTGGATCATCTGTGATATTTAATTCAGCTTCGAATTTGAATCTGAATAACGAATATATTTAAATAACGGCAGTTTGAACGTATAATTATATTATAATTAAAAACGAGCTTGAAATGGCGCTACAGTTCGTTATTTGGCGATTTGAACTTCAACTGAATGTACAGGATTCGTTTTAAGCTGGATTTCTATGAAACAAGAAACGTGTGGAGCTGGTGGAGTATATCTTTCTAGTGGAAGAGAAAAATCGGGATTTCATCATGTAGATTTTGATTTACGTCCAAATAAAATTTTAGAAAAGTCACTGTGGAATTCCTTTATAATTTATAAAGAAATTATTTATATTTTAAAAAGGGATTTCATTGTAAATAGAGTATCGGGTTGACCAAGAAGTGAATATCGAGCTAGAAATTTCATATAGGAATATTCTTGAGCTGTATGGTATTCCACTATGCATATAGATGATAATATAAATTTATTTGTATTTAATTTAATTATATTTATATATTTAAATGGGTAATTCAGAGCTTTAAAAATAGCCACCTTTGCAAACGAAGTCGGAATTCGACGAAACAAATTATGTTGGATCCGCAATGTTAAATAGTTGTTAGATTTCTAGATTCTTGATTTTTAGAGCCACTATGTGGTCGAACGAATTTTTAGAGTGAGAAACAGTCAGTATTCTAACAGTTAAAAATACGTTGTCTGAGCATACGAAGTCGGAATTCGACGAAACCAGTTTCGTTGGGACCGTAATGTCGAACTGAAGGTGCATGTCTAGTTTGGTGATTTTTGGGTATCGTATGTGGTCGCAGGGATTTTTAAAGACCAGAAAACGAGAATAAAATCACTATAATAAATAAAATAAAAAGAAAAAATATCCCACTTCATTCTCTGATCATATGGGAGGCCACGCACACATCATTTCCAACCACAAATGCTACCTACCAATACATACTATATATATACGAACACAGCAAGAAAATTCCCACAAAGAAAATCAAGTAAAAAAACCAAATAAAATTCTATAAATCGATTCCTTTGTGTATTCGATCCACTCTAAAGTTGCTCTTCACGTTGGCATTGTTATTGTTGAGCTCGGCACCAATTTTCCGTCGCTGCAAATATTACAGCAGCTCTAGGGTTCCAAGTTGTGGGAAATTGGAGGGGTTATTCACGGATTGGGGTTCGGATTTGAGTTGAGAAGGTCGTGGCGCTTCGATGGAGGGTGATTTGGTGATTTCCATGTAGATAGTTGTCGATCGACGTTGTATAGGAGGGAGCGACGGAATTGACAAAGGGGGTGCGAGCTGAGAGTGTTGGTGATGGATTCGAAGAGGTCGGGAAGGGGAGTGAAATAGTGAAGCTTGTTTTGAATTTCGTGGGATATGAAGTGATCGAAGGGAGCTAGAAACAATCGGAAGTGGCCATTTAAGTTACTGGAAGGGTGGTGAGTAATTAGGGAAGAAAGGAGAATGTCGGGTCCGGTTTTGTAAATGTTAGTGGGCCGGGAAAAGGGTTAAAGCCCAATGGATTTAAAAAGGAAATTTAATTCTTTTATATATCAAATAGTACAAACTTATTAACAGTATATCTTCCTCATACGGTATCATAATTGGACGAAACAAGATCCGACAGGATCGTATGGACGGGAGCAACACAATGAGATTGACCGGGAATGAATCCAAGCTCGTATGAATTTATGGCAAAATAAATTGTCCGTATGAATCAAGCGATGGTTATCGTTATTAACGATGATCGTCCAATGTGAGTTAATCTCACCAACTCTGAACAGTTTATAATTTCATGTTGTATTTTTAGAACTGTTAAATGTTGGCTGATTGACTGTGTGTTGACTGTTTGATTGAACTACTAGTCAGTTAGTTGAATTTCTATATTGAATCTATTTGACAGAATATATCATATGGAACTGAAAGTGATGTTATCCATAATGTTTAACATCTGTGATGCAGGGAAACAGGTTGGAGGAATCCAACTAGATTCCTCAACATTTATTTTACTGTGATTCATATATCGTGATATATGATGTGATTTATAATCTGTTGTTGATTATGTGTGTTTGGACGATATTTATCGTTGTTATATGGTATGTCAAATACCATAAGAAATACTGGAGGTGGGAAAGGGGATTTTCAAAGTGTATTTTGAAAATGAATTATTTATATAAAATCGATGGATTTTATATAGAAAAGGAAAAGGAATTTTATAAAAGAAAATAATTATAAAATCGAAGGATAAGTTATAATAAAGGAAATATTTATATTTGGATAAATAGATATATATAAGTCTGAACTTATATATGAAGAATTAAACAGATAAAAGGAACAGATTTTATTTATAAATGATATTTATAAATTAAGTGAAATATTTATCATTTGGATAAATAGAATATATAAGTTAAGACTCATATAGAGGAGTAAGAATCGATTTCAACATCGATGTTTGAAACTGAATAAGGATAAAGAGTTAACCAGTTAGGTTAAATCATTAGAGTTAAACCAGTTAGGTTAAACAGTAAAGTTAAACCAGTTAGAGTAAACCAATTAGAGTAAACCAGTTAGAGTTAATCGATAGAGTTAAATCGAACTAGAGTTATTTATATAGATTTATCGAATATTAGTTTATTCGAATAGAGTTAAAGGAAAGGAGTTATCGATTTTTAGTTAATCGAAGGAGTTATCAATTTTTAGTTAATCGAAGGAGTTATTGATTATTAGTTAATCAAAGGATTTATCGATTATTTGTTAATCGAAAGGAGTTATCGATTTGTTTAATCAAACTGAGTAATCGAATATAGTTTATTCGAAAGGAATTATCGAATTTGGTTATTCGAAGGAGTTATCGAATTTAGTTATTCGATGGAATTAATGGATTGGAGTTAAATCAAATGAGTTAATCAAATATAGTTTATTCGAATAGAAAGTAAAAGGAGTTAAACGAATATAGTTTATTCGAATAGAGTTAAAGGAGTTATCGAATATAGTTTATTCGAAAGGAGTTAAGTGAAACGAGTAAATCAATAGCGTTAGTCCGAAAGAGTTAATCCAATAGCGTTAGTCCAATAGAGTTAATGCAATAGCGTTAGTCCAATAAAGTTAATTGATAAGGGTTAATTGAATAGAGTAAATTGAATACAGTTATCGAATATACCTTATTCGAAGGAAAGAATTATCGAATAAGAGATAATTCGAAGGAGAGTTACGTAAGGAAATTGTTAAAGAATTAAAAGGGTGAACTTTATCTATTTCAAGGTTAGAAACGTTGTTCAGTTAAGGTCTGAGAGGTAGTATTACCCCAACATGATTGACTCCATTTTTAACTAAGGAATGGTTAAGGTTCAAGAGTGAAAGTGGTTAAGTGATTTAGTAAATAAGTATAGTGGTTTGAGTTGTCATCACGAAGTTGATTTAAACATCTGTTTAAATCTAAGTAAAGAAGTTTTGGAAAAGTTTTCCAAATAGAATCAAAAACGTAATCAAATATTGAAATTTGAAATATGGATTAGAAATGGAAATGTTTTCCAGCATTAACGTATATTTTCTAAACCTAGAAAATAAGGAAAATATGATATATATATATATATATATATATATATATATATATATATATATATATATATGATTGATGATTGATTGATAGAATTTCCATCTGGAAATAATATCGTTATTTGCACACCTGTTTTTCTTTGATAGTTAAATCATAGACTATCGAAGTTTTGACAATTTTAACGTTGTTAATATGGCGAGACCGGTTGGTTTATTATCCAAAGAACCACTCTGTAATGGCATAAGCGTTGCGAATCATATATGCCGAAGATAATTGAAGATGGAGTAAAGTGCAAGGGCTATCGTATAAGTCTTAGATAACAGTGTCTAAGATGGATATACTGAATAGTACCTTCGGTTCATCCTGTTCCTGGATGACTTGTATGGACGGATGTCTGACAGAGTATTTCCAGACGATTACGTATATTGATTTCTCCAACCGTACCAAGAGTGGAAGCGGAGAAGGAACTTTTTTTAGGTAACACATAATGTATTGTTGAGGACATCAATCGGTGATTTGATGGATTTGACGATGTGGCATTCGAAGCGAATCTGGTGTGAAGATAAAGCGTAGCTTCTAGCCTCACATCCGGTAAATGACAGAAGTCGGGCAGGAAGCATGGCTAAGTCGGTCGCTCCGAAGTAGGGTGTATAATCACCTGATACAGAGTTTCATTTACTTCTAAAAATCTATTGTTGATGCTGTCCCATTTGGGAAACATTTGCTGATCCCAACCGTTAGTGATATACATTCGATACACTCATGCGAAATGAGTGGTCGGTCATGTGTGGTTGGGTTATAAAATGTTTTTGTTGAATCCAGTGTATTCCTCTCTAGAGGCACACTAGCGAAAGGTGGTTCCATACCATGACATAGTTGGAAATCCATTACCCAATACGTGCTTGAGGTTTTGATTGTATACTATATATGTAGAACGTGAGATGAAAGCGTTTCTGCTAGTTGATTATTATTGTGGTTGATAGACATTATTATAATATCTAAAGGTTTTTAATATAAAGATATTTTGGATTCTCATAAGGCAAAACCCGTTCCGTTATACGGCATGGTCTTATGAGATATCGTTTAATTGTTTGAACTGTTTTAAAACTATTTTACTCATACCAGTCCCATGACTGACCCGGAGTTTATTTTGTTTTGTTTTCCCTAAACTCTTGGGTGCCCAATTTTGTACGAGGAATCAAGTAGTCGGGATTTACAGATACTTGAAGAGCTGGAGCAGGAGGCTTCAAGATCATATAGCTATAGTTTATTTCCGCCCCTGTTGTAAGTGTTGTACTTTGATAATGATGTATATTCAAGTACAGATATATATTTCAAGTTATGTTATATATATATATATATATATATATATATATATATATTATATGTTATTCGTTCCGCTGTGAGATTCGTGTTACTCTGATGTTGTGTACTTCTTCTTCTATTCTAAGTTTCTATCTTGTCTATCCTCACCCTCTATTTTCTTTCTGTTAATTTCCTGATTTTCAGTTTAATTTGGGGTTGGACTTGTGTTTTTGGTCAGCTCAAATTGGACTGGATGTTCGGGTTATTACAGTTGGTATCAGAGCATAAGGTTAAGTTATTACCTTGGCTCTGTGGCGTGACTCGGTAGAGATAGGGCTAGTAATACCCTAGATTAAGTTGAGTGTATATATACGAGTGAGCGTATTTGTTATTGATATAAAAATTGTTTTATATTATGGAGATTTGTGGTTGAGTCGTTTATGAGTTCTGGTCGATCAGTTTGATCCACTATATCGGTAGGGATTTTGTAAACGCTCGAATACGATGAACCGTCATGGTATGTTTTGAAAGAGGGTAAATGAATTTTTTTTACCCAAATTATATTTTGATATAAAGGATTTATATTGGAATAATTATAATATAGTGGATATATTGGTTGTTATTATAATCGAGTAAGATTATAAATTAAATGGTTATGTAAATAACCAATCAGAATTCATATAAGTTGAATACGTGAAATCAGATGAATTAAATCTGAATTTAAACCAGAAATTGAATTAAAATTCTGAAAAATTGGATATAAATGGATTTGGATTAAAAATATGGAAAATTTAAGATCCTTAGAGATTTTAAATTGTTTTACAAGTAGTGTGAATTATATTTTGAAATGAATTTCAAAGTGGAAATGTTTAGAAATGGTTTTATAGTATTGAACTCACTTCGGTCGCTGGAAAATAGATTCTGATGATGACAGCTGCATCATCAGTATTCATTTTCGAGTTGTAAGCGACGAATTACTACCAGAGATACTGTTTTGAATTTGTTTTGGGAAAGACAAGTGGTGTTGAATTTCAAAATGGGATTTATAATATAGAATTTGAATAGAATTTGATATATAGAATTTGATATATAGATTTGAATAATAGAAGTGATATAAAATTTGAATAGAAATTGAATAGAGTTAACTAAGTCGAAGAGGAATTAGTTAATCGAGTTTTGAATTTGAAGATTGAACTTTGAAAGGTGAATTGGATTTGTAAATGGATATTTGAAATCGAATATAGAACTAAAATTTGAAATTTGGATTCAAATTAGTTAATAAGCAAGTTAACATATATTTGAACATGTCATGTTCAAATATAAAAGTGAAATAGACTAAAGAGTTAATTAACAAATTAATTAACGAATTGAGTTAAAACGATTAAGTATAGTTAAAATAGATTGGGCAGGTATAAATATACATGATATAGGTATGGATAAGGTATGAAGGTATATAAATATAATGCTCGACGAAAAGGTATGTATTTAATTCATGTATGCGATTTTATGCGTAGTATCAGCTAGCCGCTTGGCTTTTTCTTTTTCTTTTGGATTGGTGAGGGCCATGGGAGGCTATTTGAAATATCCCGATGCTCCTGGTACAAAGGAGGTTTTGGCGAATTTTTCCGGGGATTTAAGGAGTTAGAATATTTTTAAGATAATGTGATAGTTAGAAATCAACGTATTGATATATATATATATATAGAAGTCGTTAAGGAAACGAACTTAGAAATAAAATAGTGAAATCAAAAAGGAAGACTAAGAATAAAGTCTAGTAAGAATAGAAAGAGGAAGCGTATACATGTTTAAAAGTGAATAAGTAGTTGTATGGTATTGATTATTCGAGTAAGTAGTCATATCTGTTTTGACGTTATAAATGTTATTCAGTCAAGGTCTGAGAGGTAGTTATAACCCAACTTTATTGATTTCATTATTAACAAATAAATAGTAAGATTTCAGGCTCGAAGATCAATGTTGAATAAGAGTTAGTTGAATATAGTATTTGGGTTGTCGTAATGATGTTTTACACAACATCCGTTTTAACCCAAATAAGTGTAAGCTTGGAAATATAATAAAGAGTATTTCCTAAGTATAGAAATAAACGAGATCGAAAAAGAGATAAGTAATTGGAATATTTTCCAATTATAAATAGCATATATTATCTAAAGTTTAGAAAATAAAGGAAGTCGATATTCGGAAATGTTTTCCAAATAACATAAAAGGTCAACATGGTTATTTAAAATATTTGGTTAACAAATTTTGATAAAGAAATAGAGAAGTGATTTAACTAATGGAATATTAATTAAGGGCTCAGTGACATGTTCAAAAGGAATTTTTTTTAAAGAGTAAACTGTTTGAAAACTCCCAGGGAATGACTGTTTGAATTAAAAACAAATTTAACAGAAATTTGTGAAAGCAGAATTGAATTAAAGTAAAGTCAGTAAAGTGGTAACTGAGGTTGAATTAGAATGATATCAAGACAAATTGGATTGTGAGATTCAAATTTGAAGTGTAATGGGATAATCAAGTTAAGAGTTGGGAATCGAGAAGAAACTCAAGTTAAAATGATATTTGGCTCGGATATAAGCGAATGGTGGTGTTGTGGATAAAAGCAGATTGGAATTTGATTGGGATAACATTGGTATATGCTTAGTGGATAGCATATGGAAGTGATAGAGTTGATATGCCGACAAATGGTAAAAGTTTATATTTCTATTTGATATAAGATTTATGAGCCGAATTGGCAAGCCGCTTGGCTGTTTGATTTTCTTTTGGGTTGGAGATGGCCCAGAGAGGCAAGTTGGAGTTTGACCGATTAACCAGTACAAAAGAGGTGTTGGCGAAATTTTTTGAAAAGTTAAGGTGTTAGAAAATTTTCAGGATTTTTGAAAATTTTCGTTGATAAGAATTAATTAATAATTTAATTGAAATTAAATTGGTTCAATTGAAACTGAAGTTAAGCAGTGAACAAATGTGTTCTAACCAGTCGATAGGGCCGTTCTCTACCTTAGGAATTTCGAGGATGAAATTATTTTAAGTGGGGAAGAATGAAATGACCCGCATTTGCAGAGGTATTATAATTAATTTATTTGATTATCTAAATAGTGATTTAGAGAATTTAATGGTCGTGGAATTAAATAATGATGAATATTTAATTAAAATAATAAATTAAATAATATATTTAATTCTGAAATAATCAGAATTGGCTGAAATGGCGATATGGTGTGAACTGGATCATCAGTGATATTTAATTCAGCTTGGAATTTGAATTTGAATAATGAATATATTTAAATAACGACAGTTTGAAAGTATAGTTATATTATAATTAAAAACGAGCTTGAAATGGCGCTGCAGTTCGTTATTTGGCGATTTGAACTTCAACTGAATGTTCAGGATTCGTTTTACGCCGGATTTCTGTGAAATAAGAAACATGTGGAGCTGGTGGAGTATATCTTTCTAGTGGAACAGAAAAATCGGGATTTCGTCGTGTAGATTTTGATTTACGTATAAATCAAATTTTAGAAAAGTCGTTGTGGAATTCCTTTATAATTTATAAAGGAATTATTTATATTTTAAAAAGGGATTTCAATAAAAATAGAATATCGGGTTGACCCAGAAATGAATATCGAGTTAGAAATTTCATATAGGAATATTCTAGAGCTGTATGGTATTCCACTGTGCATATAGACGATAATATAAATTTATTTATATTTAATTTAATTATATTTAAATATATTTATATATTTAAATGGGTCATTCAGAGCTTTAAAAATAGCCACTTTTGCAAATGAAGTCGGAATTCGACGAAACAAATTTTGTTGGATCCGAATGTCAAATAGTTGTTAGATTTCCAATTTCGTGATTTTTAGAGTCACTATGTGGTCGTACGGATTTTTAGAGTGAGAAACAGTCAGTATTCTAACAGTTAAAAAATACGCTGTGTGAGCATACGAAGTCGGAATTCGACGAAACCAGTTTCGTTGGGACCGTAATGTCGAACTGAAGGTGCATGTCCAGTTTGGTGATTTTTGGGTATCTTATGTGGTCGCATGGATTTTTAAAGACCAGAAAACGAGAATAAAATCACTAGAATAAATAAAATAAAATAAAAGGAAAAAATATCCCACTTCATTCTTTGATCATATGGGAGGCCACGCACACATCATTTCCAACCACAAATGCTACCTACCAATACATACTATACATATACGAACACAACAACAAAATTCCCACAAAGAAAATCAGGTAAAAAAAAATCTATAAATCGATTCCTTTGTGTATTCGATCCACACTGAAGTTGCTCTTCACTTTGGCATCGTTATTGTTGAGCTCGGCACCAATTTTCCATCGCTGCAAATATTACAGCAGCTCTAGGGTTCCTAGTTGTGGGAAATTGGAGGGGTTATTCACGGATTGGGGCTCGGATTTGAGTTGAGGAGGTCGTGGCGCTTCGATGAAGGGTGTTTTAGTGATTTCCGTGTAGATAGTTGTTGATCGACGTTGTAAAGGAGGGAGCGACGGAATTGACAAAGGGGGTGCGAGCTGAGAGTGTTGGTGATGGATTCGAAGAGGTCGGGAAGGGGAGTGAAATGGTGAAGCTTGTTTTGAATTTCGTGGGATATGAAGTGATCGAAGGGAGCTAGAAACGATCGGAAGTGGCCATTTTTGTTACTGGAAGCGTGGTGAGTAATTGGGGAAGAAAGGAGAATGTCGGGTCCGGTTTTGTAAAGGTTAGTGGGCCAGGAAAATGGTTAAAACCCAATGGATTTAAAAAGGAAATTTAATTCTTTTATATATCAAATAGTACAAACTTATTAACAGTATATTTTCCTCATACGGTGTCAAAATTGGACGAAACAAGATCCGACAGGATCGTTTGGACAGGAACAACACAATGAGACTGACCTGGAGTGAATCCGAGCTCGTATGAATTTTTGGCAAAATAAATTGTCCGTCTGAATCAAGCGATGGTTATCGTTATTAACAATGATCGTCCAATGTGAGTAAATCTCACCAACTCTGAACAGTTTATAATTTCATGTTGTATTTTTAGAACTGTTAAATGTTGGCTGATTGACTGTGCGTTGAATGTTTGATTGAACTACTAGTCAGTTAGTTGAATTTCTATATTGAATATGTTTAACAGAATATATCATATGGAACTGAAAGTGATGTTATCTATATTGTTTAACATCTGTGATGTAGGGAAACAGGTTGGAGGAATCCAATTGGATTCCTCAACATTTATTTTACTGTGATTCATATATTGTGTTATATGATGTGATTTATAATTTGTTGTTGATTATGTGTGTTTGGACGATATTTATCGTTGTTATATGGTATGTCAAATACCATAAGAAATACTGGAGGTGGGAAAGGGGATTTCCAAAGTGTATTTTGAAAATGAATTATTTATATAAAATTGATGGATTTTATATAGAAAAGGAAAAGGAATTTTATAAAAGAAAATAATTATAAAATCGATGGATAAGTTATAATAAAGGAAATATTTATCTTTGGATAAATAGATATATATAAGTCTGAACTTATATATGAAGAAGTAAACAGATAAAAGGAACAGATGTTATTTATAAATGATATTTATAAATTAAGTTAAATATTTATCAATTGGATAAATAGAATATATAAGTCAAGACTCATATAGAGGATTAAGAATCGATTTCTACATTGATGTTTGAAACTGAATAAGGATAAAGAGTTAACCAGTTAGGTTAAACCATTAGAGTTAAACCGGTTAGGTTAAACAGTAAAGTTAAACCAGTTAGAGTAAACCAGTTTTAGTTAAATCGAACTAGAGTTATTTAAATAGAGTTATCGAATATTAGTTTATTCGAATAGAGTTAAAGGAAAGGAGTTATCGATTTTTAGTTAATCGAAGGAGTTATCGATTTTTAGTTAATCGAAGGAGTTATCGATTATTAGTTAATCGAAGGATTTATCGATTTTTTGTTAATCAAAAGGAGTTATCGATTTGTTTAATCGAAGTTAGTAATCGAATATAGTTTATTTGAAAGGAATTATCGAATTTGGTTATTCGAAGGAGTTATCGAATTTAGTTATTCGATGGAGTTTGTAACGACCCGTGTTTTTGGCACTCGAATATGTAATTTAATTTATTTAATTTAAATATTATATTTGGAATATCGATGGAATTAATATCTAATTCGCTATTTAAACAATGTTCGAAGTTATATATTTATATAATTATAAATAGAGCTTGGAAATAGCGCTGTAGTTTGAAAATTCGAGTTCGAACTTCAACTGAGAGTACAGGATCCGATATGAATTGGATTTCTATGAAACAAGAAACGGGTGGAGCTGATGGAGTATATCTTTTTAGTGGAAGAGAAAAATCAGGATTTCGTCATGTAGATTTTGAGATATGTCCAAATCAAATTTTTGAATAGTCGCTATAGAATCGTTTATCGACCGTATCGGTTTATTCGATATAACTAGAGATCGGGTTTGAATTTAGACAAGGTCCTTTTGGGAAGTAGTGATAATTTAATTTTTAGAATTTTACTGAAATTTTTAATTAATTTAATAAGCAACTTTTTATTTGGAGTATGTGGCACCCTGTATCGACATTTCGGGATTTCACAATATGAGTCCATCTACCGGTATTATTACATTTTTGGGACCAGAGCACATCACTCATTTAAATGGTATTTTTGTTTCTGTCCATAACAGTCCCTACGTGAACAGAATATTTCATAGTGGGGTACGCTATGTTTTTAACTTAAAACAAACTAAACTGAATGGTTAACTGGTTAAACGGACTCAGAATTCAACGAAACAAGTTTCATACGAAACCTTAGGAAGAGATCTAATGAAACGTCAAGGCCTCATATTTTTAGGATTTTTTCTGGAATTGTTAGGAATTATTGCTCGGTGTTTTTCATCGATATTTTCTAAGGGATTTTCGCAAACGAAGTCGGAATTCGACGAAACCTGTCCCATTGGGTTTGGAATATTTTTTTATGCTAGGATTACCTACTTGTTTGTCAAAAATGGAGGGTTTTTGTTGGAAATTTGACATATTTCTCATTGCAAAGTTTGGGATAATAAAATATTATTAAAAACAAGGACACTTCTTTATATAAGGCACCAACGCATTGTATTTGTGCCGTATGATATTCCTTGCACGCCAACCCTATCCCCTTGCTTTTCTTTTCAGTATCATATGTACTTTTTTTTTTATTTTTTTATTTTCTTGTCTGCTAATTTTTCACCCTTGCCGACCAAGTATTCTTGGATGAAATGACACCCCCAATGCCGTGCTACCCACACAAGTTTCTCCTATATATTCATACGAATACCGTTCCTTTTTCTCCAGCTTCTTTCAACGCAACCTCCTTTGAAAAAAAAAACAACGAAGAAAAAAATATAAAAGGAAGTGGCGCCTGTTGGGATTTGTGAGAGCATGCAAGCAGGTGGAACAAAAGTGGATGGAGATGTTTATAAGGGGATGAGGTGGAAACGTGGCAGTCAGTGGAAGGGAGGAAGGGCTGCATGGGAAGGAAAGGGGGCGCAAGTAGAAGAATGGAGAGAATGGATGTGCTGTTGTTTACGTGCTATTGTTAGGCTTAGAAAAAAAAAGAAAAAAAAAGAAGGAAAAGAAGAAGAAGGCGGACGTTAGACAGAAGAAGGAAGAGCAGAAGCAATTGAACAGGAGGAAGGTTTATATACGATCAGTTGAGCCACAATTGAACGTGGAAACAAAAATGAAATAGACAGTTGGAACTTGGAGCTGGACGCAGTAGTATGGGTGGGCCATTCTGAGCGTGCGATCAGGTATATAGATGGTCGTTAGTGCTAAGTAATTTTAATTAAGAATATATCAGTCAACCCGTTATTTACCAAAAGAAGTTTGAACCGTAAATCATTACTATATTAATCTAAGTTAGCCGACATGTTATAATTTTGAATTAAAAATATAGTTAGTTAGATAAGGAATATATATTAGTTTAAATAAAATTGTATATTTATAACATACATATATTTGTCCCATGTTATCAGGGTTCGGCGAAATAAAAATACGGTGGGATCATACCGAAAGACACTTCATGCTGGAGCTAGTTGGGACAGAGTTGAGAGCAGTTGATGTTTTAGTTAAATTAAAAACGAACCGTTTTAAAATGACGGACATAAACCAAGGTGAGTTAAACTCACTCAGTTTTTCCCCATTTATGTTTTATATAAATTGGGTTTTTAATTTGTGTGCTCTGCTTGCCAATGGTTGACTGTTTGCTAATTATGATTTATTTGTTGTTTTAAATGAGGGAATTAAACTGTGTTTAATTTCAGTGAAATACCAAATCGTTACTTTTAACGATTGGTTCCAATAAAGGTAACTCACCTTGGTTGGTCACGTTTATTTATAAACGTGTTTTAAATTGTTGAACCGTTTGAATTGTTTGTGGTTGATGTTGAATGGTTGCTATTTAGTGTTATCAGTTAAGCAAAACTGAATGATCTGGTTTGTGATAACCGCTTTGAATACAGGGAAGAACAGGTTGGAGGGATCCAACCGGATTCCTCAAAAATAATATTTTTTCCATATCATCATATATGAACTGTCATGTTTGGTGTGATTGGATTGATTGTTGATTTTTGAATATTCAACATCTGTTAGTTTAAACCAATGGGTGATATTGGTTGGGTATTTGGCAGGGTAGGCCTATAAAATCAATCGGGTTATAAATATTGTTTCACCGTCAGGCGAATCAATAGAGCTGAAGTTATAAAATTTATTTTTATAACTGAAGTTGGATTTTGAAATATATTATTTTGGATAAAGTCTGTTAAAGAGAAATAAATAAATATTTTATTTATTTAAGACTTTGATTTATTTTTAAGTTATTTTATAAAGTAAATTCTGACGTTAATCAGATTTGCAGGTATGAGAATAAGAATACATCGAGTGGTTAAACTCTGGAAATTGTTTTGTAAAGAAACAATTAATGGAATTAATCAAACTAATTATATTTGTAATTAAATTAGAGTGAGAACTAGTTTGAATAGGTTAATGAGATAATCGAGTTTTGAGTTGACAAAATCGACCGCTTTAACTGGAATCGATTATTAGATTAGTTTGTTTCGAATTTGCGAAATGAAATAGTTGAAGAATATTGTTTTAACTTTAAACAAGATCTTTATAAAAGATTTTCTATTTATTTTAGTAAATAAAGAAAGTAACTACTGAAGTAGTTAATGAGTGAAGAAAATTATTGTTTTAATAAGAATTTAGAGGATTACTTTTGAAAAGTAATCAAAGAGAAATGTAATCCAATTGGATGGTGAAAGGAATTTATGGGCGGGTTGTATATTTAAAGCTCAAATTTTTATAACGATGTTATAAAGAGGATTTCAAGCGAAGATGATAACTTAAATTTAAGTATTTCTTAATTATTTGAATTAAGGTAAAGGGTTTATATAAACCAGGGTCGTGTAAATGAGGTTTAACGTGTTAAGGCGTTAATTTTATACTAACGTTACTTGAAAACAAGATCAAGTAAAAAGGAGAATTTGAAATGAGATTTCAAAATGGGAAAATGGTCGAATAGTTTTGAAAGGAGATTAGTAAAAGTGGATTTGGGTAACGAAGTGGGTTGTATAACCAAAGCCGAATTTAAATAAATCTGTTTTAACAAAGTTAGAAGTTTTAATTAAACAGAAGTGAATTAATTTGTTTAAATTTAAAAGGCCATGTGATGTCGAATACTGAACCAGTAAACTCATTGGAGTGTCATGTTTGAAACACTAATGTATTTTGATAGTTAAAACACCGACTATCAAATCTGTACAATACGATTGTTGGTATGGAAAGACCGGGATCGAATTCATATTCGGAAACCATTCCGACCAACAAATACGTGAAGATATCAGAAGATGATCGAGATGGAGCATTGAAGACCGTGGGTTTTCATAAACGGAAGAACCACTAATATTCTCTGCCTGGCAAGCAGAGGTAAGTTGTGATTCTGTCGTGGTTGGATTCTACGGGCTGCAAGGACTTCTCGCTACTGATCCATGGGGTGATTCCTATATTGGATGCGGTAGGAGAATGCCTTCGGTTCATCCTGTTCCTGGATGACTTGTATGGACGGATGTCTGACAGAGTATTTCCAAAGGATCACGTACGTTGATTTCTTCAAACGTACGATAGTTGTTGGCAGGGAATTGCCATTCTCTAGCTTTCAGCTAGAGTATTTTTGTGGACGTCAATTAGTGATATCTGACGGATCTGACGATGTGGCATTCAAAGTAAATGGTGACCAGATGTCAAGAGTTAATTCTGGCCTCAAGCTTCATCAACCGGAAGATGACAAAAATCGGGCAGGCAGCATGGCTATGTGGGTCGCTCCCATTAGGGTGTATAATCACCTATCTAGAGGAAGTCCTATTTGTTTCTTAAATCTATGTCTCGATGCTGTCCCTTATCGGGAGACGGTTGCTGATCCCAACCGTCGGTGATATACATTCGATACTCTCAAGTGAAATGAGGGGTCGGTCATGTGAGGGTCGGGTTGCAAGATGTTCTTGTTGAACCCAGTGTATTCGTCTCTGGAGATACACTATCGGCAGGTGGTCCCATACCTTGTCAAGTTAGAATCCAATCTCCAATAAGCGCCCGTGGTTTTGGTTGTATACTATAGATGTGGAGTGTGAGATGCAAGCGTTCCACTAGATTGTTATTTACTTGTATTTAGACATTATTATAATATCAGAAAAGAAATTGGTTTCAAACATGTTTTGGGTTATCGTAAGGTAAAAACCGTCCGTGTTTATGTGTGGATTTGGTCTTACGATTATCCTTTTCTTTTGAAAAGGTTTTGAACTTTAAAATCATGATTGGATGATTTACCTTTATACTGTGCGAGTTTATCTCACTTTGGTTCACCAGACTGACCCGGTGTTTTGTAAATGCTCGGGTTAGCCCGGAGTGTACAGGTTCAGGTTATCGACTGCTGAGAAGAGACGAGATGGAAGAGTCCAGATGTATGATATTACTATTCCGCTGTGTGTTATATGAGGACAGATTATTATCACTGTCCAGATGTGTACTCTGATATTGTAAGTATTTCAAAAGCTCTCGGTAAAGATTTATTTCTGTATTATATTTTGTTCCGCTGCGATGTGGGACTCTGTGTGGTGTTCTTCTTCTTCTTCTTCTATTCAATATTTCTACCTTATCTATTCTCATCCTCTAACTTCTTTCTATTAATGATCTGGAATGTTCGATGTCTGAATGGTCAACACGGTAGTTTGATGTTGATTTTCGGAGTCGAAAATCCCAGTTCGTTACAATGGTATCAGAGCTGAAGGTTAAGTAAGTACCTTGGCTCTGTGGCATGACTCAGTAGAGATGGGGTTAGTAATACCCTAGATTGAGTTTGAGTGTATATATACGAGTGAACGTATTTGTAGATTTTATAAAAATTGTTTTATATTGTGGAGATTTATTTGTTTGAGTTGTTTATGAGTTCTGATCGATCAGTTTGATCCACTGTATCGATAGGAGTTTCTAAACACTCAAGTACGATAAACCGTCGCAGTATGTTTTGAAAGAGGGTAAATGAAATAATTTTACCCAAATTATATTTTGATATAAATAAAATATATATGTTGGAAATATTATTATTGGATGTGTTGTTTGTTACTATAATCAAATGAGATTATAATTGAAATGGTTATATATAACCAATCAGAATCCATATAAGTGAAATATATGAAAATCAGAGGAGTTAAATCTGAATTCAAATTAGAATTGAAATTAAAACTTTGGAAATTTGGACAAGTGGTTGAAAATGGAATTGGACTTAATATATGAGAATTTTAAAATCCTGGGGGGTTTTTAAATTGTTTTACAAGCCTTGCAAAGGATATTTTGAACTGATTTCAAGATGGAAGTGTTTAGAAATGGTTTTGAAAGTGATATAGTATTGAACTCACTTCGACAACTGGAAAATAGATTACGATGATGATCCGGACATCATCGGTGTTCATTTTCGAGTGGTAAGTGACGGATTACTACCAAAGATTTTGTTTTGAATTGCTTTGAGGAAAACAAGTTGTTTTGAATCCTGTAAAAGGAATATTTGATTTTCTTGAAAGAGCTAAACTGTTTAAAAACTCTCAGGGAAATTGTTTGAACAAATAAAATTAAATAGAAATTTGTGAAAGCAAATATGAATTGAATTGAAACCAATTAACTGGAAATTGAATCAGGAGATAATATATCGAGTAGAATCAGATTTTGAAATTTGTGAGACAAGAATCTGAAATAGTGTTGGTTGAAATTGAGAATGGATGGAAATTGAGTTAAGAATGAGATTTGGCTTGGACGTGTGAAGGATTTGGTTTTGAGGATAAAAGTGGAATTTTGTTTGGGATTGCATTTCTATATGCTGACAGGGTACCAGATGGAAAGAATATAATGATATGCCCGACAAAAAGGTACACATTTATTTTTATATTGGTTTGGAGATTTATGAGCCTATTGGGCAAGCCGCTTGGCTGTTTATTTTCTTTTGGATTGGAGAAGGCCTAGAAAGGCGAGGTATAGTTGTACCGATTTAGCCGTACAACGGAGGTGCTGGCGAAATTTTTCGGAAATTTAAAGTGTAGAAAATTTTCGATGTTTTTGAAAATATTTATTTACAGTATTGAATTGGTTTCTAATTTAATATAAAATTAGATTTGAAATTAATGAGTTTATAACGTTCTTTCTTACCTTAGCAATTTCGAGGACGAAATTATTTTAAGGGGGGAAGAATGTAACGACCCGTGTTTTTGGCACTCGAATATGTAATTTAATTTATTTAATTTAAATATTATATTTGGAATATCGATGGAATTAATATATAATTCGCTATTTAAACAAAGTTCGAAGTTATATATTTATATAATTATAAATAGAGCTTGGAAATAGCGCTGCAATTTGAAAATTCGAGTTCGAACTTCAACTGAGAGTACAGGATCCGATATGAATTGGATTTCTATGAAACAAGAAACGGGTGGAGCTGATGGAGTATATCTTTTTAGTGGAAGAGAAAAATCAGGATTTCGTCATGTAGATTTTAAGATATGTCCAAATCAAATTTTTGAATAGTCGCTATAGAATCGTTTATCGACCGTATCGGTTTATTCGATATAACTAGAGATCGGGTTTGAATTTAGACAAGGTCCTTTTGGGAAGTAGTGATAATTTAATTTTTAGAATTTTACTGAAATTTTTAATTAATTTAATAAGCAACTTTTTATTTGAAGTATGTGGCACCCTGTATCGACATTTCGGGATTTCACAATATGAGTCCATCTACCGGTATTATTACATTTTTGGGACCAGAGCACATCACTCATTTAATTGGTATTTTTGTTTCTGTCCATAACAGTCCCTACGTGAACAGAATATTTCATAGTGGGGTACGCTATGTTTTTAACTTAAAACAAACTAAACTGAATGGTTAACTGGTCAAACGGACTCAGAATTCAACGAAACAAGTTTCATACGAAACCTTAGGAAGAGATCTAATGAAACGTCAAGGCCTCATATTTTTAGGATTTTTTCTGGAATTGTTAGGAATTATTGCTCGGTGTTTTTCATCGATATTTTCTAAGGGATTTTCGCAAACGATGTCGGAATTCGACGAATCCTGTCCCATTGGGTTTGGAATATTTTTTTATGCTAGGATTACCTATTTGTTTGTCAAAAATGGAGGGTTTTTGTTGGAAATTTGACATATTTCTCATTGCAAAGTTTGGGATAATAAAATATTATTAAAAACAAGGACACTTCTTTATATAAGGCACCAACGCATTGTATTTGTGCCGTATGATATTCCTTGCACGCCAACCCTATCCCCTTGCTTTTCTTTTCAGTATCATATGCACTTTTATTTTTATTTTTTTATTTTCTTGTCTGCTAATTTTTCACCCTTGCCGACCAAGTATTCTTGGATGAAATGACACCCCCAATGCCGTGCTACCCACACAAGTTTCTCCTATATATTCATACAAATACCGTTCCTTTTTCTCCAGCTTCTTTCAGCGCAACCTCCTTTGAAAAAAAAAAACAACGAAGAAAAAAATATAAAAGGAAGTGGCGCCTGTTGGGATTTGTGAGAGCATGCAAGCAGGTGGAACAAAAGTGGATGGAGAAGTTTATAAGGGGATGAGGTGGAAACGTGGCAGTCAGTGGAAGGGAGGAAGGGCCGCATGGGAAGGAAAGGGGGCGCAAGTAGAAGAATGGAGAGAATGGATGTGCTGTTGTTTACGTGCTATTGTTAGGCTTAGAAAAAAAAAGAAAAAAAAAAGAAGGAAAAGAAGAAGAAGGCGGACGTTAGACAGAAGAAGGAAGAGCAGAAGCAATTGAACAGGAGGAAGGTTTATATACGATCAGTTGAGCCACAATTGAACGTGGAAACAAAAAGGAAATAGACAGTTGGAACTTGGAGCTGGACGCAGTAGTATGGGTGGGCCATTCTGAGCGTGCGATCAGGTATATAGATGGTCGTTAGTGCTAAGTAATTTTAATTAAGAATATATCAGTCAACCCGTTATTTACCAAAAGAAGTTTGAACCATAAATCATTACTATATTAATCTAAGTTAGCCGACATGTTATAATTTTGAATTAAAAATATAGTTAGTTAGATAAGGAATATATATTAGTTTAAATAAAATTGTATATTTATAACATACATATATTTGTCCCATGTTATCAGGGTTCGGCGAAATAAAAATACGGTGGGATCATACCGAAAGACACTTCATGGTGGAGCTAGTTGGGACAGAGTTGAGAGCAGTTGATGTTTTAGTTAAATTAAAAACGAACCGTTTTAAAATGACGGACATAAACCAAGGTGAGTTAAACTCACTCAGTTTTTCCCCATTTATGTTTTATATAAATTGGGTTTTTAATTTGTGTGCTCTGCTTGCCAATGGTTGACTGTTTGCTAATTATGATTTATTTGTTGTTTTAAATGAGGGAATTAAACTGGGTTTAATTTCAGTGAAATACCAAATCGTTACTTTTAACGATTGGTTCCAATAAAGGTAACTCAACTTGGTTGGTCACGTTTATTTATAAACGTGTTTTAAATTGTTGAACCGTTTGAATTGTTTGTGGTTGATGTTGAATGGTTGCTATTTAGTGTTATCAGTTAAGCAAAACTGAATGATCTGGTTTGTGATAACCGCTTTGAATACAGGGAAGAACAGGTTGGAGGGATCCAACCGGATTCCTCAAAAATAATATTTGTTTCCATATCATCATATATGAACTGTCATGTTTGGTGTGATTGGATTGATTGTTGATTTTTGAATATTCAACATCTGTTAGTTTAAACCAATGGGTGATATTGGTTGGGTATTTGGCAGGGTATGGCCTATAAAATCAATCGGGTTATAAATATTGTTTCACCGTCAGGCGAATCAATAGAGCTGAAGTTATAAAATTTATTTTTATAACTGAAGTTGGATTTTGAAATATATTATTTTGGATAAAGTCTGTTAAAGAGAAATAAATAAATATTTTATTTATTTAAGACTTTGATTTATTTTTAAGTTATTTTATAAAGTAAATTCTGACGTTAATCAGATTTGCAGGTATGAGAATAAGAATACATCGAGTGGTTAAACTCTGGAAATTGTTTTGTAAAGAAACAATTAATGGAATTAATCAAACTAATTATATTTGTAATTAAATTAGAGTGAGAACTAGTTTGAATAGGTTAATGAGATAATCGAGTTTTGAGTTGACAAAATCGACCGCTTTAACTGGAAACGATTATTAGATTAGTTTGTTTCGAATTTGCGAAATGAAATAGTTGAAGAATATTGTTTTAACTTTAAACAAGATCTTTATAAAAGATTTTCTATTTATTTAATAAATAAAGAAAGTAACTACTGAAGTAGTTAATGAGTGAAGAAAATTATTGTTTTAATAAGAATTTAGAGGATTACTTTTGAAAAGTAATCAAAGAGAAATGTAATCCAATTGGATGGTGAAAGGAATTTATGGGCGGGTTGTATATTTAAAGCTCAAATTTTTATAACGATGTTATAAAGAGGATTTCAAGCGAAGATGATAACTTAAATTTAAGTATTTCTTAATTATTTGAATTAAGGTAAAGGGTTTATATAAACCAGGGTCGTGTAAATGAGGTTTAACGTGTTAAGGCGTTAATTTTATACTAACGTTACTTGAAAACAAGATCAAGTAAAAAGGAGAATTTGAAATGAGATTTCAAAATGGGAAAATGGTCGAATAGTTTTGAAAGGAGATTAGTAAAAGTGGATTTGGGTAACGAAGTGGGTTGTATAACCAAAGCCGAATTTAAATAAATCTGTTTTAACAAAGTTAGAAGTTTTAATTAAACAGAAGTGAATTAATTTGTTTAAATTTAAAAGGCCATGTGATGTCGAATACTGAACCAGTAAACTCATTGGAGTGTCATGTTTGAAACACTAATGTATTTTGATAGTTAAAACACCGACTATCAAATCTGTCCAATACGATTGTTGGTCTGGAAAGACCGGGATCGAATTCATATTCGGAAACCATTCCGACCAACAAATACGTGAAGATATCAGAAGATGATCGAGATGGAGCATTGAAGACCGTGGGTTTTCATAAACGGAAGAACCACTAATATTCTCTTCCTGGCAAGCAGAGGTAAGTTGTGATTCTGTCGTGGTTGGATTCTACGGGTTGCAAGGACTTCTCGCTACTGATCCATGGGGTGATTCCTATATTGGATGCGGTAGGAGAATGCCTTCGGTTCATCCTGTTCCTGGATGACTTGTATGGACGGATGTCTGACAGAGTATTTCCAAAGGATCACGTACGTTGATTTCTTCAAACGTACGATAGTTGTTGGCAGGGAATTGCCATTCTCTAGCTTTCAGCTAGAGTATTTTTGTGGACGTCAATTAGTGATATCTGACGGATCTGACGATGTGGCATTCAAAGTAAATGGTGACCAGATGTCAAGAGTTAATTCTGGCCTCAAGCTTCATCAACCGGAAGATGACAAAAATCGGGCAGGCAGCATGGCTATGTGGGTCGCTCCCATTAGGGTGTATAATCACCTATCTAGAGGAAGTCCTATTTGTTTCTTAAATCTATGTCTCGATGCTGTCCCTTATCGGGAGACGGTTGCTGATCCCAACCGTCGGTGATATACATTCGATACTCTCAAGCGAAATGAGGGGTCGGTCATGTGAGGGCCGGGTTGCAAGATGTTCTTGTTGAACCCAGTGTATTCGTCTCTGGAGATACACTATCGGCAGGTGGTCCCATACCTTGTCAAGTTAGAATCCAATCTCCAATAAGCGCCCGCGGTTTTGGTTGTATACTATATATGTGGAGTGTGAGATGCAAGCGTTCCACTAGATTGTTATTTACTTGTATTTAGACATTATTATAATATCAGAAAAGATATTGGTTTCAAAAATGTTTTGGGTTATCGTAAGGTAAAAACCGTCCGTGTTTATGTGTGGATTTGGTCTTATGATTATCCTTTTCTTTTGAAATGGTTTTGAACTTTAAAATCATGATTGGATGATTTACCTTTATACTGTGCGAGTTTATCTCACTCTGGTTCACCAGACTGACCCGGTGTTTTGTAAATGCTCGGGTTAGCCCGGAGTGTACAGGTTCAGGTTATCGACTGCTGAGAAGAGACGAGATGGAAGAGTCCAGATGTATGATATTACTATTCCGCTGTGTGATATATGAGGACAGATTATTATCACTGTCCAGATGTGTACTCTGATATTGTAAGTATTTCAAAAGCTCTCGGTAAAGATTTATTTCTGTATTATATTTTGTTCCGCTGCGATGTGAGACTCTGTGTGGTGTTCTTCTTCTTCTTCTTCTATTCAATATTTCTACCTTATCTATTCTCATCCTCTAACTTCTTTCTATTAATGATCTGGAATGTTCGATGTCTGAATGGTCAACACGGTAGTTTGATGTTGATTTTCGGAGTCGAAAATCCCAGTTCGTTACAGAGTTAATCGATTTGAGTTAAATCAAATGAGTTAATCGAATATAGTTTATTTGAATAGAAAGTAACAGGAGTTAACCAAATATAGTTTATTCGATTAGAGTTAAAGGAGTTATCGAATATAGTTCATTCGAAAGGAGTTAAGAGAAACGAGTAAATCAATAGCGTTAGTCTGAAAGAGTTAATCCAATAGCGTTAGTCCAATACAGTTAATCCAATAGCGTTAGTCCAATAGAGTTAATTGATAAGGGTCAATCGAATAGAGTAAATTGAATAGAGTTATCGAATATACCTTATTCGAAGGAAAGAATTATTGAATAAGAGATAATTCGAAGGAGAGTTACGTAAGGAAGTTGTTAAAGAATTAAAAGGGTGAACTTTGTCTATTTCAATGTTTGAAACGTTGTTCAGTTAAGTTCTGAGAGGTAGTATTACCCCAACTTGATTGACTCCATTTTTAACTAAGGAATGGTTAAGGTTCTAGAGTGAAAGTGGTTAAGTGATTTAGTAAATAAGTATAGTGGTTTGAGTTGTCGTCGCGATGTTGATTTAAACATCTGTTTAAATCCGAGTAAAGAAGTTTTGGAAATGTTTTCCAAACAGAATCAGAAACGTAATCAAATATTGAAATTTGAAATATGGATTAGAAATGGAAATGTTTTTCTGCGTTAACGTATATTTTCTAAACGTAGAAAATAAGGAAAATATGATATATATATATATATATATATATATATATATATATGAATGATGATTGATTGATAGAATTTCCATCTGGAAATAATATCGTTGTTTGCAAAACTGTTTTTCTTTGATAGTTAAATGTGACGAAAAGGAATTTCGCTCGGTCCGAACCAGTCGCTAAACCGATCCAGGCCGTTCGAAACGCCCTATCGTTTGAAAACACGACAAAACAGAACGCATACAGAAGAACATTTCACTGTATATTACAACAGTGCATCAGATTACAAGAATATACAGAGTATGAATGAATATTACACAGAAATATCAGAGATTTAAATTACATTTAAATACATAGCAGCGGAAAATAATACAATACACAACTAGAAGAGATATACGGATACAAAGCTTTCCGGATATCATTCCAGCTGTAAACCAGGATCCTGCGAATATAAATCTGAAAAACCAAAACTACTAGCTGCCCGTGTCAAAATAAGGGCACCCAGAGTTTAGGTTAAAACAATAAACTCCAGGTCAGTCATGTGACTGGTGTGAGAACTAAAACAGTTATTATTCTTTATTTTGAAAGTTAGGTAAATCGAGGGACCACGCCGTATAACACGGAACGGGTTTCCTCCCAAGAATACCAGTGCATAAAACAAACAGCGCAATGCTAAATAAAGAAAAATGAAGCTGTTATAAGACCCAGGTCCTATCACACAATGCAACGCAAGCCGGGGGATAGGGTTTTCCCTTATAACAGCCAAAGAATGCTTGATACGTTTTAAAACAAATTATTGATACTATAATAAGTGCATAGTGTATAAAACAACTTCAAATCATAAGTATCAATCATAGGCGGTATGGGTACCATATATCATGTCGCCATATATAGGTTTACAAATAAAACCGCAAAGTCACGTATTTGGAAATTGGATTTCCGTCTATGAACCGAGGCAAAAGATAGTCCTCAACCGATTCGAGACTGCCTAGTCCGAGCCTCAGGAACAGCCGCAACTGCCCCATGGATCGTCAGGGCCGGTCCACCGATGTGGATTATTATGCCTGAACACTACGTTTCGCCGCCCTTTGGGGCGTAAATGAGCCAACTAAATGACTCCATCGGTTCGAGAACGACCGATCAATCCGAGGCGCCTCGCAACAACAACAACCACATAAGTCAAACTCGTCAGGGCGTGTAAAACCACTGACGCCACTTCTAACTAGGAAGAAACGCATGCCCTCCCTGAGGTCCGTCTCCCTTTTTTGATTCATACCGGTTGTGAAACTCGCGAAGTAAACGTTACACAAAGCTACGCCACAAAGGCCGTGCTTTGATCATCACCACAAGACATTGCTTTTCAACAGAAGCCTCGATCAATTGCCACTTAGGCATGCCACACAGGCAATTCACTCCATGCGTTTGATATCCATCAATATATAACCCCTGAGCTCGTACGTCTCAGAGAAGGGCGTTAAGCAAGAGAATTAATTCTCCGCCGCCAAACAGACATATATTTAATAAAGATCAATCACACAGACTAAAATCCAATGTCAGACACACAGTCCATTTACAAGTCCGTTCTGGGTCTGAACAAAACCGGAGGCACCTAGTACCTCGCATATCCATCGATCTCCAAGTACGTCTGGACGATCACTAACTGTTTCCATCTTCTTGGGTGTACAGCCCAATCAAGATCATCAGTAATCACCCAAACGACGTGAAGACTTCCGGTCTTCGACCATCGTCTTCATCTTCGACACCACGTCGAATCAGTTATTCAAAATGGGATAAACCCGGTCTTTCTGAATAACTCGCGTATATATTATAAAAGTGTTACACAAACACAACATACGCCTCATTCCAATTCAGAATATTCTTTTATTCAAATATTCCTATACTTTGGGAAAAGTTCCCATTAATTTTATCCAAGATAAACTCTTTCAATTTATTCTTTAATCTCCTTTGAATATCAATTCAAACTAGTCGGGATTAGCGAACCACACCGAAGTAATCATTTATTTTATTTCCCAATCCCAACCTATTCATCCCATGAAGTAAAACTGGTTATACTTCATATCTAACACCACGGTGTTATCGGTAAATTCAATTACCATTTCACGTTCAAATCTAATTAAAGATTTAACTATCGCCTGGAGTAAAACTGGTGATACTCCATTCTCGATCTTTTCAATCTAATTAAAGATTCATTAAAACTCCACTTAGTTTTAATCGTTAACTGGGTTAAAGAATCAGTGTCATTTAAAACACGGTTCACGATAAACCCAAAGTCACATTCCATTAATTATCGGGTTAAAGAACGAGTGTTATTTAAAACACTATCCACGATAAACCAAAAAATCAATATCAATTCAATTCATTTCGAAATCGTTTTCAATTCAATTCATTTCGAAACCGTTTTCAATTCAATTCATTTCGAAACCGTTTTCAATTCAATTCATTTCGAAATCGTTTTCAATTCAATTCATTTCGAAATCGTTTTCAATTCAATTCATTTCGAAATCGTTTTCAATTCAATTCATTTCGAAATCGTTTTCAATTCAATTCATTTCGAAATCGTTTTCAATTCAATTCATTTCGAAATCGTTTTCAATTCAATTCATTTCGAAATCGTTTTCAATTCAATTCATTTCGAAATCGTTTTCAATTCAATTCATTTCGAAATCGTTTTCAATTCAATTCATTTCTATATAGTTCGAATTTCAAATCTATTCAATTTCAATTCGAATTTCTATTCTTTTCAAAATATTAGATTTTGAAATCACTTTCGATATTCATTATAAAATGAATAAAATCGATATAAATATCGTTCACGTCAAAATGACGTCAATCTAATCAACACGGCTTCATATATTGACATTTTCAAATATTCCATTTCGAATATTTCTATTTCAAATATTTCTATTTCAAATATTTTTTTTTTCCAAATATTTCTATTTCAAAACTGGAATGAGACCCAATCAATTACCATATAATGTTAATTATATGGATTTTCTACAACACATGTATTTATCAACAACGATGAATAATCAACCATCATCCAAAGTGCATTCTACACTGTATAAGCATCAAATATAAATATTCAACGCTTATAGCAGCTTGTCAATCAATCGATCGACATACAACTAAACAATCGGGATTAGTGTACGTCAAATATCATCCCAATACCCGTGTGGGGTTTCAAGCAATCAAACACAGATTTTTATTTGTGTAGTTGGGCGATGTGTAAAATTTATCGTCCCTATCAATGTCCTTCAAATAGGTGTACATAAACAAACCGTCCGGTTTGTAAATGAATATTTATTTATTCACATTCACGTTAAAAATTATATTTTTAACGATCAAACTATTTTATTCAACCTATGAATTTTCTATTCAGTTCATTCTTTAAATAAAATGATATTTTTGTTTTCTAACTTATTTTAGAAAATTTCGGCGGCATAACGGCACGATACTAGAAACGGGACAAGGCCTAGCCTTATCCCCGGTCTAGTGAAGGCCCACGCCATTCACACATCAATCAAATCTATTCATTTCACCAAACAATTCAATTTCAATCAAATAATCCAACTAATCTATGCAACCAAACAAACAAGTCCATGGTCTGTGGACGATTGTGTCGGGTGCTACTAAGCACCGTCTGCATCCTAGTATATATATATAACTAGAAAAGAAATTGAAGAGTGAGAAATTCTCACCAATAGCTATCCTAGCTCCACTTCACTTCATTGATAGAAATCTTCATTGCTATCGCATCTTCGTCAGCTTCGTTGCTGTAGCCACTACATATAAAAATCATATTTTTATTTCGAAGTTCAATACATAAAAATCATATTTTTATTTCGAAGTTCAATACATAAAAATCATATTTTTATTTCGAAGTTCAATACATAAAAATCATATTTTTACTATGATGTTCAATATATAAAAATCATATTTTTATTTCGAAGTTCAATACATAAAAATCATATTTTTACTATGATGTTCAATATATAAAAATCATATTTTTACTTCGCTATTTCTATTTTCAAAAAATGATGCTATTTTCTCCTTTCAAAAATAATTCTATTTTCTATGTCTAGAACAACTTTATTTTTTATTTCTAAAACTTGCTAGAAATATCATTATTTTTCTTCAACGCTACTATATAGGTAAAATTTATATTTTTCTAACGCTATTATTAATATAAAGATTTCGCCTTTTCTATCTCAAAAATCTAATCATTTCTATTTTAAAAATCATATCTTTTCTATTTTAAAAATCATATCTTTTCTATTTTAAAAATCATATCTTTTCTATTTTAAAAATCATATCTTTTCTATTTTAAAAATCATATAACAAAAAAAAACTGAAAATAAAAGAAATTAAATTCGGATTTAATAATAAATCTAAATGGAAATAAATTAAAACTCACAGTTTCTTTGCTGAAGGGGCCGAATTAAGGGAGAGGAGGGTGCGCCGGATGTGGAGAAGGCGGCGGTTGGCATCGCGGTGGGGTCAGGAGGTCTTGGGCTAGGGTTTTCGCGTTGGGGCAAATGGGAGTGGTCGATTTGGGGTAGCAGGGTTCGGAACTGAGCGGTGGGGGTGCGGTGGGGGCTGGAGCAGTTGATTATCGCCTGGGGTTTGGGACAGGACGGAAAAGAAGATGGGGGGGCGGCGGCGCTTTCGGAGATGGGGGAGGAGAGAGGGGGTGGAGCAGCCAGTCTCCGGCGGTCGTGGCGAGGGGGCTCCGCCAGGGAGGAGCGGCGGTGGGTGGTGAAGGGCGACTGGGCGTCGGTCGTGGGTTTTTTTTTCTAGTCTGAAGTCAACGGTATAGAGGGGGGGGGGGTAGTTAAGGAGATATATATATTTATTTTATTTGTTTATTTATTTTTTTTCCATTCAAAAAGTATCTTTTAAATTCGAACTCGAAACGAGGCCCAACGACTGTCGTCCATAGCTAATTACCCCCATTCCGAACACAATGGGATATGTATCGTAGGTTGATTTGATCGTTTCGATTAGTTTCCGTTGAATTTACATTTAAATCACTATATTGAATTTTAAACGTATATTTCAAATTACGGGGGTCACATTTTAACTCGGAAAATTACAGAAAAATATTTTCTAGCTTCGTATTGACGATACGGTCCTAACAAAACTAGTTTCGTCGAATTCTGAGACCGTTAGAAAAATGGCCAATTTCCAGTCGATTAAAATCAACTGAAACTGGTCAAATGCGTTTTCCTTTGCCACGCTCACATATTGATTCGAAAAATTATGAAATTTGAAACCTAGCAATAATTTGACACTGCGGACCCAACAAAACTGGTTTCGTCGAGATCCGAGGTCATTTGCAAAATGTCCATTTTTAAGGGCCTGAATTCCATAGCGACTATTCAGAATTTTCAACTGGACATATCTTTTGCTTCTCGCTATGAAATCTCGATTTTTCGGATTCGTTGGAAAGATATTCACTATTAGATTCCATTATTTTTGGTTTCACTAAAATCCGGATTGTTTTGCACCCGGTACATTCAATTGAAGTTTGAAATCGAATTATCGAACTACCGCGCCATTTTCAATTCTATTTATAATTATATATAAATATTTATATTCTAACGACGACACGTATAAATATATACGTTCGAATTATATTCAAAATAAATTTCCCGTCGATATTATTTAAAATAATTCATTTTAAATAATCAAAATTCGCAAAAATTGCCAAAATAAAAATTTTAAACTGGCCCAGATTTTCGGGTTGTTACAATCTCCCCCACTTAAAACTTTTCGTCCCCGAAAAGGAACAAAGTCGAAAGTGGTTTGATCAATCAGCTCCACGTTCGATCTGGCTTTCATTCTCGAACTCTTTAGTTTCTGAGAATTTTCTAAATTTCAAAAAATTTGGCTAACACCCTAAATTTTCGAAAAATTTCGCCATAACCTCCCCTGCACCGGGAGCATCGGGGAATTTCAAATAGCTTCCCCGGTCCTTCAGATCTCAAAAAGAAAAAGAAAAAGCCAAGCGGCTAGCCAATAGGCTCATAAAATCATCATCACCCAAACAAAACAGTAAATTATGTAGTAAACATGTACCTATTTGTCGGGCAAACAAATTTTATTCTCTGCTCTAGCCTCCTTGCTATGGCCTGTTCAATGATATATATGTATATGCAAGCAAATGCGACCAATTTTCAATACAGTTCAATATGTGATTCAATTAGGCATAATGGTTCACAATTATCAACCAAATAAACAAGCAACACAAACATCAATCAATTAGTGGATTAAAGTTTCAAATTCATAATTTTGATACATATACAAAAATCACATTTTTGATGCCAAATCACAACAATAAGCCCTATCAAATTTTGGTTCTCACACCAGTCAATAGGAAATATATAGAAAGCCCACTTTCGTCACTCGAACATAAATTCTAATGATGGAGCTCCATCATCAAAATCATCTCCGGGCGATTAGAGTGTAATTCTATATCTATCCAGTATATTAAAATTTCTAATACACGCGGATCAGACGTATACGCAAAATCTATATATACTGGATTGTCCACATCAATATAAATATATAATCAAATACGAATAATTGATTTAGATTTTCAAAACAAAATTTGTTTTCATTTGAAAAATATACTCTTCACACTCGTTCTAGGATACTACTGATCCCATCTCTAACGAGTCATTCTAATCGGATATTATTAATCCAATATCTGATGAATTCTTTCGTATGGTTCTAATGTGCCTCGTTCTCTGCTTTGTAAACCAAAGCTCTGATACCAACAGTGACGAAAAGGAATTTCGCTCGGTCCGAACCAGTCGCTAAACCGATCCAGGCCGTTCGAAACGCCCTATCGTTTGAAAACACGACAAAACAGAACGCATACAGAAGAACATTTCACTGTATATTACAACAATGCATCAGATTACAAGAATATACAGAGTATGAATGAATATTACACAGAAATATCAGAGATTTAAATTACATTTAAATACATAGCAGCGGAAAATAATACAATACACAACTAGAAGAGATATACGGATACAAAGCTTTCCGGATATCATTCCAGCTGTAAACCAGGATCCTGTGAATATAAATCTGCAAAACCAAAACTACTAGCTGCCCGTGTCAAAATAAGGGCACCCAGAGTTTAGGTTAAAACAATAAACTCCAGGTCAGTCATGTGACTGGTGTGAGAACTAAAACAGTTATTATTCTTTATTTTGAAAGTTAGATAAATCGAGGGACCACGCCGTATAACACGGAACGGGTTTCCTCCCAAGAATACCAGTGCATAAAACAAACAGCGCAATGCTAAATAAAGAAAAATGAAGCTGTTATAAGACCCAGGTCCTATCACACAATGCAACGCAAGCCGGGGGATAGGGTTTTCCCTTATAACAGCCAAAGAATGCTTGATACGTTTTAAAACAAATTATTGATACTATAATAAGTGCATAGTGTATAAAACAACTTCAAATCATAAGTATCAATCATAGGCGGTATGGGTACCATATATCATGTCGCCATATATAGGTTTACAAATAAAACCGCAAAGTCACGTATTTGGAAATTGGATTTCCGTCTATGAACCGAGGCAAAAGATAGTCCTCAACCGATTCGAGACTGCCTAGTCCGAGCCTCAGGAACAGCCGCAACTGCCCCATGGATCGTCAGGGCCGGTCCACCGATGTGGATTATTATGCCTGAACACTACGTTTCGCCGCCCTTTGGGGCGTAAATGAGCCAACTAAATGACTCCATCGGTTCGAGAACGACCGATCAATCCGAGGCGCCTCGCAACAACAACAACCACATAAGTCAAACTCGTCAGGGCGTGTAAAACCACTGACGCCACTTCTAACTAGGAAGAAACGCATGCCCTCCCTGAGGTCCGTCTCCCGTTTTTGATTCATACCGGTTGTGAAACTCGCGAAGTAAACGTTACACAAAGCTACGCCACAAAGGCCGTGCTTTGATCATCACCACAAGACATTGCTTTTCAACCAAAGCCTCGATCAATTGCCACTTAGGCATGCCACACAGGCAATTCACTCCATGCGTTTGATATCCATCAATATATAACCCCTGAGCTCGTACGTCTCAGAGAAGGGCGTTAAGCAAGAGAATTAATTCTCCGCCGCCAAACAGACATATATTTAATAAAGATCAATCACACAGACTAAAATCCAATGTCAGACACACAG
Organism: Allium sativum; assembly: GCA_030737875.1. Lineage (NCBI taxonomy): Eukaryota > Viridiplantae > Streptophyta > Magnoliopsida > Asparagales > Amaryllidaceae > Allium > Allium sativum. The sequence continues at coordinate 61,543,554 of CM060924.1, forward strand.
TCCATTTACAAGTCCGTTCTGGGTCTGAACAAAACCGGAGGCACCTAGTACCTCGCATATCCATCGATCTCCAAGTACGTCTGGACGATCACTAATTGTTTCCATCTTCTTGGGTGTACAGCCCAATCAAGATCATCAGTAATCACCCAAACGACGTGAAGACTTCCGGTCTTCGACCATCGTCTTCATCTTCGACACCACGTCGAATCAGTTATTCAAAATGGGATAAACCCGGTCTTTCTGAATAACTCGCGTATATATTATAAAAGTGTTACACAAACACAACATACGCCTCATTCCAATTCAGAATATTCTTTTATTCAAATTTTCCTATACTTTGGGAAAAGTTCCCATTAATTTTATCCAAGATAAACTCTTTCAATTTATTCTTTAATCTCCTTTGAATATCAATTCAAACTAGTCGGGATTAGCGAACCACACCGAAGTAATCATTTATTTTATTTCCCAATCCCAACCTATTCATCCCATGAAGTAAAACTGGTTATACTTCATATCTAACACCACGATGTTATCGGTAAATTCAATTACCATTTCACGTTCAAATCTAATTAAAGATTTAACTATCGCCTGGAGTAAAACTGGTGATACTCCATTCTCGATCTTTTCAATCTAATTAAAGATTCATTAAAACTCCACTTAGTTTTAATCGTTAACTGGGTTAAAGAATCAGTGTCATTTAAAACACGGTTCACGATAAACCCAAAGTCACATTCCATTAATTATCGGGTTAAAGAACGAGTGTTATTTAAAAGACTATCCACGATAAACCCAAAAATCAATATCAATTCAATTCATTTCGAAATCGTTTTCAATTCAATTCATTTCGAAACCGCTTTCAATTCAATTCATTTCGAAACCGTTTTCAATTCAATTCATTTCGAAATCGTTTTCAATTCAATTCATTTCGAAATCGTTTTCAATTCAATTCATTTCGAAATCGTTTTCAATTCAATTCATTTCGAAATCGTTTTCAATTCAATTCATTTCGAAATCGTTTTCAATTCAATTCATTTCGAAATCGTTTTTAATTCAATTCATTTCGAAATCGTTTTCAATTCAATTCATTTCGAAATCGTTTTCAATTCAATTCATTTCGAAATCGTTTTCAATTCAATTCATTTCGAAATCGTTTTCAATTCAATTCATTTCTATATAGTTCTAATTTCAAATCTATTCAATTTCAATTCGAATTTCTATTCTTTTCAAAATATTAGATTTTGAAATCACTTTCGATATTCATTATAAAATGAATAAAATCGATATAAATATCGTTCACGTCAAAATGACGTCAATCTAATCAACACGGCTTCATATATTGACATTTTCAAATATTCCATTTCGAATATTTCTATTTCAAATATTTCTATTTCAAATATTTTTTTTTTCCAAATATTTCTATTTCAAAACTGGAATGAGACCCAATCAATTACCATATAATGTTACTTATATGGATTTTCTACAACACATGTATTTATCAACAACGATGAATAATCAACCATCATCCAAAGTGCATTCTACACTGTATAAGCATCAAATATAAATATTCAACGCTTATAGCAGCTTGTCAATCAATCGATCGACATACAACTAAACAATCGGGATTAGTGTACGTCAAATATCATCCCAATACCCGTGTGGGGTTTCAAGCAATCAAACACAGATTTTTATTTGTGTAGTTGGGCGATGTGTAAAATTTATTGTCCCTATCAATGTCCTTCAAATAGGTGTACATAAACAAACCGTCCGGTTTGTAAATGAATATTTATTTATTCACATTCACGTTAAAAATTATATTTTTAACGATCAAACTATTTTATTCAACCTATGAATTTTCTATTCAGTTCATTCTTTAAATAAAATGATATTTTTATTTTCTAACTTATTTTAGAAAATTTCGACGGCATAACGGCACGATACTAAAAACGGGACAAGGCCTAGCCTTATCCCCGGTCTAGTGAAGGCCCACGCCATTCACACATCAATCAAATCTATTCATTTCACCAAACAATTCAATTTCAATCAAATAATCCAACTAATCTATGCAACCAAACAAACAAGTCCATGGTCTGTGGACGATTGTGTCGGGTGCTACTAAGCACCGTCTGCATCCTAGTATATATATATAACTAGAAAAGAAATTGAAGAGTGAGAAATTCTCACCAATAGCTATCTTAGCTCCACTTCACTTCATTGATAGAAATCTTCATTGCTATCGCATCTTCGTCAGCTTCGTTGCTGTAGCCACTACATATAAAAATCATATTTTTATTTCGAAGTTCAATACATAAAAATCATATTTTTATTTCGAAGTTCAATACATAAAAATCATATTTTTATTTCGAAGTTCAATACATAAAAATCATATTTTTACTATGATGTTCAATATATAAAAATCATATTTTTATTTCGAAGTTCAATACATAAAAATCATATTTTTACTATGATGTTCAATATATAAAAATCATATTTTTACTGCGCTATTTCTATTTTCAAAAAATGATGCTATTTTCTCCTTTCAAAAATAATTCTATTTTCTATGTCTAGAACAACTTTATTTTTTATTTCTAAAACTTGCTAGAAATATCATTATTTTTCTTCAACGCTACTATATAGGTAAAATTTATATTTTTCTAACGCTATTATTAATATAAAGATTTCGCCTTTTCTATCTCAAAAATCTAATCATTTCTATTTTAAAAATCATATCTTTTCTATTTTAAAAATCATATCTTTTCTATTTTAAAAATCATATCTTTTCTATTTTAAAAATCATATCTTTTCTATTTTAAAAATCATATAACAAAAAAAAACTGAAAATAAAAGAAATTAAATTCGGATTTAATAATAAATCTAAATGGAAATAAATTAAAACTCACAGTTTCTTTGCTGAAGGGGCCGAATTAAGGGAGAGGAGGGTGCGCCGGATGTGGAGAAGGCGGCGGTTGGCATCGCGGTGGGGTCAGGAGGTCTTGGGCTAGGGTTTTCGCGTTGGGGCAAATGGGAGTGGTCGATTTGGGGTAGCAGGGTTCGGAACTGAGCGGTGGGGGTGCGGTGGGGGCTGGAGCAGTTGATTATCGCCTGGGGTTTGGGACAGGACGGAAAAGAAGATGGGGGGGGCGGCGGCGCTTTCGGAGATGGGGGAGGAGAGAGGGTGTGGAGCAGCCAGTCTCCGGCGGTCGTGGCGAGGGGGCTCCGCCAGGGAGGAGCGGCGGTGGGTGGTGAAGGGCGACTGGGCGTCGGTCGTGGGTTTTTTTTTTCAAGTCTGAAGTCAACGGTAGAGAGGGGGGGGGGGGTAGTTAAGGAGATATATATATTTATTTTATTTGTTTATTTATTTTTTTTCCATTCAAAAAGTATCTTTTAAATTCGAACTCGAAACGAGGCCCAACGACTGTCGTCCATAGCTAATTACCCCCATTCCGAACACAATGGGATATGTATCGTAGGTTGATTTGATCGTTTCGATTAGTTTCCTTTGAATTTACATTTAAATCACTATATTGAATTTTAAACGTATATTTCAAATTACCGGGGTCACATTTTAACTCGGAAAATTACAGAAAAATATTTTCTAGCTTCGTATTGACGATACGGTCCTAACAAAACTAGTTTCGTCGAATTCTGAGACCGTTAGAAAAATGGCCAATTTCCAGTCGATTAAAATCAACTGAAACTGGTCAAATGCGTTTTCCTTTGCCACGCTCACATATTGATTCGAAAAATTATGAAATTTGAAACCTAGCAATAATTTGACACTGCGGACCCAACAAAACTGGTTTCGTCGAGATCCGAGGTCATTTGCAAAATGTCCATTTTTAAGGGCCTGAATTCCATAGCGACTATTCAGAATTTTCAACTGGACATATCTTTTGCTTCTCGCAATGAAATCTCGATTTTTCGGATTCGTTGGAAAGATATTCACTATTAGATTCCATTATTTTTGGTTTCACTAAAATCCGGATTGTTTTGCACCCGGTACATTCAATTGAAGTTTGAAATCGAATTATCGAACTACCGCGCCATTTTCAATTCTATTTATAATTATATATAAATATTTATATTCTAACGACGACGCGTATAAATATATACGTTCGAATTATATTCAAAATAAATTTCCCGTCGATATTATTTAAAATAATTCATTTTAAATAATCAAAATTCGCAAAAATTGCCAAAATAAAAATTTTAAACTGGCCCAGATTTTCGGGTTGTTACAATCACCCCCACTTAAAACTTTTCGTCCCCGAAAAGGAACAAAGTCGAAAGTGGTTTGATCAATCAGCTCCACGTTCGATCTGGCTTTCATTCTCGAACTCTTTAGTTTCTGAGAATTTTCTAAATTTCAAAAAATTTGGCTAACACCCTAAATTTTCGAAAAATTTCGCCATAACCTCCCCTGCACCGGGAGCATCGGGGAATTTCAAATAGCTTCCCCGGTCCTTCAGATCTCAAAAAGAAAAAGAAAAAGCCAAGCGGCTAGCCAATAGGCTCATAAAATCATCATCACCCAAACAAAACAGTAAATTATGTAGTAAACATGTACCTATTTGTCGGGCAAACAAATTTTATTCTCTGCTCTAGCCTCCTTGCTATGGCCTGTTCAATGATATATATGTATATGCAAGCAAATGCGACCAATTTTCAATACAGTTCAATATGTGATTCAATTAGGCATAATGGTTCACAATTATCAACCAAATAAACAAGCAACACAAACATCAATCAATTAGTGGATTAAAGTTTCAAATTCATAATTTTGATACATATACAAAAATCACATTTTTGATGCCAAATCACAACAATAAGCCCTATCAAATTTTGGTTCTCACACCAGTCAATAGGAAATATATAGAAAGCCCACTTTCGTCACTCGAACATAAATTCTAATGATGGAGCTCCATCATCAAAATCATCTCCGGGCGATTAGAGTGTAATTCTATATCTATCCAGTATATTAAAATTTCTAATACACGCGGATCAGACGTATACGCAAAATCTATATATACTGGATTGTCCACATCAATATAAATATATAATCAAATACGAATAATTGATTTAGATTTTCAAAACAAAATTTGTTTTCATTTGAAAAATATACTCTTCACACTCGTTCTAGGATACTACTGATCCCATCTCTAACGAGTCATTCTAATCGGATATTATTAATCCAATATCTGATGAATTCTTTCGTATGGTTCTAATGTGCCTCGTTCTCTGCTTTGTAAACCAAAGCTCTGATACCAAAAGTGACGAAAAGGAATTTCGCTCGGTCCGAACCAGTCGCTAAACCGATCCAGGCCGTTCGAAACGCCCTATCGTTTGAAAACACGACAAAACAGAACGCATACAGAAGAACATTTCACTGTATATTACAACAGTGCATCAGATTACAAGAATATACAGAGTATGAATGAATATTACACAGAAATATCAGAGATTTAAATTACATTTAAATACATAGCAGCGGAAAATAATACAATACACAACTAGAAGAGATATACGGATACAAAGCTTTCCGGATATCATTCCAGCTGTAAACCAGGATCCTGTGAATATAAATCTGCAAAACCAAAACTACTAGCTGCCCGTGTCAAAATAAGGGCACCCAGAGTTTAGGTTAAAACAATAAACTCCAGGTCAGTCATGTGACTGGTGTGAGAACTAAAACAGTTATTATTCTTTATTTTGAAAGTTAGGTAAATCGAGGGACCACGCCGTATAACACGGAACGGGTTTCCTCCCAAGAATACCAGTGCATAAAACAAACAGCGCAATGTTAAATAAAGAAAAATGAAGCTGTTATAAGACCCAGGTCCTATCACACAATGCAACGCAAGCCGGGGGATAGGGTTTTCCCTTATAACAGCCAAAGAATGCTTGATACGTTTTAAAACAAATTATTGATACTATAATAAGTGCATAGTGTATAAAACAACTTCAAATCATAAGTATCAATCATAGGCGGTATGGGTACCATATATCATGTCGCCATATATAGGTTTACAAATAAAACCGCAAAGTCACGTATTTGGAAATTGGATTTCCGTCTATGAACCGAGGCAAAAGATAGTCCTCAACCGATTCGAGACTGCCTAGTCCGAGCCTCAGGAACAGCCGCAACTGCCCCATGGATCGTCAGGGCCGGTCCACCGATGTGGATTATTATGCCTGAACACTACGTTTCCCCGCCCTTTGGGGCGTAAATGAGCCAACTAAATGACTCCATCGGTTCGAGAACGACCGATCAATCCGAGGCGCCTCGCAACAGCAACAACCACATAAGTCAAACTCGTCAGGGGGTGTAAAACCACTGACGCCACTTCTAACTAGGAAGAAACGCATGCCCTCCCTGAGGTCCGTCTCCCGTTTTTGATTCATACCGGTTGTGAAACTCGCGAAGTAAACGTTACACAAAGCTACGCCACAAAGGTCGTGCTTTGATCATCACCACAAGACTTTGCTTTTCAACAGAAGCCTCGATCAATTGCCACTTAGGCATGCCACACAGGCAATTCACTCCATGCGTTTGATATCCATCAATATATAACCCCTGAGCTCGTACGTCTCAGAGAAGGGCGTTAAGCAAGAGAATAAATTCTCCGCCGCCAAACAGACATATATTTAATAAAGATCAATCACACGGACTAAAATCCAATGTCAGACACACAGTCCATTTACAAGTCCGTTCTGGGTCTGAACGAAACCGGAGGCACCTAGTACCTCGCATATCCATCGATCTCCAAGTACGTCTGGACGATCACTAACTGTTTCCATCTTCTTGGGTGTACAGCCCAATCAAGATCATCAGTAATCACCCAAACGACGTGAAGACTTCCGGTCTTCGACCATCGTCTTCATCTTCGACACCACGTCGAATCAGTTATTCAAAATGGGATAAACCCGGTCTTTCTGAATAACTCGCGTATATATTATAAAAGTGTTACACAAACACAACATACGCCTCATTCCAATTCAGAATATTCTTTTATTCAAATATTCCTATACTTTGGGAAAAGTTCCCATTAATTTTATCCAAGATAAACTCTTTGAATTTATTCTTTAATCTCCTTTGAATATCAATTCAAACTAGTCGGGATTAGCGAACCACACCGAAGTAATCATTTATTTTATTTCCCAATCCCAACCTATTCATCCCATGAAGTAAAACTGGTTATACTTCATATCTAACACCACGGTGTTATCGGTAAATTCAATTACCATTTCACGTTCAAATCTAATTAAAGATTTAACTATCGCCTGGAGTAAAACTGGTGATACTCCATTCTCGATCTTTTCAATCTAATTAAAGATTCGTTAAAACTCCACTTAGTTTTAATCGTTAACTGGGTTAAAGAATCAGTGTCATTTAAAACACGGTTCACGATAAACCCAAAGTCACATTCCATTAATTATCGGGTTAAAGAACGAGTGTTATTTAAAACACTATCCACGATAAACCCAAAAATCAATATCAATTCAATTCATTTCGAAATCGTTTTCAATTCAATTCATTTCGAAATCGTTTTCAATTCAATTCACTTCGAAATCGTTTTCAATTCAATTCATTTCGAAATCGTTTTCAATTCAATTCATTTCGAAATCGTTTTCAATTCAATTCATTTCGAAATCGTTTTCAATTCAATTCATTTCGAAATCGTTTTCAATTCAATTCATTTCGAAATCGTTTTCAATCCAATTCATTTCGAAATCGTTTTCAATTCAATTCATTTCGAAATCGTTTTCAATTCAATTCATTTCGAAATCGTTTTCAATTCAATTCATTTCGAAATCGTTTTCAATTCAATTCATTTCGAAATCGTTTTCAATTCAATTCATTTCGAAATCGTTTTCAATTCAATTCATTTCTATATAGTTCGAATTTCAAATCTATTCAATTTCAATTCGAATTTCTATTCTTTTCAAAATATTAGATTTTGAAATCACTTTCGATATTCATTATAAAATGAATAAAATCGATATAAATATCGTTCACGTCAAAATGACGTCAATCTAATCAACACGGCTTCATATATTGACATTTTCAAATATTCCATTTCGAATATTTCTATTTCAAATATTTCTATTTCAAATATATTTTTTTTCCAAATATTTCTATTTCAAAACTGGAATGAGACCCAATCAATTACCATATAATGTTAATTATATGGATTTTCTACAACACATGTATTTATCAACAACGATGAATAATCAACCATCATCTAAAGTGCATTCTACACTGTATAAGCATCAAATATAAATATTCAACGCTTATAGCAGCTTGTCAATCAGTCGATCGACATACAACTAAACAATCGGGATTAGTGTACGTCAAATATCATCCCAATACCCGTGTGGGGTTTCAAGCAATCAAACACAGATTTTTATTTGTGTAGTTGGGCGATGTGTAAAATTTATCGTCCCAATCAATGTCCTTCAAATAGGTGTACATAAACAAACCGTCCGGTTTGTAAATGAATATTTATTTATTCACATTCACGTTAAAAATTATATTTTTAACGATCAAACTATTTTATTCAACCTATGAATTTTCTATTCAGTTCATTCTTTAAATAAAATGATATTTTTATTTTCTAACTTATTTTAGAAAATTTCGGCGGCATAACGGCACGATACTAGAAACGGGACAAGGCCTAGCCTTATCCCCGGTCTAGTGAAGGCCCACGCCATTCACACATCAATCAAATCTATTCATTTCACCAAACAATTCAATTTCAATCAAATAATCCAACTAATCTATGCAACCAAACAAACAAGTCCATGGTCTGTGGACGATTGTGTCAGGTGCTACTAAGCACCGTCTGCATCCTAGTATATATATATAACTAGAAAAGAAATTGAAGAGTGAGAAATTCTCACCAATAGCTATCCTAGCTCCACTTCACTTCATTGATAGAAATCTTCATTGCTATCGCATCTTCGTCAGCTTCGTTGCTGTAGCCACTACATATAAAAATAATATTTTTATTTCGAAGTTCAATACATAAAAATCATATTTTTATTTCGAAGTTCAATACATAAAAATCATATTTTTATTTCGAAGTTCAATACATAAAAATCATATTTTTACTATGATGTTCAATATATAAAAATCATATTTTTATTTCGAAGTTCAATACATAAAAATCATATTTTTACTATGATGTTCAATATATAAAAATCATATTTTTACTTCGCTATTTCTATTTTCAAAAAATGATGCTATTTTCTCCTTTCAAAAATAATTCTATTTTCTATGTCTAGAACAACTTTATTTTTTATTTCTAAAACTTGCTAGAAATATCATTATTTTTCTTCAACGCTACTATATAGGTAAAATTTATATTTTTCTAACGCTATTATTAATATAAAGATTTCGCCTTTTCTATCTCAAAAATCTAATCATTTCTATTTTAAAAATCATATCTTTTCTATTTTAAAAATCATATCTTTTCTATTTTAAAAATCATATCTTTTCTATTTTAAAAATCATATCTTTTCTATTTTAAAAATCATATAACAAAAAAAACTGAAAATAAAAGAAATTAAATTCGGATTTAATAATAAATCTAAATGGAAATAAATTAAAACTCACAGTTTCTTTGCTGAAGGGGCCGAATTAAGGGAGAGGAGGGTGCGCCGGATGTGGAGAAGGCGGCGGTTGGCATCGCGGTGGGGTCAGGAGGTCTTGGGCTAGGGTTTTCGCGTTGGGGCAAATGGGAGTGGTCGATTTGGGGTAGCAGGGTTCGGAACTGAGCGGTGGGGGTGCGGTGGGGGCTGGAGCAGTTGATTATCGCCTGAGGTTTGGGACAGGACGGAAAAGAAGATGGGGGGCGGCGGCGCTTTCGGAGATGGGGGAGGAGAGAGGGGGTGGAGCAGCCAGTCTCCGGCGGTCGTGGCGAGGGGGCTCCGCTAGGGAGGAGCGGCGGTGGGTGGTGAAGGGCGACTGGGCGTCGGTCGTGGGTTTTTTTTTTTTCTAGTCTGAAGTCAACGGTAGAGAGGGGGGGGGGGGTAGTTAAGGAGATATATATATTTATTTTATTTGTTTATTTATTTATTTTTCATTCAAAAAGTATCTTTTAAATTCGAACTCGAAACGAGGCCCAACGACTGTCGTCCATAGCTAATTACCCCCATTCCGAACACAATGGGATATGTATCGTAGGTTGAATTGATCGTTTCGATTAGTTTCCGTTGAATTTACATTTAAATCACTATATTGAATTTTAAACGTATATTTCAAATTACCGGGGTCACATTTTAACTCGGAAAATTACAGAAAAATATTTTCTAGCTTCGTATTGACGATACGGTCCTAACAAAACTAGTTTCGTCGAATTCTGAGACCGTTAGAAAAATGGCCAATTTCCAGTCGATTAAAATCAACTGAAACTGGTCAAACGCGTTTTCCTTTGCCACGCTCACATATTGATTCGAAAAATTATGAAATTTGAAACCTAGCAATAATTTGACACTGCGGACCCAACAAAACTGGTTTCGTCGAGATCCGAGGTCATTTGCAAAATGTCCATTTTTAAGGGCCTGAATTCCATAGCGACTATTCAGAATTTTCAACTGGACATATCTTTTGCTTCTCGCTATGAAATCTCGATTTTTCGGATTCGTTGGAAAGATATTCACTATTAGATTCCATTATTTTTGGTTTCACTAAAATCCGGATTGTTTTGCACCCGGTACATTCAATTGAAGTTTGAAATCGAATTATCGAACTACCGCGCCATTTTCAATTCTATTTATAATTATATATAAATATTTATATTCTAACGATGACGCGTATAAATATATACGTTCGAATTATATTCAAAATAAATTTCCCGTCGATATTATTTAAAATAATTCATTTTAAATAATCAAAATTCGCAAAAATTGCCAAAATGAAAATTTTAAACTGTCCCAGATTTTCGGGTTGTTACATTAAATCACAGTCTATTGAAGTTTTGACCATTTTAACGTTGTTAATATGGAGAGAACGGTTAGATTATTATCTAAAGAACCACTCTGTATTGGCATAAGCGTTGCGAATCATATATGCCAAAGATAATTGAAGACGGAGTAAAGTGCAAGGGCTATCGTATAAGTCTTAGATAACAGTGTCTAAGATGGATATATTGAATAGTACCTTCGGTTCATCCTGTTCCTGGATGACTTGTATGGACGGATGTATGACAGAGTATTTCCAGACGATTACGTATATTGATTTCTCCAACCGTACCAAGAGTGGAAGCGGAGAAGGAAACTTCTTTAAGCTAACACATAATGTATTGTTGAGGACGTCAATCGGTGATTTGATGGATTTGACGATGTGGCATTCGAAGTGAATCTAGTGTGAAGATAAAGCGTAGCTTCTAGCCTCACATCCGGTAAATGACAGAAATCAGGCAGGCAGCATGGCTAAGTCGGTCACTCCGAAGTAGGGTGTATAATCACCTGATCTATAGTTTCATTTACTTCTAAAAATCTATTGTTGATGTTGTCCCATTCGGGAAACGGTTGCTGATCCCAACCGTTGGTGATATACATTCGATACACTCAAGCGAAATGAGTGGTCGGTCATGTGTGGCCGGGTTGCAAGATGTTCCTGTTAAATCCAGTGTATTCCTCTCTAGAGGTACACTAGCGAAAGGTGGTTCCACACCTTGTCATAGTTGAAAATCCATTACCCAATACATGCTTGCGGTTTTGATTGTATACTATATATGTAGAACGTGAGATGAAAGCGTTTCTGCTAGATGATTATTATATTGTTGTTGATAGACATTATTATAATATCAAAAGGTTTTTGATATAAAGATATTTTGGAATGTCATAAGGGAAAACCCGTTCCGTTTTACGGCGTGGTCTTATGAGATATCCTTTAATTGTTCAAACTGTTTTAAAACTATTTCACTCATACCATTCCCATGACTGACCCGGAGTTTATTTTGTTTTTTTCCTAAACTCTTGGGTGCCCAATTTTGTACGGGCAGTCAAGTAGTCGGGATTTACAGATACTTGAATAGCTGGAGCAGGAGGCTTCAAGATGGTATAGCTATAGTTTATTTCCACTGTGTGGTAAGCGCTGTACTTTGATAATGATGTATATTCAAGTACGGATATATATTTCAAGTTATGTTATATATATTATATGTTATTCGTTCCGCTGTGAGATTCGTGTTACTCTGATGTTGTGTTACTCTGATGTTGTGTTCTTCTTCTTCTATTCTAAGTTTCTATCTTATCTATCCTCACCCTCTGTTTTCTTTCTATTAATTTCCCGATTTTCAGTTTAATTTGGGGTTGGACTTGTGTTTTTGGTCAGCTCAAATTGGATTGGATTTTCGGGTCATCACACTTCCACCTCATTTAGCCGATTTCGAGCTTCAACAAATGTCTCTGTCCGGTGAAAAGATTTTCCACCCATTGCCCGAAAGTCCTTACATACCTTTGCAAAAGTATCGACACGAGGAGGAGGAGGAGGAGGAGCATTTGCCGGGCCAGCGACATCTGCCCTAGCTTCCAAATACCTCCTAAACAATACTGGTATCGGTATCCCCTCGGGTATCTCGGGAATTCCATACATGCTGAAACAAAAAAGGAAAGATTCAATACAAAAGAACCGAAGGAAAGATATATGGCTCTTGGGGTTATGTTTTTAAAATAGGCTTTTCTCTTGAAAATACATTCTTAAAACATACCTTTGGAAGTATTTCTTTATAAAAATGCTTTTGAAAAACAGTTTTTCAAACTTCATATCTGTTCTGGTAACCTTTATCTCTGATACCACGTTTAACACCCCACGTCCGTTAATGTCACTCACAAAGGGGATGCATTAACTTCTATGGAGGGTTTTAAGTGTCTATAGAACAAAAAATTAACAATAATACAGATATAAACAGTACTTAAAAATTTAAAATTTTATTCATTGCAGCGGTAAACACATAGGTTTGATTACATCATCAAAAACCAGAGTCAAAGTACATAATATCCATCTTGACTAAATCAGAGTACATAAATTGAAAGACATAACCCCAACAAAAAATAACCATAAATAAGATAGGCTGAACTTTTACTTCAGCGATCCAAGTAACTTCTAAAAGAAAAAGATACAGCTGTCCAAAATCAAGCTCCACCGGTGCTAGTTCCACCCTGAGCATCTGGGAGGAAAAGGAAGAAAAGAGGTGGAAACAAAGGGGGTCAGACATAAAGTCTTGCGTGTGCGATAACTTTAACAATAAAATTATTAAAATAACTAGGCTAAGGCATAAGTTGGAAAATAATGAAATGACTGTGAACAATTGGGTATGGCAGAGCAAACTAAAGGAAATAAGATGAACAAAGATAACGTTAAAGGAGCACCTAGTCGTTATAAGATAATTACTACACTGCACCACACCAAACACCCTAAAAGTTGATCCCGCCTACAATTTTAATAATGATAATGGTAGTTTCGTGTACCCCTATTTGCCTTCATAGGTGTCGCCTGCCCCTATCTCCACTAGGTGTACCCACTACCCCCATGCGATTGGCTCCCTAAATCGTAGATACCCATGCTGGTCCCACAGTGGGGTGTATCACTCACCAAAGTGGCAACCCGATACCACCAAGTTGCACGTCTTATACCTACACGATGCAACAACGTCTTACCTACCAGCGCGGGTCCACACACACACATGAACCCGTTGGACTTGCGTTGCACTGCTAACCCGTTGTGGCCTCTTACAGTCAAGCCTAGTATGCGTGTCCCATCCTCGACTTGGGTCGAGCCCACAATGATACTTATGGGTTACTGGTTGAAACGGGGCCCCATTACTTGACACAAGCTATCCATCTAAGCTTGGTCCCCTCCAGTGCATCCCACTTAACCCTCTTCTTATTCATGTCCACTTACATATTTTATTTTTGGTTAAGTGTTTCTAATCATATTTCACAAGCCACCCAAGGCACCCACTTAACCCTCATGTCCAACCACATGTTTATCTGGTTAAGTGTTTCTTAATTCATTAGCACTGCAAGTAAAGACCTCCCACACTAGACTGGCATTTGTGGAAGCTGGATTTGTCGGGCAGGTCCAGCAGTCTTATACCACAAACAAGCCTAACCTAGTGTCTTTACAACTGTTACGCATTTAATTTATGCCTAAGACCTCCCATATTAGACTGGCATTTGTGGAAGCTAGATTTGACGGGTAGGTTCGGGCAGTCTTACACAACAAAAGAGCCTAACCTCGTGTCTTAGGCGATTAATTACACATAATTAATTATACCCCAATTTGAATTAATTTCCCTATTCAAATTATAAATCAATATCAAATTTAACTATGTCCATAATTGACTCAGTTATGTCCATCTATTTATGGTATGCAAAATTATACCAATTATTATCATAAATTCATTTTATGCCATTTAAGGCATTTATGCCAATTCTCAATATTAAATCTCTTAATATTATTGCTTCACCCCACGTTGTACATTCGTTTGTTTAACGTGAAATATACGTTAGACTCGAATAGTCTAACTTCTGGAATAAAGAGAAAGCATCACAACATACATAGAAATAAAACTAGATCTAAACATAAGGGGTGAACCTGCATGTGTGAATGGGGTTCTTCATCTAAAACTTGCATAGGCCAAAGTCACAAACTTGCATAAAACTACATACGTCATAGATCTAGATCTAAAGGTGTAAACTTCTTTAGGTAATAGTCACAAACTTGCATAAACCATGTATGTCATAGATCTGATCATAAGTTGTAAACTTGCATAGGCCATAGTCATAAACTTACATTACATGATTCATACTCCAAACATATATACATACTTGCATATGTGATTTATGCAACATTAACTATGGTGTAAACTTGCATCTAAACATGTAAAATAAGATCTACATGTAAACAAGCATATAGAATTTTGTATACTAGCATATGACTCACACATGTCATAGCCTAACTTTAGATCCAATTTACACATAAAATAGATGTCATGAAACATGCAACGTTGTATATAATTTTCATTAACTTGCATATGATCCATGCCTCAATTAACATCCTAACTTGTATGTAGAATTATCAAGTTAAACTTTACATATAACTTAACACATGAATTTGTTCCACAAACATAACCAAACTAGCATATGAATTGATTGTACATAAGCCAATAATTAACATAGATTTACAAAATAACATCACAGCTTTACAACACAGATAATAACAACATGGATAGTATTATAACAGATTTACAACATAGATAATAGCATAACGGTCAATGATTAACAACATAATCATATAATCCCAAAACATAACTCAACAAAATTAAATTGTTAATTATCTTATTAAAGAAATCAAACTCACAACTCAAAGAAGGTCTTGAGTTCTGAAATATGAGTTTTGAAATTGATTTATCTTTCCTTTGAAGAAGACAATTTGTTGTGGTTTAGATTAGAATTGAATTGAGTAGCTTTTCTTCCTCTCTAATTGGTGGCGGGTATTATAGGTTGCAAGATGACATCATGGAGGCCATGATTCTGATTTTTATTTGATTTTAGGGTTTGAGTCTACATGTGGTTTTATAGAGTTTAGGATTAATTTAGGCCATCCGAACAACCTAGAATGAACCATAGCCATTCAGTCAAGATAGGGTGACAAGTCAGCCCTAATGACTCAACCAAGAGTCAGAAAATCGTCATCAAACAAATCTGCCCGAGGGGGGGGGGGTAGGTCGACCCCCACGTTGACCCCTTGGTCGACCTGTGCGGGTAGGTCGACCCCCAGGTCGACCTCCTGGTCGACTTGGCCCCTGGCGGGAATTTTCCCTCCTAGCCCGTCTGAGTTTGAAATTTGAATTTTTGAAATCTGTTTTGAATTTTAGTGAAACTTCCGTTGGCCATAACTTCTTCATACGAAGTCCAATTCACACAAACTCGGACTCTATCTCAACTAGAATTCCGAGACGAACATAATGGCGCAACATGTTTCCCTTAATTCTCAAATCTGAGATTAATTATTCTTTAATTTGTGAACATTAATATTGAAAATTACAGGGTGTTACACATTGGTTAAGTGTTTCTTTCTTGCGTTACTTAACCCTATCACACATCATGTTTTATTGGTTAAGTGTTGCCCTCTTGTGTTAACTTAACCCTACCACTTGTCATGCTACATCGATTAAGTGTTGCCTTCTTGTGTTAACTTAACCCTACAACTTTTAGCATGTCCGTTCATTAAAATTAATTAATTCATTAACGCCACAACTTCTCACATTAGAACTGTTGTTTGCGGTTGCTGGATGTGCCGGGCCGTTCTAGGCAGACTTCTATTGCAAACTCATTCTAACCTTGCGTTTTGGGCTTAATGCGCTAACCTCTCACATTAGATCTATATTGTTGCGGTTTCTGGATGTTCCAGGCGGTTCCGGGTAGTCTTACACCGCAACTCAATCTAACCTAGGGTTAGGTACGTTCATCTTTAGCCAATTTACATACTTACTATACATGTCCAAGTCTAGATTTTATATGCTAATTATCCCAAATTCACAAAACTAATCGTGTTCCAATTCCAAAGTTATGCCCAACAAATTCAATTACAAGTTATTACTCAAAATAGGTTACACCAAATCTTCCTAAATTTGCAATAATAGTCATTCCCCAAAAATTGCAATATACATTATGCTTGGCATCCCAACCAATAGTTATGCCCAATCTAGATTAAAAATTCCAATTTACAGTTTCCACCCAACCCCAAGTTCGCAACAATAACATTTATAACCAAATCACAAGTTACAAATTATGTCCAACAATTTCACCGAATATGTTATGCCTAATTATTTCACCGAATACATTATGCTCAATATTTACCCAAAATATTCCCCGTATTCCAATCGTTCATATTTCGCGATTTCAGCCTGAGTTCGAAGGCAACCCAGGTTCATAAAAGATAAAGGAAATAGGGGAAGAGAGAGAGAAGGAGCATAAAATAAGAATAGGCATAGAAATAGGCATGTAACAACAGACCTAATACAAGAGATTTAGATCCAACAAAGATAGATTCTTGAATAAATTGATACAATCATTATCACAGGCATAAGAATAACGTCACGAACCAAAGAAACCTGATGTACAAAAAAATTAGGCCTGGTTTAATCAATAAAAATAAACTCTAAAGCATGTAAAGACATAGATTCAATAGAAGGATAGGGACAAATCTGAAAAGATTATCTTACAATCAGGCATAGACTTCGATTCATTTTATTAAATGTCAAGATCACAATCAGGATTCAAATCTGAAAAAAACGTGAACTTACATTGCTAGGATTAGAAAAGATAATTGAATTGTTGTTGTTGCAGAAACTCTAATTTGATGTTGATTAAGCTTCAAAGTTGATTGTTAATGAAGAACTTCTAATATGATTAAGGTTCTGGAGGTGGCGGCTAAGAGAATTGAGAGTTCAGCAACATAGAGTCGTCATAAGGAATTGTTATGAATTAGGGTTTAGGTTTAGAGATGTATATATAGAAGTATAGGATCAATCTGAGCCTTTAAATGAACTAGGAGATCATTAAAACCACACAACTCGAAGACAAGTCATCCAGCAAATAAGAAGAAGACACGTCATCACAGAACACTCCATAATGTTGTGCTGGACTGCCTTCAGTATGGGCGCACTTGGCAGGTGCGCCAGTGCATTTGTGTACTGGCGCACTTCACAAATGCG
The DNA here is from genome assembly GCA_030737875.1 of Allium sativum. Taxonomy (NCBI): domain Eukaryota; kingdom Viridiplantae; phylum Streptophyta; class Magnoliopsida; order Asparagales; family Amaryllidaceae; genus Allium; species Allium sativum. The sequence continues at coordinate 61,561,280 of CM060924.1, forward strand.
CCAGTGTATTCTGGTTTATTTCTGGTTTTTTTGCCTAACACTGTTCATCCATATCTCCTTCATATGGTATCCGTCTTAAGCAAACTTGGACTCTGTCTCATGCAGAATTCCGAGACGAACACAAAGGCGTAACCCATTTCACCCAATTCTTCTTATAAAGATTAATTATTCTTTAATTATCTCTTATGGTCTGTTTAAAAATTACAGGGTGTTGCATTCCCCCCTACTTAAAGGATTTCGTCCCCGAAATCTCCAAGTTAAGAGGAATTTATATCCTACCATCCAACAATTATCTACTCAACCATTCAATCAAAGGCATCCATTGTCCATAAAAAGGTTTCTAATGTTTTTCATGAACATATGCATAGTGTGTGCATACGTCCTTACCCTAATGCAAAATCAGGCGGTCTATTGATTCAGTTGACCTCCTTAATGCAATTCATGATAGTGCCTTGCATCCATTATGTATGCAAAAGAACCCTATTGATACATATCATTTCTATATGAGTGCACAACCATACGTTCACATGCAACATCCATATGATAACACATCATGTTTTAATCCATATATATAAAAATTCACTCATGCATATGCAATATGGAAGTGACGGAGCCGATCTAGTGCCTAATGTGTGTGTATATGCATCCACGAGCAACCACTAGCAAACACTTACATCCACTTGCATCCACCAAACATAACATGTCTCAAACAATTGTTTACATCCATTGGCTTCTACCTAAGGATCAAGGATAGGATTGAGAGGATATACTTAAAAGTTAAAGACTAGCATGCAAATAAACTTTACGGAAAAAGAGAGATCAAGGATATACCCTCAAAAACGGTATGATGCGCGTATCTAGTCTTCAGCCTTCTAAGTCGCATCTTCTTGAGCTTCACCCCATTTTTCCCTGACTGTCTTAACTTCACGATTGCGTAGCTTCTTAATTTCTGGTTCCAAAATATGTGTTGGAACTCATTTCACGTTCGCCTCTCGTTCCACCCCTTCTCCTTCTAGTGTACTCGACACTAAAACTTCTGCTAACATTTCCTCAAAAGGTCTTCTAAAAGGTCTTCCAAAATTCACTAGATGGTATTCCATGTGGAATAACTATCTCTTGAAAATAAACAGATGCTAACCATGTTACCTAGTGTAGTTATTAAGGTGACTAGAGGTCTCTTCTCTACTTAACTTGTCCATTGCGTCAACTATATGAGAGTCTTTTCTTTATGAAGTCCCTATTGGATCCAAAAGCGTAGGTCTTACTCCTAGTGATGCCAACTACTAACTTAACTAAAGGTTTTTAAAATCAAAGGTTGATATGTATTTGTAACGTCCTGCAAATCTGTAATATCAGAGTTGACTACATACATCATAGATCCAACCCAAATATCACGAAAATACGAACCATTTTTTTTAGAAGAAAAAGGTAGAAGAAGAACAGAAATAACAACACAGAATCTCACATCGTAGCGGAACAAAATATACTATATCATAACTTTTGAAATCCAAAATTTGTACTGCATACACATATCATTATCAGAGTACAACACTTACAACACAACGGAACAAAACTCTATATAACTAATACTGAAGCCTTCTACTCCAAGCTCCTCCAGATTAATCTATAAAATCCTGAACTACTTGACTGCCCATACAAATTTGGGCAACCAAGAGTTTAGGTAAAACAAAACAAAATAAACTCCGGGTCAGTCATGGGACTGGTATGAGTAAACAATTTAAAACAGTTTGAGAAACTAACTGATATCTCATAAGACCACGCCATATAACAAGGAACTGTTTTTTCCCTTATGAGAATCCAAACACTTGACTTAACTTTCAAAAAACGATAATATTTATATCAAAACTCTTTTGATATTTTAATAGCGTCTAAATCAAATAAATAGAATCTAGTGGAATGTTTGCATCTCACGTTCCACATATATAATATACAATCAAAACCGCAAGCACTTATTGGGTAATGAATTTCCAACTATGACAAGGTATGTAACCACCTTCCGATAGTGTATCTCTAGAGGAGAATACACTGGGTTCAACAAGAACATCTTGTAACTCGGCCACACATGACCGACCACTCATTTCGCTTGAATGTATCGAATGTATATCACCAACGGTTGGGATCAGCAACCGTTTCCCGAATAGGACAACAACGAATAGAATAAGGAATTAAATGAATCTCCAGACAGGTGATGATACATCCTAATGGAAGCTACCCACATAGCCATGCTGCCTGCCTGATTTTTGTCATTTCCCGGTTGCTGAGGCCAGAGGCTACGATTACTTGTCATTCATTGATAACACAATCACTTTGAATGTCACATTGTCAGATCCGTTAATCACTAATTGATTTGCACAAATATATTCTGGATATTATGCTAAGGGAATAAATCCATTGCCACCATATATATTTGTACAAACCAACATATTCGATCATTAGAAATACTTTGTCATACATTCGTCCATATACGTTCATTCTGGGATTGAACGAAACCGATGGCACAATTTCTATTAATAGAAAAAGTCCTTGCATTTTACTCCATCTTCGATTTTCTTTATAAAATCTGATTCGCAACGCTACTGCCAATACGGAGTGGTTCTCGGATAATAATCCAACTGGTCTCCCCATATTGACAACGATATTGGCAAACACTTCAATAGCCAGATATTTAACTATCGCAGAAAAACAAACACCCATTCAAAACATCAAACAATCACTGGGCCCCTTAATTAATATTTTATTAATTATATCACTTCTCCATTTCCTTGTCAATATTTGTTAACCAAATATTTTCCATTATCATCTCGGTCTCTTACGTTCTTTGGAAAACATCTCCATATATCGCCTTCTTTTTTTTCTATATTTAGAAAATATCTTCTATTAATAATTGGAACACTACATATACTTCATTCCATACCTGTCTAACACATATGTGTCCATTCCTAATTTAATTCAACTCAATCCGGTCATTTTGACTCAACTTGCTAATTAATCTTTTTAATAGATCCTTTGTCCATTCCACTTTATATTTGAACATATCATTTTCAATTATCATTTTTATCTTGCTTATGAATTTATTAAATCCCATTTTGACTCAGGTTCCATATTCGACTTCGAATAAAAATTCTCAAATCTCCTTTACTTATTCAAAGTCCATTTTCATACCGAATTTTGATTAACTAATTATTATTCAAATTAGTTAGTTTTTATCAATAACTAAAAATCTGATTTTTGTCTCAAAAATCATTTCACTTACTTCACAGGAGTTCATATTTATTTTATATCTCCAGTCTGGATTTTTCTAATGGCAATTCGGATTTTATTTCTTTAAAATCCTTTTATTTATTTAAATAAACCGTTATGGCTTTATAATGGTTCTGACGCTGTTTTTCTGAAAAATTGATTTTGACATAACTCAAAATCTATTAGACCAAATCCATATTTTTCTCTTCCATTAGAAAACTATTATTCCACCTGTCCTGACGATTCTTGTTTCAAAGAATTCCGACTTTAATTGAGTTCTATATACTCAATTGAAGTTCGAAACGCAATTTATGAACTGCAGCGCTGCAGCGAGTTCGTTTTAATTATATATATATATATATATATATATATATATATATATATATATATAAACGATTAAACTTTGTTTATAATAAAATCAACTTCATTCTGATATATTTTTAATATATATCAAATCAGTTTCCCAATTCAACATCATATTTCCGATTTTCTAAAATTGTCGATTTTTCCTAATAAGTAAATAAATTTATTTACTTCGATCTTCTATATTAAATTCCAATTCCTTTTACAAATTTTAAATCCTTTGGATTTATTTTCTATTCTGTTTAAAAATCCGCATTCTGAAATATATTTCGTCGTTCCCATTTCGAAATGATTTCAACTTTCTATTTTCAAATTCTATTTTCAATTCTATTTGAATTTTCTATTTTCAAATTCTATTCTCATTTCTATATTCAAATTCCATTTGAATTTCTATTTTCAAATTCCATTCTCATTTCTATACTCAAATTCCATTTGAATTTCTATTTTCAAATTCCATTCTCATTTCTATTTTTAAATTCACATATGAATTTAAATATTCAAATTATCCAATGATAAATTTTCCATTTTATTTATAAACACTGTTTATAATTTCATTTCAATTATCTGATTATCCAATGAAAATCAGTCTATTTTATTTATAAACACCATTTATAAATTCAAATTTCATGTATTTTTTAATTTATAAACATCGTTTATAAAATCAATACTTGTTTTTTTATTCAAAACAAGTTAATATTTTTAGTCCATTCTAAATCTCTAAATCTCTTTCACGATATTTTCATAAATCAACATTCATGCCTAGTTCTATTTCAAACAATCAAAACACCCCATTACAAATCACAGGATTTCTAACACATCATATATGATAATATATGTGAAACAACAACAATAATATTTTGAGGAATCCAGTTGGATCACTCTAACCTGTTTTCCTGCATCCACAGATGTTAGCCAACATAAATAATATCCATTCTGCTTTGTGGTAGAATATCGCGGTATGAAGGTCATCCACTATCGTAGCGTGGGGCGTATAGGTCATCCGCTAATGATTCTGCGAGCTTCCGCTAATGGTACTGTGGGAATCCAACCAATCACCAATATATATATATATATATATATATATATATATATAATAGCCATAAACACCAATCCTAAATAACTAATATATACGATAGCCACAAAAATATTTCATTGCATGCAAACATCCAACGAACAATTATTTTAACGAATAAAATAATTCTAAGTAAAAATGTAAGTGAGATTTACTCAACGGAATTTTAAATGCAATCCATTCTGATTTCAAATTTCAAATTCCAGATTGTGTATATCCACTACAATAAATTTCACGATTGACTCCCACTCGATTAAATCTTAAATTATGTAATATGGTACTCATTATATAACCCATCGAACCATTTAAAAGAAAATAAAAATAAAAATATTGCGTTAATTTCCATTATTATCAGACCATATTCTTATCAATACAGACCCAAATTGTCGTACCTCAACATCGCTTTAGCCTCAACTCCATCAGGTCATTTGAACTTCTCCACAAAACCCCTTAATTTCTTCAAATCATCTAAGCACAACACTTTACAGCATCCCTCCTCCTCATAGTCTTTATCACAACCACTGCATCGCCTTCAAAACCCGTCATCCCATACCAGACACTCCACTTGCAGTCTGTCTATCCACTCCTCCTTCATCACAAGTCAAAGCCCCAAATTCAAGCGACGAATTTTCACCTATTCGCACCATCGTGACTTTCTCCTTCAGCGCAAACCTGTGCTCAGTTCAGACATCGATCCCCTTCAGTCCTTACTGCACCAACCACCAAAACTGCCATCGCCCTTCAGTCCACCTTCAGAACTCGTAGCCTAAAACCGCAAGGAACCCATTTTGACCAGTGCGAAGGACTCTCAACTTGCCTCACTTATATCGCGAACCCTAGAAATCCATCGAATTTCGCACCCTCTCCAGATCTTGCGTCGTCCACCAGAAACAAAGTCAAGCTCGCCTCCAAATCGTAGTGGTCTGAATCGCGATACCCTAAATCCCTTTTTTTTCACCTTCAAACTAGCCTAGAAGCTCATCGCAATCCCATACTTCCTCTACAATCGCAACACCGAGCCTCCTTAAATGATTTTCATTACCAAACTTCCCAGACACCCCCGTTGCGACTTTGTTGTATACTTCGAGCTCCAGAATCGAACTCGCATCACAAAATTCATATCCCTAGTTCGAATTTCAAAATCCCCAGCACCATCGATACCCTCAAAGCTACTCGCCCCAATTTGATTCTCCTTTTCGTGTATAACCGACAGTTTCGATTTGAAGTAAAAGGAGGAAGCATAGTTTTGATTTAAGGGGATTTCGATTTCATTTACTAATGAAATGAGTTTGGCCATTTAAATTTACAAAGGAAAATAGAGAAAAAAAGGGAGTCGCGATTTTAATAAAAAAAGGTGGGGCTTTAGAAGGAACAGCAAGGCCTTGGATTTTCTCCTTTTTGTTTTGCTAGTGGCCATGTAATTCTTGCCTTGGTGTTTTATTTCTGTCCAACAAAAGGAAAAGGGGAATTTACTTTCGGATATTTTATTTTATTTAAATTAGTTGATCCGGTGTCCTCTAATGAAAATACCCTTATGATTCTGAACTTCTTTCTGAACCCGCCTACTGATATTTTTAGGGTTATACTATACTCTGAATACACTGGGATAGGTCGCGAAGTCCAATTCGATCATCTATAGAAGGTATTAATTTAAACCTATATAAATTAAATTTCAGAACAATTAATTCCCTCGATAATAAATTTATATTATTATTGTTTTATTCTAATATAATTTTATTGATCATCTCTGAATCGTCTCGATTCAGTGTTGAATTTCAAATTCAATTATTTCTGTATTATGATAATTTAATATATTCAATATTAAATTGTATATCGATTATTAAATTGATAACCCAATATAAAAATTTATTTACATTCTTAATTCAATATTTAAAATCAGTTTAAATATTTAAAATTAGTTGACCAAAAACCTGGGTCATTACAGTATTCTGAACTTTTCCTTTCCACCTAAAGAGGACTTGAAGTCAACCTTTTTCTTCTTAAGGCATCCGCACAACGTCACTCTTCCTTTTCACATCAAAATGGCACCTAGTCCCATGCCATGTGCATCCGTGTATACCGTAAACGTTTTACTACCGTAAGGTAAAACTCAAAATTGGGGCCGTTGTAAGAGCCCTCTTCGATCGTTGGAAAGTGACATCACAATCAATATCCCGAGCAAAGGTTAGATTCTTCTTCGTTAATCCAGTAAGTGGGGCTAATACCTTCGCAAAATCCTTAATGAACTTCCTATATTAGCCCTCTAGTCCAAGTAAGCTTCTTACTTCTGTTGCAGTCCTTGGGAACTTTAAGTCTTGCACCGCAACTATTTTTGCGGGATGTACTGCTATCCCTTCTTTGGACGCCACATGTCCTAGAAACCTTACTTCTTCTCTCCAAAAATGACATTTTGGAGAACTTCGCCTTAAGTTGATGTGCTCGAAGTGTATCCATGATTTCTCGTAAATGAAAAGCATGTTCTCCCTCATTCTTCTGAGTAAATCAAGATATCGTTCACGAAGACTACTACAAACTTGTTAACGAATTCCCTAAACACCCTAGTCATCAAGTCAACAAAATAAGTGGGTGCATTCGTCAAACCGAAAGGCATGACAAGCTACTCAAAGAAACCGTCAGGGGTCCTAAAAGTAGTCTTGTCTATACTGTCCTCATCTTCTCTTAGCTGATGAAACCCTGTAGCTAAATCTAGTTGGAAGAAAACAGACACACCTACAAGTTGGTCAAACAAATCTTCTATTCTTGGAAGTGGGTGCCTATATTTCTTAGTCAGCTTGTTTAATTCTCTATAATCCACGCATAGGCGAAGTGAACCATCCGCTTTGGTTGCGAACACTACGGGAGCACCCTGTTCAGAAATGCTCCGCCATATGAACCACTTTTTAAGAAACTTTTTAATTTTTGCTCGCTGAGCACCTTCCTCTCCCTAGGAGCCATGTGTCGTACGGGTAATGCAATTGGTTTGGCGTTATCCACCAAGTATATGCGGAAATCTATTTCGCGTTTTGGGGGTAAACCCTTCACTTCATCAAAGACATCGGGATACTCACCGACTACTTGTACGAATTGCAAATTATCAACAGATGCATCAAGAGATTCTAGGTAACTAAGCATGACGTAACCCTTAGGGTTACATGAGATTTCGAGGGTATTACCGAGGCAAGTCAAAAGTCTAACTACCCTCCTTTCACAATTGAGAATGGCACCATTACTGGATAACCAATCCATCCCTAGAATCAAACCATAGCCCATGAAACCAAAAATGTAAGCATTACATCTAAACTCAACGCTTAGTATAGATATTACAAAATCTAATCAAAAAAAATGAGCCGAACCCCCAATAGGATTTGAGACAACAATGGGATCCTCTACCCTACAAGTATTAAGGTGCAGAGACTCAACTATGGAAGTAGATAGAAAAGAATGTGAAGTGCCAGAATCAAACAAAGTACTAACAAGGTGATTGAAAAGAAAAACTAAACTCTCAACAGAAACGTTCCTACCTCTCTTAGATACACTAGCAGTGAGAACATGCAATTGCCCGCTAGAAGATTATGTCCTTTGCCCTTGTCCTTGTCCTTCGGCAATCCTTGATAAGATGCCTTGCTTCACCATATTGAAAACAACCATCTGTATTCTTCTTCCTATAATTAAATGACCCGCTATATTATAGAAAAGGCACTTCCTCTTGTCGCGGGATCTATTATTTATTCCATCCTTCTTATATTCCAATCCCTTGTTTGTGATTCTTCCACTTTGGCCTCTGTCTTTTCACCTTTCTCCTTCTGTGTGGATTAAGCCATATCAACATGCTTCTTATCCTTGGGCTTGTGCTCCTTAGCCCAAACTCCCTTTTTCTTATCCTTACTATCCTTGTGTAGCTTGTTGACAAGTTTCTCGAAACTACCTCCATCGCACGGCAACCTACAAAGCTTGAAAGAAGATTAGCCGCAGGTGAAACTACTACAGCTATAGATGGAGGTTAGGCACTACTTTGCCCTCGACATGTGCCGTATAACTACGAAACTATGGCGAAAAGAAAGGAAGAAGAGAATAAAAAGATAGTGCATATTTTTTTGGGGAATATGCCATTTAAAAACAATACTTTTCTCTTGAAAAACGCTTCTTTAAAACATGTTTTAGAAAGCACCCCTTTTTAAAATATGCTTTGAAAAATCTTTTATCTCTTCTGGTAACCTTTAGCTTTGAAACCACATGTAACACCCCACTACCCTTAAGGTCACTCACAAAGGGAATGCATTAACTTCAGTGGAGCGTCATAAGTATATAGAAGAAATAAATTACAAAACATACAAAATTTAAAACAACAGAAAATAAATAAAACTTTACTTTATTGATAAAACAACAGCTTGGTAAACCAACATGTACAAAGATTGTTTTCCAGCACCAAAACACCTATACCCATTACAACAAAGCATCTGTCTTGTTTAACAAAATAAAGAAGGATAAAATGAAAATGATATTCCCCAATAAAGCATGAGCCAGCCATAGCAGTAGAAAAGAGAATCCAATGCAATACATCGACTATCTTCGAGCTTGGAAAAAAACTGAGCTAAGTGCTAATATTCCCTCCCCATAAACTTGGGGGGGTGGGACGAAAGAAAAGAAAGAAAAACAAAACAGAGTCAGACATAAAGCCCGGTAAGTCCAGTGACTTTTAGCATGTAAATAGGTAAAAGCATCATGACATGAATAAACTGGATACCGGACATAATCATGATGATAAGCATAGCAAGACACAAATGATGATCGTTAGATATGACAAGGTAAGATACACTGAATGTTCTTCGGTTCTTTCTTTGATTTCCCATTTTCTCTGCACCACCCAACTTGCATCCTAACTAGTGTCTTTTATGGAACGATCTGTATCCCCTACTAGTATCCTAACTAGTATCATGTGAAAAGGATCCGTATCCCCTACTAGTGTCCCAACTAGTATCCTATGTTATATAATAAGGTGATCTCAACCCTGCAATTGTGGTAGCCTTCAGGTGTACATCTAGTATGAGGCTCTTAGCTCAATCAGTCTAATTGCCATGAAGATGTTAGATGTACCCTTACTACCATACCGATCGGCTCCCTACTTGTATTAATTTTCCTTGTGCATGTGCCAATCGGCCCTCTCTTTCATGTAGATACCCTGTGTTGGTCCTACCATAAGGTGTATCAATTCCTATGATAGCAACCTGACACGATTCAAGATGCACAGTGTATAACTACTGATACCCAATGCCTTCTTTTTCCCACTCTGGAGTACGTGCACACCCGTAATCCGTCGGAACCTACACTAACATACCCCCTACCGCTATTTTGACCGCTTATAATCAGCCCAGTAATCGTGCCCCACCCTGCATAGTTCCGGGTACCGTGATACATCTTTGTGGGTTACTGCTGAAATGGGTCCCCGTTACTAGGGTTTCCTAGGGTCTATTCATATACCCCCCAAATTGGTTAAGTGTTATCCATCCATTCAAGTTAACTTAACCCACCCACTCATCATGTCAGGTTGGTTAAGTGTTTCTTATTAAGTTAACCATTCTCATTCATCGTGTTGTAACTGGTTAAGTGTTTCCCCTTAACTTAACCCTATTCGTTCATCATGTCATATTGGTTAAGTGTTTCCCATTAACATAACCCCACTTGTCCATCATGTTATATTGGTTAAGTGTCATCAATCCAGTCGAGTTTACTTAACCCACCCACTTGTCATGTTACATTGGCTAAGTGTTGCCTTCTCACGTTACGTAACCCTATCACACATCATGTTATATTGGTTAAGTGTTGCCCTCTTGTGTTAACTTAACCCTACCACTTGTCATGTTACACTGGTTAAGTGTTTCCTTCTTGTGTTAACTTAACACTACCATTCTTAGCTTGTCCGTTCATTAACATTATCTCATTCATTAATGTGTCAACCTCTCACATTAGAACTGTTGTTTGCGGTTGCTCGATGTGTCGGGCGGTTCCGAGAAGACTTCTAGCGCAAACTCATTATAACTTCGGGTTTTGGGCTTAATGCGCTAACCTCTCACATTAGATCTATATTGTTGCAGTCGCTGGATGTGCCGAGCGGTTCCGAGCAGTCTTACACCGCAACTCAATCTAACCCGGGTTAGGCACGTTCATCTTTAGCCAATTTACATATTTACTATACATGTCCAAGTCTAGATTTTATATGCTAATTATCCAAAATTCACAATACTAGTCATGTTCCAATTCCCTAGTTATGCCCAACAAAATCAATTACAAGTTATTACTCAAAATAGGTTACACCCAATCTTCCCAAATTTGCAATAATAGTCATGCCCTAAAAATTGCAATATACATTGTGCTTGGCGTCCCATCCAATAGTTATGCCCAATCTAGATTTAATATTCCAATTTACAGTTTCCGCCCAATCTAGATTTAATATTTCAATTTACTCCAAGTTCGCAACAATAACATTTATACTCCAAATCACAGGTTACAAATTATGTCCAACAATTTAACCGAATATGTTATGCCCAATTATTTCACCAAATACATTATGCCCAATATTTACCCAAAATATTCCCCATATACCAATCGTTCGTATTTCGCGATTTCAGCCAGGGTTAGAAAGCAACCCAGGTTCATAAAAGAAAAAGGAAACAGGGGAAGAGAGAGAGAGAAGGTGCATAAAATAAGAATAGGCATAGAAATAGGCATGTAACAACATACCTAATACAAGAGATTTAGATCCAACAAACATAGATTCTTGAATAATTTGATACAATCATTATCATAGTCATAAGAATAACGTCACGAACCAAAGAGGATTATAAATTTTATGTACAACAAAAGTAGGCCTGATTTAATCAATAAAAATAACCTCTAAAGCATGTAAAGACATAGATTCAATAGAAGGGTAGGGACAAATCTGAAAAGATTATCTTACAATCAGGCATAGACTTCGATTCATTTTATTACATGTCAAGATTACAATCAGGTATTAAAATCTGAAAATAACTTGAACTTACATTTCTAGGATTAGAAAAGATAATTGAATTGTTGTTGTTGCAGAAACTCTAATTTGATGTTGATTAAGCTTCAAAGTTGATTGTTGATGAAGAACTTTTAATATGATTTAGCTTCTGGAGGCGGCGGCTAAGAGAATTGAGAGTTCAGCAGCATAGAGTCGTTATAAGGAATTGTTATGAATTAAGGTTTAGGTTTAGAGATGTATATATAGAAGTATAGGATCAATTTGAGCCTTTAGATGAACTAGGAGATCATCAGAACCACACAGCTCGAAGACAAGTCATCCAACAAATAAGAAGAAGACATGTCATCACAGAACACTCCAGAATGCTGTGCTGGACTGCCCTCGGTATGGGCGCACTTGGCAGGTGCGCCAGTGCATTTTTGTAATGATGCACTTCACAAGTGCGCCAGTGCATTCTGGTCTGTTTCTGGTTTTTCTGCCTAACTCTGTTTGTCCATATCTCCTTCATACGTTATCCATTTTATGCAAACTCGAACTCTATCTCAAGCAGAATTCCGAGACGAACACAATGGCGTAAACCGTTTTGCCCAGTTTTCCGTATAAAGATTAATTATTCTTTAATTATTTCTTATGGCCCATTTTAAAATTACGGGGTGTTACAAACCACCACATAGGTATACTAAATTTTTTGCTTACCATTTGGTTGCTTTAGGCCTGATCTCACCAAACTCCTCTCCCATTGTGGTCAAGACAATAGCCGGAGCTATCATGACTGATTCAACCATGTTGTCAATGAATACTTCTGCTTTGGTCTCCACTCCTTCTCTAGGTGATTCCTTCTTGGCTACAACCTCTACTCCTACTTCTGCTACTCAACTCGGGTCACAGTCAGAGAATATCAAAGCAATTTCTAACTCGGACGACCCAGACTATTAATCAGTGCTAGGGATTGCAGAATGGATCGTTAAGGAAAAACTAACACTAGAGGGGGTGAATAGTGTTTTTGAGAATTTAAACAAAATCTAAAACTTATACGATCTGCTGTATGAATCAAGCACCACAATAATAATCACAAGAAAAGAATCAAACACAAACACAAAGGTAAACAAAAATAAAAAGCAGAAAAGGAAAGAGCACACCAGATTTTATGTTGGTTCGGAATTGCTCCTATGTCCAGTCCCATGCAACGCTGGATTGCGCAGAGTTTTATTACAATATCAATATTCAATTACAACCTCCTTGATTTCACGACTATAAGGGTGACACCGATTGCACAAACTTGATTAAGTATTCTCTCCCTGATTTCACGGCTACAAGGGTCACACCGCTCTCGTTCCTTGATATTACGGCTACAAGGAAACACCGATCACCCAAACACTTCCCAAAAGATTACAATAGCCTTATAACTTTTCAATAGCACTTTGATTCAGAGAGTAATGAGTAGGGAGTGAGAAGAGAAGAAGTTTTATGTAAATAGAATTGAATTCAGCAGAGTATAAGTGTAGTAATCATAAAAATCAGAAAATATAATGGTATAAAGAAAGGAGATGAAGGTGAAGAATGATGAATTTTTTTTGAAACCAGCCCCGATTTATTAGTTTTGAAAGGTTGCAACGTTTCTAGAGCGTCACAAATAGTGAAAAGACACTTCCTTCGAAATTCAAAAAAGTGACAGTTATATGTCGACATAGATATATATGCATGTCGACATATGATGGTTCAAAAATGATTTTTAAGCATTTTTCAAATGTTTTGATTTATATATAATTCTTGAATTAAAACATAGTATTGTAAATGAATATTATAAAGTAGAAAATCATATAAGAAAGTCATATAAAAAAATAAATATAAGCTATATAAACATATTTATAAAATTATAGAGTTAAAACTATATAAATATAAAGTATATAAACCATATATAGTATATATATATATATAAACTTATAAAACATGAGTTTAAAATCAAAAGTAAAGTAAAGATAATAAAATAGAGAAGATAGATTTTGAAATCAGAAATTGAAAAACAAAATTTGAATTTGAATTTGAACTTGGAGTGTTATTCATTGTCTTACATAAATTAGACTCTATTATTATATTTATCTTGAACTCTTGAAATCTTGAATACTCATGAGTCTTGAATCATCTCTGAATTCTGAATCTCTAACATCTTTAAATTGTACAGTCATAGGTAATAATTCCTATATATAAATCATGCATATGTGTGTGTATGTGTGTGTGTGTATATATATATATATTCTAGATAAAAGTGTTAGTATATATTTTATAATCAATTAATATAGAAATAAGGTTGTTGTCATCAAAACTCCATTCTCCAACAATCTCCCCCTTTTTGTTGATGACAACCTTAGTTTATAAAATATCATACCTGTATATACCTGTTGATGATGGCCCTTCTATTACTCTCCCTGTCTATATGAATCCTATAAACTAATTATATATATTATAATTTCTCCCCTTTGGCATTATCGAAAAGTAATTCAAAAACTACTCCCCCTAAACCCTATAAAATCTGAATTATATTATATTAAGTGTATAATTTGTGATTGTATATATATATATATATATATATATATATATTAATCCCCCCTAATTTCTTGCCTATGTAACAATGTAAGAGAAAACTTATGTTATACAAAACAAGCAATATATTTAACCATTGTTTTACAAATGATATTACATGTACATATTATACATCGAATCAACAAAAAGGAACAAAAATATACGAGAAGAATCAAATCAAAACCTATATTCCACGTGTCCTTAACTATAAGAGACATGTGGGCAAGGCAGTTTGGGTAATGGAGACAAAAATCTCTATTTATTTCGATCAAATTTCTGTTATAATCGTATATAGCTTCACCCACGCAAACGACTTTATCCTCCTCGTTTGAGACTTCTTGTTGTTCCTCCTAGGGTTCCTCATCCTCCATTTTCTCTTCTCCTCTTCCTCTGGTTCCTCCTCTTCTTCCATAGGTTCATTATCATCGTCAATGATAATCGGATTAGCTTGATTATCCGTTGTAAACTTAAGAAGACTCCTTATCACTTTTCCTTGCCTATTTTGCTCTTGGCTCATCCGAATTTGAAGTACTTGTATTTCAACGAGCATTTGCAGAGTATACTCCATCTTTTCTTCAATTTTGATGACACATGATAGTGTAGAAGGTTGAAAAGGACCTTCGAATGGTCCAGAAGATGATCCGGGATTGATTTGGGTGTTAAAATTGGTGGAGGTCATTGTTTATTTTAGTTTAGAGTTTTTACCAAAGTGAGAAATGAAAATGAAGAAGAAAATTCGAAGTGGATAGTTTAAATGATTAGTTTAACTAACTGTTGGTGGGAATTAGTTTAAAATTCTGGCAGTTATATGTCGACATAGTGATAAATGTATGTCGACATACTTGTCTTTATAATTTTAATTTTCTGATTTTTAATGTTATTTATATTTATTAATATATTTAATTATTCTAACTCACTTAGTGAACAAATTCCTAATTCTCTTCTAAATTTAGTAAATGTTGCTTCGTTTAATGGTTTTGTTAATATATCTGCTATTTGTTTATATATTTCTATAAATTCGAGCAAAAATTTCTCTTTATTTACGTTATCTCATAGAAAATGATGTCGCATACCAATATGTTTAGTTCTTAAATGAAGAGTTGGGTTTTTAGAAATATTTATAGCACCCGTATTATCACAGTATATCGTTGATTTATTTATATTTAATCCAAGATCATTTAGAGTTTGTTGCATATATATTACATGTGAACAAGCCAAAGCAACAGAGATATATTCTTCCTCGGTTGTTGATAAAGATATAGTATTTTGCTTCTTACTAAACCACGAGACTATTGAATGTCCTAAGAAGTGACATGTTCCACTAGTACTTTTACGATCAAATTTACATCCCGTATTGTCAACATCACAATAAGAAACTAAGTCGATTGAATTATCCTTAGGATAAAATAATCCAAAGTCTGATGTATGCTTTACATACCACAGAATACGTTTTACGGCTTTTAAATGTGTTTCCTTAGGTTTCGATTAATATCTTGCACAGAGACATACACTATGCACTATATTTGGACTACTAGGAGTTATATATAATAATGACCCTATCATTCCTCTATATAATTTTTGATGAATGTACTTAGATGTATCATCTTTACTTAATGCTATATTAGTCGCCATCGGTGTTTGTCTCTCATTAGTTGTTGTTAGATTATATTGATTAAATACATCTTTTGCATATTTTTCTTGATTGATAAATATTCCATTCTTTAGTTGATGAATTTGTAAGCCTAAAAAGAACGTTAATTCTCACATATGACTCTTCTCGAATTTTTTGGTCATAATATCTAAAAATTCTTTATTCATTTTATCTTTTGTTGATCCGAAAATTATATCGTTAACATATATTTGTACTAATTATATATCCATATTATTCTTCTTAATAAACAAAGTATTATCTAATTTTCCTATTTCAAAGTTGAATTATAAAAAATAATTTCTTAATCTATCATACCAAGCCCTAGGAGCCTGCTTTAATCCATATAATGCTTTCTTTCACTTGTATACATGATTTATTAATTTTTTCTCTTCAAATAGAGGTGGTTGCTCTACATATACGTCTTCTTTTACAAAACCATTTAGAAAAGCACTTTTGACATCTATTTGATATAATTTGAAATTACTATGGTTTGCAAAGGCTAGTAAAATCCCAATGGCTTCTAATCTTGCTAAGGAGGCAAAATATTCATCGTAATCTGTCCCTTCTTCTTGAGTATAACCTTGTGCTACTAGTCGTGCTTTATTTTTACGACCTTACTATGTTCATTCATTTTATTTTTATGAACCCATTTGGTTCTTATTATAGTCTTATCCTCAGGTCTAGGAACAAGTTCCCATGCATCATTCCTAGTAAACTGCTTCAGCTCTTCTTGCACAACAATTATCCATGAATCATCGGAATATGCTTCTTTTGGATTCTTAGGTTCGATAGTTGAAATAAATGCACGTACTACTCATATTATTTAATTAATTATGGGTTCTAACAACAGATTCAATATCTCCAAACATTTTATCCACAGGATGGTCTCTAAGTAATCTAATTCGTTTATTTCATTGATTATCTTCATGATTTGTTTCATTAATTTCATTTCCACATTCATCTTCATTGTTTTTTGTTATATGATGATAATTTTCGTCAAACGATACATTTAAGGTTTCTTCTCTAGTATTGGTTCAAGTATTGAAAACTCTATAGGCTTTACTTCTTTCTGAATGTCCAATAAATATTCCTTTATCGGATTTTGAGTCAAATTTGTCTAAATTGTCTTTAGTATAAAGCATAAAACATTTACATCTAAATATTTTAAAATAAGATACTTTTGGCTTCTTATTATACAAAAGTTCATAAGCAGTTCTATGAGTTAAAAGGTCTAGTTGATATTCCATTTAAAATATAACAAGCTGTTGCAACTGCCTCAACCCAAAAATTTCTTATTAAATTACAATTAGATAACATAGTTCTCGCACACTCTTGTATCTTCCTATTTTTACATTCAACTACTCCATTTTGTTGAGGGGTTCTAAGAATAGAAAAATTATGGGTTATTCCCTTTTTATTACAATATTTTTCAAAGTTCATTAGATTTCTCTGCCATTTTTAAGAAACAAAGTCCAAGTAAATCTAGAAAAATTGTCGACTATTATGTAAACATATCTATTATGATTTATAGATTGAATTTGAGACGGACCAAAGAAGTGAATTAACTATAATGGTTTTGAGGTAATAATTTACCCTTTTGATTTAAATGATCTTCTCTGTAATTTCCTGAATTGACAGGCATCACATAAGTTATTAAGTTTAAATTTCATTTTGCGTAATCCTATAATTGAATCTAGTTTAGAAATCTTACAGATGTGTTTAAAATTTATATGACCAAATCTCTTATGCCAGATCTAAGGGTCACTTGTACTGGCCATAAAACATAGATTATCGCTGGAGATTTTCATACTCAATATATAGATATTTTTCTTTCTATCTCCTTCGAATATTACTTTTGAACTCCTATCTTCTACAAAACATTTATCCTTTTCAATATTTATTTTATAACCTAATCGCAATGTTGACTTATACTTAGAAAGTTGTGCTTTAGATTTCTAAAAAATAAAACATCAAAAATAGTAGGAATTTCATAATTACTGACATTACCGATCCCAATAATCTATCCTTTAGAGTTATCTCTGAAGTTCACCATTCCACCATCTTCATATGTCAAATTACTAAGCAATTCAGGATTTCCCGTCATATGTCTCGAACATCCACTATCCAGTATCCATTTGTCTTTTTTAATTTCTGCTAACTACTTTCCAGAATTTAAATTCTCAATGGCTATGTAACACATCAATTCGGAATTTGAATTTCCATCAGCCACCTTTTCAGAATTTGAATTTTCAATAGCCACCATTACAGAATTTGAATTACCAATAGCCACTTCACCCATCTTTCCAACTTTTTTATTTTCAAAAGCCATAAAACACGTCTTTTCCTGTATTGAACAATATTTCAATAGATCACATGACTTTTAAACATGATTATATGCAGACACTTTCAACATTGTTACAATGCATGAATTGATACTAGTGTTAAATATTTCAAAATTTTCCACTTAAAAATTTTCAAATATCAGATTATGAACTTTTTGAAAGACCTTGCTCTGATACCAATTGTTAGGGGTTGTGGAATGGATCGTTAAGGAAAAACTAACACTAGTGGGGAGTGAATAGTGTTTTTAAGAATTTAAACAAAATCTAAAATTTATATGATCGATTGTATGAATCGAACATCACAATAACAATCACAGACACAGAATCAAACACACACACAAAGATAAACAAAAATAAAATGTAGAAAAGGAAAGAACACACCATATTTTATACTGGTTTGGAGTAGCTCCAAACGTCCTGTCCCACGCAACGTTGGATTGCGCACAGTTTTATTACTATATCAATATCCAATTACAACCTCCTTGATTTCAGGGTTGCAAAAGTAACATTGATTCCATACACTTGATCAAGTATTCTCTTCTTGATTTCATGGCAACAAGAGTCACATCGCCCCCGTTCCTTGATTTCATGGCTAAAAGGAAAACATCAATTACCCAAATACTTCCCAAAAGATTGAAATGGCCCTATAACATTTCAATAGCACTTCAATTCAGAGAGTAATGAGTAGAGTGTGAGAAGAGAAGAAGGTTTATGTAAATAGAATTGAATTCGGCAGAGTACAAGTGTAGTAATCATAAAAATAAGAAAATATAATGGTGTAAAGAAAGGAGATGAAGATGGAGAAGAAGAATGATGAAAAAAACGAAATCGGCCCCTATTTATATGTTTTGAAAGGTTGC
Source organism: Allium sativum (assembly GCA_030737875.1). Classification (NCBI taxonomy): domain Eukaryota; kingdom Viridiplantae; phylum Streptophyta; class Magnoliopsida; order Asparagales; family Amaryllidaceae; genus Allium; species Allium sativum. Next base: position 61,580,412 of record CM060924.1, read on the forward strand.
ACCCTTTCTGGAGCGTCATAAATAGTGAAAAGACAGTTCCTTTGAAAATAAAAATAGTGACATTTATATGTCGACATAGACATATATGTATGTCAACATATCATGGTTCAAAAATGATTTTTAAGCATTTTCCAGTATTTTGTTTTATATATATATATATATATATATATATAATTCTGGAAATTCCTGAATTAAAACAAAGTATTGAAAATAAATATTATAAAGTAGAAAATCATATAAAAACATAAATATAAACTATATAAACATATTTATAAAATTATAGAGTTAAAACTATATAAATATAAAGTATATAAACTATACATAGTGTGTGTATATATATATATAACTTATAAAGTTTGAGTTTGAAATTAAAAGTAAAGTAAATAAAATAAAGTGGAGAAGATAGAGATTGAAGATAGACTTTGAATTTGAAATCAGAAATAGAAAAAAAGAATTTGAATTTGAATTTGAACCTGGAGTGTTATTCAGAGCCTTACATAAGCTAGATTATTATATTTATCTTGAACTCTTGATATCTTGAATATTCATGAGTCTTGAATCATCTTTGAATTTTGAATCTCTAACATCTTTAAATTGTATGATCTTTAGTAATAATTCCTGTATATAAATCTTGAATATGTGTGTGTGTATATATATTCTTGATAAAAGTGTTCGTATATATTTTATAATCAATTAACATTAAAATAAGGTTATTGTCATTAGAACTCCATTCTCCAACAACTAGAAGGCGAAGCAGAAGACTTTGAGGACATAGAGGTAAACCGAAAGAAACTAACCAAGATTCACTCAAGGAGAAAGGTTAAGACTCCATCCAAAAAACGCAAAGGAGGGAAACGTAGTGCTAGCAAGAAGATACTTATATTCTCCTCTCTCGATGAGCCAAAGGATGGTGAAGAAGCCAGTGATAAAAGCAAACCTGATACCACACCTTCTCCCTCCAAGATTCCAAAGCCTATGCTAAGGTCTGACAGTGCTTCGAAAAGTGGGAAGAAGGATGCTTAACCTTTTGGCTATCTGCTTTGCTTCATAATGCTTTGTTACTTGTCATTTGCTTTGACTGGATGTATATGGGGGTGCCGGCCCTCGCTTATGGATTTGTGAAAACTTGCACTTTTATGTCTACGTTGATGTAATGAAGTTGCTTTTTCTTGATGTACTTTATCTTCTAATTTTAGCTTTGTTGTACTTCTTCGCATTACTTCTTTATGAAATGCAAGTTCTTTATATGTTGTGAAGTCATGATGAGCCATGGTATGTTCTTCAGAGCATTGTTTCATTCTAATGTGGTTGTGTTGCTCTCATACCATAGGTTTTCACGAATTGCATGCGTTGGATGCTATCAACTTTGTTGAGTTTTCTTTTATTTTGACTAGTGCATTCAAAGCTTCCAATTTGATGGCGAAGTCTTTTTTCTTCTGCCATTTTATTGAGAGCTTCGGAGCCTTCCATTGCACCAAGAAACTCAACTCTTGTTGGTTGATCCAATGCTTCTTCTTGGAGAAGTCTTGAGTATCTATGCCTAATATTAGTCTACTATCTAGCCCAATTAAATCAAGTGTCGAAGAATTTTGTCTACAACCTGCTGATTAACTTGAGCGTCGGCGACTTGGATTGGGGGTCACCGGGGAGGTCTTGGTTAGAGACCAACATTTGTCATAATCGGGCCAGGTACTTTCTGACACGGACGATCTAGTTAGGTGCCGCTGGAGAGGTCTTTTGTTTAAACCCACCATTCGTTGCAACTGATTAAATCTAGTGCTAACCGAATTGATTGGACGCCGCAGAAGAGGTCTTTAACCTACTATTTGCCGCACTGATTTAATCTAATGCTAATCGAATTAATTGGGCGCCTTTGAAGAGGTCATTTAAGCCTAACAGTCATCGCATGCGAATAATACAAATGCTAGCTGAATTAACTGTATGACTCTGAAGAGGTCATTCGAGCCCAATAGTCATCGCATCCGAATAAGTAAGATGCTACCTGAATTAATTGGATGCCACTGAAGAGGTCACTCAAGCCCAACAGTCATCGCATCCGAATAAACCAGACGCTAGTCGAATTAATTGGACGTCTATGAAGAGGTCAGTCAATCCCAACAGTTGTCACAACCGAATAAATCAGACGCTATACTAATTAATTGGACGCCTCCGGATATGTCATTCATTTTACCTTAATGTTTGTCATAATCGGGTCTGGTACTTCCTGACACTGACGAACTTATTGTGTACCCCTTTTCAGCTAGGTTTTTCTTATGAATCCAATCATGCAACTCACTAATCCGGCTATCTAGGACCTTTGGAAACTGGATTGGATGCATGCCCCCTTTTGGCTAGTGTAATAACCCAGAAATCCGAGCCAATTAAAATTTTTTATTTTGGCAATTTTAGGGAATTTTGGGTATTTAAAACGAAATATTTTAAATAATAACGATGATAAATTTATTTTGAATAGAATTAGAACGTATATATTTATTTGAATCAACGTTAGTATATAAATATTTTATTTTAAATATAAAAGGAATTGAAAATGGCGCGGTAGTTCAAAATTTTGATTTCGAATTTCAAATGGTTGTACAGGATTCAAAATAAACCGGATTTTTGCGAAACCAAAAATATTAGAATCTATTTGAGAATATCTTTCCAACGAATCCGAAAATTTTAAATTTTATGGCGCGAATAAAAAGTTATGCCCAGTTGAAATTTCAGAATAGTCGCTGTGGAATTCTGGCCCTTAAAAATGAAAATTTTGCAAATGACCTCGGTTATTGACGAAACTACTTTTGTTGGATCCGAGAGGTCAAGTTATTGCTAGATTCCAAAGTTCGTAATTTTCTGAATCAATACGTGAGCGTGGCGAAGTAAAACGTGTTTTAACAGTTTTAGTTGATTTTGATCGACCAGAAAATGGCCATTTTTCAAACATTCTCAGAATTTGACGAAATTAGTTTCGGTAGGACTGTATCATCAATACGAATGTATAAATAATTTTTCTGGAATTTTCTGAGTTAGTATGTGGCCCCATTAAATTAAAATGTGCGTTCAAATTGAATATATACTGATTTATATTGTAAATTTAACAAAAACTGATCATAACGATCGAATTGGCTTTCGTGAAATATCCCATTGTGTTCAGAATGTGGGTATTTAGGTAGGGGCGACAGTCATTGGGTTTGATTTTGGGTTCGTATATGAAAGCAGGTACTTTCGGAGATAAAACATAAAAAAATTATAATATTAAAATCAATAAAACCCTAAATATAAAATCTCATTGGTCAAAGCATTACACGGGGTCAAACCCGCCTCCATCTTCTTCAAACAGAGGAAAATATTCAAAAATAAAACCCTAGATCCCGCTCCACACAATCCAAATTAGGATAAGGTTCTTCAGACAAAATTAAAGAGGTTTCTCCAATCTTCCATCCCATACAAGTATGACTAATTATCGTTTTGTGTGGTGGTAGAATTTTAAGCTGAAAGGGGTCGGCTTCGGAGAGGATTTGGGCGTGATTGGGGAGCTCGAATCTCGAGCTGTTGATGGCGATGGTGGATGATGTAAAGGCGGTCTTCGTGGCGTACATCGATCAGGCGCTGGCATCTCCAAGGGCGGCGTGTCAATCAATGTTGGTGGCGAGCTTCGTTGGGTTCACCATGAAAAACCTGGAGGGTCTCATTCAGGAAATTAAACACAGAAAAAGGTTTTGTTTTTCCATTTGTTTATTTTTATTTAAACTAGTGTTTTTAGCATATGAAACATTATATATATTAAAAAAATCAGTTAAAATATATATAAAGTATGGTTTTAAAATATGTATAAAGTATTGTTTGAAAATATAAAAAGAGCATATGATTTTTGAAAATATAAACAACGCTGTAAATAAAAATATGGTTTTTATAAAATAGCATTGAAAATAAGGAAAGCAATGTTTTGAAATAGAAAATAGAATTGTTTTTCAAAATATGAATAACATGGATTTATAAAAATATAAAGAGATAGTATTAGAAAATACAAAGAGATAGTATTTGAAAATATAAAGAGATGATATTTGAAAATATAAGGAGATAGTATTTGAAAAAATATAAAGAGACGATATTTGAAAATATAAAGAGATGATATTTGAAAATATGAAGAGATGATTTTTGAAAATGTGATTTCTCTTTATATGAAATGCAAATAAAGAAGTGGTTTTCATATATATAATAACGATATAAAGCAGAGATTTTTAAATATATGAACATCATATTAAAAATGTGAATTTTTACTATGAGCAGCGGGAAAATATAGCAATGGTATCAACTGGAATCGAATCCAAATCTGAACCGTTCAGAAATAAAGATTGGCGGAGTGGATCCCAAAGATGATAATTTCTCACTTTTCTTTCTATTTCTAGTTTGAAATATATATTAGGATGCAGACGGTGCTTAGCAGCACCTGACATCCGTCGTTCACAGACTATGGATGACTTGTTTTTTTGATTTATATGTAGTGAAATTTGATAGTGTGATGTGTTGAAATAAAATATATATTCATGTGTTGAAATAAAATATATATTCATGTGCTGAAATAAAATATATATTCATGTGTTGAAATAAAATATATATTCATGTGTTGAAATAAAATATATATTCATGTGTTGAAGTAAAATAAAAATTCATTTACAAATCGAACGATTTGTTTATGTACACTAATTTGACTGATATTGATTGGGACGATAAATTTTACACATCGCCCAACTGCACAAATAAAAATCTATGTTTGTTGATTTGAAACCCCACACTGGTAATGGGATGATATTTGACGTACACTAATATTGATTGTTTAGTTGTATGTCAATCGATGGGTTGACAGACTTTGTTAGCATTAATTATTTATATTTAATGCTTATACAGTTGTGTGGTGCACTCTGGATGATGGTTGATTATTTATCGTTGCTATTATATACATGTGTTGTATGGAATCCATATAATTAACATTATATGGTAATTGATTGGACCTCATACCAATTTGGAAAATAAGGAATACTATAGAAAGAAAATTCATGTGTTGAATAGAAATAAAATTCATGTGTTGAATAGAAAGAAAACTCATGTGTTGAATAGAAAGAAAATTCATGTGTTGAATAAAATAAATATTCATGTGTTGAATAAAAATATATATTCATGTGTTGAAGAAAATATTCATTTGTTGAATAGAATAACGAAGTTATTGAAATATATAAAGCCGTGTTGGTTAGATATGCGCCATTTTGACGCGAACGATATTTATATCAATTATATTCGTTTTTAAAATGAATATAGAAAAGGAAGTGATTTCAAAATATAACGTTTTGAATATATTATCATTTGTATATCGATGATATGGAATATTCAATTTTGATCCGAAATTGAATATGAAGTTGAAATCGTTTTGCAAACGTATTTAAAACGATTTATAAAATACGTTTTGAATTGAAATCGACGAAATATATATAATATATATAATATATATATATATATATATATATAATGGCCTGAATAGAACGCGCAGTGCAGCGGTAGTTCGCGAATTTCGACCATTGACTTCGAATGGACATTACGGGAGATTCGACCATCGGATTCTCCCTAAAACGGGAACCGTTGGGTTCGTATCGAAAAGAGATTTATAACGAATATTCGAAATTAGAAATCCAATGGTTGGATTTGGAATTATGTCCAAATCAAATTTGGAAAAGGTTGCTATAAGTGCAGTTTGATGGCTATTGATGGAAATCGACTGTACGGGCCTTGATAAAATTATTAAAAATAGCAATAATTTGTGTAAAATTATAAGAAATGACTTGTGAAGAATTGGGATGAAAAATTCTATATTTGAAAAGATAATAATAGATTTTATCAAAATGTTTGAACTAGAATTATAATCCATTTTTTTTAAAATAAATAAATTGGATTTGAAAGGGATTTTAATGGTAACAAGAATTTCCAATAATTGAATTGGAATGGATTTGAATCGAAATTGTCTTTGGAGTATTTTGATGTTGGATTTCGTGATTATACAGATATTGTTATGGAAATTTGAAAGATATGTTTATATCGTTATTTCCAATATGATATTTGTTGGTCATAGAATTTGATATTGAATATAAGCCGATATATTTTCTATTCAGATCCTTATATTTAATATCAAATAGGATTGGGTTTGTCGTGAATGGTGTCTTCATTAACACTGTTCTTAAACCCAGTTGAGAAAAAGATTAAATATTTTTATTTAGATTTAATGAAGTATACCAATTAAATGGTATTAAATTGGAATTGAATAGAATGTGATATTGGGTTTATCGTGAACCGTGTTTTAAGTGACATTGGTTCTTTAACCCAGTTAAAGATAGGATGTGATTTCCCAAGTTAAATAATCATTGATAGTGATTATTGGGAAGATTAAAACCAAGTGGAGTTTTAATGAATCTTTAATTAGATTGAAATAATCGAGAATGGAGTATCACCAGTTTTACTCCAGGCGATAGTTAAATCTTTAATTAGATTTGAACGTGAAATGGTAATTGAATTTACCGATAACATTGTGGCGTTCGATATGAAGTATGACCAGTTTTACATCATGGGATGAATAGGTTGGGATTCGAAAATAAAATAAATGATAACTTCGGTGTGGTTCGCTAATCCTGACTAATTTGAATTGATATTCAAAGGAAGATTAAAGAATAAATTCAAAGAACTTATCTTTGATAAAATTAATGGGAATCTTTCCCAAAGTATAAGAATATTTGAATAAAATAATATTCTGAATTGGAATGAGGCGTATGTTGCGTTTGTATAACACTTGTTTATTATATACGCGAGTTATTCAGAAAGACCGGGTTTATCCCATTCTGAATAACTTATTCAACGTGGTGTCGAGGACGAAGATGGTGGTCGAAGACCAGAGTTCTTCACGTCGTTTGGGTGATTACTGATGATCTTGATTGGGCTGTACACCCAAGAGGAGGGAATGGGTTGGTGATCGTCCAAACGTACTTGGAGATCGATGGAAATGCGAGGTACAAGGTGACTCCGGTTTTGTTCAGACCCAGAACGAACTTGTAAATGGACTATGTGTCTGAAATTGGATTTTATTCTATGTGATTGATTTCTATTAAATATATATCTGTTTGGTGGTGGAGATTTTATTCTCTTGCTTAATGCCCTTCTCTGAGACGTACGAGCTCAGAGGTTATATATTGATGGATATCAATCGCATGGAGTGAATTGCCTGTATGGCATGCCTAAGTGGCAATTGATCAAGGCTTCTGTTGAAAAGCAAAGTCTTGTGGTTGATGATCAAAGCACCACCTGTGTGGCATAACTTTGTGTAACGTTGATTCGCGAGCCTCACACCCCAGTTGTGAGCCAGAAATGGGAGAGGACAGCAGGTAGAGCATGCTTTCCTTCTAGCTAGGGTGGTGTCAGTGACCTACCAGCCCTGGCAATTATATTATTTTCACATGTGTGGTTGTTGGATTGCGAGCCGCCTCAGATATATCGGTGACTGTGTGGAGTCGATGGAGTTATTTGGCTCATTTATGCCCCATAGGGCGGGGAAACGCATGTTCAGGGTTTAAGTTTAATCCACATCGGTGGACTAGCACTGCACGTTGCCTAGGTACAGTTGCAGCTGAGTCCGGAGGCTCGAGCTCGAGAGTCTCGAAACGGTAGGATTGTGCCTTGTTTTTGTTCACAGATGGAAAACCAACTTCCAATACGTGACATTTGCGGTTTTGATTGTAGAGCCTAGTATGAAGACATTATATATGGTACTCATGTCGTCTATGATTGATATTTATGATTGAAATTGTTTTGACACTATACACTTATAATAGTATCAAATGATTTGTTTTTAACGTACCAAGCATTTTTGGCTATTATAAGGGAAAACCCTATCCTCCGACTTGTGTTGCATTGTGTGATGGGACCTGGGTCTTATAATAGCTTCATTTTTCCAAAAAGCATTGCGCTATTTTTTATATGCACTGGTATTCTAAGGAGGAAACACGTTGCGTGTTATACGATGAGGTCCCTTGATATATCTGATTTAAAGTAAAGTTTTAAATAACTATTTTAGTTCTCACACCAGTCACATGACTGACCTGGAGTTTATTGTTTTTAACCTAAACTCTGGATGCCCTTATTTTCTACACGGGCAGCTAGTAGTTTTGGTTTTGCAGATTTATATTCATAGGATCCTGATTTTCAGCTGAATTGGTATTCGGAAAGCTCTGTATCCGTGTATCTGTTTTCAGTTGTGCTTTGTATTGTTTTTCCGTTGCAATGTATTTAAATGTAATTTAAAATCTCTGATATTTTCTGTGTAATATTTATTCATACTCTGTATATTCTTGTATTCTGATGGAATTGTTGTAATATACAATGAAATGTTCTTCTGTTTGCGTTTCGATTTGTCGTGTTATCTAAACAATCAGGCGTTTCGAACGGTCTTGGTCGGTTTAACGATCGATTCGGATCGAGCGAAATTCCTTTTCGTCACTGCTAGGACTTCCGCTAAGCTTCACTATGATAGGCTTTCAGTGTTGCCTCGTTCCATGGGGAGGATGCCAGTTCCTTTACCGGACGCTTGACTTAGCAAGCTATCCTAGTTAAAGAACCAAGGCCCTGGACCTCTCACTTTAAGGGGTGTCCCTTTGGTGGAGATTATAATATTTGTCTCTTAATTTGCTGGCTGTGCTTTTTCACCATTTGAATCTTGGTGTACCTTGCTTTTTTGCATATAAGGCGGCACACTACACCTTCATATTTGTTGCAAATGATGCTTATGGCACTCGACACTTGAGTTGTCCCCATCGGGATGTGTTATAAGTGTCACTAGGTCTTATTGGACTTAAGCATGCGAGCATCCATTGAACGCCTGCAATCAGAGATCAATTTTTGGCAACTTTTGAATTATTAAACAAGAGTTTGCAAGTATACGATTCAGGCAAGCAAATAAGCTTTCATTCATATGCATAATGTTCAATTACAAAGCTTGCAAAATATGTACAGACTTTTTACAAGAAATTTTGAACATAGCATCAAGTAAAGTAGTGACGAAGATAATTGATGTTCTAGCCATTGAAATTGAAGTGCCATCCACGGTGGTCAGTTTGATAGTGTCGTCCAGCAACTTTTGACTTACGATGTATGGCCCTTCCCAGTTTGGCACAAAGACTCTAGTTCCTGCCATGACTCTTTTTAGCACCAGATCTCCAACTTCGAAGGTCCTTTGTCTAACTTCAGGGTTGAAATGCCTGGCATATCCTCATTAATGGGCAGCAACTCTAAGTTCCGCCTCATCTCTCCTTTCATCATGTTGATCAAGAGCTTCAAGCTGTAGCTTATCATTCCCTGCTTGGTTGAAATGGATTATGTGGTGTGTAGGGACCTCTAGCTCCACCAGAATCATTGCCTCTGAGTTGAATGCCAAGGAGAAAGGAGTGTGCCCATTAGCAGATTTGTGAGTCGTCGTGTACGCCCACAATGCAAGTGGTAGCCTGTCGACCCAACCACCTTTGGCTTTGTCGAGTCGATTTTTGGTGGTTGATTTAATGATCATATTCACGGCTTCCATTTGCCTGTTTTCCTGCTGATGGGCCACTCCTACGAAGCTTTTTCTGATCTTGTACTTAGCATAGAATTCCTTAAAATCTTCACTTTCAAACTGCGTCTCATTGTCTGTGACTATTTTCTATGGCACACAAAAACCTGCAAATGATGTTCCTCAAGACACCTCTCCTCTTTTGGTACCTTTTGTTGGTTAAGGGTGATTGTATGGCTCAAAATCTAACACCTCTCCTCCTTTAATATGCATTTCAAGGCTCCAGCATATCGTTCGATATCCTCCCAACTTCCCCAAGCTATATGAGGACCTCCAGATATAGTATTGATCACAGGTCTTTGATTGCTTTGCACCAGAGCTTTATTGCTTGGTCCTGACTAATCAGTGGACGCACCTGGACCCTAAGGAGCTGGAGCAGAGTTTGAGGCTTGCAGCTTCTTCACATACTGCTGTAGCCTGTTCTTTTGAATCACTTCCTCAATCAAGTTTCCCAAATGCCTACATTCATTTGTATTGTCACTAGGTTGATTATGGAAGTAGCAGAACCTTCCAGAGTTAGCCCGGTTATCACCTATCTTTTGGGGTTTCGATGCTGGATAATTTTTGGTGTCTTTAGTCATAACTAAGATGTCCTCTGGGTGTCCGTCAAAGGACTTAATTTGGAATTTTTGAAAAAGCAGAGTTTCTTCCGTTTCGATTATCCTTTCTGTCATTTCCTCTCTTTTGACCTTTGACATTCTTCTGATTGACTTGAACATCATTATCTTTCTTTTCTAGCACTGTGCTATTTTCAGCAACATATAGAGCAAGAGGAGGGTCATCACCCAGACTGATGAACTCTTCTGTTTCATATAGAATCTCTCCAGGGTGGCTTCTTCATCTTTATCCACCTTCTGAACTCTGACTTCTTGTCTACAGCCCGGTTTAATGCCATCAATTTTAACCAAGGCTCCGGACTCCCAACTTCTGCTACATTAGCATTAAATCGAGTAAGAAAGGCTTTAATTGATTCTCCAGGTCATTGCTCCATGCCATTTAACGACATTACATCTTTGACTTTTATGGTTTGCAGTATCAACTGCTCCCTGAACTTCTTTGACAAGACAGAAAAATTATCCACGGACTTTGGTGGTAACTTGGTGAACCAAAGTGATGCTACTTCTTCCAAATAGATAGGGAAGTATAAGCATTTAATCTCATCTTTGGTCCATGCACCATTAATGTGCTGGTCATACTTGTACAAGAACAAATTAGGATCACCAGTCGCACCATAAGCTGGAATCGTTGGCGGAACAAACTTTTTCGGGAACTTGGCCTTCCAAATTCTTTCAGTGAGTGGATTCTCACTAGGAGCAAAATCCTACTCTTTCTCATCATCATTTCTTTCCATGCTTTCGTTCATAATATGCCAGATCATTTCCGAAATACTTTCTTCCTCGCGTGTCGATCCACGGGGCGGATGCCGTCTCCTTTGCTGGATGTTTGCCTGGGAAAATGGTCATGGTTAGGGATCCAGGGACCCGTCCCTCCCTCATGGGAAGGTGCCACTTTGGTAGTACTAATCACTTTTCGGGAAGTACCTTTTTCGGAATGATTCCTAATAGGAGGTTCGGACTCTTCATCATCAACATTATCTGAATCATCGATCACTTGAATAAAGCGATCACGATTGGGATTCGAGGAAGAAGAATTGGTACTCTCTTCAAGATTAGCATTGGCATTCACCTTTGCCTTGTTGGCCTGAGCACCAAAAAGAGCTTCTAATCTGGCCATCATAGCTTTGTTTGATATCTCCATCCGCTGAGTCAAACCGTCAATGGCTTCATACAACTCATTCCTGGTCACACCAACCCCCACTTCAGAGGATTGGACAACCTCATAAAGATTAGTTAGCAGAGTTGTAGGCTAATCCGCAACATTCCCCAAACCCGAAGCTCTTGTAGACTTACGAACTATTTTCTTTGGTTGTGCCATTATTCCAGACAAACTGCTAAACTATGAAGATAGTCTTTCAATTGGCCTGGCCTTTAGATCATGCAGACCTATCGTATAAAATAGGCTTTAAGCTTCAATGTCCCCCATAAAGCTCTTGACCTTTGGATGTTGATGTGGCACCACGGTGGGCGCCAAAAATGTTAATGTCAAAAAATGAACACTAACACCTCGAGAGGTGCATAAACACCTTTAAATTGTTTAGATCTAGATTAAAGACAATCACAAACAAAAGCAGTAAAAGCAGAGAGCAATTATAATGGTTCGTCCTTAGTTTTGGCCCATGTCCACTTTAGTGGAGGATTTCATTGTCATCTAGGTTACAAGGTACACATTTTCTATCATTTCATACATCTTTTCTCTTTATACAACAAATTTCTCTTCTCTTTCTATGATCTCTTCAATTTAGTATGAAAACATTTAGATCATCCTAAATTTGGAGATTATTGATATGAATCTTCGATAATCTTGCGATTGGGTAATCTTTGGTTGTTTTCTCGATGGTTGAGATGATAGATCTTAGCTTGAAAGAGCTTTGATAGAGTTTGAGAATGGTTTAGAATGTTGGAGAATGAAAATGTTAGCACTTCGTGGTCCGAGAATTCAGTCCCTTGAATGGTGGAAATGTGGGGGTATTTATAAGTGTGGAAGTGAAAATGATGAGACAAAAAATTGCATGTGCAGGTCTCTGGGTCATTCGAATGACCCGCCTCTTAGGTTATTACACGACCTAACTTGATGTGGCCTTCTTTATTTCTTGGTCCTCAAGAAATGGCCTGGTCAGGTCGCTGAGCCATGTTAGTGAATGACCCACGACTTTAAGCTGCACGGCACTTCTATTCGCCATGAGAACGACACACTTCATAATGTACCAACGAACTAACCTTTGGTACATTGAACTGGCCCACTTGCATTGATAACGACCTGAAGCTTCAAAATCCAAACGACCTAGTGCATGAACGACCTAAGGCCTTAATGACCTAACCTCGTATGCATATCAAAGACCCGACTCAATGTTTCTTAGGCGATTTAAGGCGTGAACGACCTGAGATTTAAACGACCTGATATGTGAATGACTCATCTTTACTAATCATTTAAATCACGGTTTTTGAGGGATTAACATTTAGCTTTTGTGGTAAATAGAATAAATCACAGATCATAGACATTGAGCAATATATTATCTCGCAGCGGAAAATACAAAATACAATAGTAATTCATGAAGCTACTAAATAAAATTTTACAATAGATTTTACGTAAACAATACAATGGAAGTCTAATACAATAAATTTCTTATACATAAATAATAACATCAATGTGAAATTGAGACGAAAATAATAGCTAAAACTGGATCAACTGAATAGATAGATACAGGTGAGTGAAACCCAATATAAGCTCCAAACTCCAAGAGTAGATCTCGAAAGCTGCAATACTCGATCTGGTCCAAGCAATAATGAAAATACAAAATAGTTCGGATCAGGACTAACATTCTCATGGAAGTAAATCAACTCAAATGAAATGCATCAGTAACTTGAAGGATGTTTGGGACCACCATCCTCTAAAGATCCTTTAAACTATATACTATGTAATCCAATATGCTATTATAGTAGTGTCTATGGTTAAATATAAAATATTAAAATAGCGTAAGCGGGATTACATTTTTACCCTTACGCAGTTTATAATACCATAATCTATAAAGATACCGTAAAGTCCACAATAACCTAGTGGCTATCATATGGCACTCCATAGGTACGGTAGAAATCAAAATCGTAGGGGGCTTGATAAGGATACTATGACAAGGCACACGAGGAATGCCTAGAGTAGGAATATACTAGTTGCATGCCCGGACTGGTAGTAACGCATAGTCGTGACTACTGCCCACCTCAGAACATTACTCCCAAATCAAGGATGTGCATCTTTCAAACCAAATCAACTGAGGGACTATAGTAATAAAGGAATAAGTGTTTCTATGGAGGTGGCTAACCCCACTTGGTCCGGTATTGCCCTGTTTTAGTCATTTTAGTTATGACGCGAAGATCAAGGACATCCATTATCATTCTCTTTCTTCAAATCCAACAGCGTTTTCATAATCAACTTACTTCTTTCTAGATTCTCCACCATGCACATAGTTGTTAAAGTGGTTTTTGGAATTGGTAGAGTTACGACAATAGCCAATTCCAATCTCTTTAACAACCAAACGTTTACATGTTCCACTCCTGTAACACCCCACGCCCGCTATGGTCACTCACTATGGGAATGCCATAGCATCGGTGGAGTATTTTAGTGAATATAGAACAGAAAAATTACAACAAGACAGATATAAATAGTACTTGAAATTTAAAATATCATCTCATAACGTCGGAAATAAACATGTCTAGTTACATCATAAAACCACGATAAAAGTCAAGTACAATATCCATCAAAATAAAGAAGTACATAATCCCACTCTCATACAATAGCCAGAACAAAAGAAAAGATAACTGGATAACTGGAGCTTTACATCTACCCAAGCTCCTATAGACTGGAACAGCAATCCGATCAAGCTCTACTACCGCTAGGATCCACCGTAGGACCTGAGGATTGGGAAAAAAAGATAAAAACAACGGGGTCAGACATAAGTCTGAGTGAGTCCTATAACTTTAACAATACAATCATTAAAGTAACCAAAGAAGACATAAACTTGACCTACGGTAACATCTGGGGATGAACGGCTACACTAAGCAGCTTGGTAGACTTAGGATAAACTAAGATAACCGTAAAGACGCATCTACCCACCCAAGGATAATTACTAACTGCACCACACCAGTCATTCCTACTTAAAGGTTGATCCCTCTCAAGGACTTAGAAAATTTCCCCAGAAGTTTCATGTACTCCTAGCCCACTACATAGGTGCCGTCTGCCCCTATCTCCACTAGGTGTACTCAGTAATTCTTACCCAGTAGTTTCGTGTACCCCTACATAGGTGCTGTCTGCCCCTATCTTTATTAGGTGTACCCACTACTCCCCATCGATCGGCTCCCTACCGTAGATACCTGTGCTGGTCCCACAGTGGGGTGTATCACTCCCCTAAAGTGGCTACCCAATACTAACGGTGCACAGCTTTATATCTACACGATGCAACAACGGCTTATCTACCAGCCCGGGCCCACACACGCATATGAAACCCGTTGGACTTGCGTTGCCACCGCTAACCCGTTTTGGCCTCTTATAATCAAGCCCAATATGCGTGTCCCGTCACTCGACATGGGTCGATCCCACAAAGATACGTTTGGGATATTGGTTGAAATGGGCCCCCACAAGCTACCCACTTAAGCTTGTCATATATCTAGTGTATCCCACTTAACCCTTTAATCATGTTTAATTACATGTTTCCACTTGGTTAATTATTCTAATCGTATTTTCTATTGCCACCCAAGGCAACCCACTAGATTCCACATGTCACCCAAGGCAACCACAAAATTTCCACATGCCACCCAAGGCAACCACAAAATTTCCACATGCCACCCAAGGCACCCACTTAACCCCTCATGTCCCACTACATGCTAATATGGTTAAGTGTTTCTTAATTAATTAAGACCGTGATCTCCCATAAAGACCTCCCACATTAGACTGACTGTTATGACCGCCTGGTTAAGCCAGTAGAGTCCGGGCAGTCTTACGTCATAACAGAGTCTAACCTCGTGTCTTTACCTTAATCACGTATTTAATTCATGGCTAAGACCTCTCACATTGGGCTGACATTTGTAGCAACTGGTTAAGCCGGTCGGGTCCGGGCAGTTTTACACTACAAATGAGTCCAACCTCGTGTCTTAGTTGATTAATTACGCCTAATTAATCACCCCCATATTAATTATCCCTAATTAATATCAAGTTTTCCATAACATGGGTAGACCTAACTCAATAGGTAAATTCCCATGGGGTAGACCTAACTCAATAGGTAAATTCCCACTTATGGTAATTTATTCTTATGGTATGCTTAATCATACCCAATCATTCATTTATTAACATTTTTACCAACCCCATCGTTCCCCACGTAAATCGTTCTCATTTCATGACATAATAAAAGGGGAAGATCCATCACAAATATCATGGGTTTAGCATATAACTTTGTCATGGGTTAAGAGGATGTCAACTTGCATATATGAGCACATATTAACCCAACTACGTTTTACCCAAACTTGCATATTATCATACACATGATTTGCATAACATGTTGCATATGAGCTTGCATATTATCATACACATATCTTGCATAACATGTTGAACTTGCATATAGGCATTCTCATAACTTGCACAACATGTTAAACATGCATTTAAGCATACACATAACTTGCATAAGCATTCACATACTTGCATAAGCATCCACATACTTGCATAAACATGCATAACTTGCATATCATGTTATTTAAGCATATACATATCTTGCATAAACATTCATATACTCGCATAAGCATGCATAACTTGCATATCACATAAATCTTGCATTTAAACATATACTTAACTTGCATAAGCATCCATATACTTGCATAAGCATGCATAACTTGCATATCACATTAAACTTGCATTTAAACATATACTTAACTTGCATAACTCACTTTGTTAAACATGCATAATTCCACTCATTAAATATGCATAAATCCACTTGTTAAACATGCATAAACCAACTTGTTAAACATGCATAAATCAACTTATTAAGCATGCATAAACCAACTTATCAAACATGCATAAACATAGAACAACATAGAGTAACATATCATTATACATGATTCAAACTCACTAATCCGCATTTAAGACCATAAGTCTCATTACACCCAATCTACTTACTTTAACAATCGATGTTAAAGTGATAGAAACTCACCAAAACCAAGATTAGCAAACTTATGAAGTGGAATTAGTTGCTAAATATGAAGAAGATAATGATTAGAGATTGATTAGAGAGGGATTAGCTTGCAACTTCCTTCATGAACTAGTGGAGGCCATGTTCAAATTTCATTTTGCCATAGTTTAGTTACAAGACCTAATTATGAATGAATTAGGGTAGGGTTGGGGTCTTATTTATAGGATTAGGTGAGTGTTTTAGGCCCTTAGATTAACCCTAGATTAGATTAGGACCCTTAGATTTAGGAAATCTCTAGAACCAAGCCCAGCCCTAGCCAGAAAACCAGATCTGGTGCACCCAAGCACCCTGGTTCGACACGCCGTGTCGACAGGCAAGTCGACAGGCAAGTCGACACCCCTGTCGACAGGCCTGTCGACAGCCCTGTCGACATGCTTAGGGCGGGAATCTTCCCGCCTGGCCCCGCTGGTTCTAATTTAAAATCTAAATTTAAATTCCTAAATCTGTTTTTAGCTCTAATTTTTCTGCAAACTTCTTTGGGCCATAACCGGGCCATACGGACTCCGATTCTCGAAAACTCGGACTCTATTTCGCGTATTTTTCTGAGACGAACGCAATAATGCAGCCCGTTACCCCCAATTCCCACGTCTGAGATTATTTATCCTGTAATTAGTGAATTTTAGTATTAACTAAAATTCGGGGTGTTACATTCTCCCCTCCTTAAAGGATTTCGTCCCCGAAATCCCTAAGCTAAGGAGAATGCATATCCTACCATCCAAGCAACCATCTACTCAAATCATCAACCACGGGCATCCATTGTCCTTAAACAGTTTCTAATGATGTATGAGCATATGCAAAAAGTGTGTGTATATGTACCCTATCTAATGTATGAACATATGCAAACCATGATAGTGCCATGCATCCATTATGTATGCGAGAAAACCCTATCGACACATACAATATCTACATGAGTGCACAATCATTCACCAAAATGCATCATCCATGTGATAACACAACCATTATACATCCATAAATATATTTTCCTACACACAATTTTATGCAATATGCAATATGAAGTGACTGAGCCGATCTAGTGCCTAGAGTGTGTGTATATGCATCCACGAGCAACCACTAGCAAACACTTGCATCCACTTGCATCCATCAACCATAACATGTCTCAAACACATGTTTCAACCATAGGTTTACCCTATCTAAAGGTCAAAGGTACTAACGAGAGGACATACCAAAGATAAGATAAGTACTAGACAAGCGATAAAGGAGAAAGTAAAGACATACCCTCAAAAAGAAATGGGTACAATGAACGCATCTTCGCTTCCGTCTCCCAAGTTGCGTTGCTCTCATCTTCTCCCCATTGCACTTTGATTAGTTGAACCTCTCTGTTTCTCAGCTTCCTAGTCTCTGACCCAAGGATGCGAGTAGGAGCTCGTCGAATAGTCGCATCACGCTCTACTTCTACATCTCTAAGCAAGCTCGGCTCTACCACCTCTGCCGTCTCATGTAAGCACTTCCTCAGATGTGATACATGGAATACATCATGAACACCACTAAGTCTGTCGGGCAACTCCACCCTATATGCCATCCGTCCAATCCTTTCCTTGATAGGAAACGGCCCAACAAACCTCGGTGCTAACTTCCCAACGGATCCGAAGCGAACAACATTTCTCAACGGAGATACCTTAACAAAAACCATATCCCCAACCTCAAACTCAAGATCCGTCCTTCTCTTGTCCGCATAAGATTTTTGTCTATCTTGCGCTGCTTTCATCCTTCTTCGAATCAAATCGATCTTCTCTGAAGTCTCCCTAACCATATCAGGACCAAGCAAGATCTTATCCGTAGATTCCCACCAACATGTAGGTGATCGACAAGGCCTTCCATAGAGAGCTTCGAAAGGAGCCATCCCAATACTGGACTGAAAGCTGTTATTATATGCGAACTCCACCAATGGAAGATGCTCTTCCCATGCACCTCCAAAATCTAAGATACAAAGCCTCAAAAGGTCTTCTAGAACACGATTCACCCTCTCAGTCTGGCCGTCTGTCTGAGGATGATATGCAGTGCTCAGACACAATTGAGTCCCCACTGCTTCTTGCAAACTTCTCCAGAACTCGCTAGTGAAGATAGGATCTCGATCACTCACTATGCTAGAGGGTACCCCATGCAATCGAACTATCTCTCAAAGATATACTGAAGCTAGCCATGGAGCAGTCCTCTTGCTCTTCACAGGTATGAAATGGGCGCTCTTAGTAAGTCTATCTACCACCACCCAAATTCCTGTATTACCCTTCCTCGACCTGGGTAACCCGTCAACAAAATCCATCGAGACGCTATCCCATTTCCATTGCGGAACCTCCAATGGGTGAAGCAAGCCACCTGGTTTTCTTTGCTCCGCCTTCACTCGTTGACACACCAAGCATTGAGCGACATACTCGGCCACATCTTTCTTCATACCGGCCCAGAAGAAAACCCTCTTCATGTCTCGGTACATCTTGTCCCCACCGGGATGAATGGTCATCCTAGAACGGTGTGCATCATCAAGAATAACCTTCCTCAAATCCTCGTCTTGCGGTACGCAAAGTATACCGTCTTTACGCAAGCACCCCCTATCGTCTAGGGTGTACCTACTCAAATGGCTGGACGACTCCCCCCTCATGAGCTTCTCTACTAACTCAACCAACTGTGGGTCGCCCTTCTGTGCTTCTCCAATCTGCCCCAAGAGTGTAGGTCTAACTTCCAAAGAAGTTAGCAAACCGGGTACATAGTCAACGGAAGGTCTAAAATCAAACATAGAGATAAATTCCAAGCTTTGTCGTTCCACGAACAATGGACTCAAGGACAACCTCTTCCTACTCAAGGCGTCCGCCACCACGTTACCCTTGCCAGGGGTATACGCTATCTCGAAATCATAAGATGCTAAAAACTCCATCCACCTTTGCTGTCTCAGATTCAAATCCTTCTGAGAAAACAAGTACTTCAATGATTTATGGTCAGTGAACAACTCGAATCTCTCACCAAGAAGATAATGGCGCCAAATCTTAAGCGCAAAAACAATAGCGGCCAGTTCTAGATCATGGGTAGGGTAATTTTTCTCATGTGCCCTCAACTGCCTTCCACCATAGGCTATTACCCTTCCCTCTTGCATTAAGACTGCGCCAAGTCCTGTCCCACAGGCATCGGTATAGACAACAAACGGCTTGCTCCCATCTGGCAACACTAAAACTGGAGCAGTGGTTAAAGCTCTCTTTAACCGTCGGAACGCATCATCACAATCTACGTCCCATGTGAAAACAAGATTCTACTTCGTTAAGCGGGTTAATGGGGCTGATATTTTCGCGAAGTCTTTGATAAACTTCCTATAATAACCCGCCAACCCTAAGAAACTTCTTACTTCGGTAGCATTCTTCGGAACCTTCCAATCCTGAATTGATACTACCTTCGCGGGATCCACAGCTATCCCTTCCTTGGAGACCACGTGCCCCAAGAATCGCACCTCCTTCCTCCAGAAGTGACATTTAGAGAATTTAGCCTTAAGGCTATGTGCTCGAAGAGTCTTTAATACCTCCCCAAGATGTAGGGCATGCTCTTCTTCACTCTTAGAAAATACTAAGATATCATCCACAAAGACCACCACAAATTTATTAAGGAACTCCCTGAACACCCTACTCATCAAATCAACAAAGTATGCAGGGGCGTTCGTCAACCCAAATGGAATTACCAGCCACTCATAGAAACCATCCGGAGTTCTAAAGGCAATCTTGTCTATGCTATCCTCAGCCACCCTCAACTGATGAAACCCCGTGGCCAAGTCCAACTGAGAAAATACTGAAGCGCCAACCAACTGATCGAAAAGATCATCAATCCTCGGCAATGGGTGTCTATTCTTCTTTGTGAGCTTGTTGAGTTCTCTATAGTCTACACAAAGTCTGAGGGACCCATCCGCCTTCGTAGCAAAAACTACTGGAGCACCCCACTCCGATATACTTCGTCTTATGAACCCGTTCTCAAGCAACTCCCCTACTTGCTTATGGAATTCCCTCCTCTCACGAGGAGCCATGTGGCGCACTGGTAAAGATACCGGTTTAGCATTATCCACCAGATATATTCGGAAGTCAATCTCCCGCTTCGGAGGTAAGCCCTTCACCTCCTTAAACACATCCGGGTATTCCCGGACCACTCTAACAGATTGCAAACTCTCGACCGAAGCGTCAAGCGATTCAAGATAACTTAGCATAACAGAGTCCATGGGATTACAAGAAATCTCGAGAGTGTTACCCAAGCGGGTCATGAGCCTAACAACTCTCCTTTCGCAATCAAGAACGGCACCATTACTGGATAACCAGTCCATGCCCAAAATCAACCCATAGCCCGTGAAGCCCAACACAAAAGCATCACATCTAAATTCAATGCTAAGAATAGAAATCTTCAAACCCAAACATATCATGGACAAATAAGTGGAGCCCCCAATTGGGTTTGAAACAACCAAGGGATCATCTACCAGACTGGTGTCTAAGTGCAGTGACTCAACTAATGATGATGAGATAAACGAATGCGATGCGCCTGAATCAAACAATGTACGGACAGGATGATCAAATAGAAAGACCAGACTTTCAGCGGAAATAGTTCTACCTCTCTCCTGAATCGGTGGAACCGCGAGAGCCTGTACTTGCCCCCTAGCCTGACTCGGTGCCATAAGAACTTGCACCTGTCCTCCTGAGGTAGATCCCGTCCTTTGCCCTTTCTTAGGGCAATCCTTCACTAAATGCCCTGCTTCGCTACAGTGGAAGCAGCCAGTCTTCTTCTTCTTGCGACAATCCTTGCTTAGGTGGCCAGGTGTCCCACAATTGAAACACTTCTTCTTCTTGCCCTTGCCACCGTTGCCTTTCCCACCTTTGCTTTGTTGTTGTTGCTGAGGTCTCTTTTGATCTCCCTTCTTCTCGGGTGCCTTATTAGCATTAGGACCCTTCTCTTCCTCATACATGAGTGCCATGTCAACTAGCTTCTCAAAGGTGGCCCCCATAGGGATATGAGTCATAGCCAACCCATGCATCGGTTCATTCAAGCCTTTCACGAACCGCAAAGCCTTCTTCTCCGGTGTATTCACCATATCTAGGCCAAACCTTGCCAATTGATTAAACTTGTTAACATATTCCTTCACCGAGAGATTCCCTTGCTTTAGAGTCAAGAATCGTTCCATATACAAGTTTTCCTCCACCCTTGAGAGAAACTTTGCCACAAATCTTTGCCTAAAATCCGCCCAAGAGTCAACGGGGCGTTCTCCATTAGTGACCTCCCACCAGAATGAGGCCTCTCCCTTCATTAACCAAGCAGCCAACTTGACTTTCTTTCCTTCTTCCATCTCAAAGATATCTATCAATTCTTCCACCTCCTTAAGCCAATCTCTAGCCTCCCCAAAAGTTTCTGATCCTTGAAAAGGTTTCCCTCCCATAGCTTTAAATTCCTTGCAAGTCTTAGCAAAAGTATCCGTGCGAGGAGGAGGGGGAGGAGGAAGATCGGGTGCTACGGTTGGTGGAGGAATATTTGCCGGACCCGCAGTGGTGGCCCTAGCCTCCATCAATCTCCTATACCATACTGGTACCGTCACACCCTCCGGAAGGTTAAGATTCTCGGCCATGCTGAAACGAAAAAGGAAAGATTCAAAACGAAGGATTCGAAGGATATAGATATGGCTATTGGGGATTATGCTTTTCTTTCAAAAACTTTTCTCTTAAAAGACATGTTTTTGAAAATATCTCTTCCAAAAATATTTTAGAAAAATAGTTTTTTTTTAAAAAAATTTATCTGTTCCGGTAACCTTTGCTCTGATACCACGTGTAACACCCCACGCCCGCTATGGTCACTCACTATGGGAATGCCATAGCATCGGTGGAGTATTTTAGTGAATATAGAACAGAAAAATTACAACAAGACAGATATAAATAGTACTTGAAATTTAAAATATCATCTCATAACGTCGGAAATAAACATGTCTGGTTACATCATAAAACCACGATAAAAGTCAAGTACAATATCCATCAAAATAAAGAAGTACATAATCCCACTCTCATACAATAGCCAGAACAAAAGAAAAGATAACTGGATAACTAGAGCTTTACATCTACCCAAGCTCCTATAGACTGGAACAGCAATCCGATCAAGCTCTACTACTGCTAGGATCCACCGTAGGACCTGAGGGTTGGGAAAAAAAGATAAAAACAACGGGGTCAGACATAAGTCTGAGTGAGTCCTATAACTTTAACAATACAATCATTAAAGTAACCAGAGAAGACATAAACTTGACCTACGGTAACATCTGGGGATGAACGGCTACACTAAGCAGCTTGGTAGACTTAGGATAAACTAAGATAACCGTAAAGACGCATCTACCCACCCAAGGATAATTACTAACTACACCACACCAGTCATTCCTACTTAAAGGTTGATCCCTCTCAAGGACTTAGAAAATTTCCCCAGAAGTTTCATGTACTCCTAGCCCACTACATAGGTGCCGTCTGCCCCTATCTCCACTAGGTGTACTCAGTAATTCTTACCCAGTAGTTTCGTGTACCCCTACATAGGTGCCGTCTGCCCCTATCTTTATTAGGTGTACCCACTACTCCCCATCGATCGGCTCCCTACCGTAGATACCCATGCTGGTCCCACAGTGGGGTGTATCACTCCCCTAAAGTGGCTACCCAATACTAACGGTGCACGGCTTTATATCTACACGATGCAACAACGGCTTATCTACCAGCCCGGGCCCACACACGCATATGAAACCCGTTGGACTTGCGTTGCCACCGCTAACCCGTTTTGGCCTCTTATAATCAAGCCCAATACGCGTGTCCCGTCACTCGACATGGGTCGAGCCCACAAAGATACGTTTGGGATATTGGTTGAAATGGGCCCCCACAAGCTACCCACTTAAGCTTGTCATATATCTAGTGTATCCCACTTAACCCTTTAATCATGTTTAATTACATGTTTCCACTTGGTTAAGTATCCTAATCGTATTTTCTATTGCCACCCAAGGCAACCCACTAGATTCCACATGTCACCCAAGGCAACCACAAAATTTCCACATGCCACCCAAGGCAACCACAAAATTTCCACATGCCACCCAAGGCACCCACTTAACCCCTCATGTCCCACTACATGCTAATATGGTTAAGTGTTTCTTAATTAATTAAGACCGTGATCTCCCATAAAGACCTCCCACATTAGACTGACTGTTATGACCGCCTGGTTAAGCCGGTAGAGTCCGGGCAGTCTTACGTCATAACAGAGTCTAACCTCATGTCTTTACCTTAATCACGTATTTAATTCATGGCTAAGACCTCTCACATTGGGCTGACATTTGTAGCAACTGGTTAAGCCGGTCGGGTCTGGGCAGTTTTACACTACAAATGAGTCCAACCTCGTGTCTTAGTTGATTAATTACGCCTAATTAATCACCCCCATATTAATTATCCCTAATTAATATCAAGTTTTCCATAACATGGGTAGACCTAACTCAATAGGTAAATTCCCATGGGGTAGACCTAACTCAATAGGTAAATTCCCACTTATGGTAATTTATTCTTATGGTATGCTTAATCATACCCAATCATTCATTTATTAACATTTTTACCAACCCCATCGTTCCCCACGTAAATCGTTCTCATTTCATGACATAATAAAAGGGGAAGATCCATCACAAATATCATGGGTTTAGCATATAACTTTGTCATGGGTTAAGAGGATGTCAACTTGCATATATGAGCACATATTAACCCAAATACGTTTTACCCAAACTTGCATATTATCATACACATGATTTGCATAACATGTTGCATATGAGCTTGCATATTATCATACACATATCTGGCATAACATGTTGAACTTGCATATAGGCATTCTCATAACTTGCATAACATGTTAAACATGCATTTAAGCATACACATAACTTGCATAAGCATTCACATACTTGCATATGCATCCACATACTTGCATAAACATGCATAACTTGCATATCATGTTATTTAAGCATATACATATCTTGCATAAACATTCATATACTCGCATAAGCATGCATAACTTGCATATCACATAAATATTGCATTTAAACATATACTTAACTTGCATAAGCATCCATATACTTGCATAAGCATGCATAACTTGCATATCACATTAAACTTGCATTTAAACATATACTTAACTTGCATAACTCACTTTGTTAAACATGCATAATTCCACTCATTAAATATGCATAAATCCACTTGTTAAACATGCATATACCAACTTGTTAAACATGCATAAATCAACTTATTAAGCATGCATAAACCAACTTATCAAACATGCATAAACATAGAACAACATAGAGTAACATATCATTATACATGATTCAAACTCACTAATCCGCATTTAAGACCATAAGTCTCATTACACCCAATCTACTTACTTTAACAATCGATGTTAAAGTGATAGAAACTCACCAAAACCAAGATTAGCAAACTTATGAAGTGGAATTAGTTGCTAAATATGAAGAAGATAATGATTAGAGATTGATTAGAGAGGGATTAGCTTGCAACTTCCTTCATGAACTAGTGGATGCCATGTTCAAATTTCATTTTGCCATAGTTTAGTTACAAGACCTAATTATGAATGAATTAGGGTAGGGTTGGGGTCTTATTTATAGGATTAGGTGAGTGTTTTAGGCCCTTAGATTAACCCTAGATTAGATTAGGACCCTTAGATTTAGGAAATCTCTAGAACCAAGCCCAGCCCTAGCCAGAAAACCAGATCTGGTGCACCCAAGCACCCTGGTTCGACACGCCGTGTCGACAGGCAAGTCGACACCCCTGTCGACAGGCCTGTCGACATGCTTAGGGCGGGAATCTTCCCGCCTGGCCCCGCTGGTTCTAATTTAAAATCTAAATTTAAATTCCTAAATCTGTTTTTAGCTCTAATTTTTCTGCAAACTTCTTTGGGCCATAACCGGGCCATACGGACTCCGATTCTCGAAAACTCGGACTCTATTTCGCGTATTTTTCCGAGACGAACGCAATAACGCAGCCCGTTACCCCCAATTCCCACGTCTGAGATTATTTATCCTGTAATTAGTGAATTTTAGTATTAACTAAAATTCGGGGTGTTACAACTCCGTGGTCATTTTATAATCACTTTAAAAATCATTTATATGGAATTTCATGTTCAAATTTGAAATCAATATTAAATATCTACTTTTACTGTATCTAATTTTCAAAACTACTCACTTAAATCGGTTTAATCAAATCGGTTCAATCAAATCGATTTATAAAATCATACCTTAAAGGTCTCAAATTATAGTATAAATCAATATTATAATATTTAACTTTCGTTCTATTTAATTTCTGAAAATATTCACATCACGACTTTTAATCCAAATACCGATTTATATTAAATCATACCTTAAAGATTTCAAATACCATTTTAATCAATACTAAATTATTTAACTTCAAGAATATGTTAGTTTGATTTATATTTATCGAAATTCGAGTTCCAACTATTCAAATAATTCAATTCCGTCTTCATAAGAATTCAATTTAAGTCGATTCATAAAAATCCAACATTACGGCTCAAATTCAATGGATACAATTCAAATAAAAATCTTTATATTTTAATTAAAACAAATTATATAATATTTCATAATTCAAATCGCACAATTCAAAATCGTTATTTACAAGTTCAAAACAATGCTAAATCATTCTTATACATTCATTTTAACAACTTCTTTAATTCGCACAAATCGATTTATATAATCAATTTCATGCAAAATAAATTATATATATATATGTTCAAATTCACATTTAATCGATTTATAATCAAGTTCATTTCTTATCAATTATAATTCAAGTACACTTTCAAAAATTTGGAAATTCAAATTCAGCTCATATAAGTTCAAACCGATTCGAATTCAAATTCATATCTTATATGAGTTCACCCATTCAAGCAGATATCAGTATTAAATTTAAATCTTCAAACTACGAATTTAAGTCACAAAATCTTAACTTGTCCATCTTTGAGTTTATAATTAAAGTTCATAAAATATATATAAAAAATAACTTTGAAAAGAATATATACATAAGTTTATCAATTCTAAAATAAGTTTAAAAAGAATAATTTATTATAATACGTTAAATATAAAGTTTTAAAAACATATATGATTAAATTATACGGTTTAATAAAATCATTAGTGAAATTTTAAATAAGCAATTAAATACATTTTTACTAATAAAATCAATTTAAAATGTATAATTTCAAATTTGCAAAATTTAAGTTTTTTGAAATATATTTAAATTTAATAATATATATAAATATAAAATCTCAAGTTATTATTTCAAAATTCGATTTTCCAAACCACTATACTTCGAAAACATAACCAACGGTGTCTTTATATAGTTTTCAACCCAATGGTCAAGTGATACGGATATTTATCATTTCAATCTGCAATTTATAATTTTACGGGTATATCATTTCAACTCATAATCCTAAATTCAGTAAAAATCGTTCAAGTCTATCATTTCAACCTATAACAATTTTTACCTAATCTAATGTTCGTTCAGGTGTGTATCATTTCAATCTATAGTGATTTTCCTAACTATGACAATCATCAACATAGGTAAACAATATAAATTATCACATAGCATCAATATCATCACAACATAAATCATATATCATCAGTGCACCTACGTGTCGTATAAATATATCATCATGTCATATATGAAATGTGTATACATGTCAAATAAAACAATTTTATACTTGCAATCTTATACATTTCAAACAGTTCATTTATGTTGAATTTAACATACATGAAACAATGTTGGTCAAGTGTGAGATAAACTCACCTTTCATGGCACAAGGATGGAGACAGTAGACGGATGGACACAGAATGAACCGATGATATTCAGGCATGGCAAAGAATGGATTTAACTTGATAATCACTCAATATATATTTTATTTTTAAGAGGAGATTAGGGAATTTCTTAATGGACCCGTATGGTTTTTAGGTTTTGGGAATAGTTTTCGAACTCAACACCAAACCTGACTTAAATATAAAGACTACAAATTTTCCATAAATAATGTATATATATTTATATAGATGGATACACACAGTAAAATTATAACGTGTATATATATATTTATTTAAGATTCAAAGAATACCAAAAACGATTATATTTTATAAATTATACATATAAATAAAACACAAAGCTAACGCATATAGACATCAAAACAATGTATATACATATACAATAAATAATATATATAAACCCCCAATGCAACACACACATATAAAATTTATATACATATAAAATTTTCAAAACAATAAATTCAAAACCACACGTATGCACGCAACCAAGTGCAAACACATACACTCACAACGCCAACTCATGCACACATAGTAGACACAAAATACACACACTAATTTATACATAACTCCACACATATGCAACACCACACAACTCACGCACAAACCACCACTTACACACACATGCCAATATATATTACCACACACGCCCATATCACGCACCATTAAACACACGTAAACGGGGAGGCACGGTGGTGAATGGCTTCAGGGATAAGGTTGGTTAGAGTGGTGGAGCATGGGATTGGACTCGGTTGCTGGCATGGGGAGGCTGATATGTCACGGCTATTCATGGACATCGATGGGGAAAAATAGAGAATGTGGCAATAGTGCTTCACGTGGGTGTGGGGAATGAGCAGCAAGGAGAGACGCGAGGGAGAAGAAACGATGGGAAGGAAAACACATGGTGAGAAGAAAATGGTAAGAAAATGTGGGATCAAAATGGAGTTGCTGTTTGGGTGGGATGGAAGAATTTAGCATGGCATAGGGAGGAAAAAGTAAGGGAGCATCAATTTTGAAAGCAATGGGGATGGAGAAAAATATGGTAATGGGAATAAATGTGGCTACTGTGCCCATATTTATTTCTTCACGGAACGATAAGAAGACGGACTGATTCTTTGGGAAATAAATCAAAGGACACTGCTTGAAAATGGGAAATGTTAGGTAATTAAATGGAGTATTATAAATGGAAACGAGACAATATACATGAAGAGTCATATATGGAAAAACTCGAATGGCTTGAACGGATATTTAGGAAAAGAAATGAATGGTTTAAATTTTGAAAATAACGAACGTGTAAGGAAAGGAATAATACTAAGGAACAGATGTTGAACTTTAAAAAAGTAAAAAAAGTTTGCAAATAAAACAAAACAATATAAATTTCAAAGGAATGAATGGTTTTTATTAGAATACGGAAAAAAAAGGATTCAGGCAAATTGAAATGAACAATGTTTTAGGCAACGAAATAAATTTAGATCAGATCTAATTTTAAATAAAATTGGAAATAAAAAGAGAATGAACAGTTTTGGCAGCATATATTTAACAGAAGATTTTGCAAACCAAATGATAGACATTA
Source organism: Allium sativum (assembly GCA_030737875.1). Lineage (NCBI taxonomy): Eukaryota > Viridiplantae > Streptophyta > Magnoliopsida > Asparagales > Amaryllidaceae > Allium > Allium sativum. Next base: position 61,609,312 of record CM060924.1, read on the forward strand.
TCAAATGAGATTGAATTTTTGTATATGTAAACGGTGAACGACTAAAACTAGATTAACGAATCAGAAAAGAACTGGTTTGAAATATCAAAAGGAAAAAAAATCCAAGAATGAAAATTGAACGATGTCTTACGAGAACAACAACAATACAACAGACATCTAGTTAATATAAAAATATAGTTTTGAAATTAAATCCAAGATCTAATTTTATTAATATCAGTAAATCAATTATATATTAATCCAAAATAATAATTAAATTAGAATTTAAGAATAAACTCAAATCCGAATAAATAACTCAACTTAATCTTATTCAATAAGTAAGATTGAAAAGGCAATTATTGATTTGCATTATTAAATTAAATTCATATCAAAATCAACTTCAGTCATAATATAGAATCCAATACAGATTTAGTTCTATATCAAAATCATAAAGGTTATTTTAGAAAATTCAAACAAATTTAGTTTTAAATGAATAAAATAAAATAGAAATCAAATTTGAAATTAAATTATAAAATAAAATTATACTTGAAATCTAGGTTGTTACGTAATGGTAATCATATGAGTACAACAGTCATATAAATGCACCTCATAAAGTAATCTATACATTGAAAAGGTGCTAACAGAATTTGTATTATGTTGAATTAGTCAAATCAGGTATGATGCATATATATATATATATATATATATATATATATATATATATATATATATATATATATATGACACTTACATTTTTCTTCATGGTAATGAAATTATCAATTTGGACACTTACCTAGAAAGATAAACATAAATATATGGTTTGCTAAGCAGTTTTATTTCCGAACTTGAATCATGATTGTAACAACCCGGAATTTCCGAACCAATTTAAATTTTTATTTTAGCTAATTTAATATATTTTGAATATTTAAAATGACTTATTTTAAATAATAACGACAAAATTTTTATTTAAATCGAAGTTAGAATGTACAAATTTATTTTAATTATAAATAGAGTTTGAAATGGCGCGGTAGTTTGAAAATTCGATTTTAAATTTCATTTAAATGTATAGAATTCAAAATAAATCGGATTTCGGTAAAACCAGAATCATCTGAATCTATTTAACAATATCCTTCTAAAGAATGTGAAAATTTCAAATTTCATATTATAAATTGAGAGTTATGGCCAGTTTAAATTTTAAAATAGCCGCTATGGAATTTATATATATTTTTAATATAATATATAGCCCTTAAAAATAGCCATTTTGCAAACGAACTCCATTTTCGACAAAACCACTTTTGATGGATCTGGAATGTCAAATTATTGTTAGGTTTCAAATTTCATAATTTTTGGAATTAATATGTGAGAACAATAAATTTAAACGTGTTTTGTCAATTTACTTTAAATTTAATCGACCTGAAAAAGGCCATTTTTCAGACGGACTCAGAATTCGACGAAATTAGTTTTTCTAGGACTTTATCATCAAAACATAGCTAGATTTATTTTTTTTTGTATTTTTTGGAGTCAGTATGTGGCCCTAGTAAATTAAAATGTGTGTTCAAATTCAATATATATTGATTTATACTTTGATTTTGATAAAAACTGATCGAAACAGTCGAATTGGCTTACGGAACATTTCCCATTGTGTCTGGAATGGGGATATTTGGCTAGTGGTGATAGTCGTTGGTGGTATTTGGGGTTCAAATGAAAATTTGACTTTTTGGAAATTAAAATAATATTAATTATATTAATATAAATAAGCGTAACCGTAATTCTCCAACTCAAACTCATCGTTCATGTGATAAAAAGAGGGAAAACCACCGTCGCCTATTGCCTTCCAACCGCCTACCCACCGGCGCAGCGTTGCTACCCCCTCTGACCGCCTCAGCCTCCCCCTCTGACCCCCCCTCTGCCTCTCCCTCCCTCTCTCCTTCTAAAACTCCAAATCCTAACCCATTCCGCCGCAGTGAGCCACCATCCCGTCACCGTCGACCATGCACGCCACCTCCGACCTTCTAGCCACTTGCGCCGCCACCTCAGACCCTCCATCGCCGACCAGTGGGGCCCCCTCCATTTAAAAATCCAATTTCTATAAACTCCCGTGCGTACACAGCAGCCCCTGACTTTCCTCAACAAATATCTTCTAATCAGATGTGACGGCAAGGAATTTCGCTCGGTTCGAACCAGTCGCTAAACCGACCCAGACCGTTCGAAAACGCCCTATCGTTTGAGAACAAGACAAAACAGAACACAACGGAAGAACATTTCATTGTATATTACAACAATGCATCAGAATACAAGAATATACAGAGTATAAATTAATAAATATTAAACAGAAAATATCAGAGATTTAAATTACATTTAAATACACCGCAGCGGAAAATAATACAATACACAACTAGAATGAGATATACGGATACAAAGCTTTCCGGATATCGTTCCAGCTGTAAACCAGGATCCTGTGAATATAAATCTGCAAAACCAAAACTACTAGCTGCCCGTGTCGAAAATAAGGGCACCCAGAGTTTAGGTTAAAACAATAAACTCCAGGTCAGTCATGTGACTGGTGTGAGAACTAAAACAGTTATTGATCTTTATTTTAAAGTTCGGTAAATCAAGGGACCACGCCGTATAACACGGAACGGGTTTCCTCCCAAGAATACCAGTGCATAAAACAATAGCGCAATGCTAAATAAAGAAAAATGAAGCTATTATAAGACCCAGGTCCTATCACACAATGCAACGCAAGCCGGGGGATAGTGTTTTTACCTTATAATAGCCAAGAATGCTTGACACGATTAAAACAAATCATTTGATACTATTATAAGTGCATAGTGTATAAAACAACTTCAAATCATAAGTATCAATCATAGGCGGCATGAGCGTCCCATGCCAATATGTCGCCATATATAGGTTTACAAATAAAACCGCAAAGTCACGTATTTGGAAATTGGATTTCCACCTATGAACCGAGGCAAAAGATAGTCCCCAACCGATTCGAGACAATCCAGCCTAACATGTCTCAGGAACAGAGCTCGAGTGTCCCTTGGATCCTCAGGGCTGGTCCACCGATGTGGATTAAAATGCCTGAACACTACGTTTCCCCGCCCTTTGGGGCGCAAATGAGCCAACGAATGACTCCATCGGACCCGGATCGTCCGATCAAACCGAGGCGCCTCGCAACAGCAACAACCACATAAGTCAAACTTGTCAGGGCGTGTAAAACCACTGACGCCACTTTTTAGCTAGAAAGAAACGCATGCCCTCCCTGACGTCCTCTCCCGTTTTTGGTTCATACCGGGTGTGAAGCTCGCGAATCAAACGTTACACAAAGCTATGCCACAAAGGCCGTGCTTTGATCATCAACCACAAGACTTTGCTTTTCAACAGAAGCCTTGATCATTTGCCACTTAGGCGTGCCACACAGGAAATTCACTCCATGCGTTTGTTATCCATCAATATATAACCCCTGAGCTCGTACGTCTCAGAGAAGGGCGTTAAGCAAGAGAATAGATTCTCCGCCGCCAAACAGATGTATATTTAATAGAAATCAAACACACAGACTAAAATCCAATGTCAGACACACAGTCCATTTACAAGTCCGTTCTGGGTCTGAACGAAACCGGAGGCACCTAGTACCCCGCACATCCATCGATCTCCAAGTACGTCTGGACGATCACCAACTGTTTCCATCTTCTTGGGTGTACATCCCAATCAAGATCATCAGTAATCACCCAAACGACGTGAAGACTTCCGGTCTTCGACCATCGTCTTCATCTTCGACTTATCGTCGTATCAGTTATTCAGAATGGGATAAACCCGGTCTTTCCGAATAACTCGCGTATATTTTAAATAAGTGTTACACAAACACAACATACGCCTCATTCCAATTTATCAGTCACTAACCATAAATTAATCAAGAGAATAATTCCCCAAATATTAACCCCGAAGGCCGAAACCAACATCAGATCAATATCTAGAAAACCATTCTGCTTGGCTAACCGACAGTTAGTTTCTAAATTTCACATTCATAGGGAGAGGTTCTCATTAATTTTATCAAAGATAAATCCTTTAAATTTATTCTTTAATCTCCTTTTGAATTTCGATTCAACTAGTCGGGATTAACGAACCTTACCGAAGTAATCATTTGTTTTAATTTCCCAATCCCAACCTATTCATCCCATGAAGTAAAACTGGTAATACTTCATATCTAACACCACAGTGTTATCGGTAAATTCAATTACCATTTCACGTTCAAATCTAATTAAAGATTTAACTATCGCCTGGAGTAAAACTGGTGCTACTCCATTCTGATTATTTCAATCTAATTAAAGATTCATTAAAACTCCACATGGTTTTAATCTTTAACTGGGTTAAAGAATCAGTGTCATTTAAAACACAGTTCACGATAAACCCAAAATCACATTCATTAATTATCGGGTTAAAGAACGAGTGTTATTTAAAACACTATCCACGATAAACCCAAAAATCAATATCAATTCAATTCCAATTAAATATTATTTAATTGGTACACTTCATTAAATCTAAATAAAAAGATTTAATCTTTTCTCAACTGGGTTCAAGAACAGTGTTAGTGAAGACACCATTCACGACAAACCCAAATCACATTTGATATTCAATACTGGGCTCTGAATAGAAAATATATCGGCTTATATTCAATATCAAATCCTACGATTAACAAATGTCGTATTGGAAATAACGATATAAATATATATCTTTCAAATTTCCATAACAACATCCGTATAATCACGAATTCCAACATCGAAATATTCCGAAGACAATTTCGATTCAAATCCACTCTAATGCAATTATTGGAAATTCTGGTTATTTCCAAAACCATTTCAAATTCAATTTATTTATTTAAAAATAAATAGGATTATAATTCTAGTTCAAAACTAGTTCATTTCGATAAAAATCTATTTTTATCTTTTCAAATATGGAGTTTTTCATCCCCATTCTTTCTAAATCATTTCTTATGATTTTACATAATTTATCGATATTTTTAATAATTTTATCAAGGTACGTACAGTCGATTTCCATCAACGGCCATCGAACTGCACTTACAGCGACCTTTTTCAAATTTGATTTGGACGTATCTCCAAATCCAACCGTTAGATTTTGAATTTCAAATATTCGTTAGAAAGCTCTTTTCGATACGAACCCAACGGTTCCGGTTTTAGGAGAATCCGACGGTCGGATCTCCCGTAATGTCCGTTTGAAATAAATGGTCGAAATTCGCGAACTGCCGCGGCGCGTTCTATTCAGGCCATTATATAATATATATATATATAATATGTATTTCGTCGATTACTATTTAAAACGAATTTTATAAATAGTTTTGAATTCGTTTCAAAAACAATTTCAACTTCCATCTCAATTCAAATCAAAATTGAATCTTTCCTTTTAAATTCGTTTTAAAATTCATTTCTATTCAATTCAAGTTTCAATTCAATTTGAATTCATTTCAATTCGTTTTAAATTCAATTCGAATTCGTTTTCAATTCATTTCATTTCGAAATCGTTTTATATTCATTTCATTTCGAAATCGTTTTCAATTCATTTCATTTCGAAATCGTTTTCAATTCGATTCATTTCGAAATCGTTTTGTATCCAATTCATTTCGAAATCGTTTTATATTCAATTCATTTCGAAATCGTTTTCAATTCATTTCATTTCGAAATCGTTTTATATTCAATTCGTTTCGAAATCGTTTTCAATTCAATTCATTAAGAAATCGTTTTCAATTCATTTCATTTCGAAATCATTTTCAATTCAATTCATTTCGAAATCGTTTTCTATTCAACAAATGGATATTTATTTTTGTCAACACACATCTAATCTCAACGAATGAGTACTGTCCACGTGTGACTATTTTTGTTAAATTATTTCGTTCAACACATGACTAATCTCAACGGATGAGTACAGTGAACACATGAACCTTTATTTAATAGTGATAAAGATATAAAATTTATCGTTAAAATATTACGTTCAACACATGACTAATCTCAACGGATGAGTACAGTCAACACATGAACCTTTATTTAATAATATTTTTTTACTCTCTAAATTGGAATGAGGCCAAATCAATCACCATATAAAGTTAATTATATGGATTTTCATACATCACACATATATAATAGCATTGAAAATAATCAACCATCAACCAAAGTGCACTACACTGTATAAGCATCAAATATAGATATCTAACGCTTATAACAGCCTGTCAATCAATCGATCGACATATTTAAAAAATCAGGATGAGTGAACTTCAAATTTCATCCCAACACCCGTGTGGGGTTTCAAACAATCAAACACAGATTTTAGTTGTGCAGTTGGGCGATGTGTAAAATTTACCGACCCAATCAATATCAGTCAAATCACTATGTATAAACAAATCGGCCGATTTTTTATAAATATTTATTTTTTCACCTTCACGTTAAAAATTATATTTTTAACGATAAAATATTTTATTTTAACACATGGATTTTTATACAGTTCATTCTTTAAATAAAATGTTGTTTTTATTTTTCTAACTTATTTTAGAAAATTTCGGCGGCATAATGGCACGATACTAGAAACGGGACAAGGCCTAGCCTTATCCCCTGTAACACCCCACATCCGTTAGTGTCACTCACAAAGGGAATGCACTAAGTTCTGTGGAGCATTATAGGTAAAAGATGCAGATAAATTACAAGACAGGCAATACAGCGGAAAATAAAACTTCACTTTATTGATAAAATAATTTGTACACAATTGCTTTCCAATATCAGAGTATCTGTCTTACATAAAAGTAAAGAAGCATAAAACAAAATTTATATTCCCCAATGTAGCATGAGCCAGCCATAGCAATGAAGAAACGAGTCCAAAGCAAAATATCACAGAGTCTTCAAGCTTGGGAAGATGAACGGTCCAAACTTAAGCTGAGCTAATCCCTCCCTGTCTACCTGGGGGGGAAATGGAAGAAAAGAAGACGAAAGAAAAGTAGAGTCAGACATAAAGCCTGAGTAAGTCTAGGACTATTCAGTCTATGAATAAGAAAAAGAGCATGATAAGTACAAACTGGAAATGGGAAAGCACCATAAACTAAGTTAAGCGGTTTAGAACAGAATTTACTATCGTATCCCATACTAATCTCTGCACCATCTAACTAGTATCCCAACTAGTAATTTATATAAAATGATAACATTACAACATGATCCCAATCCCCGTAGTTGTTGTAGCCTTTAGGTACACGCCTAGTATGAGGATTCCACCTCAACAGGCCCAATTGCCACGAAGATGTTAGACGTACCCTTACTACCCTATCGATCGGCATCCTACTTGCTTGCATGTGTCACGTGTGTCACACGGCCCCCTTGAGTGTAGATACCTATGCTGGTCCCACCATGGGGTGTATCAAGTCCCATGGTGGCGGCCCGACACATTTCTAAAATGCATAGAGTATACTACTAATGCCCAGTGCCTTATTTTTCAGCGCCGGAGTGTGTGCATGCCCACACTCCGTTAGAACCTACACTGCTGCACCAACCGCCGTTGTTTTGACCGCTTACAATCAGCCCAGTAATCGTGCCCCACCCTACCTAGTTTCAGGGTATCATGATACGCCAATGTGGGTTACTACTGAAATGGGTCCCCGTAACTAGGGTTTCCTAATGGTTAAGTTTGTGGGCCTATATATGCTGATATTACCCACATACCCGTGATTTACTTAACTCACCCACCGATTCAAACATGTTTATTAATGGTTAAGTTTGTGGGCCTATGTTTACTGATATTGCCCACTAACTTGATATGTACTTAACCCCTCTACTGATTCAAGCATATTTATTAATGGTTAAGCTTGTGGGCCTATATTTACAGATATTACCCACCAACCCGATATGTACTTAACCCTTCCACATATTATGTCATACTGGTTAAGTGTTTATTTATTCATGTTAACTTAACCCGCCCATTCCTCATATCATATTGGTTAAGTGTTTTAAATTGTTAACTTAACCCTCCTACTTATCATGTTACTCTGGTTAAGTGTTGCCTCCTTGTGTTAACTTAACCTCACCGTCTATTTAACTAACCTGTTACAACGGTTAAGTGTCTCCTTAGCTAACTTACCCCTACTACTTGTTTAATTAACAGGTTATAATGGTTAAGTGTTGTCCATTCATGTTTAACTTAACCTTACCACAAGTCAAAGTATATTGGTTAAGTGTTCTTGTTACTTAACCCTAATCATTCATGTTATATTGGTTAAGTGTTCCTACGTACTTAACCTAACCCACTTGTCAAATCAACTTGTTATCATGGTTAAGAGTTCTAATTTTACTTAACCTCAATCACCTGTCTAACTAACGTGCTTCTATGGTTAAGTGTTCTAATTAACTTAAGCTCACTCTCTAGTCCAGTTAATCATGTTATAATGGTTAAACATTTGCTTAACCTTACCCACTCCCCTAGTCAACATATTAAATTGGTTAAGTGTCCAGATTAACCTAACCCTACCCACCAATTTAGTTAACATGTTGAATTTAGTTAAGTGTTCTAGTTAACTTAACCTACCAATCCTGACTTAGCCTTAATTTATTAATTAAAGCTCCAACCACTCACATTAGACAGGTATTGTTGCGGTTACTGGATGTGCCGGTCGGTTCCGGGCAGGTTTACACCGCAACTCAGTCTAACCTCGGGTCAGGCATCTTTCTAAATTCATAACCATCCCGTCCATCGGATCAGTTAGGGATAGCCAGGGAGGGCAGGAAACTTGTATTTTCCATACCCAAGCCTAGACACTATCCTCTTTGTCACCCTAGAACATTTTGGTGTATGTGATTTGAAAGAGATGTCATTAATAAACATTCCTTTGTTTATATGCAAATTGTTAACAATTTATCCTCAAAGCCCACTTTTCCTTTTTAAATAAATTTGGCCTTTATCATATTCATTTGTCTAAATTTACACTTCTCATTTAGGACAAATTCTATAAGTAAATTATTCCTAATTTACTTATTCCATAATTATTCTTTAATGTACTTTATCAGCATTTATTATTATAGCCTATTATCCCTCTATATTATATTTATACTTTTTGGTATTTAAATTATACCAAATTAAGTGTCATTAACCATGATTATGCTAAACATGACAATTACTCATAATTATGGCCAAATTCAAATTACTGTCACATTCATTTCCAATTAATCTCATTAATTAAGGTAATTAATGCATTTTTATGCCATAAATCACTTATGTGATTAATGGCCAATTTATGGCATGTTTTCCTAAAATTATCATTTTAACTCAACGTTGCCCCGTCCAATATTAGGCTAACCATCTTAGCCTAATTTACGTTCGCATGATTTTTGGTGTAAAGCATTAGGCTAAAAACTTAGCCTAATTTAATATACACAAATTGGTATAAATTAGCATAAACATGACAAGGGTATAACTTTGGTATTGATGGCATAATCAATATGAACATAATAGGGTGTACTTGCAAAATAACTAACATGAACATTTTAGGGGTGAACTTGCAAATTGACTAACATGAACACTATAATGTCATAGGTACAAACTTGCAAAAAGACTAACATAAACATCATAATGTCATAGGTATGAACTTGCACTTAAAATAAGGATCTAACTTAATAAGACGTCACTATTATTAGCATATGATCTTGACTACAACATAAGCCTATATTTTTATTTAGGCATAATATCAAACATAAGCTAGTCATGTTCATAAAGTCACTACATGTTCACAAAGGTGCTTACTTTTGTTACTAATACAAAAGTATGGTTCAACTAGAATTATTCCAATCTAATCCTTATATGAATCATGGTTTCTAATCTATTCATATAAACTTAAACTTAAAATGTAAATCTAACTTAATTATGTGTCGCATATATTGTCATATGATTTTGTTAACAACATAGGCCTAGAACATATTTTGTTTGGGCATAAAGTCAAACATAAACTAGCCATGTTCATAAGATCAACACAAGTTCACAAAGGTGTTTACTTTTGTTACTAATACAAAAGTATGGTTTTACACTTGAATCATTATGCCAATTCCAATCATAAATTTATTTGAATCATAATACTCAAATAGATCCAACTACACTAAAATGATCGTAAAAACATACATAGATGGATCTAAAATCATGTTGACATAATAGTGAATCATATACTTGCATGGATCTCAACTTTGTTGAATTAATCTACCACAAACATATAGTCATTAACCTTCAATATGAATTATATATTTGTGAATATCCAATAGGTGTTGAAATAAACTACCATAAACAAATAAGTGTCACTATGAATCATGTACTGTAAATATCCAAGAGGTCTAATACCATCATACCATAATATCATCATAATTCATTCATAATTAGGGCCATAGCAACATACAATTATGAATTATCATCACCACAAATCAAGTACAATTCCATTTCCCATTTCACAAATATCAAAACTCAATTATTCATTCACATCGGAATAGCACTCTACTTACAACGTATGATGAATCTTGTATTCAGGATTCTGAATTCTGAATTTGGTGACGATATCCTTTGTTGTAGGCGTTTTTGATTTATTAGTTGTTGTAGCTTTAAGCTTTGAATTGATTTGTTGTTCGTCTCTTTTCAAGTGGAGGCTCTCTTTAGTTTCCCTCCGACAGCATGGCGGCTCACGATCTTATTTTGTGCGTATTTTTAGTTGAGATTTGAGTTGTATATATAGAATTTTAGGATTAATTTAGGCCGTTTGATTAATCCTAGAAATGACCACAACCGTTCAGTCAGGATAGAGTTATCCTATTGACTCAGCCATGAGTCAGAAATGACTCAGCATTGACTCAGCGATGAGTCAGAAATGACTCAGCGTATTAAATGTTCACCAATTCAAACGTAAATACGTATTTAATAGATACGTTTTCCCCTTTACCGTATTAATTACCCATATATAAATATTTATTTATATATGGATAAATATTTTCTTACCTTTAATTTGTCATAATTCCAAATTGTAGAAGGCCCAAAAAAAACCATCCTTGACAACCAAAAATGCGCAACGTACGCTACATGATGCGTACACGTCATATATATATATATATATATATATATATATATATATATATATATATATGCGTATATGTATATATATATATTATATATATATATTCATTTTTTTTCTCTATCTTCCCAATTACCCATTTTCACACTAAACCACTTTCTGAACTGCGTTCACACTAGGCTATTTTAAGCCATTCCCTTAAACAAAAATAGGGCGCTGGCGGGGATCGAACTATGTACCTCTTGTATGAAAGTCATGTGTTCCAACCAAATGAGCTACTAAGTCTTTTGCTTACAAACCCTAGAACAATGATAAACATTATTCGTTTCCCATTCTTCTTTTTTTCATGTTTTGCTACGATAATTAAATTAATGATATCTTCTTCACACGTTATCCGTTTTGCGTAAACTCGGACTCTATCTCAAGCAGAATTTCGAGGCGAACGCAATGGCGTAACCCGTTTCCCTTAATTCTTATGTTTTTAATTAAGTATACCTTAGTTTATTAAATTACTGTCAACCGAAAACTCGGGGTGTTACATTCTCCCCCACTTAAAAGGATTTCGTCCCCGAAATCTTCAAGTTAGGAAGAATGTGTCCTACCATCCAATCACCCATCTACTCAACCATTCAATCACAGGCATTCATTGTCCTTAAAAGATTTCTAATGCTTTCATTTTCATATGCATAGTGTGTGTATATGTCTTTATCTAATGCAAAATCAGGTGGTCTACTGATTCAGTTGACCTCCTTAATGCGAATTATGTCAGTGTCATGCGTCCAATATGTATGCAATCATTCGTAATAAACTTTATAATTTATACATGAGTGCACAATCATCCATTCATATGCAACATTCATATGACAGCAAATCAAATTTTAATACATATACAAACATATGCACTTGGATCCATATGCAATATGAAAATGTGACTGAGCCGATCTAGTGCCTAAAGTGTGTAAATGCATCCACGAGCAACCACTAGCAACCACTCGCAACCACTTGCAACCATCAATCATAACATGTTTCAAATACATGTTTACATCCAAAAGGGTTCCTACCTAAGGATCGATGATATGTCCTAGAGGATATACCTTAAAAGCTAGAAACAAGTATACCCAATACTCCAAGAAAAGAGATTAAGGGTATATTCTTAAGAAAAGAGTATAGCGTGTGTGTCCTAACTTCAATTCCCCCATATCGCGCCTTCTCGAGCTTTACTCCATTGTACCTTAACTAATTTAACTTCACGATTGCGAAGTTTATTGACCTCCATTTTCAAAATAAACCGATGTCAACCATGATACCAAGTGTAAATACTAGGATGATTAGAGGTCTCTCCTCCTAGCTTATCCATCATGCCATAACTATGAGGGTCAAAAAGCTAAAGGTCACTACGTACTTTTTACCTCTCTTAAGGTTAGTCTCTTTCTATGTTAGAGCACCTGCCACAACTATCTATCTCTCACGCAAACCATCCTAGTTGGACTCGACGTTCCTTAAGTACAAGCCCCAAAGGCCTAAACCAATATCAGACAAGCACCCAAGGAATATCTCCTCCGAATTTGGACGATCTACGTGAGATGACATAAGAAAAAACAACCAACAATTGAGCACTAATTGGGATCTTTTACTACACAAGCTCCTAGGTGCAGAGACTCAACTATGGAAGCAAATATGAACAAATGCGAAGCGCTAAAACCAAAGGAAAGATTACGAACAGAAAAACTAGACTCTTCCAACAGAACTTTACTACCTTCCTCCTAGGTACACTTAGTAGTGAAAGCATGTACTCGCCCTTCTGAAAACCTTGTCCTTTATTCTTACTTGTATGCCCTATTCTGCTATAGTAAAGATACTTCCTCTTGTCTTAGGTTTTATAATTCCTTCCTCCTTCGTGAGCCAAGCCTATATCCATGAATTCCTCATCCTTGGGTTGTGCTCCTTAGCCAAACTCCTCATCCTCTTTCATTTATAACCATGTTGACAAATCTCTCAAAAGCTGCCTCCATCGTACGGAAAACCCTATAAGCTTAAAAGAAAACTGGCCGTAAGTGAAACAACTACGGCTATAGATGGAAGTCGGGCACTACTTCGCCCTTCGATGAGGTTACCTAACAGAAAGCCAGGAGCCCCAGAGACTCAAGAAAGAAGGAAATGAGGACTCAAACAGAGAATCAAAAGATAGTGCTTATGGCTTTGGGGAATATGCCTTTTAAAACAAAACTTTTCTTTTGAAAATGCTTCTTTAATAACTGTTTTGAAAAATAATTTTCAAATCTTTATCTAATCCGGTAACCTTCAGCTCTGATACCACGTGTAACACCCCACATCCGTTAGTGTCACTCACAAAGGGAATGCACTAAGTTCTGTGGAGCATTATAGGTAAAAGATGCAGATAAATTACAAAACAGGCAATACAGCGGAAAATAAAACTTCACTTTACTGATAAAATAATTTGTACACAATTGCTTTCCAATATCAGAGTATCTGTCTTACATAAAGGTAAAGAAGCATAAAACAAAATTTATATTCCCCAATGTAGCATGAGCCAGCCATAGCAATGAAGCAACGAGTCCAAAGCAAAATATCACAGAGTCTTCAAGCTTGGGAAGATAAACGGTCCAAACTTAAGCTGAGCTAATCCCTCCCTGTCTACCTGGGGGGAAACGGAAGAAAAGAAGACGAAAGAAAAGTAGAGTCATACATAAAGCCTGAGTAAGTCTAGGACTATTCAGTCTATGAATAAGAAAAAGAGCATGATAAGTACAAACTGGAAATGGGAAAGCACCATAAACTAAGTTAAGCGGTTTAGAACAGAATTTACTATCGTATCCCATACTAATCTCTGCACCATCTAACTAGTATCCCAACTAGTAATTTATATAAAATGATAACATTACAACGTGATCCCAATCCCCGTTGTTGTTGTAGCCTTTAGGTACACGCCTAGTATGAGGATTCCACCTCAACCGGCCCAATTGCCACGAAGATGTTAGACGTACCCTTACTACCCTATCGATCGGCTCCTTACTTGCTTGCATGTGTCACGTGTGTCACACGGCCCCCTTGAGTGTAGATACCTATGCTGGTCCCGCCATGGGGTGTATCAAGTCCCATGGTGGCGGCCCGACACATTTCTAGAATGCATAGAGTGTACTACTGATGCCCAGTGCCTTATTTTTCAACGCCGGAGTGTGTGCACGCCCACACTCCGTTAGAACCTACACTGCTGCACCAACCGCCGTTGTTTTGACCGCTTACAATCAGCCCAGTAATCGTGCCCCACCCTACCTAGTTTCAGGGTATCATGATACGCCAATGTTGGTTACTGCTGAAATGGGTCCCCGTTACTAGGGTTTCCTAATGGTTAAGTTTGTGGGCCTATATATGCTGATATTACCCACATACCCGTGATTTACTTAACCCACCCACCGATTCAAACATGTTTATTAATGGTTAAGTTTGTGGGCCTATGTTTACTGATATTGCCCACTAACCCGATATGTACTTAACCCCTCTACTGATTCAAGCATATTTATTAATGGTTAAGTTTGTGGGCCTATATTTACAGATATTACCCACCAACCCGATATGTACTTAACCCTTCCACATATTATGTCATACTGGTTAAGTGTTTATTTATTCATGTTAACTTAACCCGCCCATTCCTCATATCATATTGGTTAAGTGTTTTAAATTGTTAACTTAACTCTCCTACTTATCATGTTACTCTGGTTAAGTGTTGCCTCCTTGTGTTAACTTAACCTCACCGTCTGTTTAACTAACCTGTTACAACGGTTAAGTGTCTCCTTAGCTAACTTACCCCTACTACTTGTTTAATCAACAGGTTATAATGGTTAAGTGTTGTCCATTCATGTTTAACTTAACCTTACCACAAGTCAAAGTATACTGGTTAAGTGTTCTTGTTACTTAACCCTAATCATTCATGTTATATTGGTTAAGTGTTCCTACTTACTTAACCTAACCCACTTGTCAAATCAACTTGTTATCATGGTTAAGAGTTCTAATTTTACTTAACCTCAATAACTTGTCTAACTAACGTGCTTCTATGGTTAAGTGTTCTAATTAACTTAACCTCACTCTCTAGTCCAGTTAATCATGTTATAATGGTTAAACATTTGCTTAACCTTACCCACTCCCCTAGTCAACATATTAAATTGGTTAAGTGTCCAGATTAACCTAACCCTACCCACCAATTTAGTTAACATGTTGAATTTGGTTAAGTGTTCTAGTTAACTTAACCTACCAATCCTGACTTAGCCTTAATTTATTAATTAAAGCTCCAACCACTCACATTAGACAGGTATTGTTGCGGTTACTGGATGTGCCGGTCGGTTCCGGGCAGGTTTACACCGCAACTCAGTCTAACCTCGGGTCAGGCATCTTTCTAAATTCATAACCATCCCGTCCATCGGATCAGTTAGGGATAGCCAGGGAGGGCAGGAAACTTGTATTTTCCAAACCCAAGCCTAGACACTATCCTCTCTGTCACCCTAGAACATTTTGGTGTATGTGATTTGAAAGAGATGTCATTAATAAACATTCCTTTGTTTATATGCAAATTGTTAACAATTTATCCTCAAAGCCCACTTTCCCTTTTTAAATAAATTTGGCCTTCATCATATTCATTTGTCTAAATTTACACTTCTCATTTAGGACAAATTCTATAAGTAAATTATTCCTAATTTACTTATTCCATAATTATTTTTTAATGTACTTTATCACCATTTATTATTATAGCCTATTATCCCTCTATATCATATTTATACTTTTTGGTATGTAAATTATACCAAATTAAGTGTCATTAACCATGATTATGCTAAACATGACAATTACTCATAATTATGGCCAAATTCAAATTACTGTCACATTCATTTCCAATTAATCTCATTAATTAAGGTAATTAATGCATTTTTATGCCATAAATCACTTATGTGATTAATGGCCAATTTATGGCAAGTTTTCCTAAAATTATCATTTTAACCCAACGTTGCCCCGTCCAATATTAGGCTAACCATCTTAGCCTAATTTACGTTCGCATGATTTTTGGTGTAAAGCATTAGGCTAAAAACTTAGCCTAATTTAATATACACAAATTGGTATAAATTAGCATAAACATGACAAGGGTATAACTTTGGTATTGATGGCATAATCAATATGAACATAATAGGGTGTACTTGCAAAATAACTAACATGAACATTTTAGGGGTGAACTTGCAAATTGACTAACATGAACACTATAATGTCATAGGTACAAACTTGCAAAAAGACTAACATAAACATCATAATGTCATAGGTATGAACTTGCACTTAAAATAAGGATCTAACTTAATAAGACGTCACTATTATTAGCATATGATCTTGACTACAACATAAGCCTATATTTTTATTTAGGCATAATATCAAACATAAGCTAGTCATGTTCATAAAGTCACTACATGTTCACAAAGGTGCTTACTTTTGTTACTAATACAAAAGTATGGTTCAACTAGAATTATTCCAATCTAATCCTTATATGAATCATGGTTTCTAATCTATTCATATAAACTTAAACTTAAAATGTAAATCTAACTTAATTATGTGTCGCATATATTGTCATATGATTTTGTTAACAACATAGGCCTAGAACATATTTTGTTTGGGCATAAAGTCAAACATAAACTAGCCATGTTCATAAGATCAACACAAGTTCACAAAGGTGTTTACTTTTGTTACTAATACAAAAGTATGGTTTTACACTTGAATCATTATGCCAATTCCAATCATAAATTTATTTGAATCATAATACTCAAATAGATCCAACTACACTAAAATGATCGTAAAAACATACATAGATGGATCTAAAATCATGTTGACATAATAGTGAATCATATACTTGCATGGATCTCAACTTTGTTGAATTAATCTACCACAAACATATAGTCATTAACCTTCAATATGAATTATATATTTGTGAATATCCAATAGGTGTTGAAATAAACTACCATAAACAAATAAGTGTCACTATGAATCATGTACTGTAAATATCCAAGAGGTCTAATACCATCATACCATAATATCATCATAATTCATTCATAATTAGGGCCATAGCAACATACAATTATGAATTATCATCACCACAAATCAAGTACAATTCCATTTCTCATTTCACAAATATAAAAACTCAATTATTCATTCACATCGGAATAGCACTCTACTTACAACGTATGATGAATCTTGTATTCAGGATTCTGAATTCTGAATTTGGTGATGCTATCCTTTGTTGTTGGCGTTTTTGATTTATTAGTTGTTGTAGCTTTAAGCTTTGAATTGATTTGTTGTTCGTCTCTTTTCAAGTGGAGGCTCTCTTTAGTTTCCCTCCGACAGCATGGCGGCTCACGATCTTATTTTGTGCGTATTTTTAGTTGAGATTTGAGTTGTATATATAGAATTTTAAGATTAATTTAGGCCGTTTGATTAATCCTAGAAATGACCACAACCGTTCAGTCAGGATAGAGTTATCCTATTGACTCAGCCATGAGTCAGAAATGACTCAGCATTGACTCGGCGATGAGTCAGAAATGACTCAGCGTATTAAATGTTCACCAATTCAAACGTAAATACGTATTTAATAGATACGTTTTCCCCTTTACCGTATTAATTACCCATATATAAATATTTATTTATATATGAATAAATATTTTCTTACCTTTAGTTTGTCATAATTCCAAATTGGAGAAGGCCCAAAAAAAACCATCCTTGACAACCAAAAATGCGCAACGTACGCTACATGATGCGTACACGTCATATATATATATATGCGTATATGTATATATATATATATTATATATATATTCATTTTTTTTCTCTATCTTCCCAATTACCCATTTTCACACTAAACCACTTTTTGAACTGCGTTCATACTAGGCTATTTTAAGCCATTCCCCTAAAACAAAAATAGGGCGCTGGCGGGGATTGAACTCTGTACCTCTTGTATGAAAGTCATGTGTTCCAACCAAATGAGCTACTAAGTCTTTTGCTTACAAACCCTAGAACAATGCTAAACATTATTCGTTTCCCATTCTTCTTTTTTTCATGTTTTGCTGCGATATTTAAATTAAAGATATCTTCTTCACACGTTATCCGTTTTGCGTAAACTCGGACTCTATCTCAAGCAGAATTTCGAGGCGAACGCAATGGCGTTACCCGTTTCCCTTAATTCTTATGTTTTTAATTAAGTATACCTTAGTTTATTAAATTATTGTCAACCGAAAACTCGGGGTGTTACATCCCCGGTCTAGTGAAGGCCCACTCCATTCACACATCAATCAAATCAATTTCATTTCACCAAACCATTCAATTCAAATCAAATCATCTAACTAATTTATGCAACCAAACAAACAAGTCCATGGTCTGTGGACGATTGTGTCGGGTGCTACTAAGCACCATCTGCATCCTAGTATATATATATATATATATATATATATAACTAGAAAAAGAAATTGAAAGGTGAGAAATTCTCACCGATAGCTATCCTAACTCCACGACACTTTCAATGCAGGAAATCTTCACTGTCCTCGTCTCTTATCACTTTCTTCGCCCGTAGCCACTACATATGTAAAAATCGAAGTTTTACTTCGCTATACTTCTAATAAAGATTATATTTTTATTACTCTACTTGAATAAAAATCATATCTTTGCTATCATACCTATATAAAAATCATATCTTTAATATGCCACTAGTATAAAAATTATATTTTTAACCTTTCTATATTATAAAAATTATATTTTTAACTTTTCTATATTATAAAAATTATATTTTTAACTTTTCTATATTATAAAAATTATATTTTTAACTTTTCTATTAAATAAAATGAAAACTATATCTTTTCTTGTAATGAAAAATCATACCCTTTTTTTGTAAGCAGAGATCGTATTTTTATCTTGCCATCATATATAGAAAAATCCAATTCTTCTTATGTAAGAAATTATATTTTTTTTCGACCTAAAAATCCTATTTTTCTTATGTAAGAAATTATATTTTTTTTCTACCTAAAAATCCTATTTTTCTTATGTAAGAAATTATATTTTTTTTGTATAACTTAAAAATCATTTCAAAGCAAACATAGAAATTCATTTCAAAGAACATACAAGAAAATCAGAATTATATATATAAAGAAAAACAGATTTTTTTTCTCTAGACTTATAAAACTAACTACATAGAAAGTAAACAAAAATAATTAAATAAATAAAGACAAATATTAGAACTTACAGTTTTTTTTCTTTTTTATTCAGCGAAGGGGGGGCTTCATCTTCGGCGGTGGCCAGAGAGGGCGAGGCGGAGCTAGGGGTGGACGGGAGCTCGATGAAGGGAGGCTGGACTTTGCGGTGTTCGATTTGAGGGGCTCGCGGCAGGGAAGAAGACGGTGGAGGAGCTTCGAGATCGGAGAGGAGAGGGGTGGAGGAGGAGAGAGGAGAGAGGAGGGTTGCGGCTAGGCGTGGTGGCCATTGGGGGAGCGGCGGCGATCTTCTGGGGGGCGACGAGGTCGCGATCCCCCCCTTTTTGATTTCTTTTTTTTCCTTTCCGATATGAAACGTGTGGGGGGGGCAACTAATTATAGAGAGAAGGGAGGGGTTTAAATTTTTAATTTATTATTATTTTATTTTGCAAAAAGTTGACTTCTACATACGACCTCGAAACGAGGCCCACCGCCTGTCGTCCATAGCGTTTCACCCCCATCCCGAACTCAATGTGATATGTTTCGTCAGCTGATTCGGCTGTTTCGATTTGTTTTCGTCAAAATCAACATATAACTCTATATTTTGAATTTGAACGTGCATTTCAATTTACCGGGGTCACATACTAACTCTAAAAATTCCTGAAAAATATTTTCTAGCTTCGTATTGACGATACGGTCCTAACAAAACTAGTTTCGTCAAATTCTGAGACCGTTGGAAAAATGGCCATTTTCCAGTCGATTAAAATCAACGGAAACTGGTCAAACGCGTTTTCCTTTGCCACGCTCACATATTGATTCGAAAAATTATGAAAATTGGAATCTTGCAAATCTAGCAATAACTTGACATCACGGTTCTAACAAAAGTGGTTTCGTCGAAATCCAAGGTCATTTGCAAAATGTCCATTTTTAAGGGCCTGAATTCTATAGCGACTATTCAAAATTTTCAACTGGACATATCTTTTGATTCCCGCTATGAAATTTTGAATTTTCAGATTCGTTGGAAAGATATTATCAATTAGATTCCATTATTTTTGGTTTCACTAAAATCCGGATTGTTTTGCACCCGGTACATTCAATTGAAGTTTGAAATCGAATTATCGAACTACCGCGCCATTTTCAATTCCTTTTAAAATTATAAATAATTATTTATATTCTAACGACGACGTATATAATATATACGTTCGAATTCTATTCAAAATAAATTTCTCGTCGATTTTATTTAAAATAATTCATTTTAAATGTTCAAAATTCGCTAAAATTGCCAAAATAAAAATTTTAAATTGGCCCAGATTTTTGGGTTGTTGCAATCTCCCCCACTTAAAACTTTTCGTCCCCGAAAAGGAACAAAGTCGAAAGTGGTTTGATTAATCTACTCTACGTTCGATCTGGCTTCCATTCTCCAACTTTTCAGTTTTTGAGAATTTTCAAATTCTTCAAAAATTTGGCTAACACCCTAAATTTTCGAAAAATTTCGCCATAACCTCCCCTGCACCGGGAGCATCGGGGAATTTCAAATAGCTTCCCCGGTCCTTCAGATCTCAAAAAGAAAAAGAAAAAGCCAAGCGGCTAGACAATAGGCTCATAAAATCATCATCACCCAAACAAAACAGTAAATTATAGTAAACATGTACCTATTTGTCGGGCAAACAAATTTTATTCTTCGGCTCTAGCCTCTTTGCTATGACCTGTTCAAGGTAAGTATATGTATATGCAAGCAAATGCGACCAATTTTCAATATAGTTCAATATTTGATTCAATTAGGCATAAATGGTTCAAAATTTATCAAACAACTAAACAAGCAACACAAACCTCAATCAATAGTGAATTAACTTTTCAAATTCGTAACTTTGATACATATTCTAAAAATCAGATTTTTGATGCCAAATCACAACAATAAGCCCTATCTAATTTTGGTTCTCACACCAGTCAAAGGAAATATATAGACGCCCCACCTTCGTCACTCGAACATAAATACTGATGATGCGATCGCTATCATCAGAATTATCCCCGAACGACTACAGTGCAATTCTATATCTATCCAGTATATTAAAATTTCAAATACACGTGGATCAGACGTATACGCAAAATCTTTATATACTGGACTGTCCAACTCAATATAAATAGATAATCAAATACGAATAATTGATTTAAATCTTCAAAACAAAAATTTGTTTTCACTTTAAAAATACACTCTTCACACTCGTTCTAGGATACTAGTGATCCCATCTCTAACGAGTCATTCTCATTGGATATTACAAATCCAATATCTGATGAATTATTTCAGATGGTTCTAATGTGTCTTGTTCTCTGAGCTTTGTAAACCAAAGCTCTGATACCAACTGTGACGGCAAGGAATTTCGCTCGGTCCGAACCAGTCGCTAAACCGACCCAGACCGTTCGAAAACGCCCTATCGTTTGAGAACAAGACAAAACAGAACGCAGACGGAAGAACATTTCATTGTATATTACAACAATGCATCAGAATACAAGAATATACAGAGTATAAATGAATAAATATTACACAGAAAATATCAGAGATTTAAATTACATTTAAATACACCGCAGCGGAAAATAATACAATACACAACTAGAATGAGATATACGGATACAAAGCTTTTCGGATATCGTTCCAGCTGTAAACCAGGATCCTGTGAATATAAATCTGCAAAACCAAAACTACTAGCTGCCCGTGTCGAAAATAAGGGCACCCAGAGTTTAGGTTAAAACAATAAACTCCAGGTCAGTCATGTGACTGGTGTGAGAACTAAAACAGTTATTGATCTTTATTTTAAAGTTCGGTAAATCAAGGGACCACGCCGTATAACACGGAACGGGTTTCCTCCCAAGAATACGAGTGCATAAAACAACAGCGCAATGCTAAATAAAGAAAAATGAAGCTATTATAAGACCCAGGTCCTATCATACAATGCAACGCAAGCCGGGGGATAGGGTTTTTACCTTATAATAGCCAAGAATGCTTGATACGTTTAAAACAAATCATTTGATACTATTATAAGTGCATAGTGTATAAAACAACTTCAAATCATAAGTATCAATCATAGGCGGCATGAGCGTCCCATGCCACTATGTCGCCATATATAGGTTTACAAATGTAACACCCCGAATTTTAGTTAATACTAAAATTCACTAATTACAGGATAAATAATCTCAGATGTGGGAATTAGGGGAAACGGGCTGCGTCATTACGTTCGTCTCGGAAAAATACGCGAAATAGAGTCCGAGTTTTCGAAAATCGGAGTCCGTATGGCCCAGTTATGGCCCGATGAAGTTTGCAGAAAATTCAAAACTAAAACAGATTTAAAAACTTAAAATATTCAGATTTGGAATGGGCCAGGCGGGGTCAGGCGGGAAGATTCCCGCCCAGCCGATGTCGACAGGGCTGTCGACAGGCCTGTCGACAGGGGTGTCGACATGCCTGTCGACTTGCCTGTCGACAGGGTCCAGGCGCCCAGTGAACCTGGGTGCACCAGGTTGCACCAGGTTGGGTTTCAGGCTGGCTAGGAGGGCTGGTTCTAGAGATTTCCTAAATCTAAGGGTCCTAACCTAATCTAGGGTTAATCTAAGGGCCTAAAACACTCACCTAATCCTATAAATAAGACCCCAACCCTACCCTAATTCATTCATAATTAAGTCTTGTAACTAAACTATGGCAAAATGAAATTTGAGCATGGCCTCCACTAGTTCATGAAGGAGTTGCAAGCAAATCCCTCTCAAATCATTCTCTAATCCATTCTAAGTATCTTAATCTTCTTCATTAGCTTGCTAATTGTGTTTTGGTGAGTTTCTATCACTTTAACACCAATTGTTAAAGTAAGTAGATTTGGTGTAATGAGATCTATGGTCTTAAATGCGGATTAGTGAGTTTGAATCATGTATAATGATATGTTACTCTATGTTGTTCTATGATTATGCATATGTGATAAGTTGGTTTATGCATGCTTAATAAGTTGATTTATGCATGTTTAACAAGTTGGTATATGCATGTTTAATAAGTGGATTTATGCATATTTAATAAGTGGAATTATGCATGTTTAGCAAAGTGAGATATGCAAGTTAAGTGTATGTTTAAATGCAAGTTGAAAGTGATATGCAAGTTATGCATGCTTATGCGAGTATATGAATACTTATGCAAGATATGTATATGCTTAAATGACATGATATGCAAGTTATGCAAGTATGTGAATGCTTATGCAAGTATGTGGATGCTTATGCAAGTATGTGAATGCTTATGCAAGTTATGTGTATGCTTAAATACATGTTTAACATGTTATGCAAGATTGAGAATGCCTATATGCAAGTTTAACATGTTATGCAAGATATGTGTATGATAATATGCAAGCTCATATGCAACATGTTATGCAAATCATGTGTATGATAATATGCAAGTTTGGGTTATATGTAGTTGGGTTACTATGCTCATATATGCAAGTTGACATCCTCTTAACCCATGACAAAGTTGTATGTTAAACCCATGATATTTGTGATGATCTTCCCCTTATTATGTCATGTAACGAGAACGATTTACGTGGGGAACGATGGGATTGGTAAATATGTTAATAAATGAATGTTTGGGTATGATTAAGCATACCATAAAAATAAATTACCATAAGTGGGAATTTACCTATTGAGTTAGGTCTACCCCATGGGAATTTACCTATTGAGTTAGGTCTACCCATGTTATGGAAAACTTGATATTAATTAGGGATAATTAATATGGGGGTGATTAATTAGGTGTAATTAATCGACTAAGACACGAGGTTGGACTCATCTGTAGTGTAAAACTGCCCGGACCCGACCGGCTTAACCAGTTGCTACAAATGTTAGCCCAATGTGAGAGGTCTTAGCCATAAATTAAATACGTGATTAAGGTAAAGACACGAGGTTAGACTCTGTTATGACGTAAGACTGCCCGGATTCTACCGGCTTAACCAGGCGGTCATAACAGCCAGTCTAATGTGGGAGGTCTTTACGGGAGATCACGGTCTTAATTAATTAAGAAACACTTAACCATAATAGCATGTAGTGGGACATGAGGGGTTAAGTGGGTGCCTTGGGTGGCATGAGGAAATTTGGTGGTTGCCTTGGGTGGCATGTGGAATCTAGTGGGTTGCCTTGGGTGGCAATAGAAAATACGATTAGAATACTTAACCAAGTGGAAACATGTAATTAAACATGATTAAAGGGTTAAGTGGGATACACTAGATATTTGACAAGCTTAAGTGGGTAGCTTGTGGGGGCCCATTTCAACCAATATCCCAAACGTATCTTTGTGGGCTCGACCCATGTCGAGTGACGGGACACGCATATTGGGCTGGATTATAAGAGGCCAAAACGGGTTAGCGGTGACAACGCAAGTCCAACGGGCTTCATATGCGTGTGTGGGCCCGGGCTGGTAGATAAGTCGTTGTTGCATCGTGTAGATATAAAGCCGTGCACCGTTAGAACTGGGTAGCCACTTTAGGGGAGTGATACACCCCACTGTGGGACCAGCACGGGTATCTACGGTAGGGAGCCGATCGCTTGAGGAGTAGTGGGTACACCTAATGAAGATAGGGCCAGACGGCACCTATGTAGGGGTACACGAAACTACTGGGTAAGAATTACTGAGTACACCTAGTAGAGATAGGGGCAGACGGCACCTATGTAGTGGGCTAGGGGTACATGGAACTACTGGGGAAATTTTCTAAGTCCTTAGAAGGGATCAACCTTAAGTAGGAATGACTGGTGTGGTGCAGTTAGTAATTATCCTTGGGTGGGTAGATGCGTCCTGACGGTTATCTTAGTTCGTTCTAAGTCTACCAAGCTGCTTAGTGTAGCCATTCATCCCCAGATATTACCGTAGGTCAAGTTTATGTCTTCTCTGGTTACTTTAATGATTGTATTGTTAAAGTTATAGGACTCACTCAGACTTATGTCTGACCCCGTTGTTTTTATCTTTTTCACAACCCTCAGGTCCTACGGTGGATCCTAGCGGTAGTAGAGCTTGATCGGATTTCTGTTTCCAGTCTTGAGGAGCTTGGGTAGATGTAAAGCTCCAGTTATCCAGTTATCTTTTCTTCTTCTTATGGCTATTGTATATGAGAGTGGGATTATGTACTTCTTTATTTTGACAGATGTTGTACTTGACTTTTATCATGGTTTTATGTTGTAACCAGACATGTTTATTTCCGCTGCTATGAGATGATGTTTTAGAATTTCAAGTACTATTTATATCTGTCTTGTTGTAATTTTTTTCTGTTCTATATTCACTAAAATGCTCCACCGATGCTATGGCATTCCCTTGTGAGTGACCCTAGCGGGCGTGGGGTGTTACACGTGGTATCAGAGCGAAGGTTACCGGAACAGATAAAATTATTAGAAAACTATTTTTCTAAAACATTTTTGGAAAAGATATTTTCAAAAACATGTCTTTTAAGAGAAAAGTTTTTGAAAGAAAAGCATAATCCCCAATAGCCATATCTATATCCTTCGAATTCTCCGTTTTGAATCTTTCCTTTTTCGTTTCAGCATGGCTGAGGATCTTAACTTTCCGGAGGGTGTGACGGTACCAGTATGGTATAGGAGATTGATGGAGGCTAGGGCCACCACTGCGGGTCCAGCGAATATTCCTCCACCAACCGTAGCACCCGATCTTCCTCCTCCCCCTCCTCCTCGCACGGATACTTTTGCTAAGACTTGTAAGGAATTCAAAGCTATGGGAGGGAAACCTTTTCAAGGATCTGAAACTTTTGTGGAGGCTAGAGATTGGCTTAAGGAGGTGGAAGAGTTGATAGATATCTTTGAGATGGAAGAAGGGAAGAAAGTCAAGTTGGCTGCTTGGTTAATGAAGGGGGAGGCCTCATTCTGGTGGGAGGTTACAAATGGAGAACGCCCCGTTGACTCTTGGGTGGATTTTAAGCAAAGATTTGTGGCAAAGTTTCTCTCAAGGGCGGAGGAGAACTTGTATATGGAAAGATTCTTGACTCTAAAGCAAGGAAATCTTTCGGTGAAAGAATATGTTAACAAGTTTAATCAATTGGCAAGGTTTGGCCTAGACATGGTGAATACACCGGAGAAGAAGGCTTTGAGGTTCGTGAAAGGCTTAAATGAACCGATGCATGGGTTGGCTATGACTCACATCCCTATGGGGGCCACCTTTGAGAAGCTAGTTGACATGGCACTCATGTTTGAGGAAGAGAAGGGTCCTAATGCTAATAAGGCACCCGAGAAGAAGGGAGATCAAAAGAAACCTCAACAACAGCAAAGCAAAGGTGGGAAAGGCAACGGTGGCAAGGGCAAGAAGAAGAAGTGTTTCAATTGTGGGACACCTGGCCACCTAAGCAAGGATTGTCGCAAGAAGAAGAAGACCGGTTGCTTCCACTGTGGCGAAGCAGGGCACTTAGTGAAGGATTTCCCTAAGAAAGGGCAAAGGACGGGATCTACCTCAGGAGGACAGGTGCAAGCTCTTATGGCACCAGGTCAGACTAGAGGGCAAGTACAGGCTCTCGCGGTTCCATCAATTCAGGAGAGAGGTAGAACTATTTCCGTTGAAAGTCTGGTTTTTCTATTTGACCATCCTGTCTGTACATTGTTTGATTCAGGCGCATCGCATTCGTTTATTTCATCATCATTAGTTGAGTCACTGCACCTAGACACCAGTCTGGTAGATGATCCCTTGGTTGTTTCAAACCCAATTGGGGGCTCCACTTATTTATCCATGATATGTTTGGGTTTGAAGATTTCTATACTTAGCATTGAGTTTAGATGTGATGCTTTTGTATTGGGCTTCACGGGCTATGGGTTGATTTTGGGCATGGACTGGTTATCCAGTAATGGTGCCGTTCTTGATTGCGAAAGGAGAGTTGTTAGGCTCATGACCCGCTTGGGTAACACTCTCGAGATTTCTTGTAACCCCAGGGACTCTGTTATGCTAAGTTATCTTGAATCGCTTGACGCTTCGGTTGAGAGTTTGCAATCTGTGAGGGTGGTCCGGGAATATCCGGATGTGTTTGAGGAGGTGAAGGGCTTACCTCCGAAGCGGGAGATTGACTTCCGAATATATTTGGTGGATAATGCTAAACCGGTATCTTTACCAGTGCGCCACATAGCTCCTCGTGAGAGGAGGGAACTCCATAAGCAAGTAGGGGAGTTGCTTGAGAAGGGGTTCATAAGACGGAGCATATCGGAGTGGGGTGCTCCAGTAGTATTTGCTACGAAGGCGGATGGGTCCCTCAGACTTTGTGTAGACTATAGAGAACTCAACAAGCTCACAAAGAAGAATAGACACCCATTGCCAAGGATTGATGATCTTTTCGATCAGTTGGCTGGCGCTTCAGTATTTTCTCAGTTGGACTTAGCCACGGGGTTTCATCAGTTGAGGGTGGCTGAGGATAGCATAGACAAGACTGCCTTTAGGACTCCGGATGGTTTCTATGAGTGGCTGGTGATGCCATTTGGGTTGACGAACGCCCCTGCATACTTTGTTGATTTGATGAGTAGGGTGTTCAGGGAGTTCCTTAATAAATTCGTGGTAGTCTTTGTGGACGACATCTTAGTGTTTTCTAAGAGTGAAGAAGAGCATGCCCTACATCTTGGGGAAGTGTTGAAGACTCTTCGAGCGCATAGCCTTAAGGCTAAATTCTCTAAATGTCACTTCTGGAGGAGGGAAGTGCGGTTCTTGGGGCATGTGGTCTCCAAGGAAGGGATAGCTGTGGATCCCGCGAAGGTAGTATCAATTCAGGATTGGAAGGTTCCGAAGAATGCTACCGAAGTAAGAAGTTTCTTGGGGTTGGCAGGTTATTATAGGAAGTTTATTAAAGACTTCGCGAAGATATCAGCCCCATTAACCCGCTTAACAAAGAAGAATCTTGTTTTTACATGGGACGTAGATTGTGATGATGCGTTCCGACGGTTAAAGAGAGCTTTAACCACGGCTCCAGTTTTAGTGTTGCCAGATGGGAGCAAGCCATTTGTTGTCTATACCGATGCCTGTGGGACAGGCCTTGGCGCAGTCTTAATGCAGGAGGGAAGGGTAATAGCCTATGGTGGAAGGCAGTTGAGGGCACATGAGAAAAATTACCCTACCCATGATCTAGAGCTGGCCGCTATTGTTTTTGCGCTTAAAATTTGGCGCCATTATCTTCTGGGAGAGAGATTCGAGTTGTTCACTGACCATAAATCATTGAAGTACTTATTCTCTCAGAAAGATTTAAACTTAAGACAGCAAAGGTGGATGGAGTTCTTAGCATCTTATGATTTCGAGATAGCGTATACCCCTGGCAAGGGTAACGTGGTGGCGGACGCCTTGAGTAGGAAGAGGTTGTCCTTGAGTCCATTATTCGTGGAACGACGAAGCTTGGAGTTTATCTCGATGTTTGATTTCAGACCTTCCATTGATTATGTACCCGGTTTGCTAGCTTCTTTGGAAGTTAGACCTACTCTTTTGGTGCGGATTGGAGAAGCACAGAGGGACGACCCACAGTTGGGTGAGTTGATAGAGAAGCTCATAAGGGGGGAGTCGTCCAGCCATTTGAGTAGGTACACCCTGGACGATAGGGGGTGCTTGCGTATGGATGGTAGACTTTGTGTACCGCTAGATGAAGGGTTGAGGAAGGCTATTCTTGATGATGCACACCGTTCTAGGATGACCATTCATCCCGGTGGGGATAAGATGTACCAAGATATGAAGAGGGTTTTCTTCTGGGCCGGTATGAAGAAAGATGTGGCCGAATATGTAGCTCGATGCTTGGTATGTCAGCAAGTGAAGGCGGAGCAAAGGAAACCAGGTGGGTTGCTTCACCCATTAGAGGTTCCGCAATGGAAGTGGGATAGCGTCTCGATGGATTTTATTGACGGGTTACCCAGGTCGAGGAAGGGTAATACAGGAATCTGGGTGGTGGTAGATAGACTTACTAAGAGCGCCCATTTCATACCTGTGAAGAGCAAGAGGACTGCTCTATGGCTAGCTTCTGTATATCTTCGAGAGATAGTTCGATTGCATGGGGTACCCTCTAGCATAGTTAGTGATCGAGATCCTATCTTCACTAGCGAGTTCTGGAGAAGTTTGCAAGAAGCAGTGGGGACTCAATTGTGTCTGAGCACCGCATATCATCCTCAGACAGACGGCCAGACTGAGAGGGTGAATCGTGTTCTAGAAGACCTTTTGAGGCTTTGTATCATAGATTTTGGAGGTACATGGGAAGAGCATCTTCCACTGGTGGAGTTCGCATATAATAACAGCTTTCAGTCCAGTATTGGTATGGCTCCTTTTGAAGCTCTCTATGGAAGGCCTTGTCGATCACCTACATGTTGGTGGGAGTCTACGGATAAGATCTTGCTTGGGCCTGATATGGTTAGGGAGACTTCAGAGAAGATTGACTTGATTCGAAGAAGGATGAAAGCCGCACAGGATAGGCAAAAATCTTATGCGGACAAGAGAAGGACGGATCTTGAATTTGAGGTTGGGGATATGGTTTTTGTCAAGGTATCTCCGTTGAGAAATGTTGTTCGCTTCGGATCCGTTGGGAAGTTAGCACCGAGGTTTGTTGGGCCATTTCCTATTAAGGAAAGGATTGGACGGATGGCATATAGGGTGGAGTTGCCCGACAGACTTAGTGGTGTTCATGATGTATTCCATGTATCACATCTGAGGAAGTGCTTACATGAGACGGCAGAGGTAGTGGAGCCAAGCTTGCTTAGAGATGTAGAGGTTGAGCGTGAGGCGACGATTCGACGAGCTCCTACTCGTATCCTTGGGTCAGAGACTAGGAAATTGAGGAATCGAGAGGTTCAGCTAGTCAAAGTGCAATGGGGAGAAGATGAGAGCAACGCGACTTGGGAGACGGAAGCGAAGATGCGTTCATTGTACCCATTTCTTTTTGAGGGTATGTCTTTACTTTCTCCTCTATCATTGTCTAGTACTTATCTTATATTTAGTATGTCCTCTCGTTAGTACTGTTTGACCTTTAGATAGGGTAAACCTATGGTTGAAACATGTGTTTGAGACATGTTATGGTTGATGGATGCAAGTGGATGCAAGTGTTTGCTAGTGGTTGCTCGTGGATGCATATACACACACTCTAGGCACTAGATCGGCTCAGTCACTTCATATTGCATATTGCATAAAATTGTGTGTAGGAGGCTATATTTATGGATGTATAATGATTGTGTTATCACATGGATGATGCATTTTTGTGAATGATTGTGCACTCATGTAGATATTGTATGTGTCGATAGGGTTTTCTCGCATACATAATGGATGCATGGCACTATCATGGTTTGCATATGTTCATACATTAGATAGGGAACATATACACACACTCTTTGCATATGCTCATACATCATTAGAAATTGTTCTAAGGACAATGGATGCCCGTGGTTGATGATTTGAGTAGATGGTTGTTTGGATGGTAGGATATGCATTCTCCTTAGCTTAGAGATTTCGGGGACGAAATCCTTTAAGGAGGGGAGAATGTAACACCCCGAATTTTAGTTAATACTAAAATTCACTAATTACAGGATAAATAATCTCAGATGTGGGAATTAGGGGAAACGGGCTGCGTCATTACGTTCGTCTCGGAAAAATACGCGAAATAGAGTCCGAGTTTTCGAAAATCGGAGTCCGTATGGCCCAGTTATGGCCCGATGAAGTTTGCAGAAAATTCAAAACTAAAACAGATTTAAAAACTTAAAATATTCAGATTTGGAATGGGCCAGGCGGGGTCAGGCGGGAAGCTTCCCGCCCAGCCCATGTCGACAGGGCTGTCGACAGGCCTGTCGACAGGGGTTTCGACATGCCTGTCGACTTGCCTGTCGACAGGGTCCAGGCGCCCAGTGAACCTGGGTGCACCAGGTTGCACCAGGTTGGGTTTCAGGCTGGCTAGGAGGGCTGGTTCTAGAGATTTCCTAAATCTAAGGGTCCTAACCTAATCTAGGGTTAATCTAAGGGCCTAAAACACTCACCTAATCCTATAAATAAGACCCCAACCCTACCCTAATTCATTCATAATTAAGTCTTGTAACTAAACTATGGCAAAATGAAATTTGAGCATGGCCTCCACTAGTTCATGAAGGAGTTGCAAGCAAATCCCTCTCAAATCATTCTCTAATCCATTCTAAGTATCTTAATCTTCTTCATTAGCTTGCTAATTGTGTTTTGGTGAGTTTCTATCACTTTAACACCAATTGTTAAAGTAAGTAGATTTGGTGTAATGAGATCTATGGTCTTAAATGCGGATTAGTGAGTTTGAATCATGTATAATGATATGTTACTCTATGTTGTTCTATGATTATGCATATGTGATAAGTTGGTTTATGCATGCTTAATAAGTTGATTTATGCATGTTTAACAAGTTGGTATATGCATGTTTAATAAGTGGATTTATGCATATTTAATAAGTGGAATTATGCATGTTTAGCAAAGTGAGATATGCAAGTTAAGTGTATGTTTAAATGCAAGTTGAAAGTGATATGCAAGTTATGCATGCTTATGCGAGTATATGAATACTTATGCAAGATATGTATATGCTTAAATGACATGATATGCAAGTTATGCAAGTATGTGAATGCTTATGCAAGTATGTGGATGCTTATGCAAGTATGTGAATGCTTATGCAAGTTATGTGTATGCTTAAATACATGTTTAACATGTTATGCAAGATTGAGAATGCCTATATGCAAGTTTAACATGTTATGCAAGATATGTGTATGATAATATGCAAGCTCATATGCAACATGTTATGCAAATCATGTGTATGATAATATGCAAGTTTGGGTTATATGTAGTTGGGTTAATATGCTCATATATGCAAGTTGACATCCTCTTAACCCATGACAAAGTTGTATGTTAAACCCATGATATTTGTGATGATCTTCCCCTTATTATGTCATGTAACGAGAACGATTTACGTGGGGAACGATGGGATTGGTAAATATGTTAATAAATGAATGTTTGGGTATGATTAAGCATACCATAAAAATAAATTACCATAAGTGGGAATTTACCTATTGAGTTAGGTCTACCCCATGGGAATTTACCTATTGAGTTAGGTCTACCCATGTTATGGAAAACTTGATATTAATTAGGGATAATTAATATGGGGGTGATTAATTAGGTGTAATTAATCGACTAAGGCACGAGGTTGGACTCATCTGTAGTGTAAAACTGCCCGGACCCGACCGGCTTAACCAGTTGCTACAAATGTTAGCCCAATGTGAGAGGTCTTAGCCATAAATTAAATACGTGATTAAGGTAAAGACACGAGGTTAGACTCTGTTATGACGTAAGACTGCCCGGATTCTACCGGCTTAACCAGGCGGTCATAACAGCCAGTCTAATGTGGGAGGTCTTTACGGGAGATCACGGTCTTAATTAATTAAGAAACACTTAACCATAATAGCATGTAGTGGGACATGAGGGGTTAAGTGGGTGCCTTGGGTGGCATGAGGAAATTTGGTGGTTGCCTTGGGTGGCATGTGGAATCTAGTGGGTTGCCTTGGGTGGCAATAGAAAATACGATTAGAATACTTAACCAAGTGGAAACATGTAATTAAACATGATTAAAGGGTTAAGTGGGATACACTAGATATTTGACAAGCTTAAGTGGGTAGCTTGTGGGGGCCCATTTCAACCAATATCCCAAACGTATCTTTGTGGGCTCGACCCATGTCGAGTGACGGGACACGCATATTGGGCTGGATTATAAGAGGCCAAAACGGGTTAGCGGTGACAACGCAAGTCCAACGGGCTTCATATGCGTGTGTGGGCCCGGGCTGGTAGATAAGCCGTTGTTGCATCGTGTAGATATAAAGCCGTGCACCGTTAGAACTGGGTAGCCACTTTAGGGGAGTGATACACCCCACTGTGGGACCAGCACGGGTATCTACGGTAGGGAGCCGATCGCTTGGGGAGTAGTGGGTACACCTAATGAAGATAGGGGCAGACGGCACCTATGTAGGGGTACACGAAACTACTGGGTAAGAATTACTGAGTACACCTAGTAGAGATAGGGGCAGACGGCACCTATGTAGTGGGCTAGGGGTACATGGAACTACTGGGGAAATTTTCTAAGTCCTTAGAAGGGATCAACCTTAAGTAGGAATGACTGGTGTGGTGCAGTTAGTAATTATCCTTGGGTGGGTAGATGCGTCCTGACGGTTATCTTAGTTCGTTCTAAGTCTACCAAGCTGCTTAGTGTAGCCATTCATCCCCAGATATTACCGTAGGTCAAGTTTATGTCTTCTCTGGTTACTTTAATGATTGTATTGTTAAAGTTATAGGACTCACTCAGACTTATGTCTGACCCCGTTGTTTTTATCTTTTTCCCAACCCTCAGGTCCTACGGTGGATCCTAGCGGTAGTAGAGCTTGATCGGATTTCTGTTTCCAGTCTTGAGGAGCTTGGGTAGATGTAAAGCTCCAGTTATCCAGTTATCTTTTCTTCTTCTTATGGCTATTGTATATGAGAGTGGGATTATGTACTTCTTTATTTTGACAGATATTGTACTTGACTTTTATCATGGTTTTATGTTGTAACCAGACATGTTTATTTCCGCTGCTATGAGATGATGTTTTAGAATTTCAAGTACTATTTATATCTGTCTTGTTGTAATTTTTTTCTGTTCTATATTCACTAAAATGCTCCACCGATGCTATGGCATTCCCTTGTGAGTGACCCTAGCGGGCGTGGGGTGTTACAACAAATAAAACCGCAAAGTCACGTATTTGGAAATTGGATTTCCACCTATGAACCGAGGCAAAAGATAGTCCTCAACCAATTCGAGACAATCCAGCCTACCATGTCTCAGGAACAGAGCTCGAGTGTCCCTTGGATCCTTAGGGCCGGTCCACCGATGTGGATTAAAATGCCTGAACACTACGTTTCCCCGCCCTTTGGGGCGCAAATGAGCCAACGAATGACTCCATCGGACCCGGATCGTCCGATCAAACCGAGGCGCCTCGCAACAGCAACAACCACATAAGTCAAACTCGTCAGGGCGTGTAAAACCACTGACGCCACTTTTTAGCTAGAAAGAAACGCATGCCCTCCCTGACGTCCTCTCCCGTTTTTGGTTCATACCGGGTGTAAAGCTCGCGAATCAAAAGTTACACAAAGCTATGCCACAAAGGCCGTGCTTTGATCATCAACCACAAGACTTTGCTTTTCAACAGAAGCCTTGATCATTTGCCACTTAGGCGTGCCACACAGGCCATTCACTCCATGCGTTTGATATCCATCAATATATAACCCCTGAGCTCGTACGTCTCAGAGAAGGGCGTTAAGCAAGAGAATAGATTCTCCGCCGCCAAACAGATATATATTTAATAGAAATTAAACACACAGACTAAAATCCAATGTCAGACACACAGTCCATTTACAAGTCCGTTCTGGGTCTGAACGAAACCGGAGGCACCTAGTACCCCGCACATCCATCGATCTCCAAGTACGTCTGGACGATCACCAACTGTTTCCATCTTCTTGGGTGTACATCCCAATCAATATCATCAGTAATCACCCAAACGATGTGAAGACTTCTGGTCTTCGACCATCGTCTTCATCTTCGACTTATCGTCGTATCAGTTATTCAGAATGGGATAAACCCGGTCTTTCCGAATAACTCGCGTATATTTTAAATAAGTGTTACACAAACACAACATACGCCTCATTCCAATTTATCAGTCACTAACCATAAATTAATCAAGAGAATAATTCCCCAAATACTAACCCCGAAGGCCGAAACCAACATCAGATCAATATCTAGAAAACCATTCTTCTTGGCTAACCGACAGTTAGTTTCTAAATTTCACATTCATAGGGAGAGGTTCTCATTAATTTTATCAAAGATAAATCCTTTAAATTTATTCTTTAATCTCCTTTTGAATTTCGATTCAACTAGTCGGGATTAACGAACCTTACCGAAGTAATCATTTGTTTTAATTTCCCAATCCCAACCTATTCATCCCATGAAGTAAAACTGGTAA
Source organism: Allium sativum (assembly GCA_030737875.1). Lineage (NCBI taxonomy): Eukaryota > Viridiplantae > Streptophyta > Magnoliopsida > Asparagales > Amaryllidaceae > Allium > Allium sativum. The sequence goes on from CM060924.1 coordinate 61,644,598, forward strand.
TACTTCATATCTAACACCACGGTGTTATCGGTAAATTCAATTACCATTTCACGTTCAAATCTAATTAAAGATTTAACTATCGCCTGGAGTAAAACTGGTGCTACTCCATTCTGATTATTTCAATCTTATTAAAGATTCATTAAAACTCCACTTAGTTTTAATCTTTAACTGGGTTAAAGAATCAGTGTCATTTAAAACACTGTTCACGATAAACCCAAAATCACATTCATTAATTATCGGGTTAAAGAACGAGTGTTATTTAAAACACTGTCCACGATAAACCCAAAAATCAATATCAATTCAATTCCAATTAAATATTATTTAATTGGTACACTTCATTAAATCTAAATAAAAAGATTTAATCTTTTCTCAACTGGGTTCAAGAACAGTGTTAGTGAAGACACCATTCACGACAAACCCAAATCACATTTGATATTCAATACTGGGCTCTGAATAGAAAATATATCGGCTTATATTCAATATCAAATCCTACGATTAACAAATGACGTATTGGAAATAACGATATAAATAGATATCTTTCAAATTTCCATAACAACATCCGTATAATCACGAATTCCAACATCGAAATATTCCGAAGACAGTTTCGATTCAAATCCACTCTAATGCAATCATTGGAAATTCTGGTTATTTCCAAAACCATTTCAAATTCACTTTATTTATTTAAAAATAAATAGGATTATAATTCTAGTTCAAAACTAGTTCATTTCGATAAAAATCTATTTTTATCTTTTCAAATATGGAGTTTTTCATCCCAATTCTTTCTAAATCATTTCTTATGATTTTACATAATTTATCGATATTTTTAATAATTTTATAAAGGCCCGTAAGTCGATTTCCATCAACGGCCATCGAACTGCACTTACAGCGACCTTTTTCAAATTTGATTTGGACGTATCTCCAAATCCAACCGTTAGATTTTGAATTTCAAATATTCGTTAGAAAGCTCTTTTCAATACGAACCCAACGGTTCCGGTTTTAGGAGAATCCGACGGTCGGATCTCCCGTAATGTCCGTTTGAAATAAATGGTTGAAATTCGCGAACTGCCGCGGCGCGGCGTGTTCTATTCAGGCCATTATATAATATATATAATATATATAATATATATTTCGTCGATTACTATTTAAAACGAATTTCATAAATAGTTTTGAATTCGTTTCAAAAACAATTTCAACTTCCATCTCAATTCAAATCAAAATTGAATCTTTCCTTTTAAATTCGTTTTAAAATTCATTTCTATTCAATTCAAGTTTCAATTCAATTTGAATTCATTTCAATTCGTTTTAAATTCAATTCGAATTCGTTTTCAATTCATTTCATTTCGAAATCGTTTTATATTCATTTCATTTCGAAATCGTTTTCAATTCATTTCATTGCGAAATCGTTTTCAATTCAATTCATTTCGAAATCGTTTTGTATTCAATTCATTTCGAAATCGTTTTATATTCAATTCATTTCGAAATCGTTTTCAATTCATTTCATTTCGAAATCGTATTCAATTCATTTCGAAATCATTTTCAATTCAATTCATTTCGAAATCGTTTTCAATTCATTTCATTTCGAAATCGTTTTCAATTCAATTCATTTCGAAATCGTTTTCTATTCAACAAATGGATATTTATTTTTGTCAACACATGACTAATCTCAGCGAATGAGTACTGTCCACGTGTGACTATTTTTGTTAAATTATTTCGTTCAACACATGACTAATCTCAACGGATGAGTACAGTCAACACATGAACCTTTATTTAATAGTGATAAAGATATAAAATTTATCGTTAAAATATTACGTTCAACACATGACTAATCTCAACGGATGAGTACAGTCAACACATGAACCTTTATTTAATAATATTTTTTTTATTCTCTAAATTGGAATAAGGCCCAATCAATCACCATATAAAGTTAATTATATGGATTTTCATACATCACACATATATAATAGCATTGAAAATAATCAACCATCAACCAAAGTGCACTACAATGTATAAGCATCAAATATAGATATCTAACGCTTATAACAGCATGTCAATCAATCGATCGACATATTTAAAAAATCAGGATGAGTGAACTTCAAATTTCATCCCAACACCCGTGTGGGGTTTCAAACAATCAAACACAGATTTTAGTTGTGCAGTTGGGCGATGTGTAAAATTTATCGACCCAATCAATATCAGTCAAATCAGTGTGTATAAACAAATCGGCCGATTTGTTTATAAATATTTATTTATTCACCTTCACGTTAAAAATTATTTTTTTAATGATAAAATATTTTATTTTAACACATGGATTTTTATTCAGTTCATTCTTTAAATAAAATGATGTTTTTATTTTTCTAAATTATTTTAGAAAATTTCGGCGACATAACGGCACGATACTAGAAACGGGACAAGGCCTAGCCTTATCCCCGGTCTAGTGAAGGCCCACGCCATTCACACATCAATCAAATCAATTTCATTTCACCAAACCATTCAATTCAAATCAAATCATCTAACTAATTTATGCAACCAAACAAACAAGTCCATGGTCTGTGGACGATTGTGTCGGGTGCTACTAAGCACCGTCTGCATCCTAGTATATATATATAACTAGAAAAAGAAATTGAAAGGTGAGAAATTCTCACCGATAGCTATCCTAACTCCACGGCACTTCCAATGCAGGAAATCTTCACTGTCCTCGTCTCTTATCACTTTCTTCGCCCGTAGCCACTACATATGTAAAAATCGAATTTTTACTTCGCTATACTTCTAATAAAGATTATATTTTTATTACTCTACTTGAATAAAAATCATATCTTTTCTATCATACCTATATAAAAATCATATCTTTAATATGCCACTAGTATAAAAATTATATTTTTAACCTTTCTATATTATAAAAATTATATTTTTAACTTTTCTATATTATAAAAATTATATTTTTAACTTTTCTATATTATAAAAATTATATTTTTAACTTTTCTATTAAATAAAATGAAAACTATATCTTTTCTTGTAATGAAAAATCACACCCTTTTTTTGTAAGCAGAGATCTTATTTTTATCTTGCCATCATATGTAGAAAAATCCAATTCTTCTTATGTAAGAAATTATATTTTTTTTTCTACCTAAAATCCTATTTTTCTTATGTAAGAAATTATATTTTTTTTCTACCTAAAAATCCTATTTTTCTTATGTAAGAAATTATATTTTTTTGTATAACTTAAAAATCATTTCAAAGCAAACATAGAAATTCATTTCAAAGAACATACAAGAAAATCAGAATTTTATATATAAAGAAAAACAGATTTTTTTTCTCTAGACTTATAAAACTAACTACATAGAAAGTAAACAAAAATAATTAAATAAATAAAGACAAATATTAGAACTTACAGTTTTTTTTCTTTTTTATTCAGCGAAGGGGGGGGCTTCATCTTCGGCGGTGGCCAGAGAGGGCGAGGCGGAGGCTAGGGGTGGACGGGAGCTCGATGAAGGGAGGCTGGACTTTGCGGTGTTCGATTTGAGGGGCTCGCGGCAGGGAAGAAGACGGTGGAGGAGCTTCGAGATCGGAGAGGAGAGGGGTGGAGGAGGAGAGAGGAGGGTTGCGGCTAGGCGTGGTGGCCATTGGGGGAGCGGCGGCGATCTTCTGGGGGGGCGACGAGGTCGCGATCCCCCCCTTTTGATTTCTTTTTTTTTCCTTTCAGATATGAAACGTGTGGGGGGGGGCAACGAATTATAGAGAGAAGGGAGGGGTTTAAATTTTTAATTTATTATTATTTTATTTTGCAAAAAGTTGACTTCTACATACGACCTCGAAACGAGGCCCACCGCCTGTCGTCCATAGCGTTTCACCCCCATCCCGAACTCAATGTGATATGTTTCATCAGCTGACTCGGCTGTTTCGATTTGTTTTCGTCAAAATCAACATATAACTCTATATTTTGAATTTGAACGTGCATTTCAATTTACCGGGGTCACATACTAACTCTAAAAATTCCTGAAAAATATTTTCTAGCTTCGTATTGACGATACGGTCCTAACAAAACTAGTTTCGTCAAATTCTGAGACCGTTGGTAAAATGGCCATTTTCCAGCCGATTAAAATCAACGGAAACTGGTCAAACGCGTTTTCCTTTGCCACGCTCACATATTGATTCGAAAAATTATGAAAATTGGAACCTAGCAATAACTTGACATCACGGTTCTAACAAAAGTGGTTTCGTCGAAATTCGAAGTCGTTTGCAAAATGTCCATTTTTAAGGGCCTGAATTTTATAGCGACTATTCAGAATTTTCAACTGGACATATCTTTTGATTCCCGCTATGAAATTTTGAATTTTCGGATTCGTTGGAAAGATATTATCAATTAGATTCCATTATTTTTGGTTTCACTAAAATCCGGATTGTTTTGCACCCGGTACATTCAATTGAAGTTTGAAATCGAATTATCGAACTACCGCGCCATTTTCAATTCCTTTTAAAATTATAAATAATTATTTATATTCTAACGACGACGTATATAATATATACGTTCGAATTCTGTTCAAAATAAATTTCTCGTCGATTTTATTTAAAATAATTCATTTTAAATGTTCAAAGTTCGCTAAAATTGCCAAAATAAAAATTTTAAACTGGCCCAGATTTTCGGGTTGTTACATCAGAGCCCCTATGGCCAAAACTCCACAGTGCAAAAATTGAAGAGCACGATTTTCTCTTCTATTTGACTATATGGAAGCCGTATTTTGGATTGCGGAGTTGTTCAGAAAACGCGTCCAAAGTTTGTTGTCCGATTTATGTCTTTTCGCAAATTCTGGCAAATTAGAGCATTTTTGGAAGAAAGGTCACTAGGCGAAAGTTGTCCGGAATGGCGCGTTTAAGGTAAGATAAAAACAGGTGAAGATTGGAGCTTGTTTACAAATTTTGGAATGAGAACAACAAATCTGAACGTTAGAAAGGCGTGGCGGAGTGGAACCCAATGTGAGAACACCTTCTCACTCAAACATTTCGCAGTTAAATATATCCTAGGTTGCAAACGGTGTATAGTAGCTCCAGACACTATTTATTGTACAAACCATAGATGTTTGTTTGGATTGAATTGTGGTGAAATTGACTGTATTATGGTGTAATGGGTTGTATTGTGGTTTGGCGGATTGATTGATGATTGTGTATGGCACGTGCCAGTATCAGGAGAGGGATAATGTTAGACATTATTCCGGTTCTAATATCACGCCGTTATAATGCCGAAATTTTCTAAAATAAACTGTATAAAATATTTATGTGTTGAATAAAATATTTGAACAATAAAAATATCACTATTATTGAATGTATGAACTGTATAAAATAGTCAAGAGTTGAAATAAATATTTTATCGTTAAATATAATTTTTAACGTATAAATGAACTGCATAAAATTCTCCTGAAATGCAAATAAATATTCATTTACAAATCGGACGATTTGTTTATGTACACCAATTTAACTAACATTGATTGGGACGAAAAATTTTACACATCGCCCAACTGCACATAATATTCAGTATATGTTGGTTGAAAGATCACACGGGTATTGGGATGATATTATGAGTACACTTATCCCAATTGTTCAGTTGTATGTGAATTGATTGCTTGATAGACTATAGTAAGCGTTAATTATTTATATTTGATGCTTATGCAGTTGTGTAATGCACTTTGGATGATGGATGATTGTTTATCATTCTTGTTGTGTACATGTGACATATGAAATCCATATAACTAACATTGTATGGTAATTGGTTGGGTCTGATTTCAGTTCAGAAATAACGAATATTTTAAAATAATATTTATTAAAGGATTAAAATGTAAATTTGGTGTCCGATTTTGGATGGACACGAAAATATTGAAATATTTGAAGCCGTATTGATTACATATGCATCATTTTAACACGAACGATTTTGATATCGATTTTATTCATATTTATAATGAACATCGAAAAGGAAATAAGTTCAAAATCTGATATTTTGAAAATATTATTATTTTAACATTATAATGATAAGGAATATTCAATTTTGATTTAAAATTGAAATGGAAGTGGGAATCATTTTAAAACGAATTTATAAAATATGTTTTGAATGGAAATAGTATACACGTATTATATATACATAATGGTTTGAATAGAACGCACCGCGACCATTTGCGAATTTCGACCATTGACTTCGAATTGACATTACGGGAGATTTGACCATCGGATTCTCTTCAAACCGGAACCGTTGGGTTTGTATCGAAAAGAGATTTCCAATGAATATAATAGATTTGAAATCTAATGGTTAGATTTAGAAAAAAATGTCCAAATCAATTTCAGAAAAGGTCGCTATGGATGTAGTTCGGTGACCGTTAATGGAAACCAACCGTAAAGGCCTTAATAAAATTATTAAAAATATGGGAAAATTATGTAAAATCACAATAAATAATTTGGAAAGATACTGGATGAAAAAATCCAAGTTTTGGAAAGATAAAAATATGTTTTAATCGAAATTAACTAGTTATTAACTAGAATAATAATCTAATGTTTTTAAATAAATAAATTGGATTTTAAATGGTTTTGATATAACAGAATTTTCCAACATATGAATTGGAATGGATTGAAATGGAAATAATCTTCGGAATATTTCGATTTTGGATTCCGTGATTATAGAGATATTTTTAAGGGAATTTGGAAGATATAAAAATCGTTATTCCCAATACGATATTTGTTTGTTTCAGAATTTGATATTGAATATAAATTGATAAATTTCTATCTAGAGACTTGTATTTAATATCAAATTGAATTTTGGGTTTGTCGTCAATGGTGTCTTAAATAACACTGTACTTAAACCCAGTTGAGAAAAGAATAAATCTTTTAGTTAAGATTAATGAAGTTTACCAATTAATTAATATTTAATTGGAATTGAATTGAAATTGGATTTTTTGGGTTTATCGTGAGTAGTGTTTTAAATAGCACTTGTTCTTTAACCCAATTAACAATGAAGATATGATTAGGAATTTACAAATGTTTTTATTAAGATTTAATGGAAATTTTCTGTAATGACTCGCCTTTTTAACCGTCTCGAATCCATAATTATACCTACTCCAGATGTTAAAAGGGTGAATCGTTATTTTAGCTTGAAGGGTTTTAATAGAAAATTAACACAGAATAATAGTACACAATAATTGCAGCGGATTTTTTTTATACATATATCTTAGTTTACAAAAACGAGACAGCATACGAAAATGCCGGCCAATCCAAACTAAGATGGTCTATGCGTTCATTCAGGACTGCTTCAGGAAATAGAGTAGTGAATAAGTGTAACGACCACGGGGATTTTCGACCCTGAAAATCGACACAAACAATGATGTCGACTAATCCGACATCGAAAATACTGTATCATTTAGAGAAAGAAGTTAGAGGGTGAGAATAGAAAGAAAGAAAACTAGAATAGAAGAAGAATAAGATAATTGAATTGAATCAGAGTAAATACGAATCTCACAGCGGAATGAATAAAATATATTATAACATAACTTTGAAATACCAAACTGTATTTGTACTTACATTTCATCATCAGAGTGCATAACACACTACCACACCGGAAATAAACTCTATATATACTAATGTTGAAGTCTCCTGCTCCAAGGTTCTCCAAGGGTATCTGAAAAATCCTGAATACTTGACTGCCCGTACAAATTTGGGCACCCAAGAGTTTAGGACAACAAACAAAATAAACTCTGGGTCAGTCATGGGACTGGTGTGAGTAAATTCCAACCATTCGGTTTAACTTTTCAGAATCCTTTTCAAAATAAAAGATAATCGTAAGACCAATCCATACATAAATACGGATGGTTTTTACCTTACGATAACCCAAAACATTTTCAAAATCAATACTTCTCAGATATTATAATAGTGTCTAATCACAAGTAAATAACAATCTAGCAGAACGCTTGCATCTCACGCTCTGCATATATAATATACAATCAAAAACCACTGGCACTTATTGGAGATTGGATTCCAACTATGACACGGTATGGGACCACCTGCCGATGGTGTATCTCTAGAGGCGAATACACTGGGTTCAATAAGAACGTCTTGCAACCCGACCCACACATGACCGACCACTCATTTCTCTTGAGCGTATCGAATATATTGTCACCTACGGTTGATAGCATCATAACCGTTCCCGGGAGATACAGAAGCGAAAAGAAGTAATAAATATGAATATTCTCTAGACGGTGACAATACACCCTAATGGGGGCGACCCACATAGCCATGCTGCCTGCCCGATTTTTGTCATTTCCCGGTTGATGAGGCTTGAGGTCATAACGTATCCTCTTGACATATCACACCGCCATTTACTTTGAACGTCACATCGTCATACCCGCCAAATCACAAATTGATTTCCTCAAAAATGCCATGGGTATAAAGCTAAGAGAAACGAATTTCTCCGCCACCAAACGTAAGTACGTTTGAAGAGATCAACTTACGCGATCCGTTAGATATACTCTCCCATACATTCGACCATTCACGTTGTCCTGGGACTGGACAAAATGAAGGCACTACTCTGTAAATAGGATAGCCCGTGCATAACTCCGTCTTCAATTATCTTCATCATATTTGATCGCAACGCTAACGTCCATACAGAGTGGTTTTCATATAATAAATCTGATCCCGGTCTCTCCATATTGACGACGGAAATATGGTCAAAAACTTCGATAGTCGGTGATTTAACTATCAAAGAAAAATAGGTGTACAAACAACGGTTGCATTTCCAAATGGAAATCTTACCGAGCAAAACATCAATCAACACTAATCTCCTTTAATTCAATTTATCATAAATTTATTCATTTCCCCATTTCTATATATTCGTAAATTCCTTTTTTCTAAATTTAGAAAATCTACCTTATTAACATTGGAAAACATTCCATATCTACTCCTATTTCTTATTTTCTATATTAGAAACATTTATGATTCTTATTTGGAAAACATTTCTAAAACTATTTTATTGGTTTTAAACAGATGTTTAAATATAACGTCGCTATGTGAACTCGAACCATTTCACTCATTAGCTAAATTCACTTAACCAACCTTCACTATCGAACCTTACCCATCCCTTAATTAAAAACGAAGACAATCAAGTTGGGGTATAATTACCTCTCAGACCTTAACTGAACAACATTTCTAACCTCGAAATAGACAAAATTCATCTTATAAATCTTTAACAAACTTCCTTACGTAACTCTCGGACTCTATTTACGAATCCACTTCTTTTACAGAAATTATTTGATTATAACGATAGTGTTATAATCCCACGCTCCTGAAATAACTTAAGTATATCTTTCCTTTATCCATTTGAATTTATTAAATAAATAAATTTTGATTATAACTAGAAAGTTAATGGTACTTTCCTAAGTTCAATTGTGATGACCCAAACTTCCCAGTAAAGGAAAGCCTGGATTGCCTTGAGAACAACACACATCAGAATACAAACTGAAGAACATTTTTATTGCTAATTACAACAATTACATCAGAGTATAAGAATATAACAGAGTATGAATACTTATTACATAATAGAAATACAATAATATCAGAGATTAAATTACACTAAAATAGCAGCGGAAAAATAATACAAATATACAACTGAAAGGAATACACGAATACAGAGCTTTTCGAATACCGCTTCAGCTGTAAATCAGGATCCTGTAAATATATCTGCAAAAAAGCTACTCGACTGCCCGTGTGGAAAATATGGGCACCCGAGTTTGCCACTGAAACAAACTACATCTCGGTCGTGGAACTGGTATGAGAAATCTTAACTTAACTTATCTAATAATAAGGCAAATCACAGGGCCACGCCGCTAACCCGGAACGGGTTTACTCCATTGGATTGCCAGTGCATAAAATAAGGTAAATCATTAAAAACGCAATGCTTTTTAGAAAAATGAAACCATTATAAGACCCAAGTCCCATCACACAATGCAACGCAAACCGGAGGATAGAGTTTTACCTTATAATGGTTAAGAGATGCTTGATACGATAAAACGGATTTGATATTAGTGAGTATATGTTTTTAAAGACCATTTCAATCATAATATATCAATCATAGACAGCATGAGTACCATATATCATGTCGCCATACTAGTTCTACATTCAAAACCGTAAGGTCGTATTGGAAATTGGATTTCCATCATGAGTCGGGGCTAGGGGCAAGCTCCTCTCCGATTCGAGACACTCTAGCAAATGCCTAAGGATCACACCTATGGGCAACCCTTGGATCTTCAGGGCCGGTCCCCGCTTATCGGCAGTGGATTGGTTATGCATGAACACACGCTTCCCGATCCCTTTGGACCTATAGTATGACCACTAACGGCTTATAAAAATCCGAGGCGCCTCAAAATCCATCATCCACATGTAAAATGTCATCCAGTTTAAGCAGTGACACTACTCCTAGCTAGAAAGAAACGTGTGCACTCCCTGCAGTCCTAATCCCGTTTTTGACTCATATCGGGGTGTGAGGCTCGCGAAGTCATGATATACACAAAGTTATGTCGTAATAGGGTATACTTTGATCATCCCACAAGGCCCTTCTTTTCAACAAAAGCCTTTATCATATGTATCTTAGCATGCCACATTATCATACCATACCATATCATTGATTCATCTATCGATATATATATAACAGGGTGTTAAGCAAGAGAATAAATTCTATGCCACCAAACAGTTATATATTAAATAGAGATCAATGAATACAATATAAAGGAATACAATTTCAGACACTCAATCCATTTATCAATCCGTTCTGGGTCTGAACGAAACCATACCCGGTAGATCTCCAAATACGTCTGAATGATCACCAATTTTTCCATCATTTTGGGTGTACGGTCCAATCAAGATATCAATAATCATCCATTCAATACGGAAATTTCCCGGTCTTCAATAACCATCTTCATCATCGATCTTCAATCGTCGTATGAATTATTCAGAATGGGTTAAACCCGGTCTTTATGAATAATTTGCATAATTTAAAATCATGTGCTTTGAAACACAACCAACGCCTCATTCCAATCAAGAGTATTCTTTGATTTTAATTTAAACCAAATTAAGGTTTATTCAACTAGTCGGGATTAACGACTTACCAAAGTAATCATTAATTAATATCCCATTCCCAACCTACACAACCCATGGAGTAAACTGGTGGTACGCCGTATCTAACACCCAATTTGTTACGGTAAACTTAATTACCATTTTATCGATCAAATCTAATTAAAGATTTAACTAACGCTTGGAGTAAAACTAGTGGTACTCCATTATCGTTCATTTCTTGAATTAAGTAAATTTAATTACTTTTATCCTTATTCAATCCAATTAAAGATTCATTAAAACTATATTTAGTTTTAATCATCAAGAATCATTATTTAATGATTATTTAACTTTCAAGAAATAATCTTTCCTTTAACTGGGTTAAAGAACAAATGTTGCTTAAAAAACATCGTTCACAATAAACCCAAAATCGTATTTCAATTTAAGTTAAATTGAAACTTATCTTTAGAATATTTTACTAAATCTTAGTTAAAAGATTTATGAATTACCAATCTAAATTTCACTGTCAATCTGGTTTAAAGAACTAATGTCATTTAAAAGCATTGTTCGCAATCAACCCAAAAGTCAGTTTCACTTAATTTCAGTTATGTTTAATGATTGGAAATTTTATTTAAATCTTAATTAAAAGATTTATTCTTTCCTAAATGGGTTTAAGAATAGTGTTATTTAAGACACTATTCATGACAAACCCAAATTTTAATCTGACATTAAATATCATGCTTTGAATAGAAATTATATCGATTTATGTTCAATATCAAATTCTGAAAATTAACGTATATCAAATTGGGAATAACGATATTAATATCTTCCAAATTTTCACAATAATATCCGTATAATCACAAAATCCAACACTGGAATAATCCGAAGATTATTTCCATTTAAATCCATTCCAATGTATTGTAATAACCCGGAAAATCTGGGCCAGTTTAAAATTTTTGTTTTGGCGATTTTAATGAATTTTGAATATGTAAAATGAATTATTTTAAATAAAATCAACGAGAAATTTATTTTGAATATAATTCGATCGTATATATTATATACGCCGTCGTTAGAATATAAATAATTATATATAATTATAAGTAGAATTGAAAATGGCGCGGTAGTTCGATAATTCGATTTCGAACTTCAATTGAATGTACCGGGTGCAAAACAATCCGGATTTTAGTGAAACCAAAAATGATAGGATCTAATTGATAATATCTTTCCAACGAATCCAAAAAATTAAAATTTCATAGCGGGAATCAAAAGATATGTCCAGCTGAAAATTCTGAATAGTCGCTATGGAATTCAGGCCCTTAAAAATGGACATTTTGCAAACGACCTCGGATTTCGACGAAACCAGTTTTGTTGCGTCCGTGATATTAAATTATTGCTAGGTTTTAAATTTCATAATTTTTCGAATCAATATGTGAGCGTGGCAAAGGAAAACGCGTTTGACCAGTTTCAGTTGATTTTAATCGACAGGAAAATGTCCATTTTTCTAGCGGTCTCAGAATCCGACGAAACTAGTTTTCTTAGGACCGTATCGTCAATACGAAGCTAGAAAATATTTTTTTGGAATTTTTAAAGTTCGTATGCGACCCCGGTAATTTGAAATGTACGTTTAAAATTCAATATAGTGATTTAAATGTAAATTCAACAGAAACTAATCGAAATGATTGAATCAGCTCACGATACATATTCCATTGTGTTCGGAATGGGGGTAAAACGCTATGGGCGACAGGCGGTGGGTTCGATTCAGAAGTCGATAGAAAAAGTTACTGTTTGAGAATATAATAGAATAATTAAATAAAAAAAATTAACTTTCTCCCCTTAACTCAGTCAAATGACCCCCCCCCATTTCAAAACCGTAATCGAAGCAGGGAAAAAAAAACAACAAGACCGATTCTTAAAATCGATGGCGCCTGACGCCATCGCCACCACCGCGCCTTCCCCGACGCCATAACCTCACCTCCGTCGACCCCCCCTCCTCCCCGTTCTGCCACCTCGCTCGAAACCCCCAAATCGCACAGAAACCCCCCGAAACCCTAACGCAACCGCACCGAGCCCCGCCACCACCGTTCGCCCTCCCCCTCCTTCGCCTGAGCGATGGCGCACACCCCCCTGCTTCGACTGGACCCGCAACACCCTGGCCCACTGCGCCTGCTGCCGAACTTCACCGCCTCCTCCCGTGGAGCCACCACGTCTCCAGCAAACAAAACTCTAGTTTTTAATGTAAGTTTCTCCGGTTTTATTTATTTAGTTTATTTTATATTTAGGCTAGGAAAAACCGATATTTTAGTAATGATAGAAACTGATTTTTATTAGTAGATAAAACTGGAAAAAAATGATTTTTATTATAGTAGAGTAATAAAAATGTGATTTTTATATTTTTAAAGTATTAAAAATATAGTCTTTACTATATAGATGATATAAAAATGTAATTTTTACATTATAGGAATATTAAAAATATCATCTTTATATAGGAAGCAAAATAAAAATGTGATATTTATAGAAAATAACTTGTTGTTAAAAGTGTTAGTTTTCAATTACGAATTTTCATATAAGTAATTATTGTTGTGAAATGAAATTTATATATATATATATATATATATATAGTTTAAAATAAAAAGGTGAGATCTTTATATTAAAAAAGATTCGATTTTAAAATTATAAAGATTCGATTTTAAAACAATAAAGAAGTGAGTTTTATTTATATAAAAATATGGTTTTATCATATGAATAACTTCGTAAAAAAATTCAATTTTTTTATATATTGAATAGCGAAGTAAAAATTCGATTTTTACATATGTAGTGAATACGGGCAACGAAAGCGACAAAAGGCGAGATTGGCGAAGATTTCCATAGAAGAAGAGTCAAGATGATTGGATAGCTATTGGTGAGAATTTCTCACCTTTCAATTTCTTTTCTAGTTATATATATATACTAGGATGCAGACGGTGCTTAGTAGCACCCGACACAATCGTCCACAGACCATGGACTTGTTTGTTTGGTTGCATAAATTAATTTGATGACTTGATTTGAATTGGTTGTTTGTTGAATTTGATTGATCGTGAATGGCATGGGCCTTCACTAGACTGGGGATAAGGCTAGGCCTTGTCCCGTTTCTAGTATCGTGCCGTTATGCCGCCGAAATTTTCTAAAATAAGTTAGAAAAATAAAGAAATCATTTTATTTAATAAATGAACTGAATAGGATATTTTCATAGGTTGAATAAAATGTTTTATCGTTAAAAATATAATTTTTAACGTGAAAGTGAATAAATAAATATTTATAAACAAATTGGCCGATTTGTTTATATACACTGGTTTGACTGATATTGATTGGGACGATAAATTTTACACATCGCCCAACTGCACAACTAAAATCTGTGTTTGCTGATTTGAAACCCCACACGGGTGTTGGGATGAAATATGAAGTTCACTTGTCCTGATTGATTAAATATGTCGATCGATTGATTGACAGGCTGTTATAAGCGTTAGATATCTATATTTGATGCTTATACGGTGTAGTGCACTTTGGTTGATGGTTGATTATTTTTCAATGCTATTATATACATGTGTGGTATGAAAATCCATATAATTAACTTTATATGGTAATTGATTGGGCCTCATTCCAATTTGAAAAATAAAGAATAATATAAAATAAAGGTTCATGCGTTGACAGTTTCATCCGTTGAGATTGGTCATGTGTTGAACGAAATATTTTAGTAATAAAATTTACATCTTTATAATATAAAATAAAGTTTCATGTGTTGACAGTACTCATCCATTGAGATTGGTCATGTGTTGAACGAAATATCTTGATAATAACAACTATTTTGAAAAAGAAATATTTGAAATAGAATATCTGAAAATAGAAATTTATGAAGCCGTGCTGATTAGATTGACGCCATTTTGACGTGAACGATATTTATATCGATTTTAAACGAATTCGAATTAAACTGAATTGAAAACGATTTCGAAATGAAATGAATTGAAAACGATTTCGAAATGAAATGAATTGAAAACGATTTCGAAATGAAATGAATTGAAAACGATTTCGAAATGAATTGAATTGAAAACGATTTCGAAATGAAATGAATTGAAAACGATTTCGAAATGAATTGAATTGAAAACGATTTCGAAATGAAATGAATTGAAAACGATTTCGAAATGAATTGAATTGAAAACGATTTCGAAATAAATTGAATTGAAAACGATTTCGAAATGAATTGAATTGAATTCAAATTGAATTGAAATTTGAATTGAATAGAAACGAATTTATAAAGAAGAATTCAATTTTGCTTTGGACTGAAATGGAAGTTGAAATTGTTTTTGAAACGAATTTAAAACTATTTATATAATTCGTTTTAAATAGAAATCGACGAAATATATATTATATATATTATATATATAATATAATGGCCTGAATAGAACGCGCCGCGCCGCGGCAGTTCGTGAATTTCGACCATTTATTTCAAACGGATATTACGGGAGATCCGACCGTCGGATTCTCCTAAAATCGGAACCGTTGGGTTCGTATCGAAAAGAGCTTTCTAACGAATATGAGAAATTAGAAATCTAACGGTAGGATTTGGAATTATGTCCAAATCAAATTTGAAAAAGGTCGCTGTAAGTGCAGTTCGATGGCCGTTGTTGGAAATCGACTGTACGGGCCTTGATAAAATTATTAAAAATAGTAATAATTTGTGTAAAATCATAAGAAATGATTTGGGAAAAATTGGAATGAAAAACTCCATATTTGAAAAGATAAAAATAGATTTTTATCGAAATGAACTGGTTTTGAACTAGAATTATAATTCTATTTATTTTTAAATAAATAAATTGAATTTAAAAAGGGTTTTAAAAATAACCAGAATATCCAATGATTGCATTGGAGCGGATTTGAATCGAAATTGTCTTCGGAATATTTCGATGTTGGAATTCGTGATTATACAGGTGTTGTTATGGAAATTTGAAAGATATATATTTATATCGTTATTTCCAATACGACATTTGTTAGTCATAGAATTTGATATTGAATATAAGCCGATATATTTTCTATTCAGAGCCTTGTATTGAATATCGAATGTGATTTGGGTTCGTCGTGAATGGTGTCTTCACTAACACTGTTCTTGAACCCAGTTGAGGAAAGATTAAATCTTTTTATTTAGATTTAATGAAGCGTACCAATTGAATGATATTTAATTGGAATTGAATCGATAATGATTTTTGGGTTTATCGTGGACGGTGTTTTAAATAACACTCGTTCTTTAACCCGATAATTAATGAATGTGACTTTGGGTTTATCGTGAACCGTGTTTTAAATGACACGGATTCTTTAACCCAGTTAACGATTAAAACTAAGTGGAGTTTTAATGAATCTTTAATTAGATTGAAATAATCGAAATGGAGTACCACTAGTTTTGCTCCAGGCGTTAGTTAAATCTTTAATTAGATTTGAACGTGAAATGGTAATTGAATTTACCGAAAACACCGTGGTGTTAGATATGAAGTATAACCAGTTTTACTTCATGGGATGAATAGGCTGGGATTGGGAAATTAAAACAAATTATTACTTCGGTAAAGTTCGTTAATCCCAAATAATTTGAATTGATATTCAAAAATAGATTAAAGAATAAATTCAAGGAATTTATCTTGGATAAAATTAATGGGAACCTTTCCCTATGAATGTGAAATTTAGAAACTAACTGTCGGTTAGCCAAGTAGAAGGGTTTTCTGGATATTGATCTGATGTTGGTTTCGGCCTTCGGGGTTAATATTTGGGGAATTATTCTCTTGATTAATTTACGGTTAGTGACTGATGAATTGGAATGAGGCGTATGTTGTGTTTGTGTAACACTTATTTAAAATATACGCGAGTTATTCGGAAAGACTGGGTTTATCCCATTCTGAATAACTGATACGATGATAAGTCGAAGATGAAGACGATGGTCGAAGACCGGAGGTCTTCACGTCGTTTGGGTGATTACTGATGATCTTGATTGGGCTGTACACCCAAGAAGATGGAAACAGTAGGTGATCGTCCAGACGTACTTGGAGATCGATGGATATGCGAGGTACTAGGTGCCTCCGGTTTCGTTCAGACCCAGAACGGACTTGTAAATGGACTGTGTGTCTGACATTGGATTTTAGTCCGTGTGATTGATCTCTATTAAATATATATCTATTTGGCGGCGGAGAATTTATTCTCTTGCTTAACGCCCTTCTCTGAGACGTACGGGCTCAGGGGTTATATATTGATGGATATCAAACGCATGGAGTGAATTGCCTGTGTGGCATGCCTAAGTGGCAATTGATCGAGGCTTCTGTTGAAAAGCAAAGTCTCATGGTGATGATCAAAGCACGGCCTTTGTGGCGTAGCTTTGTGTAACGTTTACTTCGCGAGTATCACACCCGGTATGAACCAAAAACGGGAGACGGACCTCAGGGAGGGCATGCGTTTCCTTCTAGCTAATAAGTGGCGTCAGTGGTTTTACACGCCCTGACGAGTTTGACTTATGTGGTTGTTGCTGTTGCGAGGCGCCTCGGATTGATCGGTCGTTCTCGAACCGATGGAGTCATTTAGTTGGCTCACTTACGCCCCCAAAGGGCGGCGAAACGCATGTTCAGGGTTTAAGTTTAATCCACATCGGTGGACCGGCCCTGTCGCTCCAAGGGTCGATGCGTTCTGATCCTGAAACTCGGGCTAGACAGTCTCGAATCGGTTGAGGACTATCTTTTGCCTCGGTTCATAGATGGAAATCCAATTTCCAAATACGCGACATTTGCGGTTTTAATTGTAGAACTAGTATGGCGACATGATATATGGTACCCATGCCGCCTATGATTGATACTTATGATGTGAAGTTGTTTTAGACACTATGCACTTATAATAGTATCAAATAATCTGTTTTAAACGTATCAAGCATTCTTTGGCTGTTATAAGGGAAAACCCTATCCCCCGGCTTGCGTTGCATTGTGTGATAGGACCTGGGTCTTATAACAGCTTCATTTTTCTTTATTTAGCATTGCGCTGTTTGTTTTATGCACTGGTATTCTTGGAAGGAAACCCGTTTCGTGTTATACGGCGTGGTCCCTTGATTTACCTAACTTTAAAATAAAGAATTAATAACTGTTTTAGTTCTCACACCAGTCACATGACTGACCTGGAGTTTATTGTTTTAACCTAAACTCTGGGTGTCCTTATTTTGACATGGGCAGCTAGTAGTTTCGGTTTTGCAGATTTACATTCACAGGATCCTGGTTTACAGCTGGAACGATATCCGGAAAGCTTTGTATCCGTATATCTCTTCTAGTTGTGTATTGTATCCGCTGCGATGTATTTAAATGTAATTTAAGTCTCTGATATTTCTGTGTAATATTCATTTATACTCTGTATATTCTTGTAATCTGATGCATTGTTGTAATATACAATGAAATGTTATTCTGTATGCGTTCTATTTTGTCGTGTTATCAAACGATAGGGCGTTTCGAACGGTCTGGGTCGGTTTAACGATTGGTTCGGACCGAGCGAAATTCCTTGCCGTCACAGTTGGTATCAGAGCTTTGGTTTACAAAGCTAGAGAACAAGGCACATTAGAACCCTACGAAAGAATTCATCAGATATTGGGTTAGTAATATCCAATGGGAATGACTCGTTAGAGATGGGATCAGTAGTATCCTAGAACGAGTGTGAAGAGTAAATTTTCAAAGTGAAAACAAGTTTGGTTTTGAAAATTTAAATCCACTATTCGTATTTGATTATTTATTCTATATAGATTTGGACAATTCAGTATATAAAGAATTTGCATATACGCCTTGCAAACGTATATTCAAAGTTTTAATATATTGGATAGATATAGCATCACACTCTAGTCGCCCGAAGATGGTATTGATGATAGCGATCGCATCATCAACATTTATGTTCGAGTTTCGAAGGTGTGATTTTCTATATATTTCCATTAGGCTGGTATGGGAACCAAAACTTATATAGTTAGAATACATTGTTGTGAATTGGCATCAAAAACATGATTTTCTTTATATGTAGTAAAATTATCAATTTGAAACGTTAAGTCACTAATTGATTGATGTTTGTGTTGTTTGTTTATTTGTTTGATAATTTTGAACCATTATGCCTAACTGAATCAAATATTGAATTGTATTGAAAATTGGTTGCATTTGCTTGCATATACATATACTTACATTGAACAGGTCATAGCAAGGAGGCTAGAGCCGAAGAATAAAATTTGTTTGCCCGACAAATAGGTACATGTTTACTACATAATTTACTGTTTTGTTTGGGTGATGATGATTTTATGAGCCTATTGGCTAGCCGCTTGGCTTTTTCTTTTTCTTTTTGAGATCTGAAGGACCGGGGAAGCTATTTGAAATTCCCCGATGCTCCCGGTGCAGGGGATGTTATGGCAAAAAATTTCGAAAATTTAGGGTGTTAGCCAAATTTTTGAAATTTTTGAAAATTCTCATAAACTGAAAAGTTGGAGAATGAAAGCCAGATCGAACGTAGAGTTGATTAATCAAACCACTTTCGACTTTGTTCCTTTTCGGGGACGAAAAGTTTTAAGTGGGGGAGATTGTAATAACCCGGAAAATCTGGGCCAGTTTAAAATTTTTGTTTTGGCGATTTTAATGAATTTTGAATATGTAAAATGAATTATTTTAAATAAAATCAACGAGAAATTTATTTTGAATATAATTCGATCGTATATATTATATACGCCGTCGTTAGAATATAAATAATTATATATAATTATAAATAGAATTGAAAATGGTGCGGTAGTTCGATAATTCGATTTCGAACTTCAATTGAATGTACCGGGTGCAAAACAATCCGGATTTTAGTGAAAACAAAAATGATAGGATCTAATTGATAATATCTTTCCAACGAATCCAAAAAATTAAAATTTCATAGCGGGAATCAAAAGATATGTCCAGTTGAAAATTCTGAATAGTCGCTATGGAATTCAGGCCCTTAAAAATGGACATTTTGCAAACGACCTCGGATTTCGACGAAACCAGTTTTGTTGGGTCCGTGATGTTAAATTATTGCTAGGTTTTAAATTTCATAACTTTTCGAATCAATATCTGAGCGTGGCAAAGGAAAACGCGTTTGACCAGTTTCAGTTGATTTTAATCGACTGGAAAATGGCCATTTTTCTAGCGGTCTCAGAATCCGACGAAACTAGTTTTGTTAGGACCATATCGTCAATACGAAGCTAGAAAATATTTTTCTGGAATTTTTAAAGTTCGTATGCGACCCCGGTAATTTGAAATGTACGTTTAAAATTCAATATAGTGATTTAAATGTAAATTCAACAGAAACTAATCGAAATGATTGAATCAGCTCACGATACATATCCCATTGTGTTCGGAATGGGGGTAAAACGCTATGGGCGACAGGCGGTGGGTTCGATTCAGAAGTCGGTAGAAAAAGTTACTGTTTGAGAATATAATAGAATAATTAAATAAAAAAAATAACTTTCTCCCCTTAACTCAGTCAAACTGACCCCCCACCCCATTTCAAAACCGTAATCGAAGCAGGAAAAAAAAAACAAGACCGATTCTTAAAATCGATGGCGCTTGACGCCATCGCCACCACCGCGCCTTCCCCGACGCCATCACCTCACCTCCGTCGACCCCCCTCCTCCCCGTTCTGCCACCTCGCTCGAAACCCCCAAATCGCACAGAAACCCCCCGAAACCCTAACGCAACCGCACCGAGCACCGCCACCACTGTTCTCCCTCCCCCTCCTTCGCCTGAGCGATGGCGCACACCCTCCCCCCCCTCTGCTTCGACTGGACCCGCAACACCCTGGCCCACTGCGCCTGCTGCCGAACTTCACTGCCTCCTCCCGTGGAGCCACCATGTCTCCAGCAAACAAAACTCTAGTTTTTAATGTAAGTTTCTCCGGTTTTATTTATTTAGTTTATTTCATATTTAGGCTAGGAAAAACCGATATTTTAGTAATGATAGAAACTGATTTTTATTAGTAGATAAAACTGAAAAAAAAAATGATTTTTATTATAGTAGAGTAATAAAAATGTGATTTTTATATTTTTAAAGTATTAAAAATATAGTCTTTACTATATAGATGATATAAAAATGTAATTTTTACATTATAGGAATATTAAAAATATCATCTTTATATAGGTAGCAAAATAAAAATGTGATATTTATAGAAAATAACTTGTTGTTAAAAGTGTTAGTTTTCAATTACGAATTTTCATATAAGTAAGCATTGTTGTGAAATGAAATTTATATATATATATATATATATAGTTTAAAATAAAAAGGTGAGATCTTTATATTAAAAAAGATTCGATTTTAAAATTATAAAGATTCGATTTTAAAACAATAAAGAAGTGAGTTTTATTTATATAAAAATATGGTTTTATCATATGAATAACTTCGTAAAAAAATTCGATTTTTTTTATATATTGAATAGCGAAGTAAAAATTCGATTTTTACATATGTAGTGAATACGGGCAACGAAAGCGACAAAAGGCGAGATTGGCGAAGATTTCCATAGAAGAAGAGTCAAGATGATTGGATAGCTATTGGTGAGAATTTCTCACCTTTCAATTTCTTTTCTAGTTATATATATATATATACTAGGATGCAGACGGTGCTTAGTAGCACCCGACACAATAGTCCACAGACCATGGACTTGTTTGTTTGGTTGCATAAATTAATTTGATGACTTGATTTGAATTGGTTGTTTGTTGAATTTGATTGATCGTGAATGGCATGGGCCTTCACTAGACCGGGGATAAGGCTAGGCCTTGTCCCGTTTCTAGTATCGTGCCGTTATGCCGCCGAAATTTTCTAAAATAAGTTAGAAAAATAAAGAAATCATTTTATTTAATAAATGAACTGAATAGGATATTTTCATAGGTTGAATAAAATGTTTTATCGTTAAAAATATAATTTTTAACGTGAAAGTGAATAAATAAATATTTATAAACAAATCGGCCGATTTGTTTATATACACTGGTTTGACTGATATTGATTGGGACGATAAATTTTACACATCGCCCAAATGCACAACTAAAATCTGTGTTTGTTGATTTGAAACCCCACACGGGTGTTGGGATGAAATATGAAGTTCACTCGTCCTGATTGATTAAATATGTCGATCGATTGATTGACAGGCTGTTATAAGCGTTAGATATCTATATTTGATGCTTATACGGTGTAGTGCACTTTGATTGATGGTTGATTATTTTTCAATGCTATTATATACATGTGTGGTATGAAAATCCATATAATTAACTTTATATGGTAATTGATTGGGCCTCATTCCAATTTGAAAAATAAAGAATAATATAAAATAAAGGTTCATGCGTTGACAGTTTCATCCGTTGAGATTGGTCATGTGTTGAACGAAATATTTTAGTAATAAAATTTACATCTTTATAATATAAAATAAAGGTTCATGTGTTGACAGTACTCATCCATTGCGATTGGTCATGTGTTGAACGAAATATCTTGATAATAACAACTATTTTGAAAAAGAAATATTTGAAATAGAATATCTAAAAATAGAAATTTATGAAGCCGTGCTGATTAGATTGACGCCATTTTGACGTGAACGATATTTATATCGATTTTAAACGAATTCGAATTAAACTGAATTGAAAACGATTTCGAAATGAAATGAATTGAAAACGATTTCGAAATGAAATGAATTGAAAACGATTTCGAAATGAAATGAATTGAAAACGATTTCGAAATGAATTGAATTGAAAACGATTTCGAAATGAAATGAATTGAAAACGATTTCGAAATGAATTGAATTGAAAACGATTTCGAAATGAAATGAATTGAAAACGATTTCGAAATGAATTGAATTGAAAACGATTTCGAAATAAATTGAATTGAAAACGATTTCGAAATGAATTGAATTGAAGTTGAATTGAATTCAAATTGAATTGAAATTTGAATTGAATAGAAACGAATTTATAAAGAAGAATTCAATTTTTCTTTGGACTGAAATGGAAGTTGAAATTGTTTTTGAAACGAATTTAAAACTATTTATATAATTCGTTTTAAATAGAAATCGACGAAATATATATTATATATATAATATAATGGCCTGAATAGAACGCGCCGCGCCGCGGCAGTTCGTGAATTTCGACCATTTATTTCAAACGGATATTACGGGAGATCCGACCGTCGGATTCTCCTAAAATCAGAACCGTTGGGTTCGTATCGAAAAGAGCTTTCTAACGAATATGAGAAATTATAAATCTAACGGTTGGATTTGGAATTATGTCCAAATCAAATTTGAAAAAGGTCACTGTAAGTGCAGTTCGATGGCCGTTGATTGAAATCGACTGTACGGGCCTTGATAAAATTATTAAAAATAGTAATAATTTGTGTAAAATCATAAGAAATGATTTGGGAAAAATTGGGATGAAAAACTCCATATTTAAAAAGATAAAAATAGATTTTTATCGAAATGAACTGGTTTTGAACTAGAATTATATTTCTATGTATTTTTAAATAAATAAATTGAATTTAAAAAGGGTTTTAAAAATAACCAGAATATCCAATGATTGCATTGGAGCGGATTTGAATCGAAATTGTCTTCGGAATATTTCGATGTTGGAATTCGTGATTATACAGGTGTTGTTATGGAAATTTGAAAGATATATATTTATATCGTTATTTCCAATACGACATTTGTTAGTCGTAGAATTTGATATTGAATATAAGCCGATATATTTTCTATTCAGAGCCTTGTATTGAATATCGAATGTGATTTGGGTTCGTCGTGAATGGTGTCTTCACTAACACTGTTCTTAAACCCAGTTGAGGAAAGATTAAATCTTTTTATTTAGATTTAATGAAGCGTACCAATTGAATGATATTTAATTGGAATTGAATCGATATTGATTTTTGGGTTTATCGTGGACGGTGTTTTAAATAACACTCGTTCTTTAACACATGAATGTGACTTTGGGTTTATCGTGAACCGTGTTTTAAATGACACGGATTCTTTAACCCAGTTAACGATTAAAACTAAGTGGAGTTTTAATGAATCTTTAATTAGATTGAAATAATCGAAATGGAGTACCACCAGTTTTGCTCCAGGCGTTAGTTAAATCTTTAATTAGATTTGAACGTGAAATGGTAATTGAATTTACCGATAACACTGTGGTGTTAGATATGAAGTATAACCAGTTTTACTTCATGGGATGAATAGGCTGGGATTGGGAAATTAAAACAAATTATTACTTCGGTAAAGTTCGTTAATCCCGACTAATTTGAATTGATATTCAAAAATAGATTAAAGAATAAATTCAAGGAATTTATCTTGGATAAAATTAATGGGAACCTTTCCCTATGAATGTGAAATTTAGAAACTAACTGTCGGTTAGCCAAGTAGAAGGGTTTTCTGGATATTGATCTGATGTTGGTTTCGGCCTTCGGGGTTAATATTTGGGGAATTATTCTCTTGATTAATTTACGGTTAGTGACTGATGAATTGGAATGAGGCGTATGTTGTGTTTGTGTAACACTTATTTAAAATATACGCGAGTTATTCGGAAAGACCGGGTTTATCCCATTCTGAATAACTGATACGACGATAAGTCGAAGATGAAGACGATGGTCGAAGACCGGAGGTCTTCACGTCGTTTGGGTGATTACTGATGATCTTGATTGGGCTGTACACCCAAGAAGATGGAAACAGTTGGTGATCGTCCAGACGTACTTGGAGATCGATGGATATGCGAGGTACTAGGTGCCTCCGGTTTCGTTCAGACACAGAACGGACTTGTAAATGGACTGTGTGTCTGACATTGGATTTTAGTCCGTGTGATTGATCTCTATTAAATATATATCTGTTTGGCGGCGGAGAATTTATTCTCTTGCTTAACGCCCTTCTCTGAGACGTACGAGCTCAGGGGTTATATATTGATGGATATCAAACGCATGGAATGAATTTCCTGTGTGGCATGCCTAAGTGGCAATTGATCGAGGCTTCTGTTGAAAAGCAAAGTCTCGTGGTGAAGATCAAAGCACGGCCTTTGTGGCGTAGCTTTGTGTAATGTTTACTTCGCGAGTATCACACCCGGTATGAACCAAAAACGGGAGACGGACCTCAGGGAGGGCATGCGTTTCCTTCTAGCTAAAAAGTGGCGTCAGTGGTTTTACACGCCCTGACGAGTTTGACTTATGTGGTTGTTGCTGTTGCGAGGCGCCTCGGATTGATCGGTCATTCTATAACCGATGGAGTCATTTAGTTGGCTCACTTACGCCCCAAAGGGCGGCGAAACGCATGTTCAGGGTTTAAGTTTAATCCACATCGGTGGACCAGCCCTGTCGCTCCAAGGGTCGATGCGTTCTGATCCTGAGACTCGGGCTAGACAGTCTCGAATCGGTTGAGGACTTTCTTTTGCCTCGGTTCATAGATGGAAATCCAATTTCCAAATACGGGACATTTGCAGTTTTAATTGTAGAACTAGTATGGCGACATGATATATGGTACCCATGCCGCCTATGATTGATACTTATGATGTGAAGTTGTTTTAGACACTATGCACTTATAATAGTATCAAATAATCTGTTTTAAACGTATCAAGCATTCTTTGGCTGTTATAAGGGAAAACCCTATCCCCCGGCTTGCGTTGCATTGTGTGATAGGACCTGGGTCTTATAACAGCTTCATTTTTCTTTATTTAGCATTGCGTTGTTTGTTTTATGCACTGGTATTCTTGGGAGGAAACCCGTTCCGTGTCATACGGCGTGGTCCCTTGATTTACCTAACTTTAAAATAAAGAATTAATAACTGTTTTAGTTCTCACACCAGTCACATGACTGACCTGGAGTTTATTGTTTTAACCTAAACTCTGGGTGCCCTTATTTTGACACGGGCAGCTAGTAGTTTCGGTTTTGCAGATTTACATTCACAGGATCCTGGTTTACAGCTGGAACGATATCCGGAAAGCTTTGTATCCGTAAATCTCTTCTAGTTGTGTATTGTATCCGCTGCGATGTATTTAAATGTAATTTAAGTCTCTGATATTTCTGTGTAATATTCATTTATACTCTGTATATTCTTGTAATCTGATGCATTGTTGTAATATACAATGAAATGTTCTTCTGTATGCGTTCTATTTTTTCGTGTTCTCAAACGATAGGGCGTTTCGAACGGTCTGGGTCGGTTTAACGATTGGTTCGGACCGAGCGAAATTCCTTGCCGTCACATGTATGTACTGGAAAATCTTGGTTTTATTAAAACCACGTTAATCCTTTTATTTATTTTAATTAATTTATTAAAATAAATAAATCACTCATTCTTTTACATTGAAATGTATATCTACATTAAAATGAATCTTTTTCATTCTTTTGAAACAAATTAACTAAAAAAATATATTCTTTCTAATGTAATCAATCTTAAATAAAAATGAAATCTTTTTAATGTAATCTTCTTAGTTCAACCTTTATTACACTGAAAAATGTAATATTTTCATTTCAATCTTTATTACATTGGAAAATGTAATATTTTCCTTTCAAACTTTATTCTAAAATGTTTATAAATTCATTTATAAAATGATTCCAGCTTTTATTCCAATTTTAAATCCAAATTGAATATTCTATCGATTATCATATTCAAATAATATTATTTCCAAAATATTTATTTTGGAATTAGCTCTTTAAAATATGCATTATAAAATGTATAAAATAAATCGATAAACACGTTCGGGTTAAAATGGTGTTGCTATTTAAAACAGATTAAATAGCTCAATCCATTATCTTATTCATTTATATTTTACACTGGGCCAGACCTCCCACATTAAGACTATGACTTGTGGATGCTGGATATGCCGGTTGGTTCCGGGCAGACTTATCCCACAAGTTGGGCTTAACCTCGTGTCATGGCCCAATTTGTATTTGCGCACTTGGACCTTTCACATTAGGCCAAACATTTGTGGCTGCTGGATATGTCGGGCGGTTCCGGGCAGACTTCCACCACAAATGTGACCTAACCTCGTGTCCAAGTATAATTATAATTTTATAATTATAATTAACTTTTCTAAAACGTACTCCTTGAAAATATCCTTTCCATCAAAGAATCTTAATTTTAAATATTCTTTAATTCTAAAATGTCGTAATTCCAAATATCTTCACTTACCTTTCAAATCTTTATAAATATGTGAACTTTCCATATTGTTATAACAATTAATAATAATCTTCCCAAAATGACTTATTTTGAAATCAAATCTTTTTATTGCCACATAATGGCAAATAAATGTAATCTTTCCAAAACGTTCAAATTTCGAAATCAAACTTTCTTATCTTTCCAAAACGTTCAAATTTCGAAATCTCTCCGGCTTCTCCACTTCTTTCCATGCCTGGTGGTCCCCACTCCAGTTCGCCACGTGGGGCCCACGATCTGCAGTTGAACGGAAAAATGCAGTTTCCGTTCATCTCAGTGCTGCGGCCGCCTCGGTACTCCAAATGCCACCAATTTTTGTTAGTAGCTAGATCTCGACCTACCAAATAACTTCTTCTTGGGTCACTTCGCCTGAAAATGTACGGATCGACGGGAAATTGCTCATCTTTACGACTGTCCTGTTTTCAGCACCCCTCCAGTAAAATTGACATTCCGGCCAACTCCGGCCACCTTGGACCATACCACCACTTCCAAAAGAACCGTATGCTTCCCCTCTACCACTGCCTGAAGTCGCTCGACCTATCTCTCTTCGTGGGGCCCGCAGCGAACAAATAACCGAAATCAGCTCTCTGTCTTTTAAGCCAGATTCCGGCGAATCCGTGCGACGATAGGTCTTAAATTTCATGTGGTAGATAGAGGATAAGAAGATGAACAAAATTCAAAAAGGGTTTGGTCTGATTTTGTTCTGATTGAGAGATATAAATTATTTTGTTTTCTGGGGCTAATTTGAAAAATAAATTTTAGAGAAGAGAGCCGCCATGGAATAGAGGAAGAAGAAGGTGGCTATGTTTTGTCTTAGGGTTCAGCTAATGACAGCACTTATGATATTTTATATGGGATAATAATTAAATTAGGCCTACTACCCTTATTTTAACCTCTTATGTATTTTATCTTCTTCCAATTTTGTCTGTTTTCTTAGTTTAAAAATCCGTGTTAACACCTGTGAATTCCATTTTTTATGAAAATTGAAACATAATTATTTATTGACATTACGAATCCATAGAAACTGGTTTCGATGAATTACGAGTCCGTTTGAATAAATAGCGAATTTTTAAAGTTTGAAAATTGACTGTTTTTCACTCTAAAATTTATTACGACCACATACTAGCTTCAAAAATTATGAAATTTGGAATCTAACAATAATTTAATATTCCAAATCCATAGAAAGTGGTTTCGTCGAATTCGGAGGTCGTTTGCAGAATTCCCATTTTTAAGGCGTTTATATTTAATATTAAAAATACAAATCAATATGAATAATTTTCGAAACTCGAAATATATAAGTGTTTATACTTTTTCAACGCATAAACATCATTTTAAACTCAATGGAAGTGGTTCGGAGTCCCAATTCATTCGTATGTAAAAGTAGCGTTTTGGGTCCTATATATATATATATATATATATATATATATATTCCATAGCGTTTTTCTGAGATTTTGAATTGGGCATAACTTTTGATTCCTACTATGAAATTTCAATTTTTCGGATTCATTGGAAAGATATTTTTAAATAGATTCTAATATTTTTGGTTTCGCTAAAATCCGATTTACTTTTCATCATGTACAGTCAGTTAAAGTTAAAATTCAAATTTTAAAACTACCGCGCTATTTCTAACTCCTTTTATAATTTAAATAAAATTTATTCGTTTTAACTTCGATTAAAATAAATTTATAGTCGTCATTAATAAATTATTTTAAATATTAAAGACCCATTAAAATGATTAAAATAAAAATTTTAAATTCGGCCCATAATTCTGGGTCATTACAATCTCCCCTACTTAAGAACTTTTCGTCCTCGAAAAGGAACGAAGCTAAAATTCATTTAATTCACCAACTCAACTTTCAATTCTAATCGATTTCCAATTCAGTTCAATATTAAATTTGATTTAACTAAATTTATCATTCTATTATATAGTGGTTTTCTTAATTATCATTCCAATATTTTTGTTAGTTAAACTAATAATCAACCAGCAATCAATTAGGTGATTAACTTTTCAAACATATGTAATTTTTATGTATAATCAAAAATCATGTTTTTACTGCAAATCACAACAATAGACCATATCTAGTTTTGGTTTTCACATCAGTCAATGGAAATATATAGATATACCACTTTCGAAACTCGAACATAAACTCTGATGATGATGCATCAATCATCAGAATTATCCCCGGGCGACTAGAGTGTGATTCTATATCTACCCAGTATATTAAAACTTCGAATATTCATTAACTACTCGTATATTTTAAATCTTTATATACTCGATTGTCCAAATAAAATATAATAATATATCAAATACGTATTTTTAGGATAAAATTTTTTCAAAATATTAAATTAGTTTTCTTATTTATTTTAAAGAAAATAATACTTTTCACACTCGTTCTAGGATGCTACTGATCCCATCTCTAACGAGTCATTCTTATTGGATATTATAATCCAATCTCCGATGAATTCTTTCGTTCGGTTCTAATGTGTCCTGTTCTCGAGCTCTGTAAACCAATGCTCTGATACCAAATGTGACGACCCAAACTTCCCAGTAAAGGAAAGCCGGGATTGCCTTGAGAACAACACACATCAGAATATAAACTGAAGAACATTTTTATTGCAGATTACAACAATTAAATCAGAGTATAAGAATATAATAGAGTATGAATACTTATTACATAATAGAAATACAATAATATCAGAGATTAAATTACATTAAAATAGCAGTGGAAAAATAATACAAATATACAACTAAAAGGAATACATGGATACAGAGCTTTCCGAATACCGCTTCAGCTGTAAATCAGGATCCTGTAAATATATCTGCAAAAAAGCTACTCGACTGCCCATGTGGAAAATATGGGCACCCGAGTTTGCCAGTGAAACAAACTACAGGTCAGTCATGGGACTGGTATGAGAAATATTAACTTAACTTATCTAATAATAAGGCAAATCACATGGCCACGCCGTTAATGCGGAACGGGTTTACTCCATTGGATTGCCAGTGCATAAAATAAGGTAAATCGTTAAAAATGCAATGCTTTTTAGAAAAATGAAACCTTTATAAGACCCAAGTCCCATCACACAATGCAACGCAAACCGAAGGATAGAGTTTTACCTTACAATGGTCAAGAGATGCTTGATACGATAAAACGAGTTTGATATTAGTGAGTATATGTTTTTAAAAACCATTTCAATCATAATATATCAATCATAGACGGCATGGGTACCATATATCATGTCGCCATACTAGTTCTACATTCAAAACCGTAAGGTCGTATTGGAAATTGGATTTCCATCATGAGTCGAGGCTAGAGGCAAGCTCCTCTCCGATTCGAGACACTCTAGCAAATGCCTCAGGATCACACCTATGGGCAACCCTTGGATCTTCAGGGCCGGTCCCCTCCTATCGGTAGTGGATAAGTTATGCCTGAACACACGCTTCCCGGTCACTTCGGACCTATAGTATGACCACTAACGGCCTATAAAAATCCGAGGCGCCTCAAAATCCATCATCCACATAAGTAAAATGTAAGCCAATTTAAGAACTGACACTACTCCCAGCTAGAAAGAAACGCGTGCACTCCCTGCAGTCCTAATCCCATTTTTGACTCATACCGGGGTGTGAGGCTCGCGAAGTCACGATATACAAAAAGTTAGGCCGTGATAGGCTATACTTTGATCATCCCACAAGGCCTTGCTTTTCAACAAAATCCTTGATCATATGCATCTTAGCATGCCACATTATCAGACCGTACCTTATCATTGATTCATCTATCAATATATAACAGGGTGTTAAGCAAGAGAATAAATTCTCCGCCACCAAGCATCTAAATATTAAATAGAGATCAACGAATACAATATAAAGGAATACAATGTCAGACATACAATCCATTTATCAGTCCATTCTGGGTCTGAAAGAAACCATACCCAGTAGATCTCCAAATACGTCTGAATGATCACCAATTTTTCCCTCATTTTGGGTGTACGGTCCAATCAATATATCAACAATCATCCATTCGATATGGAAATTTCCCGGTCTTCAATAACCGACTTCATCATCGATCTTCAATCGTCGTATGAATTATTCAGAATGGGTTAAACCCAGTCATTCTGAATAATTTACGTAATTTAAAATCATACGCTTTAAAACACCACCAACGCCTCATTCCAATCAAGAGTATTCTTAGATTTTAATTTAAACCAAATTAAGGTTTATTCAACTAGTCGGGATTAACACCTTACCGAAGTAATCATTAATTAATATCCCATTCCCAAGCTACATAACCCATGGAGTAAACTTGTGGTACTCCATATCTAACACCCAATGTGTTACGGTAAACTTAATTACCGTTTTATCGATCAAATCTAATTAAAGATTTAACTAACGCTTGGAGTAAAACTAGTGGTACTCCATTATCGTTCATTTCTTGAATTAAGTAAATTTAATTACTTTTATCCTCATTCACTCCAATTAAAGATTCATTAAAACTATATTTAGTTTTAACCTTCAAGAATCTTTATTTAATGATTATTTAACTTTCAAGAAATAATCTTTCCTTTAACTGGGTTAAAGAACAAATGTTGCTTAAAAAACATCGTTCACAATAAACCCAAAATCGTATTTCAATTTAATATGTTAAATTAAAACTTCTCTTTAGAATATTTCACTAAGTCTTAGTTAAAAGATTTATGAATTACCAATCTAAATTTCACTGTCAATCGGGTTTAAAGAACTAATGTCATTTAAAAACATTGTTCGCAATCAACCCAAAAGTCAGTTTCACTTAATTTCAATTATGTTTAATAATTGGAAATTTTATTTAAATCTTAATTAAAAGATTTATTCTTTCCTAAATGTGTTTAAGAACAGTGTTATTTAAGACACTATTCACGACAAACCCAAATTTTAATCTGACATTAAATATCATGCTTTGAATAGATATTATATCGATTTATGTTCAATATCAAATTCTGAAAATTAACGTATATCAAATTGGGAATAATGATATTAATATCTTCCAAATTTACACAATAATATCCGTATAATCACAAAATCCAATACTGGAATAATCCGAAGATTATTTCCATTTAAATCCATTCCAATGTATGTACTGGAAAATCTTGGTTTTATTAAAACCATGTTAATCCTTTTATTTATTTTAATTAATTTATTAAAATAAATAAATCACTCATTCTTTTACATTGAAATGTATATGTACATTAAAATGAATCTTTTTCATTCTTTTGAAACAAATTAACTAAAAAATATATTCTTTCTAATGTAATCAATCTTAAATAAAAATGAAATCTTTTTAATGTAATCTTCTTAGTTCAACCTTTATTATATTGAAAAATTTAATGTTTTCATTTCATTCTTTATTACATTGGAAAATGTATTTCCTTTCAAACATTATTCTAAAATATTTATAAATTCGTTTATAAAACGATTCCAACTTTTATTTCAATTTGAAATCCAAATTGAATATTCTATCGATTATCATATTCAAATAATATTATTTCCAAAATATTTATTTTGGAATTAGCTCTTTAAAACATGCATTATAAAATGTATAAATAAATCGATAAACACGTTCGGGTTAAAATGGTGTTGCTATTTAAAACAGATTAAGTAGCTCAATCCATTATCTTATTCATTTATATTTTACACTGGGCCAGACCTCCCACATTAAGCCTACGACTTGTGGATGCTGGATATGCCGGTTGGTTCCGGGCAGACTTATCCCACAAGTTGGGCTTAACCTTGTGTCATGGCCCAATTCGTATTTGCGCACTTGGACCTCTCAAATTAGGCCCAACATTTGTGGCTGCTGGATAAGCCGGGCGGTTCCGGGCAGAGTTCCACCACAAATTTGACCTAACCTCGTGTCCAAGTACAATTATAATTTTATAATTATAATTAACTTTTCTAAAACGTACTCTTTGAAAATATCCTTACCATTAAAGAAACATAATTTTAAATATTCTTTAATTCTAAAATGTCGTGATTCCAAATATCTTCACTTACCTTTCAAATCTTTATAAATATTTGAGCTTTCCATATTGTTATAACAATTAATAATAATCTTCCCAAAATGTCTTATTTTGAAATCAAATCTATTTATTGCCACCTAATGACAAATAAATGTAATCTTTCCAAAACGTTCAAATTTCAAAATCAAACTTTCTTATCTTTAAATGTGGATAGTAAATATATAATCTTTTTAATTAAATATCCTTTATTATAACTTTTAAACAATAAGGATATAATCTTTTTAAATCAATGCCACTTAATTCTATTAATTGAGTATAAATTAAAATATTCATTAATTCAAAATTGATAACAATAATATTAATCTTTTCAAGATGTTCAGTTTTGAAACAAATCTTCTTAATTTAACATGTTGATAATTAAAAAGGATATCTTTTAATTCTAATCTTTTATTGTAACTTTTTACTAATAAAAAAAATGTTATCTTTCCAATTCACTATTTTTATTGTAACTTTGACAATACATACCTTCCCATTTGAAAACATGGAAACCATCCTTTGGTACTTTTAATTGAATATTGGATTATAATATTCTTTAACTCAAAATTGGAATGAGACTCACACAATTTCCATGTAATTTAATTCCATGGATTTCAAACATTTCACTTATTCCATAATAATGTCAACCATTTACATAACAACCAAAGTGCAATTTACACTAAACACAAGGGTGATGTGTAGTCAAATATCAACCCAAGACCCGTGTGGGGTTTCAGCCAGCACATAATTTTGTGCACTTGGGCGAGGTGTAAAATAATCATCCCAATCAACATCAACAAGTCAGGTAACTTGTCAATGGCAGTGTAACATCATTTTAAATTATCATAAATAATAAATCATTAGTTTAACCTGTTGAATATTTTCAATTTCAAAATAACATGACATGACATCCAAATCCACAATCCGTTCAACAAACAATTACTTCCATCACCAATAATTTATTTACGTTTAATTATAAAAATAAATAACTATTCGAAAATTGAGTGAGCAAAAGAGTTCTCACCTTTGCGGGCTTTAAATGACGTTTCGGGCCCAATTTTGGCCCAAGATCCAACATGCTCCAAATTGGGCGTAGTTAGTGTCGTTGCGAAGCTCTCGACTTGCTGATCGCAGCAAATCCTATTTTGCGCGATTTCGAGTTCGTATCACAAAGTTATGAATTTTCGAAGTTTGTAATAATTAAATAATTAATTTAAATTATGAAAATTACCCAAATTTTCAACTTGCTCAGAATTGGACAAAATTATTGCTCGCTCGAAGCTCTTGACATAACGATCTCAACTGATTCAGGTTCATGCAATTTTGATAATGTGACAAAAAGTTATGCACTTGCGAAGTTAACAAATCGATTTAAATAATATTTAAATAAAAATTACCCAAAATTTCAACTTCCTCCAAATTGGTCAAATTTTGTGTCCACGTGAAGCTCTCATCGCCTTGATCGCAGCAGACCTGAAATCGTCAAATTTTGATCTCGTATGTAAAAGATATTGCATTACGAACATTGAATATAAAATTAAATAAATGTTTCGCGTTTAAGCGCTTAACCTTTTTTTTCAAACAACACCCTAAACTTAAAATACTCATCATGGAAAAACCTTTAGTCTGAATTGCACGAAACCAGTGCCATTCTCTCCGGCTTCTCCCCCTCTTTCCACGCCTGGTGGTCCCCCCTCCAGTTCGCCACGTGGGGCCCACGATCTGCAGTTGAAAGGAAAAGTGCAGTTTCCGTTCATCTTAGTGCTGCGGCCGCCTCGTTACTCCAAATGCCACCAATTTTTGTCAGTAGCTAGATCTTGACCTCCTGAACAACTTCTACTTGGGTGACTTCGCTTGAAAATGCACGGCTCGACGGGAAATTGCTCATCATTGCGACTATCCTATTTTCAACACCCCTCCAGTAAAATTGACATTCCGGCCAACTACGGCCACCTTGGACCATGCCACCACCGCCCAAATAACCGTATGCTTCCCCTCTACCACTGCCTGAAGTCGCTCGACCTATCTCTCTTCGTGGGGCCCACAGCGAACAAATAACAGAAATTAGCTTCCTGTCTTTTAAGCTAGAATCCGGCGAATCCGTGCGATGATAGATCTTAAGTTTTTCATGGTAGATATAGGATAAGAAGATGAACAAAACCCAGAAAGGGTTTGGTCTGATTTTGTACTGATTGAGAGATATAAATTATTTTGTTTTTAGGGGCTAATTTGCAAAATAAATTTTAGAGGAGAGAGCCGCCATGTAATAGAGGAAGAAGAAGGTGGCTATGTTTTGTCTTAGGGTTCAGCTAATGACAGCACTTATGATATTTTATATGGGTTAATAATTAAATTAGGCCCGCAACCCTTATTTTAACCTGTTATGTATTTTATCTTCTTCAAATTTTTTTGTTTTCTTAGTTTAAAAATCCGTGTTAACACTTGCTAATTCCATTTTTTATGAAAATTGAAACATAATTATTTCTTGCGATTATGAATCCATAGAAACTAGTTTCGATGAATTCCGAGTCCGTTTGAATAAATAGCGAATTTTTAAAGTCTGAAAATTGACTGTTTTTCACTGTAAAATTTATTACGACCACATACTAGCTTGAAAAATTATGAAATTTGGAATCCAAAAATAATTTAATATTCCAAATCCATAGAAAGTGGTTTCGTCGAATTCGGAGGTCGTTTGCTGTAACACCCCGTGTATTCTTTAACAGTGAAATTCACAAATTAAAATATAATTAATTTCAAATCAAATAATTAAGGGAAATGGAATACGCCATTGCGTTCATCTCGGAATTCTGCTTGGGATAGAGTCTGAGTTTGCGTAAAACGGACTCCATATGGAGAAGATATGGCCTCCGGAAGTTTCAGAATTTAGTTTAAAATTCAAACATACCAAAACAGCTTAGAAAACAAGTTTAAAATTCAAAAATCGGGCCGGATTGGCCAGGGCAGGAATTTTCCCGCCCAAGACACCCAGGTCGACTGGGTAGTCGACCTGGGCTACCCAGGTCGACTGGGTAGTCGACCTGCGGCACCCAGGTCGACTACATAGATGACCTAGGGGTCGACTGGGGTGTCGACCTGGCCCCTGAGCCAGGTCGAACCCAGCCCCCCTAGCTGGCCTGGTCTACGTTTGGTCGATTTTCTGAGCCTTGCCTTGTAACTAGGGCTAGGTATCAGCTCCTGGTTGGTCTCTCCTTCAATCGAACGGCTATTATTAAACCAAGCTCCATCGACGGTCCAAATCAACTCACAAACTCTATAAAAAGGACCTAAGACTCACCCTAATTCACACAAACAAAAATGGAGATGAGACCGTCATGCTGCTGAGGAAAGACTAGGAATAGCCGTCAGAAATTGACAGACAATTAGGAGATAATTCGAAAGCTTAAAGCAACGTTAATTAAATCAAAACAACGCCTACAACAAAGGATAGCATCTCCAAATTCAGAATTCAGATTCCTGAATTGAAGATTCGTCATACGTTGTAAGTAGAGTGCTATTCCGATGTGAATAAGTAATTGTGTTTTGATTTGTATAAATTGAGAAATGGAATTGTGGCGATAATAATCTATATTTGTATGTTGCTTTGGTTCTAAACGATTTGAAAATGTTGTGGTATACGATTGCGTATTTGCAAATATGTGATTTATGTTGGAAGTTAACAACCATATGTTGTAGTATTTTATTTGGAATTCATGCAAGTATATGATTCATGTTAACAACCATAGGTTGTGCTATTTTATTTTGGATTCATGTAAGTATACGATTCACTATTATGCGAATATGATGTACATACTTTTATGATCACTTTTAAAGCGTAATTGCATTCGACTAAGTACTATGGTTTATGTTGGAATTGGCAAATCATACTTTGGTATTAGAGACAAAAGTAAACATTTTATGAACATGACCAAACTATGTTTGGTGTTACGCCTAGTTGAAACCATGCTTTAGGCCTATGTTGTTATAAAAAAAATCATATGGTGATATATGCAACACTAAGTTAGATTTACATTCCAATTGCAAGTTTACATGAATGGATTAAAAACCATGATTCATATTTAGGTATGTTTATGCTATGATTATAAGAATAAAATGATTCGTGTTTAAGTATGTCTATGCCATGACTATATGCTATTACCATGCAAGTTCACATATGCCTAATTCTTATTAATTGGATCGTTATGTTGCAAGTTCATGCGCTCACACTCCCCTTTTTATGTCACTTAGAATATTTAAACACCATGTTATAAGCCTCCCCTTTTTCATGTGGCTAAGTTGGGTTTAAATGTTAAACCCAACATATGTTATATTTTAGTAAACGTATAAAACGAGGGTAATGACGATGGGGTTAAAACACAGAACATATGTGTTGGCATGTTTGACGCATGCCAACAACCATGAAAAACAATTAAGTGGCATAAATAAATTTTTACCCAATAAAGATGAATTTGAATAATGGGCCGCAAATATTTACATATAAAAAGAAAAGAGACAAAATATGTAAATGTAGAAAATACGATGTGTTTAACCCGAGGTTGGATTGAGTTGTGATGTAAACCTGCCCGGAACCGCCCGACTGTCCAGTAGTCACAACAATACCTATCCATTGTGGGTGATTAAACACAGAGCCCAATAAGGACCCGAGGTTAGACTTAGTTGTGGCGTAAGACTGCCCGGACCCAACCGGCAACAGGCGGCCACAACAATACCTGTCTAATGTGAGAGGTCAAAGCTTTAATAAGACAATTAAGTCTGAGTCAGGATTGATAGGATTAAGTAAATTAAATTAATACTTAATCAGAATGGAACATGCTAAACTATACATACTGATTGGGGGTTAGGTTTACAAAACACTTAAGCAACTTAACATGTTGGCTAGAAATAGAAAACCTAATAGCGGGGGACCCTTTTCAGCAGTAACCCTACAAGGTGTATCAGGATACCCTAAACTAGGCAGGGTGGGGCACGATTACTGGGCTGACTGTAAGAGGTCAAATCGACGGTGGTGGTGCAGCAGTGTAGGTTCTAACGGGGTGCAGGCGTGCACACACTCTAGCGCAGAAAAATAAGGCACTGGGCACCAGTAGCATACCTATGCATTCTAGGATTGTGTCGGGCCGCCACCATGGGACTTGATACACCCCATGGTGGGACCAGCATAGGTAACTACAACATCGGGGGTCGTAAGACACATGTAACTATGCGAGTAGGAGCCGATCATTAGAAACGAATCACTTCACCCTGATTATGGGCTGCCTGTTGGGAACCAGTTTATATGGATGCAGAGATTAATATGGGATACGATAGTATATCCGACTCTAGACAACTTAACTTAGTTTATGGTGCTTTCCCATTTCCAGTTTACACTTATCATACCCAGTTCTTTATTCATAGACTGAATAGTCCCAGACTTACTTAGGCTTTATGTCTGACTCTACTTTTCTTTCGTCTTCTTTTCTTTCGTTTCCCCCCTCCCCCAGGTCCAAAGGGAGGGAATACCGCAGCTTGACCAGCTTTCACATCCAGATTGAAGAGAAAGAATGTATTGCTTGGATCTTTTTCGTTTTGGACTATGGCTTTGTTCAGAAATTATGGGACTTATGCAGTTTATTTATGTTTTCTTTATGCTTCTTTAAATCAAGACAGTTATGAAGATGTTATGTTTTTGGAAGTATTATAAGACAAATTATGACATGGTTTGTGTAACACGTATTTTGTTGAAATAAAAGTTGTTGTTGTTTTCCGCTGTTAAAAAATATGTGTTCTTATATCTGTCTTGTATATCTGTGACTTATACTTATAAACCTCCACCAAAATTAGGGCATTCCCTTTGAGAGTGACCCTAATGGAGGTGTGGTGTTTCACTTGGTATCAGAGAATAGGTTTACCAGATAAGATAAAAGTTTTGGAAATTTATTTTCAAAGGAAAATTTAAAGAAGCATTTTTAAAGATAAAATATTATATTTTAAAAAGGCAAAGTCCCCCAAAGCCATAGGTACTATCTTTTATCCTTCGTTTTGAATCTATCCTTTTTGTTTCAGCATGTCCAAAGAACTTAACTTGCGAGAGGGTATACCAATACTTGGTTGGTTTAGACGATTCTTAGAAGCGAGGGCCACTCAGCCAGGTCCTACCGTTCCTCCCCACTAGCTGTAGGAAATCATCCAGCCGCACCTCTTCCTCCACCTCCTCCGTGGGGAAATACTTTTGCTAAGATATGTAGATTTTAAAGCTATGGGAGGAAAGGACTTTCATGGAACCGAGTCCTTCGTGGTGGCCAGGAATTGGCTGAAAGAAACCGAGGACTTATTCGTCATTTTTGAGGTAGAGGATAGGCAGAAGGTACAACTGGCAGTATGGCTACTTAAAGGTGAGGCTTCCTACTGGTGGGAAGTCACTAATGCAGAAAGGGCAGTGGAAACATGGGAGGACTTTAGGACAAGGTTTAAGGCAAAATTTCTCTCAGAAGCAAAAAGGAGTCTTCAGTTGGAAAAATTCTTATTTCTTAAGCAAGGGAATATGACAGTCAAAGAGTATGTTTATCAGTTTGATCAGCTGGCTAGGTTCGGACTGGCCCTAGTCAACACCCCGCACAAGAAGGCTCTCTGCTTTGTCAAGGGGTTGAATGAGCCATTACACAGTTTGGCCATAACCCATACACCAATGGGAGCTACGTATGAAAGGTTGGTGCAAATGGAATTGCTGAACGAAGAGGATAAGGGCAAGAAGGAGACAAAGGCAGAAAGCTCTCAAGGGAAGAAAGAGGGTTTGCAGCCTAAGAAGACAGACTTTAAAAAGGGCGGGAAAGACAACAAAGAGAAGAGGAAGTGTAATTTCTGTGGCAAAGTGGGGCACTTAGTGAAAGATTGCCGGAAAAAGAAGGCCAAGATGAATGGTGAGTGCTTTTCTTATGGTGAGACAGGCCACCTGGCTAAGGATTGCCCAAAGAAGAGAGGGCAGGGGCAGAGGGCTGGATCCACCTTAGGGGCACAAGTTCATGCGCTAGAAGCACCTCCTCTGCAACAGCGAGGTATAAATACTTCTGTAGAAAGTGTAGTTTATTTTTATGATCACCTAGTTTTCACTTTATTCGATTTTGGCGCATCACATTCCTTTATCTCATCTGCTTTAGTAGAATCTCTGCACCTAGAAACTAAAATGGTAGAGGACCCCTTAATTGTTTCAAATCCAATTGGGGGCCCAGCTTATTTATCTATGATCTGTGTGGGATTGAAAATTTCTATTTTAAGCGTAGAATTTAAATGTAGTGCCTTTGTCTTGGGCTTTTTGGGATATGGTTTGATTTTGGGCATGGATTGGCTATCCAGTAATGGGGCCATCCTTGATTATGAGAAAAGGGTTGTTAGGCTCCTGACCCAGCTCGGTAACACTTTGGAAATTACTTGTAATCCCTCGTATGCGGTTATGCTTAGTTATCTTGAATCGCTAGATGCCTCTGTCGAAAATTTGCAATCAGTTAGAGTGGTCCGGGAATATCCGGATGTCTTCGAAGAGGTAAAGGGCTTACCTCCGAAGCGGGAAATAGACTTCCGTATATATCTTGTAGATAATGCAAAGCCCGTTGCGTTGCCCTTTAGACACATGGCTCCACGGGAAAGGAAGGAGCTCAGTAAACAGATTAAAGAACTTTTAGAGAAGGGGTTCATTAGGAGGAGCATTTCAGAATGGGGCGCTCCAGTGGTGTTCGCTACAAAGGCAGATGGTTCACTCCGTCTGTGTGTTGACTATTGGGAGCTCAACAAACTAATGAAAAAGAATAGGCACCCTCTCCCAAGAATTGACGATCTGTTTGATCAGCTTATAGGAGCGTCTGTTTTCTCCCAACTCGATTTAGCGACCGGATTTCATCAGCTAAGGGTGGCTGAAGATAGTATCGATAAGACAGCATTCAGAACCCCAGATGGCTTCTTTGAATGGCTTGTCATGCCTTTCGGCTTGATAAATGCACCCGCTTATTTCATGGACCTAATGAGTAGGGTGTTCAGAGAATTCCTCAACAAGTTCGTAGTGGTCTTCGTAGGCGATATCCTTATCTTCTCAAAGAGTGAAGAGGAACATGCTCAGCACTTAAGGACAATCATGGAAACCCTGCGAGTCCGTCAACTAAAAGCCAAATTCTCCAAATTCCACTTTTGGAGAGAGGAAGTAAGATTTCTTGGACACATAGTATCCAAAGAAGGATTAGCAGTAGACCCGGCTAAGGTAGTAGCGGTGCAGGACTGGAAGACACCAAAGAACGCAACAGAAGTCCGAAGCTTTCTCGGGCTAGCAGGCTTCTATCGGAAATTCATCAGAGACTTTGCAAAGATATCAGCTCCACTCACAAAACTGACCAAGAAGAATCTAGTGTTCAATTGGGACTTGGATTGCGAGTTTGCTTTCCAACGACTAAAGAGGGCGTTTACAACAGCCCCAGTTTTGACATTGCCAGATGGGAGCAAGATGTTCACAGTTTATACAGATGCATGTAGGACATGGCTAGGCGTCGTCTTAATGCAAGAAGGAAGGGTAGTAGCTTATGGTGGAAGGCAATTGAATGTGCATGAAAAGAACTACCCGACCCACGATCTTGAGTAAGCTTCCATCGTCTTTGCACTCAAGTCTTGGCGACACTATCTCCTAGGTGAGAAGTTCGAACTTTACACTGACCATAAATCGTTGAAATATCTTTTCTCGCAGAAAGATCTTAACTTGAGGCAACAGAGATGGATGGAGTTTCTTGCCTCGTACGATTTCGAGATCTCCTACACTCCAGGCAAAGGCAACGTAGTGGCAGATGCGTTGAGCCAAAAGA
Organism: Allium sativum; assembly: GCA_030737875.1. Taxonomy (NCBI): domain Eukaryota; kingdom Viridiplantae; phylum Streptophyta; class Magnoliopsida; order Asparagales; family Amaryllidaceae; genus Allium; species Allium sativum. Next base: position 61,686,723 of record CM060924.1, read on the forward strand.
AACTAACCCTAAGCCCGTTGTTTGTTGAAAGACAAAGCCTAGAGTTTATAGCCTGCTTTGACTTTAGGCCCTCCTCCGATGTTATACCAGGCTTGCTAGCATCTCTCGAAATACGCCCGACTTTAGTGGATTCAATAGGGACAGCACAACATGAAAACCCTCAGCTTGTGGAAACGATTGATAGGCTAATTAGGGGTGAGACTTCAAGTCACCTCAACAGATACTCCATCGACGATAAGGGTTGGCTAAGGCGAGACGGAAGACTATGCGTCCCACAGACAAGGGATTTAGTAAAGACGGTTCTCGAGGAAGCACATCACACCAAGATGACGATACACCCAGGCGGGGATAAAATGTACAAGGACATAAAGAGGACTTTCTTTTGGAACGGCATAAAGAAGGACGTGGCAGATTTCGTTTCTAAGTGTATGGTGTGCCAACATGTTAAGGCGGAACAGAAAAAGCCTGGCAATCTGCTCTATCCTCTAGAGGTCCCGCAGTGGAAGTGGGATAGTATCTCAATGGACTTCATTGATGGGCTGCCTAGGTCTAGAAGAGGCAACACTAGCATTTGGGTAATAGTGGATAGGCTTACTAAAAGCGCCCACTTCTTACCTGTCAAGAGTAAAAGAACTGCCTCATCCCTAGCATCTCTTTACCTTAGGAAATTGTTCGATTCCATGGAATACCACCCAGCATTGTTAGTGACCGAGACCCTATCTTCAAAAATGAGTTTTGGCGGAGTCTGCAAGAAGCAGTAGGCACACATTTATGCTTAAGCACATCCTATCATCCCCAAACCGACGGCCAGACAGAAAGAGTGAACAGAGTTTTGGAGGACCTTTTAAGACTGTGCGTCCTTGACTTCAGAGGGACGTGGGAAGGCCATCTTCCTTTGGTAGAATTTTCCTACAACAACAGCTACCAGGCAACCATCGGAATGGCGCCCTTCGAAGCTTTATATGGAAGACCGTGCCGATCGCCCACTTGTTGGTGGGAGTCTACTGACAAACTCATACTTGGACCGGATATGATCCGAGAGACTTCAGAAAAAATAGACTTAATACGGAGAAGGATGAAGACAGCCCAAGACAGACAAAAATCCTGCGCCGACAAGAGGAGGACCGACCTTGAATTTGAGGTTGGGGACAGAGTTTTTCGTAAGGTATCTCCGCTAAGGAACGTTGTTCGTTTTGGAACCACAGGAAGGCTAGCACCAAGGTTCGTAGGGCCAATTCCTATCATCGATAAAATTGGGAAAATGGCCTATAGATTAGAGCTACCCGAAAAATTGGCCGGAGTTCACAACGTTTTTCATGTTTCGCACCTTCGAAAATGTCTACATGAATCTGCTGAAGTGGTAGAGCCAAATATTCTAGAAGAAGCTGAAGTGGAACGCTAAGCAACCATGAGGAAAGTCCCAACCCGCATATTAGGAACGGAAGTAAAGAAGCTACACAACCGCGAAGTCAAGCTCGGTAAAGTTCAGTGGAGCGACGCCGAGGGAGACGCAACTTGGGAAACTGAAGCCAGAATACGCGCAGCCTACCCTTTTCTTTTCGAGGGTACATCTTTGATCTTTCTTTTTCCTTAAGTTGCGCTTTTATCTATCTTTGTATATCTCCTCGACCTTATCTTTTAGGGAGAAACCCTTTGGATGAAAACATGTAATTGAAACATGTTATGGATGATGGTTGCAAGTGGATGTAAGTGATTGCTAGTGGTTGCTCGTGGTTGCATATACACACACAATCTAGGTTTTAGATTGGCTAAGTCACTTCATGTTGCATATGCATAAATGTATTTATTCGTATATGGTTGAGTTTAATGTGTTTCCATATGGATGTTGCATTTATATATGAATGATTGTGCACTCATGTAGAATCATGAATAGGAAAATTTGCATACATAATGGATTCATGGCACTTACAAAATTTGCATTAAGGAGGTCAACTGAATCAGTAGACCGACTGATTTTGCATTAGATAAGTACATGTACACACACTTCGCATATGATCATGAAGCATTAGAAGTCTTTTAAGGACAATGGATGCTCATGTTTGATGGATGAGTAGATGGATGTTTGGATGTTAGGATGTACATTCTTCCTGAACTTGAAGATTTCGAGGAAGAAATCCTTTTAAGTGGGGGAGAATGTAACACCCCGTGTATTCTTTAACAATGAAATTCACAAATTAAAATATAATTAATTTCAAATCAAAGAATTAAGGGAAACGGGATACGCCATTGCGTTCGTCTCGGAATTCTGCTTGGGATAGAGTCCGACTTTGCGTAAAACGGACTACGTATAGAGAAGATATGGCCTCCGTAAGTTTCAGAATTCAGTTTAAAATTCAAACAGACCAAAACAGCTTAGAAAACAAGTTTAAAATTCAAAACTCGGGCCGGATTGGCCAGGGCGGGATTTTCCCACCCAAGACACCCAGGTCGACTGGGTAGTCGACCTGGGGCACCCAGGTCGACTACATAGTCGACCTGGGGGTCGACTGGGGGGTCGACCTGGCCCCTGAGCCAGGTCGAACCCAGCCACCCTGGCTGGCCTAGTCTGTGTTTGGTCGATTTTATGAGCCTTGCCTTGTCACTACGGCTAGGTGTCAGCTCCTGGTTGGTCTCTCCTTCAATCGAACGGCTATTATTAAACCAAGCTCCATCGACGGTCCAAATCAACTCACAAACTCTATAAAAAGGACCTAAGACTCACCCTAATTCACACAAACAAAAATGGAGATGAGACCGTCATGCTGCTGAGGAAAGACTAGGAACAGCCATCAGAAATTGACAGACAATTAGGAGATAATTCGAAAGCTTAAAGCAACGTTAATTAAATCAAAACAACGCCTACAACAAAGGATAGCATCTCCAAATTCAGAATTCAGATTCCTGAATTGAAGATTCGTCATACGTTCTAAGTAGAGTGCTATTCCGATGTGAATAAGTAATTGTGTTTTAATTTGTATAAAGTGAGAAATGGAATTGTGGCGATAATAATCTATATTTTTATGTTGCTTTGGTTCTAAACGATTTGAAAATGTTGTGGTATACGATTGGTTATTTGCAAATATGTGATTTATGTTGGAAGTTAACAACCATATGTTGTAGTATTTTATTTGGAATTCATGCAAGTATATATTCATGTTAACAACCATAGGTTGTGGTATTTTATTTTGGATTCATGCAAGTATATGATTCACTATTATGCCAATATGATGTACATACTTTTATGATCACTTTTAAAGCGTAATTGGATTCGACTAAGTACTATGGTTTATGTTGAAATTGGCAAATCATACTTTGGTATTAGAGAAAAAAGTAAACATTTTATGAACATGACTAAACTATGTTTGGTGGTACGCCTAGTTGAAACCATGCTTTAGGCCTATGTTGTTATAAAAAAATCATATGGTGATATATGCAACACTAAGTTAGATTTACATTCCAATTGCAAGTTTACATGAATGGATTAAAAACCATGATTCATGTTTAGGTATGTTTATGCTATGATTATTAGAATAGAATGATTCATGTTTACGTATGTCTATGCCATGACTATATGCTATTACCATGCAAGTTCACATATGCCTAATTCTTATTAATTGGATCGTTATGTTGCAAGTTCATGCGCTCACACTCCCCTTTTTATGTCACTTAGAATAATTAAACACCATGTTATAAGCCTCCCCTTTTTCATGTGGCTAAGTTGGGTTTAAATGTTAAATCCAACATATGTTATATTTTAGTAAACGTATAAAACGGGGGTAATGACGATGGGGTTAAAACATAGAACATATGTGTTGGCATGTTTGACGCATGCCAACAACCATGAAAAACAATTAAGTGGCATAAATAATTTTTTACCCAATAAAGATGAATTTGAATAATGGGCCGCAAATATTTACATATAAAAAGAAAAGTGACAAATATGTAAATGTAGAAAATACGATGTGTTTAACCCGAGGTTGGATTGAGTTATGATGTAAACCTACCCGGAACCGCCCGGCTGTCCAGTAGTCACAACAATACCTATCCAATGTGGGTGGTTAAACACGGAGCCCAATAAGGACCCGAGGTTAGACTGAGTTGTGGCGTAAGACTGCCGTCACCCTACCGGCAACAGGCAGCCACAATAATACCTGTCTAATGTGAGAGGTCAAGGCTTTAATAAGACAATTAAGGCTGAGTCAGGATTGATAGGATTAAGTAAATTAAATTAATACTTAATCAGAATGGAACATGCTAAACTATACAGACTGATTGGGGGTTAGGTTTACAAAACACTTAACCAACTTAGCATGTTGGCTAGAAATAGAAAACCTAGTAGCGGGGGACCCTTTTCAGCAGTAACCCTACAAGGTGTATCAGGATACCCTGAACTAGGCAGGGTGGGGCACGATTACTGGGCTGACTGTAAGAGGTCAAATCGACGGCGGTGGTGCAGCAGTGTAGGTTCTAACGGGGTGCGGGCGTGCACACACTCCGATGCAGAAAAATAAGGCACTGGGCACCAGTAGCATACATATGCATTCTAGGATTGTGTCGGGCCGCCGCCATGGGACTTGATACACCCCATGGTGTGATCAGCATAGGTAACTACAACATAGGGGGCCGTAAGACACATGTAACTATGCGAGTAGGAGCCGATCAATAGAAACGAATCACTTCACCCTGATTATGGGGTGCCTGTTGGGAACCAGTTTATATGGATGCAGAGATTAATATGGGATACGATAGTATATTCGACTCTAGACAACTTAACTTAGTTTATGGTGCTTTCCCATTTCCAGTTTACACTTATCATACCCAGTTCTTTATTCATAGACTGAATAGTCCTAGACTTACTCAGGCTTTAGGTCTGACTCTACTTTTCTTTCGTCTTCTTTTCTTTCGTTTCCCCCCCCCCCCCCAGGTCCACAGGGAGGGAATACCGCAGCTTGACCAGCTTTCACATCCAGATTGAAGAGAAAGAATGTATTACTTGGATCTTTTTCGTTTTGGACTATGGCTTTGATCAGCAATTATGGGACTTATGCAGTTTATTTATGTTTTGTTTATGCTTCTTTAAATAATGTAATCAAGACAGTTATGAAGATGTTATGTTTTTGGAAGTATTGTAAGACAAATTATGACATGGTTTGTGTAACACGTATTTTGTTGAAATAAAAGTTGTTGTTGTTTTCCGTTGTTCAAAAATATGTGTTCTTATATCTGTCTTGTATATCTGTGACTTATACCTATAAACCTCCACCAAAATTAGGGCATTCCCTTTGAGAGTGACCCTAACGGATGTAGGGTGTTTCATTTGCAAAATTCCCATTTTTAAGGCGTATATATTTAATATTAAAAATACAAATAAATATGAATAATATCCGAAACTCGAAATATATAAGTGTTTAAACTTTTTTAATGCATAAACATCATTTTAAACTCAACGGAAGTGGTTTCGAGTCCCAATTCATTCGTATGTAAAAAGTAGCGTTTTGGGTCCTATATATTATATATATATAAATTCCATAGCGTTTTTCTGAGATTTTGAATTGGACATAACTTCTGATTCCCGCTATGAAATTTCAATTTTTCGGATTCATTGGAAAGATATTTTTAAATAGATTCTAATATTTTTGGTTTCGCTAACATCCGATTTACTTTGCATCATGTAGAGTGAGTCAAAGTTAAAATTCAAATTTTAAAACTACCGCGCTATTTCTAACTCCTTTTATAATTTAAATAAAAAATTTTCGTTTTAACTTCGATTAAAATAAATTTATAGTCGTTATTATATAAAATAAATTATTTTAAATATTAAAGACCCATTAAAATGAATAAAATAAAAATTTTAAATTCGGCCCAAAATTCCGGGTCGTTACATCGATAGAATCGGATTTACATGTGTAACTTTCTTTAGAATAATCTATGTTCGAATAACATTCCGAACTTTGAATTAAACTCACCGTTTCTGGTTCACACACATTTCTAAATTCAATTTTGAATTACCACCAATTTCCTTTGATCACCATTTCAATCTGCAAAACGTTTCCCTTTAAATCATTATTCACTTTGAAATGTGAATACTGTTCCTTTATGCAAAATTATGTTCGTTATATTAATCAAATTTGGTTTTTCTTTTTAAATACCATCGTAGGTTCACATCTTGTTTATCGAGTTATTTATAAATTTGTACTCATATTCCACTTTATAAACTTTGTTTATAAGTAAACTCCTTGTTAACTTTATTTTAAGTTTATAACTTAAATCTCGACTTCAAATTTGATTTAAATTAGTAGTTTCAAACCACATATCGACTACCTTATAAGATTCTAAATTTTAAAATATATAGTTTCTAAAAAAATAGTTCCTTTTATAACATTCGACGTTGTCGAATTCTGTTTCAAATCCCTATGAATTTATTTCACTTCTATTTCATTTTGAACATTGAAATACTTTCATCGTTTTACCTGTGGAACGGTTCACCGTTTCCCTTATATTATTCATTCTTGTATTTCCAAATTAACTTAATGGTAATAATTATTCCTCTTTATTACTAGTCATTGGTTATAAGTCAAACTACTTGTTTTAATATAGTTTAAAACAAGTTATTATAATTTAGTCCATTCGAAATTCAATTATTATTTAAAATAAAGACTTTTCCCTTTTAAAACCCATACTCCTTTCCAATATATTCGAATATATTTCATGGTATTTTAATACCAATTATTTCAGGTTAATATTGTTCAAACACCCAAAACTCACAATAACCAACCATAGGTTATTCATCTCATCATATAATGCTATTTGTGAAAACAATAATATAATTTGTTGAGGAATCCAGTTGGATCCCTCCAACCTGTTTCCCTGCATCAACAGATGTTAATTAGCAGAAATAACTTTTTATTCATGTTAATATGAAACATTAGAATCAATATTTAAACAACAGTTTATAACGGTATCTAAAATTTCAACCAATAAATTAACAAATCGTCCAATCAACCATCACACACAATATTTAATCATTTTTATCAATAATAAATAATGTTTATAAAATTATAAAACTAGGAAGAATTAGTGAGTTTACTCACCTTGGTCGTTAATCGTTAAATAACGATTAGCATTCGTTGATTATACCCGACGTTCTATTCTGCCTACAATTCAAACGAATTCCAAATTGCTCCAGACCAGTTCCATGGTGTAGCCCGCATCTATGTGAGTCCAATGTGACAGACGGTTTGTTAAACTGATAACATATGCATGAAATATTTGATTTATAAGTTAAAACATGTATTTAAACTAAATAAAAACTTAAATATTTAGTGTTTGGGCCTAACCCCCCTTTTAGTCGGCCTAAATGCCATGTGCAGCGACCCAAAAATGTTTTCTTCTTCCTCAGTTACAAACCTCCAACCTGCATACTTTCCATGACAGCTTCTTGCTTCAGCTCCTTCATTTCTCAATAAAAATTTTAACTAAAATTACCAAATTTCTTGTCATCAAAATCCATCCCATACTCGACCAATATCAAGCAACTCGCGATATTCTTCCCAACCATGATGAGCAGACCTTCCACCTTTCATGTTATTTTATTTCTTATATATATTTTCAAAAAGCATTCTTACCACGTCCTTGAAGTTGCAGTACCCACTACTGCTCGTTCTTCTTTCCACCGCATTTTGGACAAAGAAATATGCTCCTCTCTTTCTAGTAGAAACAAGTACCGCATGTTCCTTGACTCACGTTTTAAACTGAGCCCAATACTTTCCAATGTGCAAACGCACGTATGTTCTTCCCCCAAAATAACAGTATATTCGTCCCTTTATTTTTTTTAATTTTTTTTCGAATACCAGTTCCTTCCTTGTACGCAACTCGGAACAACAATGAACCCCTTTGCCTCTTCTCCGATCACCCATACCTGCCGTCAACACCCCCAGCAGATCTCCGCTGCATCCAAGAAATGTTTTAATGCAGGAAGATTTACACCAGCAGTGGAGGTAGCCTATTTGTTTATATCTATGTTTTAAGTAGCATTGAATTCGAAACAGAAAATTAAAGCGATGAAGAAGAGAATGGATAGTCTGCATGCATGAATACCCTGAAGCGATAGAGAGTGAAGGAGGCTCCAGTATTTATAGAGTATAACTCCTTGGCTCTCAAGTAAAAAGGTACAATCTAGTTGCTGTAGGCGTTGAAAACTCACCAGAGTAGCTGTGCGTGAACTGCTTCCTTTGTTTGCAAGTTTTAGCTGTGTAATGGAGAGATTTTTTGTTTTAGATTTATTTAATCATGATCTTTGTAGGGTGCAAACTTTTAAGCTTCAGCACATGCATGTGTTAATAGATGGGACGCCACATGTAAATGAGCTGTTATTGGAGTTGTAAACAACAGGTTAGCAAGAAAAGCTCCAATCGTAACGCCAACAGGTAGGAAGAATATTTCTTATTTCAAATTGGTGTAAGATGATTCATTTTGTAATTGGGGAAACATTGTTTTGGAGTGGTACACACCAATAGAGTAACTAAGAATCTTCCCTAGTCCTGTGCTTTGATTTACTGGGTGTGGTCATGAAAGAAATTACACTGTTGCCTTGTTGCTTTGGTATGAAGCAACAAGAGAAATAGGTTAGCAGTCCTATTTTCTTTAGTCTGCTGTTTGTATAAATAGTGTCTTCCAATTGGTACCCTAAACAGCAACTTCATAGTGTAGGCGCAAGTTTCACAGCTTGGTGTAGGCTGATGTGCAAACGTGGGTAGGCCGGCTTCGAGTTTAAGTAAAATAAACGTGGGTGCAGTAGGGCGATTTGATGGATGATGACAATGCCTTTTTCTAGTATGCCCTTGCAATGTCTATGAATGAGATTTCGGCTACTACTAATGCCTACATACACCTAATGTGTCCTTACTGCAACTTCTAGGCTAAGCAATTTGCACTTTATTGCTAAGTAATTTTAGAAGTACATGGACATCATAGATAAGCAAAATTTCTTCACGGTAGGTAAAATATAGGACATTTCAGAAATGGGTACATGCAGGGGAGAGTATTATGCATTAAGTGATGATAAGAGTGAGCATTGCAGATCATTACATGGATATAGCGGTGCCTTATTATCATGCACGAAAAAGAGAATTGTCTGCCATATTAAGATACGGTGTAGCAGGGTGCATTGGAAGGAATGAGTTTATATCTCTTTATCTAAGTTTAAAATATTTTAGCACTTATTATTTAAAATTTTGGTAATTGTACTGAACGCTATCGACACAAATAAAAATACCGTCGTGTCGAGTACTATGCCAGGATCCAAAAAATATAATAATATAGACTAGATAGCTTATTCTGTGAAACCCCAAAATATTTATATAGGGTGCAAAATACTCCAAATAAAAAGTTGCGTATTTGATGAATTAAAAACTTCAATAAAATTCTAAAAATTAAATTAACACTACGTCTCAAAAGAATCTTTTCTCAATTCGAAACCAGCATGCAGTTATTTCAAATAAACTATTACGGTCGATGAACGATTCTATGGCGATTATTTGAAAATTTGATTTGGACATATCTTGCAATCTATACGAAGAAATCTCCCTTTTCCACTTTCGTTAGAAAAATATAGTTCAACAGATTTGAACGTATCTTATTTCGAAGAAATCTGACTAATAACGGATCCTGTACACTCAGTTGAAATTCATAACGTTAAATTACGAACTGCCGCGATATTACGGGCTCGATTATATTTAATATATATTTTTATATGTTCAACTTCGTTTTTAATTCATATATAAATCCACTTATATTATGAATTCAATATTTAAACTGATTTAAATATTCAAATACAAACCGATAAAAATGCGGGACTTTACATTCCTCCCCCCTTAAAATAATTTCGTCCCCGAAATTACTAAGTTGGAAAATACTGCAAACTAGATAAATTATTTGTTTTATATTTTACTTCAATTTCAACCGAATCAATTAATTTCGATTAATATATTAATTCCTTATTAATGAATATTACGAAAATTTACTATCTCTTTAAATTCCCAGGAAATTTCGCCAGCACCTCTTTTTCATGGCTCAATCGGTATAACTACAGTTTGCTTCTCTGGGCCCTCTCCAATCCAAAGAAATAAACAGCCAAGCGACTTTCCAAAAATAGTTCATAATCTCATACTCGAATATATGGTAAACTTGTACCTTTTTGTTGGCATTTAAATCGATCTCTGCCATTTGCTATCATTTTAACATATATCGGTTGATCTCCCATCAATCCATTTTCAAACCAATCTTTCTCTTTTACTAAGCCAAATTTCTATTTCAACTCCAATTCCATTTACTGATTTATTTCTCAAATCAGTTATCTTCATCTCCAAATTCAAAATTCGATTCTTATTCTCAAAGAATCAATTCATTTTAATAACTTGAATCTCCAATATTTTTCTTTTACAATTCCCATTTTGGATCATTCCAAATTTAGTCCAATTTTGTTTATCTTAGTTTAAGTTCCACTTTTACAACTTTAACTCCATAAGTTAAATCTTTATTTCAGAATTCAAATTCCTGGGATTTATTTCAAATCAGTTTGAAATCATATATTATTGAAAACATTTGAATTTCTGACAATTTGTTTCCTTACAATAATTCAAAACAAAATCTTTGGTAGTAATCTATCACTTAGAAACTCGAAAATGAACACTGATAATGCGGCCGTCACCATCAGAATTTATTTTCTAGTGGTCAAAGTGAGTTCAATACTATATTACTTTCCAAAACTCATTTAAAAACTCTTCCATTTTGAATTTTCTTCAAAATATCTTTCACAACACTTGGAAATAAATTTCAAATCTCCCAGGATTTTAAAATTCCTATATATTTAATCCAAACATTATTTCCAACTCTTTTCCAAGTTTCTAAAGTTTTATTTCAATTCTGGGTCTAAATTCAGTTCATCTGATTTTGCATATTATACTTATATAATATTTCGATTTGTTTATTTATATAACCAACTCAATTATAAATCTTATTCGATCATAATAACGATCAACACATCTAATATTCTACAATAATCTCAAGATATATATACTTTTATATCAAAATATAGTTCGGGTAAAATTATTTTATTTACCCATCTTTTGAAACAATACTGTGTCGAAATACTTTGTTCAAGAGTTTAGAAACACCTATCAACACAGTTTGCATTACTGTTTCGACCAGAATTCATAAACCACTCGACTGACTAGTCAACACAATATAAAACAGTTTTTATATTAATTTACAAATACGCACTCATATATATACACTCAAAATCAAGTAAGGTATTACTAACCTTATCTCTATCGAGTTACGCCACAGAGCCAAGGTAATAACTTAACCTCCTGCTCTGATACCGCTGTAACGACCACGAGGATTTTCGACCCTGAAAATCGACACAAACCACGATGTCGACTAATCAGACATCGAAAACACCGGATCATTTAGAGAAAGAAGTAAGAGGGTGAGAACAGAATGAAAGAAAACTAGAATAGAAGAAGAACAAGATAACTGAATTGAATCAGAGTAAATACGAATCTCACAGCGGAATGAATAAAATATATTATAACATAACTTTGAAATACAAAACTGTATTTGTACTTACATTTCATCATCAGAGTGCATAACACATTAACACAGCGGAAACAAACTCTATATATACTAATGTTGAAGCCTCCTGCTCTAAGGTTCTCCAAGGGTATCTGAAAAATCCTAACTACTTGACTGCCCGTACAAATTTGGGCACCCAAGAGTTTAGGACAACAAACAAAATAAACTCTGGGTCAGCCATAGGACTGGTGTGAGTAAATTTCAACCATTCAGTTTAACTTTTCAGAATCCTTTTCAAAAGGAAAGATAATCGTAAGACCAATCCATACATAAATACGGATGGTTTTTATCCTACGATAACCCGAAACATTTTCAAAATAAATACTTATATGATATTATAATATTGTCTAATCACAAGCAAATAACAATCTAGCTAAACGCTTGCATCACACACTCCACATATATAGTATACAATCAAAAACCGCGGCGCTTATTGGAGATTGGATTCCAACTATGACACGGTATGGGACCACCTGCCGATAGTGTATCTCTAGAGGCGAATAGACTGGGTTCAACAAGAACGCCTTGCAACCCGGCCCACATATGACCGACGACTCATTTCTCTTGAGTGTATCGAATATATTGTCACCTACAGTTTCTAGCACCATAACCTTTCTCGGGAGATACAGAAGCGAAAAGAAGTAATAAATATGAATATTCTCTAGACGGTGACAGTACCACCTAATGGGGGCGACCCACATAGCCATGCTGCCTGCCCGATTTTTAACATTTCCCGGTTGATGAGGCTTGAGGTCATAACGTATCCTCTTGACATATCACACCACCATTTACTTTGAACGTCACATCGTTATACCCGCCAAATCACAAATTGGTTTACTCAAAAATACCACGGGTATAAAGCTAACAGAAACGAATTTCTCCGCCACCAAACGTAAGTACGTTTGAAGAGATCAACTTGCGTGATCCATTAGATATACTCTGTCATACATTCATACATTTGCGTTGTCCTCGGACGGAAAAAACTGAAGGCACTACTCTGTAAATAGGATAGCCCTTGCATAACTCCATCTTCAATTATCTTCATCATATTTGATCGCAACGCTAACGTCCATATAGAGTGGTTTTCAGATAATAAATCTGATCCCGTTCTATCCATATTGACGATGGAAAAATGGTCAAAAACTTTGATAGTCGGTGATTTAACTATCAAAGAAAAATAGTTGTAAAAACAATGGTTGTATTTCCAAATGGAAATCTTACCGAGCAAATCATCAATCAACACTTATCTCCTTTAATTCAATTTATCATAAATTTATTCATTTCCCCATTCCTATATATTCGTAAATTCCTATTTTCTAAATTTAGAAAATCTACGTTATTAACATTGGAAAACATTCCATATCTACTCCCATTTTTTATTTTCTATATTAGAAACATTTATGATTCTTATTTGGAAAACATTTCTAAAACTCTTTTATTGATTTTAAACAGATGTTTAAATATAAGGTCAATATGCGAACTCGAACCATTTCACTCATTAACTAAATTCACTTAACCAACCTTCACCATCGAACCTTACCCATCCCTTAGTTAAAAACGAAGACAATCAAGTTGGGGTATAATTACCTCTCAGAGCTTAACTAAACAACATTTCTAAGCTCAAAATAGACAAAATTCATCTTATAAATCTTTAACAATCTTCCTTACGTAACTCTCGAATTCTATTTACGAATCCACTTCTTTTACAGATATTATTTGATTATAACGATAGTGTTATAATCCCATGCTCCCGAATTAACTTAAGTATATCTTTCCTTTATCCATTTGAATTAATTAATTTATTAAATAAATAAATTTAGATTATAACCAGATAGTTAATGGTACTTTCCTGAATTCGATAGAATCGAATTTCCAGGTATAACTTTTTTAGAATAATCTATAGTCGAATAACATCCCGAACTTTGAATTAAACTCACCATTTCTGGTTCACACACATTTCTAAATTCATTTTTGAATTACCACCAATTTCCTTTGATCACCATTTCACTCTGCAAAACGTTTCCCTTTAAATCATTATTTACTTTGAAATGTGAATATTGTTTCTTTATGGAAAATTGAGTTCGTTATATTAATCAAACTTGGTTTTTCTTTATAAATACCATCACAGGTTCACATCTTGTTTATCGAGTTATTTATAAATTCGTACTCATATTCCACTTTATGAACTTTGTTTATAAGTAAACTCCTTGTTAACTTTATATTAAGTTTATAACTTAAATCTCGACTTCAAATTTGATTTAAATTAGTAGTTTCAAACCACATACCGACTACCTTATAAGATTCTAAATTTTAAAATATATAGTTTCTAAAAAAAATAGTTCCTTTTATAACATTAGACGTTGTCGAATTCTGTTTACAAATCCCTATGGATTTATTTCACTTCTATTTCATTTTGAACATTGAAATACTTCCATCATTTTACCTGCGGAACGATTCACAGTCTCCCTTATATTATTCATTCTTGTATTTCCAAATTAACTTAATGGTAATAATTATTCGTCTTTATTACTACTCATTGGTTATAAGTCAAACTACTTGTTTTAATATAGTTTAAAACAAGTTATTATAATTTAGTCCATTCGAAATTCAATTATTATTTAAAATATGGACTTTCCCCTTTTAAAACCCATATTCCATTCCAATATATTCGAATATATTTCACGGTATTTTAATACCAATTATTCCAGGTTAGTATTGTTCAAACACCCCAAACACACAATAACCAACCATACATTATTCATCTCATCATATAATGCATTATATGAAAACAATAATATAATTTGTTGAGGAATCCAGTTGGATCCCTCCTACCTGTTTCCCTGTATCCACAGATGTTAATTAGCAGAAATAACTTTTTTTCATATTAATATGAAATATTAGAATCGATATTTAAACAATAGTTTATAACGGTATCTAAAATTTCAACCAATAAATTAGCAAATCATCCAATTAACCATCACACGCCATATTTAATCTGTTTTATCAATAATAAATAATGTTTATAAAATTATAAAACTAGGAAGAATTAGGGAATTTACTCACCTCGACCGGTAATCGTTAAATAACGGTTAGCGTTCGTTGATTATACCTGGCGTTCTATTCTGCCTTAAATTCAAATGAATTCCAAATTACTCCGGACCACATCCATGGTGTAGCCCGCGTCTATGTGATTCCAACGTGACAGGCGGTTTGTGAAACTGATAACATATGCATGAAATATTTGATTTATAAGTTAAAACATGTATTTAAACTAAATAAAAATTTAAATATTTAGTGTTTGGGCCTCACCCCCTTTTTAGTCGGCCCAAATGTCGTGTGCACCGATCCAAAAATGTTTTCTTCTTCCTCAGTTATAAACCTCCAACCTGCATACTTTCCATGACAGCTTCTTGCTTCAGCTCCTTCATTTCTAAATAAAATTTCTAACTAAAATTACCAAATTTCTTGTCATCAAAATCTCTCCCATACTCGACCAATATCAAGCAACTCGCGATATTCTTCCCACACGCGATGAGCAGACCTTCCACCTTTCATGTTATTTTCTTTCTTATATATTTTCAAAAAGTATTCTTACCACGTCCTTGAAGTTCCAGTACTCACTACTGCTCGTTCTTCTTTCCACCGCATTTCAGACAAAGAAATCTGCTCCTCTGTTTCTAGTAGAAACAAGTACCACAAGTTCCTTGACTCACGTTTTAAACTGAGCCCAATACTTTCCAATGTGAAAACGCACGTATGTTCTTCCCCCAAAATAACAGTATATTCGTCCCTTTATTTTTTTTAATTTTTTTTCGAATACCAGTTCCTTCCTTGTACGCAACTCGGAACAACAATGAACCCCTTTGCCTCTTCTCCGATCACCCATACCTGCCGTACAAGCTATAACAACATTGGCAAGTTTGTTTTAACTCTGACAATTTTTGAATACCAGTTCCATCCTTGTATGTTCTTCTCCGATCACCCATACAAGCTATAACAACATTGGCAAGTTTGTTTTAACTCTGACAATTCTTTTTGCACATTTAGCTTTAGCCTCATATTTGGTTAACCAGTCCATCCCAAGAATGATGTCAAATTCAGAAAAATCCATAACGATCAAACTAAAAGAAAACTGGTAACGAGAAAAGGAAATAAACACTCTACAATACACATCGAGAATAAGAGAACCTCCTATCGGATTACGAACTCTAACCGATTCCTTAAGGTTCCTTAGCTTTAACTTTAACTTCTTAATTGTATTGCTTGAAATAAAGCTTTGTGACATGCCTGTGTCGAACAATACTTTAACTGGAATATTTTTGACCGTAAGGTTCCCTTCCAAAACATGTGGCCTTTGCTGACTAGCTGAAGGGGCTGGAGCTTCTGCCACTTTATTGACTTTAACTTCTTTGGTCGCTTTCAAAAGTCGGCAATCTCCACTTATATGACCTGACTTATGGAAAGTATTGCATTCTTTGGTCTCTTGAGACTTCTTATTGGATTTAGATCCATCTTTTCTTTGTTTCTTTAGAGATCTGCAATTTATCGCCAAATCCCCTTGTCTATTGCAGTTGGAGCATGTGGCAGTCGTTAATGGGTTTTTCTCAGGTTTAACCCTTTTCTTATCAGCTTTTGGCTTCTTACTGGCCTCGGGCTCTGTACTTGCCTTAGGGCTATCAGTTTCAACCTTCCTTTTGCTGCTAGATTTGCTTTCTCCTTCATGTTCCAAACCATGTTGCTTGTCAATATACTCATAACGGTAAGCTGTTTGTATCATCTCAGATAAAGGAAGATTCACATGTGCAAGTACTCTACCTTCGAATTTCTTTTGAAGTCCTTTGATTAATCTCAGATTCTTCCTTATATGATCTCGAATTAGTTCTAGGGAAAAGGGAGAAAGTTCATTGAATTTATTCTGATATTCCTGGATGGTCATATCTCCTTGTTTCAGATTGTAAAACTCATTATATAGCCGCTCAGTTGCTTCTAGAGAATAAATCTTTCTTTGAAAATTTCTTTAAATCTATCCCAGGTAATATTACCTTCTGGATTTTCCTCAGTAATGGTTTCCCACCAGATTAGAGCTTCGTCTTTGAGTGGCCAAGATGCCAGTAATCTTTTCTGATCATCTCTCAACTTTAAGCCTTCAAAAATTCTCTTCGAAGAATGCATCCATGCTTGTGTTTCAATAACGGATTCTTTGTCCGAGAATGGTACTCCACCCAGATTTCGATACTTCATTACTAGAGCTTCTAGATCTGGTTCTGGTTGTGGGAGCATAATTGGCTCATTAGATTGGTGGACCATAGAATTACTTCTTCTATCTCTGCCATTCATTTTCTACTATGTATGCAAATAGCAGACAAATAGTCAGGCCATCAGAATAGATATTATAAAGCATAGAAACATATGTTTAAATGTAAATGAATCTATGTGGGTGTATTTTATTCTGCTATACTCATTCTAGGACATCACTAGTCCTATCTATGATGAGTTATTCGCCTTAGAATACTACTTATTCAATTTCTGACAAATTTGTTAATATGTTATATTCCGAGCAAAGTTTAACCAAAGCTTTGATACCAACTGTGATGACCCCAAACTCCCGTAGTACGAAAGCAAGGATAGTCATTGGAATATAACACATAAACAATAACATCAGAACATAAATATAGAATTATAGTAGATAAGGTATATCAAATTACACTGGAAATAATATATCATCAGAGTTACACGGCGTAATAGGATCATACTTAGTACATAATACAGTTTCAGCTAAATATAAAATGTCTGCAACGGAATCAAACATAATATACTAAATGAAGACTGAACAGCATAATAGAAATGGTAGGATCCATCTTAAGCTCCATAGCTATCCAGAATGAGTCTGCTAAAACCTGAATACAAGGCTGCCCGGGTGGAAAGAGGGCACCCGAGTTTTCAAAGTGAAACAAACTACGAGTCAGTCATGGGACTGGTATGAGAAATCTACGTAACCTGTTTAATAATAGGGCTAATCATAGGACCACACCACTAACGCGGAACGGGTTTACTCCATTGGATTGCCGGTGCATAAATAAAGTAAATCGTCCAACAATGCAAACTTTTTAGAAAAATGAAACCATTATAAGACTCAAGTCACATCACACAATGCAACACAAACCGGAGGATAGAGTTTTACCTTATAATGGTCAAAAATGCTTGATACAATAAAACGGATCTGATATTATTATTAGTGTATATATGTTTCAAAAACATTTCAATCATAATGTATCAATCATAGACGGCATAGCTACCACATACTATGTCGCCAAATGTAGGTTTATAATCAAAACCATTTGGGGTCGTATTGGAAGTTGGACTTTCATCATGAACCAACGCAAGAGATCATCCTTACCGAATTTGTGACTCTCTTGCCCGAGTCTCAGGATACAGGCGCAACTGCACCTAGGAGTGCCAGGCCAGTCCACAAATATGTTATTGGATTGGTTATGCCTGAGCAATATGTTTCCCCGTCCTATGGAGCGTAAATAAAGAGCCACTAGGGACTCAAATCCGAAGTACCTTGCTTTCCATCATCCACATAAGTAAAAATGCCTAGCCTCCATACCATGACACCACTTCTAGCTAGAAAGAAACGCATGTTCTCCTTGGGGTCCTTCTCCCGTTTCTGGTCCATACTGGGGTGTGAGGCTCGCGAAGTAATACTACACACAAAGCTATGCTAAATAAAGTTGTGCTTTGATCATCAACCACAAGGCTCTTCCTTTCAACAATAATCCCTGATCATTTGCTTCTTGGCATGCCACACTGACAATTCACGCCATGCGACTGATGTCTACCAATATATAACCTCTGGGATTGTACGTCTTAGAGAAGGGTTTAAGCAAGAGAATAAATTCTCTGCCACCAAACAGATATATTAAATGGAAATCAATCAGCACAGAATAAAATCCAATGTTAGACATACATCCATTTACAAGTCCATTCTGGGTCTGAACGAAACCGGAGACACCTTATCCCTCGTTCCATATGTCCGGTACAGAAGAGAGGCTCTCGCATATCTGGATGATCAACAAGTACGTCCGGACAACTACCACTGTAACTCTTTCAAGGCAGCAACTCCAATCAAAGGCATCGGTAGTCATACATTCGATGTGTAGATCGCCAGTCTTCAATCACCGTCTTCAAATCTTTAACTTCCAGTCATCGTATAATTATTTGAAATGAGATTTAACTTGGCCTTTTCAATTAATTCACGAATATATATGATTCAAATAAATTCTTTTCATTCCATATCATTTATAATATTTTATAATGATTTATCGCTATTTTTATTTATATAAAAATATCCATTTTTAATTAAACGATGCTTCAGGTCATTACACGGCCCTGGCGTTGTTTTCATCAAAATTTGATTTACACAATTCACAAAATCTAACCGCTGGATCTTAGCTAATTTTATGTCATTAGAAAGATGTTTCCAAAGCGAACCCAACGATTCCAATTTTGAGAAAATCCGATGATCGGATATCTCGGTATAATCGTTTAAAGTTACGATTTCAAATCGCTAACTGCAGCTACGCGATTCATTTTATTCTAATATATATATATATATATATATATATATATATATATATATATAAATTAATTCATTCGAGGATTTCAAATCGTTTTCTCTCTACCATATAATTAACTTCATTTTAATGAATCATAATTTCATTAAAATGTATTTTTTTTATGTTTTCAACATTTTTATCGAAATATGAATATTTTAAATGAATCAGACTTCCATTTGAAAATGTAATTTTGAATGTTAAACACACTTCCATTTCAATATTGATTCTTTTATATGAAATCATATATTACATTAAAAATGTAATTTTTTATTCCATAAACATTTTCATTTCAACATTGATTTCTTTTATATGAAATCATATATTACTTTAAAAATGTAATTTTTAATGTCATAAACATTTCCATTTCAACATTGATTTCTTGTCTATGAAATCACATATTATATTAAAAATGAAATTTTAATGTTAAAACATTCTTTTTCCAACATTGAATCTTTTATATGAAATCATACTAACATTAAAAATGTAATTTTAATGTTAATACATTTTATTCAAACTTGAATGTCTCAATGTTTCACTCTTACATAAAAATGTGATTTTTATGTTAACACCATTTTATTCAAAACTTGAATATTTTAACGATTCTATCTTACATTAAAAAGAAAATGTAATCTTTTTAATCATTCATATATTACATTAAAAATGTAATATTTAGTTAATCTTTTATTACATTGAAAAATGTAATCTTTTTATTTATTCTTGTATTATTTGAAAAATGTAATCTTTTTCTTCATCCTTTTTTTTTGAAAATGGGTTCTTTATTAATAATGGAAAAGAACCGATATAGAGAGATCTGCCTCCTTTAAAAACCTTACCAGCGTAGTAAGGAAAAAGAGTCCAGCAACCTCTATTATACAACTCAAAGACAGTATATGTTCACACTATACACGGTACAAAAAAACAAAGTAGACCATTTTTTTTCTTCATTCTTGTATTACATTGAAAAATGTAATCTTTTTCTTCATATTTGTATTACATGAAAAAGGTAATCTTTTCCATCATTCTTGTATTACATGAAAAATGTAATCTTTTTCTTCGTTCTTGTATTACTTGAAAAATGTAATATTTTCCTCCATTCTTGTATTACATGAAAAATGTAATCTTTTCCTTCATTCTTGTATTACATGAAAAATGTAATCTTTTTCTTCATTCTTGTATTACATGAAAAATGTAATCTATTTTTTTTCTAATGTTCTCATTTACCTTTGAAATGTAAATTTCAAAGCAAACACATTTTTAATAACAGTGGTCATTTTTAATGTTTCATTTACAATAAAAATGTAAATTTCAAAGCAAATACATTTTATATAACAATGGTCATTTTTATTGTGTCATTTACAATAAAATTGTAAATTTCAAAGTAAATACATTTTTATCTAACAATGGTCATTTTTAATGTTTCATTCATAATAAAAATGTAAATTTCAAAGTAAATACATTTTTATATAACAGTGGTCATTTTTAATGTTTCGTTTATAATAAAAATGTAAATTTCAAAGTAAATACATTTTTATATTACAATGTTCATTTTTAATGTTTTATTTACATTAAAAATGTAAAATCCAATATAAATACATTTTTATATCACAGTGTTTATTTTTAACGTTTTATTTACATTAAAAAGGTAAAATCCAATGTAAATGCATTTTTATATCACAATGTTTATTTTTAATGTTTTATTTACATTAAAAATGTAAAATCCAATGTAAATACATTTTTATATCACAAATGACCATTTTTGACTTACTACAAAAATATGAATTTTAGGTTGACATATAATGATCATTTTCATACTCATATATATATATAAATCTAATTTTCATATTATTCGCACAATTTTATATAACATCATGAATATTTTATAACATAAGAATATTTCAGAAAATTTCGGCAGCATAACGGTAGGGTAATTAAAACCGGCACTATCCCAAGTAAGTCTCCTCGCACTAATTAGGCCTTGTGGCAATACAAGATGTAACAACCCGGAAAACCTGAGCCAATTTAAATTTTTTAATTTGGCTATTTTAATGAATTTAAAATATTTAAAATATTTAAAATAAATATTTTAAATAATAACGACGAAAAGTAAGTTTGAATCGACGTTTGAAAATGAATATAATTATTTCTAATTACAAACAAGGCCTGAAATGGCGTGGTAGTTTCAAAATTTGAAATCTAACTTTGACTGACCGTACCTGGAGCAAAACAAAACGGATTTTTGTGAAACAAAAAATATTTAAATCTGTTAGTGAATATCTTTCTAACGAATCTGAAAAATCGAAGTTTCGTAGCGGGAAGCAAAAGTTATGGCCAAATGAATTTTCGGAAAGGTCGCTATAGAGTTTATATAGTAGCCCGTGAAAATGGCCATTTGCAAACGACCTCAGAATTCGACGAAACCACTTTTGTTGGATCCGGGATGTCAAATTATTGTTAGGTTTCAAATTTCATAATTTTTGAAGTTAGTATGTGAGCGTGGCAAAGGAAAATGTGTTTGGTCGATTTTTGTTAAATTGGATCGACCAGAAAAGGGCCATTTTTCAAACTATCTCAGAATTCGATGAAACTAGTTTTGTCGGGACTGTATCGTCCAAACATAGCTGGATTCATTTTTCTAGAATTTTTAGAATCAGTATGTGGCCCCGGCAAATTGAAATGTACGTTCAAATTAAATATTGAATGTTTTATATTTTAATTTGAATAGAAACTGACTGAAATAGTCGAATGGGACTACGAAACATATCCCATTGTGATCGTAATGGGGGTATATAGGTAGGGACGACACTCGTTGGGTTTGAATTGAAGTTCGTAGGAGATAAGGGGTATTTTAGAAATTTAAAAATATATAAATAAATAGAAAAATCCTATTGGCTCATTCATTTTCTCTCTCCCCGATATACCTTCGACCGACGACGGAAATCATTCAAATCCTTTCCTCCTCGATTCCTCTCAATCCGCTCAAAATTAAACCTCCATCCTATTGAGGATTTTGTAGAGCTAGTCAAGATCTTCAAATCCATAGCAAGTTTGGATTTTTTCATTGAGTAATTTGGGAGATCCACTACCGTGAACATCCGACGTTCAGGCCGCCACTAAGAGCCACCAAGGCTGTCGAGTTCATCTGGATGGGACCCCCCTAGCGCGCCTCTCCTTGCTCTTCCTCGTGGTGAAGGCCGATCGACGTATCGTTGCACGAATTTCACGATAAACTAAAATCTAGTTTCGAAGATTTTCAGAGAGGTACGGCCTGTTTTATTTTAAACAATTTATAACACTTCTAAACGCTACGGTTTATGATTTCACTGTAAAAATCATATCTTTTTCGTTTTTTGACGAAATTTAGTGAAACAAGAGATAGTGGACTCGTGCGGACGTCTTCTACATTCTAGAAGAGACCGGATATTTTTCTGAGCCTTCTGCTATTTTTGGCGGAGTGGAAAGCAATGTGAGATTTCTGAATTATAAACGATATGGAAATGAGAATGTATAAATCGTACAGTCGATGTATGAGTTATATAAGCGTTGTACACCTCATGTATAAGCGTTGTATAAGTTGTACGTTCGATGTATAAGTAATATATGCGTTGTAAAAATTATATATATGCGTTGAAATAAATTGAAATGATTTTGAAGGAAGTGAAATATACTTATATAATATATATATATATATATATACGCCCCTGGTGCATAAACCATGGATGATATTTACTGGTTGTGATTGGTGTGATAAATTGGTTGATAGCGATTGGTTGATTAGAATTGTTTGTGGTTGAAATTGATTGATTGTGGTTGAAAATTATTTGGTCGAAACCACATAGGATTAGTTTGTGGAAAAGAAAAAAAATAAACATGCCGCCTGCGTGCGAACTAGATAAATGAAATCCCCATTGTCAAAAGCTGTGAGGCTTTAAGGTAGAGCGAGAAGCCGTACTAGGGACGGTCCCAGTTTTAACTACCCTGTCGTTATGCTACCGAAATTTTCAATAATATTCATGTGTTAGAATTATTTTCATGTGTTGAAACTATATTCGTGTGTTGAATAGAAATTCTTGTTTTGAATAGAAATTTATGTGTTGAACGACATTCATGTTTTGAAATAGATTGTTTTATAATAAAAATCATGTTTTTATCATCTATATGAACTATATAGAATAGTCGTATTTTGAAATAATTTTTTTTATAATAAAAATCATATTTTTCTCATCTATATAAACTATATAAAATAGTCAAGTTTTGAAATAAATTGTTTTATAATAAAAATCATATTTTTATCATCTATATGAACTATGAAAAATACTCATGTTTTCAAAATAAATTGTTTTACAATAAAAATCACATTTTTATTATATACAAGAATTGTTAAAAATAGTGAAGGGTTGAAATAAATGTCTGTTGAATAAAATTATCATTTTTATCAAAGGTATGCAAAGAATATGGTTATGAAATCGAAAAATAGATTATATATATATATATATAATTAAAATATATCGAATAACGAAGCTGCAATTCATCTTTTGAAACCGTGATTTCAAACAATTAGTGCGGGAGATCCGACCGTCGGATTTTCCCGAAACCAAAACCGTTGGGTTCGCCTTGGAAATATCTTTCCAACAACACCCACTTTGTGAAGATCCAACGGTTGGATTGTCTGGAATGTTTAAATCAAATCTGAAAATAAACAGCACTAGAATTGATTATATTTATATACATATATAAATATAATTAAAATAAATCGAATAACGACGTTGCAGTTCGTATTTTGAAATCGAAACTTCAAACGAGTGTACCGGGAGATCCGACCGTCGGATTTTCCCAAAACTGAAACCGTTGGATTTGTTTTCAAAAGATCTTTCTAATGATATAAAATTTGTGAAGATCCAACGGTTAGATTTTCAAATATGTGTAAATCAAATCTGAAGAAAAACAGCGCCACGACCGTGTTATGGCCTGAAGCGTCGTTTGAATGAATTTGCTATTTTTACATGAATAAAAATAGCGAGAAATCGTTATAAAATAGTATAAAAGATATGGAATGGAAAATAAACCGAATTTCCCTGGTTTATTAGATGTTTGATGGTTGAATGTGTTTGGCGTGAAAATTACATTTAATAACAGAATTGTTGTTGTCGAATAATTTAACCATTGAAATGAATTGATTTAAATTCTAAATATATGTGAATTATTTGAAAAGGCCGAGTTAAATCTCATTTCAAATAATTGATCGGCATTGAGAAGTCAATGATGAAGGTGGTGGTTTAAGACCGGAGATCTTCACCTCGGTTGGATGATAAATGATGTCCTGATTGGGAGGCATCCCGAAATATGGATAATGAGTGGTGATCGTCCAGACGTACGTGGAGATCTATGGATTTGCAAGGTATATAGTGCCTCCGGTTTCGTTCAGACCTAGAATGAACTTATTAATGGACTGTGTGTCTGACATTGGATTTTTTCTGTGTTGATTGATCTCTATTAAATATATATCTGTTTGGCGGCGGAGAATTTATTCTCTTACTTAACGCCCTTCTCTGAGACGTACAAGCTCAGAGTTTATATATCGATAGAAATCAGTCGCATAGCGTGAATTGCCTGTGTGGCACGCCTAAGTGGCAGATGATCAAGGCTTCTATTGAAAATCAAAGTCTTGTGGTTGATGATCAAAGCACGGCCTGTGTGGCATAGCTTTGTGTATAACGTGAATTCGCGAGCCTCACACCCCGGTACGGACCAGAAACGGGAGAGTACCTCAGGGAGGGCATGCGTTTCTGAAACGACCCGAAACTTCCCCGTAAAGGAAAGCGTCGGATAGTTCGAGAACAAACCACAACAGAACTCATATAAAAGAACATTTCATTGTATATTACAACAATGCATCAGATTACAAGAATATACAGAGTATGAACAAATAAATACCACACAGAAATATCAGAGATTTAAATTACATTTAAATACATAGCAGCGGAAAATAATATAATACACAACTAGAAGTAGATATACGGATACAAAGCTTTCCGGATATCATTCCAGCTGTAAACCAGGATCCTGTGAATATAAATCTGCAAAACCAAAACTACTAGCTGCCCGTGTCAAAATAGGGGCACCCATAGTTTAGGTTAAAACAATAAACTCCAGGTCAGTCATGTGACTGGTGTGAGAACTAAAACAGTTATTAATCTTTATTTTAAATCATTATGTAAATCAAGGGACCACGCCGTATAACACGGAACGGGTTTCCTCCCAAGAATACGAGTGCATAAAACAAACAGCGCAATGCTAAATAAAGAAAAATGAAGCTGTTATAAGACCCAGGTCCTATCACACAATGCAACGCAAGCCGGGGGATAGGGTTTTCCCTTATAACAGCCAAAGAATGGTTGATACGTTTAAAACAAATCATTTGATATGACTATAAGTGCATAGTGTATAAAACAACTTCAAATCATAAGTATCAATCATAGGCGGCATGGGTACCATATATCATGTCGCCATATATAGGTTTACAAATAAAACCGCAAATGTCACGTATTTGGAAATTGGATTTCCATCTATGAACCGAGGCAAAAGATAGTCCTCACCGACTTCGAGACTGTCTAGCCCGAGCCTCAGGGTCAGAGCGCATCGACCCTTGGATCCTCAGGGTCGGTCCACCGATGTGGATTAAAATGCCTGAACATGCGTTTCCCCGCCCTTTGGGGCGTAAATGAGCCAACGAATGACTCCATCGGACCCGGATCGTCCGATCAAACCGAGGCGCCTCGCAACAGCAACAACCACATAAGTCAAACTCGTCAGGGCGTGTAAAACCACTGACGCCACTTCTAGCTAGAAAGAAACGCATGCCCTCCCTGACGTCCTCTCCCGTTTTTGGTTCATACCGGGTGTGAAACTCGCGAAGTAAACGTTACACAAAGCTACGCCACAAAGGCCGTGCTTCGATCATCACCACAAGACTTTGCTTTTCAATAGAAGCCTCGATCAATTGCCACTTAGGCATGCCACACAGGCAATTCACTCCATGCGTTTGATATCCATCAATATATAACCTCTGAGCTCGTACGTCTCAGAGAAGGGCGTTAAGCAAGAGAATAAATTCTCCGCCGCCAAACAGATATATATTTAATAGAGATCAATCACACAGACTAAAATCCAATGTCAGACACACAGTCCATTCACAAGTCCGTTCTGGGTCTGAACGAAACCGGAGGCACCTAGTACCCCGCATATCCATCGATCTCCAAGTACGTCTGGACGATCACCAACTGTTTCCATCTTCTTGGGTGTACAGCCCAATCAAGATCATCAGTAATTATCCAAACGACGTGAAGACTTCTGGTCTTCGACCACCGTCTTCATCTTCGACACCACGTCGAATCAGTTATTCAGAATGGGATAAACCCGGTCTTTCTGAATAACTCGCGTATATATTATGAAATTGTTACACAAACACAACATACGCCTCATTCCAATTCAGAATATTCTTCTATTCAAATATTCCTATACTTTGGGAAAAGTTCCCATTAATTTTATCCAAGATAAATTCTTTAAATTTATCCTTTAATCTCCTTTGAATATCAATTCAAACTAGTCGGGATTAGCGAATCACACCGAAGAAATCTTTTATTTTATTTCCCAATCCCAACCTATTCATCCCATGAAGTAAAACTGGTAGTACTTCATATCTAACACCACAGTGTTATCGGTAATTCAATTACCATTTCACGTTCAAATCTAATTAAAGATTTAACTATCGCTTGGAGTAAAACTGGTGATACTCCATTCTCGATCTTTTCAATCTATTTAAAGATTCATTAAAACTCCACTTAGTTTTAATCTTTAACTGGGTTAAAGAATCCGTGTCATTTAAAACACGGTTCACGATAAACCCAAAATCACATTCCATTAATTATCGGGTTAAAGAACAAGTGTTATTTAAAACACTGTTCACGATAAACCCAAAAATCAATACCAATTCAATTCCAATTAAATATCGTTTAATTGGTACACTTCATTAAATCTAAATAAAAAGATTTAATCTTTTCTCAACTGGGTTCAAGAACAGTGTTAGTGAAGACACCATTCACGACAAACCCAAATCACATTTGATATTCAATACAAGGCTCTGAATAGAAAATATATCGGCTTATATTCAATATCAAATTCTACGACTAACAAATGTCGTATTGGGAATAACGATATAAATATATATCTTTCAAATTTCCATACCAACACCTGTATAATCACGAATTCCAACATCGAAATATTCCGAAGACAATTTCGATTCAAATCCACTCCAATGCAATCATTGGAAATTTTGGTTATTTTCAAAACCCTTTTCAAATTCAATTTATTTATTTAAAAATAAATAGAATTATAATTCTAGTTCAAAACTAGTTCATTTCGATAAAAATCTATTTTTATCTTTTTAAATATGGAGTCTTTCATCCCAAATCTTCACAAATCATTTCTTATGATTTTACACAAATTATTACTATTTTTAATAATTTTATCAAGGCCCGTACAGTCGATTTCCATTAATGGCCATCGAACTGCACTTACAGCGACCTTTTTCAAATTTGATTTGGACATAATTCCAAATCCAACCGTTAGATTTCAAATTTCTAACATTCGCTAGAAAGCTCTTTTCGATACGAACCCAACGGTTCCGGTTTTAGGAGAATCCGACGGTCGGATCTCCCGCAATGTCCGTTTGAAATAAATGGTCGAAATTCACGAACTGCCGCGGCGCGGCGCGTTCTATTCAGGCCATTATATTATATATATAATATATATAATATATATTTCGTCGATTTCCATTTAAAACGAATTATATAAATAGTTTTAAATTCGTTTCAAAAGCAATTTCAACTTCCATTTCAATTCAAATCGAAATTGAATTCTTCTTTATAAATTCGTTTCAAAATTCACTTCTGTTCAATTCAAATTTCAATTCAATTTGAATTCATTTCAATTCGCTTTCAATTCAATTTGAATTCGTTTTCAATTCAATTCATTTCGAAATCGTTTTCAATTCAATTCATTTCAAAATATTCGATTTCGAAATCACTTTTCAATTCAATTCATTTCGAAATCGTTTTCAATTCAATTCATTTCGAAATCGTTTTCAATTCAATTCATTTCAAAATATTCGATTTCGAAATCACTTTTCAATTCAATTCATTTCGAAATCGTTTTCAATTCAATTCATTTCGAAATCGTTTTCAATTCAATTCATTTCAAAATATTCGATTTCGAAATCACTTTCAATTCAATTCATTTCGAAATCGTTTTCAATTCAATTCATTTCGAAATCGTTTTCAATTCAATTCATTTCAAAATATTCGATTTCGAAATCACTTTCAATTCAATTCATTTTAAAATGAATAAAATCGATATAAATATCGTTCACGTCAAAATGGCGTCAATCTAATCAACACGGCTTCATAAATTTCTATTTTCAAATATTCTATTTCAAATATTTCTTTTTCAAAATATTTCTATTTCTAAACTGGAATGAGGCCCAATCAATTACCATATAAAATTAATTATATGGATTTTCATACAACACATGTATATAATAGCATTGAAAAATAATCAACCATCAACCAAAGTGCACTACACTGTATAAGCATCAAATATAGATATCTAACGCTTATAACAGCCTGTCAATCAATCGATCGACATATTCAATCAATCAGGATGAGTGAACTTCAAATTTCATCCCAACACCCGTGTGGGGTTTCAAACAATCAAACACATACTTTATTTGTGCAGTTGGGCGATGTGTAAAATTTATCGACCCAATCAACGTCATTCAAATAGGTGTACATAAACAAACCGTCCGGTTTGTAAATGAATATTTTATTTATTCACATTCACTATATTCATATTCACGTTAAAAATTATATTTTTAACGATAAAACATTTTATTTCAACACATGAATTTCTATTCAATTCATTTATTCAATAAAATGATATTTTTATTTTCTAACATATTTTAGAAAATTTCGACGGCATAACGGCACGATACTAGAAACGGGACAAGGCCTAGCCTTATCCCCGTTCTAGTGAAGGCCCACGCCATTCACACATCAATCAAATCAATTTATTTCACCCAACAATTCAATTTCAAATCAAATCATCTAATCAACTACACAACCAAACAATTTAACAAACAAGCCATCCATGGTCTGTGGATGACGGGTGTCGGGTGCTACTAAACACCGTCTGCATCCTAGTGTATATATATATATATATATATATAACTAGAAAAAGAAATTGAAGAGTGAGAAGTTCTCACCGATAGCTATCCTAACTCCACGGCACTTCTAATGCAGGAAATCTTCACTGTTCTCCTCTCTAATTAGTTTCTTCGCCCATAGCCACTACATATATAAAAATCATATTTTTACTTTGCTATTCAATATATAAAAATCGAATTTTTAGTTCGCTATTCAATATATAAAAATCGAATTTTTAGTTCGCTATTCAATATATAAAAATCGAATTTTTAGTTCGCTATTCAATATATAAAAATCGAATTTTTGGTTCGCTATTCAATATATAAAAATCATATTTTTATTTCGAAGTTCAATATATAAAATTCACATTTCAAAAATATAGATTTCGCATTTTTACATCTAAAAATTTCGCCTTTTCACATTTAAAAACATCGCCTTTTCATATTTAAAAACATCGCTTTTTCATGTTTAAAAACATCGCCTTTTCATATTTAAAAACATCGCTTTTTCATATTTAAAAACATCGCCTTTTCATATTTAAAAACATCGCCTTTTTCAAATTTAAAAACATCGCCTTTTTCAAATTTATCTTTATTTCGCTACATATATAAAGATGCTATTTTTAATATTCCTATGATGTAAAAATTATATTTTTAATACTTTAAAAATACAAAGATCATATTTTTATCTTTCTGCAATATAAAAGATTATATTTTTATCCTCCTACAATATGAAAGATTGTATTTTTATTCCTCTAACTATAGAAAAACTATATTTTTATTATTCTAAAGATATATATTTCAATTCTGAATTTTTTTTTATAATGGAATTTATTTTTAAAACCGAAATAAAATCGAAATATAAGTAAAAACTGAAAATAAAGACTCACCGTTTCTATCGAACGAGGGGGCAGTTCCATAGTGCGAATCGAGGAGGCGGCAGGGGGGGAGGTTGCTTGCTGGGGGTCGCCAGTCTGCTGGTCTGGGGACTGTCGGCAAAGGTCGGAGGGGGTTTGGGCTTGGGGACTGGCGAGGGACAGGGGGTGCGCAGGGGGGTCCGGCGGCTACTGACGTCGGCGCAGGTGGTGGCTTCCCTCGAGCAGCGGCGGTGAACGGATCTGGAGGTTGTGGGGCTTGCGCTGGAATCGAGAGGAGGGAGGAGTCGTCGTTGAGGTGGAGGTGGGAGGAAAGGAGGGGGGGCGGGTTTGCCTGAGGCGCGGAGGCGTGGGCGGCGCCTTCGTGGAGGGCGGCGATCGATTTGAGGGGGGGGGGTCTGAGGGTCAACGGGTTTCTCCCTTTTTTTTTTATTCTGAACGAATGAAAAGGATGGGGGAGAAATGAAGATATATAATAATATATATATATATATTTTTTTTAAAAAAAAAATAACTTTTTCATTCGAACTCGAAACGAGACCCACCGCCTGTCGTCCCTAGTTAATTACCCCCATCCCGAACACAATGGGATATGCCACTCAAGCCAATTCAGCTGTTTCGATCAGTTTCCGTTGAACTTACATTTAAATCGCTATATTGAATTTTAAACGTACATTCCGAATTACCGGGGTCACATACGAACTTTAAAAATTGCAGAAAAATATTTTCTAACTTCGTATTGACGATACAGTCCTAATAAAACTAGTTTCGTCGAATTCTGAGACCGTTTGAAAAATGGCCATTTTCCAGTCGATTAAAATCAACTAAAACTGGTCAAACGCGTTTTCCTTTGCCACGCTCACATAATGATTCGAAAAATTATGAAATTTGAAACCTAGCAATAACTTTACATCCGGACCCAACAAAACTGGTTTCGTCGAAATCCGAGGTCGTTTGCAAAATTGCTATTTTTAAGGGCCTTATATATATATAAAAATATATATAAATTCCACAGCGACTATTTCTAATTTTAAACTAGACATATCTTATCATTTCTAAGATGAAATCTCAGTTTGTTAACTTCGTTACAAAGATATAGTTATACAGATTCAAATATTTCTTGTTTCGTTCAATTCTGACTTATATTGAATTCCGTATATTCATTTGAAATTAGAAATCGAATTTTCGAACTACCACGCCATTTTCAATTCCTTTTATAATTATATATAATTATTATATATTCTAACGACGACGTATATAATATATACGTTCGAATTATATTCAAAATAAATTTTCCGTCGATATTATTTAAAATAATTCATTTTAAATAATCAAAATTCGCAAAAATTGCCAAAATAAAAATTTCAAACTGGCTCGCATTTTACGGGTTGTTACAATCTCCCCCACTTAAAACTTTTCGTCCCCGAAAAGGAACAAAGTCGAAAGTGGTTTGATTAATCAACTCTACGCTCGATCTGGCTTCCATTCTCCAACTCTTTAGTTTCTGAGAATTTCCAAAATTTCAAAAATTTGGCTAACACCCTAAATTTTTGAAAAATTTCGCCATAACCTCCCCTGCACCGGGAGCATCGGGGAATTTCAAATAGCTTCCCCGGTCCTTCAGATCTCAAAAAGAAAAAGAAAAAGCCAAGCGGCTAGCCAATAGGCTCATAAAATCATCATCACCCAAAAAAAACAGTAAATTATGTAGTAAACATGTACCTATTTGTCGGGCAAACAAATTTTATTCTCTGCTCTAGCCTCCTTGCTATGACCTGTTCAATGTAAGTACATGTATATGCAAGCAAATGCGACCAATTTCAATACAATTCAATATTTGATTCAATTAGGCATAATGGTTCAAAATTACCAACCAAATAAACAAACAACACAAACATCAATCAATTAGTGAATTAGAGTTTCAAATTCATTATCTTTGATACATATACAAAAAATCATGTTTTTGATGCCAAATCACAATAATGTATTCTAGCTATATTAGTTTTGGTTCTCACACCAGTCTAATGGAAATATATAGAAAATCACACCTTCGAAACTCGAACACAAATGTTGATGATGCGATCGCTATCATCAATATCATCTTCGGGCGACTAGAGTGTGATGCTATATCTATCCAATATATTAAAACTTTGAATACACGCGGATCAGACGTATACGCAAAATCTATATATACTGGATTGTCCACATCAATATAAATAAATAACCAAATACGAATAGTTGATTTAGATTTTCAAAACAAAATTTGTTTTCACTTTCAAAAATATACTCTTCACACTCGTTCTAGGATACTACTGATCCTATCTCTAACGAGTCATTCTCATTGGACATTACTAATCCAATTATCTGATGAATTCTTTCGTATGGTTCTAATGTGCCTTGTTCTCTGAGCTTTGTAAACCAAAGCTCTGATACCACGTGAAACGACCCGAAACTTCCCCGTAAAGGAAAGCGTCGGATAGTTCGAGAACAAGCCACAACAGAACTCATATAGAAGAACATTTCATTGTATATTACAACAATGCATCAGATTACAAGAATATACAGAGTATGAACAAATAAATACCACACAGAAATATCAGAGATTTAAATTACATTTAAATACATAGCAGCGGAAAATAATATAATACACAACTAGAAGTAGATATACGGATACAAAGCTTTCCGGATATCATTCCAGCTGTAAACCAGGATCCTGTGAATATAAATCTGCAAAACCAAAACTACTAGCTGCCCGTGTCAAAATAGGGGCACCCAGAGTTTAGGTTAAAACAATAAACTCCAGGTCAGTCATGTGACTGGTGTGAGAACTAAAACAGTTATTAATCTTTATTTTAAATCATTAGGTAAATCAAGGGACCACGCCGTATAACACGGAACGGGTTTCCTCCCAAGAATACCAGTGCATAAAACAAACAGCGCAATGCTAAATAAAGAAAAATGAAGCTGTTATAAGACCCATGTCCTATCACACAATGCAACGCAAGCCGGGGGATAGGGTTTTCCCTTATAACAGCCAAAGAATGGTTGATACGTTTAAAACAAATCATTTGATACGACTATAAGTGCATAGTGTATAAAACAACTTCAAATCATAAGTATCAATCATAGGCGGCATGGGTACCATATATCATGTCGCCATATATAGGTTTACAAATAAAACCGCAAATGCCACGTATTTGGAAATTGGATTTCCATCTATGAACCGAGGCAAAAGATAGTCCTCACCGACTTCGAGACTGTCTAGCCCGAGCCTCAGGGTCAGAGCGCATCGACCCTTGGATCCTCAGGGCCGGTCCACCGATGTGGATTAAAATGCCTGAACATGCGTTTCCCCGCCCTTTGGGGCGTAAATGAGCCAACGAATGACTCCATCGGACCCGGATCGTCCGATCAAACCGAGGCGCCTCGCAACAGCAACAACCACAAAAGTCAAACTCGTCAGGGCGTGTAAAACCACTGATGCCACTTCTAGCTAGAAAGAAACGCATGCCCTCCCTGACATCCTCTCCCGTTTTTGGTTCATACCGGGTGTGAAACTCGCGAAGTAAACGTTACACAAAGCTACGCCACAAAGGCCGTGCTTCGATCATCACCACAAAACTTTGCTTTTCAACAGAAGCCTCGATCAATTGCCACTTAGGCATGCCACACAGGCAATTCACTCCATGCGTTTGATATCCATCAATATATAACCTCTGAGCTCGTACGTCTCAGAGAAGGGCATTAAGCAAGAGAATAAATTCTCCGCCGCCAAACAGATATATATTTAATAGAGATCAATCACACAGACTAAAATCCAATGTCAGACACACAGTCCATTCACAAGTCCGTTCTGGGTCTGAACGAAACCGGAGGCACCTAGTACCCCGCATATCCATCGATCTCCAAGTACGTCTGGACGATCACCAACTGTTTCCATCTTCTTGGGTGTACAGCCCAATCAAGATCATCAGTAATTATCCAAACGACGTGAAGACTTCTGGTCTTCGACCACCGTCTTCATCTTCGACACCACGTCGAATCAGTTATTCAGAATGGGATAAACCCGGTCTTTCTGAATAACTCGCGTATATATTATGAAAGTGTTACACAAACACAACATACGCCTCATTCCAATTCAGAATATTCTTTTATTCAAATATTCCTATACTTTGGGAAAAGTTCCCATTAATTTTATCCAAGATAAATTCTTTAAATTTATCCTTTAATCTCCTTTGAATATCAATTCAAACTAGTCGGGATTAGCGAATCACACCGAAGAAATCTTTTATTTTATTTCCCAATCCCAACCTATTCATCCCATGAAGTAAAACTGGTAGTACTTCATATCTAACACCACAGTGTTATCGGTAATTCAATTACCATTTCACGTTCAAATCTAATTAAAGATTTAACTATCGCTTGGAGTAAAACTGGTGATACTCCATTCTCGATCTTTTCAATCTATTTAAAGATTCATTAAAACTCCGCTTAGTTTTAATCTTTAACTGGGTTAAAGAATCCGTGTCATTTAAAACACGGTTCACGATAAACCCAAAATCGCATTCCATTAATTATCGGTTAAAGAACAAGTGTTATTTAAAACACTGTTCACGATAAACCCAAAAATCAATACCAATTCAATTCCAATTAAATATCGTTTAATTGGTACACTTCATTAAATCTAAATAAAAAGATTTAATCTTTTCTCAACTGGGTTCAAGAACAGTGTTAGTGAAGACACCATTCACGACAAACCCAAATCACATTTGATATTCAATACAAGGCTCTGAATAGAAAATATATCGGCTTATATTCAATATCAAATTCTACGACTAACAACTATCGTATTGGAAATAACGATATAAATATATATCTTTCAAATTTCCATACCAACACCTGTATAATCACGAAATCCAACATCGAAATATTCCGAAGACAATTTCGATTCAAATCCACTCCAATGCAATCATTGGAAATTTTGTTTATTTTCAAAACCCTTTTCAAATTCAATTTATTTATTTAAAAATAAATAGAATTAAAATTCTAGTTCAAAACTAGTTCATTTCGATAAAAATCTATTTTTATCTTTTCAAATATGGAGTCTTTCATCCCAAATCTTCACAAATCATTTCTTATGATTTTACACAAATTATTACTATTTTTAATAATTTTATCAAGGCCCGTACAGTCGATTTCCATCAATGGCCATCGAACTGCACTTACAGCGACCTTTTTCAAATTTGATTTGGACATAATTCCAAATCCAACCGTTAGATTTCAAATTTCTAACATTCGCTAGAAAGCTCTTTTCGATACGAACCCAACGGTTCCGGTTTTAGGAGAATCCGACGGTCGGATCTCCCGCAATGTCCGTTTGAAATAAATGGTCGAAATTCACGAACTGCCGCGGCGCGGCGCGTTCTATTCAGGCCATTATATTATATATATAATATATATAATATATATTTCGTCGATTTCCATTTAAAACGAATTATATAAATAGTTTTAAATTCGTTTCAAAAGCAATTTCAACTTCCATTTCAATTCAAATCGAAATTGAATTCTTCTTTATAAATTCGTTTCAAAATTCACTTCTGTTCAATTCAAATTTCAATTCAATTTGAATTCATTTCAATTCGCTTTCAATTCAATTTGAATTCGTTTTCAATTCAATTCATTTCGAAATCGTTTTCAATTCAATTCATTTCAAAATATTCGATTTCGAAATCACTTTTCAATTCAATTCATTTCGAAATCGTTTTCAATTCAATTCATTTCGAAATCGTTTTCAATTCAATTCATTTCAAAATATTCGATTTCGAAATCACTTTTCAATTCAATTCATTTCGAAATCGTTTTCAATTCAATTCATTTCGAAATCGTTTTCAATTCAATTCATTTCAAAATATTCGATTTCGAAATCACTTTCAATTCAATTCATTTCGAAATCGTTTTCAATTCAATTCATTTCGAAATCGTTTTCAATTCAATTCATTTCAAAATATTCGATTTCGAAATCACTTTCAATTCAATTCATTTTAAAATGAATAAAATCGATATAAATATCGTTCACGTCAAAATGGCGTCAATCTAATCACACGGCTTCATAAATTTCTATTTTCAAATATTTCTTTTTCAAAATATTTCTATTTCTAAACTGGAATGAGGCCCAATCAATTACCATATAAAATTAATTATATGGATTTTCATACAACACATGTATATAATAGCATTGAAAAATAATCAACCATCAACCAAAGTGCACTACACTGTATAAGCATCAAATATAGATATCTAACGCTTATAACAGCCTGTCAATCAATCGATCGACATATTCAATCAATCAGGATGAGTGAACTTCAAATTTCATCCCAACACCCGTGTGGGGTTTCAAACAATCAAACACATACTTTATTTGTGCAGTTGGGCGATGTGTAAAATTTATCGACCCAATCAACGTCATTCAAATAGGTGTACATAAACAAACCGTCCGGTTTGTAAATGAATATTTTATTTATTCACATTCACTATATTCATATTCACGTTAAAAATTATATTTTTAACGATAAAACATTTTATTTCAACACATGAATTTCTATTCAATTCATTTATTCAATAAAATGATATTTTTATTTTCTAACATATTTTAGAAAATTTCGGCGGCATAACGGCACGATACTAGAAACGGGACAAGGCCTAGCCTTATCCCCGGTCTAGTGAAGGCCCACGCCATTCACACATCAATCAAATCAATTTATTTCACCCAACAATTCAATTTCAAATCAAATCATCTAATCAACTACACAACCAAACAATTTAACAAACAAGCCATCCATGGTCTGTGGATGACGGGTGTCGGGTGCTACTAAACACCGTCTGCATCCTAGTGTATATATATATATATAACTAGAAAAAGAAATTGAAGAGTGAGAAGTTCTCACCGATAGCTATCCTAACTCCACGGCACTTCTAATGCAGGAAATCTTCACTGTTCTCCTCTCTAATTAGTTTCTTCGCCCATAGCCACTACATATATAAAAATCATATTTTTACTTTGCTATTCAATATTTAAAAATCGAATTTTTAGTTCGCTATTCAATATATAAAAATCGAATTTTTAGTTCGCTATTCAATATATAAAAATCGAATTTTTAGTTCGCTATTCAATATATAAAAATCATATTTTTATTTCGAAGTTCAATATATAAAAATCACATTTCAAAAATATAGATTTCGCATTTTTACATCTAAAAATTTCGCCATTTCACATTTAAAAACATCGCCTTTTCATATTTAAAAACATCGCTTTTTCATATTTAAAAACATCATCTTTTCATATTTAAAAACATCGCTTTTTCATATTTAAAAACATCGCCTTTTCATATTTAAAAACATCGCCTTTTTCAAATTTAAAAACATCGCCTTTTTCAAATTTATCTTTATTTCGCTACATATATAAAGATGCTATTTTTAATATTCCTATGATGTAAAAATTATATTTTTAATACTTTAAAAATACAAAGATCATATTTTTATCTTTTGGCAATATAAAAGATTATATTTTTATCCTCCTACAATATGAAAGATTGTATTTTTATTCCTCTAACTATAGAAAAACTATATTTTTATTATTCTAAAGATATATATTTCAGTTCTGAATTTTTTTTTATTATGGAATTTATTTTTAAAACCGAAATAAAATCGAAATATAAGTAAAAACTGAAAATAAAGACTCACCGTTTCTATCGAACGAGGGGGCAGTTCCATCGTGCGAATCGAGGAGGCGGCAGGGGGGGGGGGTTGCTTTTTGGGGGTCGCCAGTCTACTGGTCTGGGGACTGTCGGCAAAGGTCGGAGGGGGTTTGGGCTTGGGGACTGGCGAGGGAAAGGGGGTGCGCAGGGGGGT
Source organism: Allium sativum (assembly GCA_030737875.1). Taxonomy (NCBI): domain Eukaryota; kingdom Viridiplantae; phylum Streptophyta; class Magnoliopsida; order Asparagales; family Amaryllidaceae; genus Allium; species Allium sativum. The sequence continues at coordinate 61,725,014 of CM060924.1, forward strand.
CCGGCGGCTACTGACGTCGGCGCAGGTGGTGGCTTCCCTCGAGCAGCGGCGGTGACCGGATCTGGAGGTTGTGGGGCTTGCGCTGGAATCGAGAGGAGGGAGGAGTCGTCGTTGTGGTGGAGGTGGGAGGAAAGGAGGGGGGGCGGGTTTGCCTGAGGCGCGGAGGCGTGGGCGGCGCCTTCGTGGAGGGCGGCGATCGATTTGAGGGGGGGGGGGGGTCTGAGGGTCAACGGGTTCCTCCCTTTTTTTTTATTCTGAACGAATGAAAAGGATGGGGGAGAAATGAAGATATATAATAATATATATTTTATTTTATATTTTTTTTAAAAAAAATAACTTTTTCATTCGAACTCGAAACGAGACCCACCGCCTGTCGTCCCTAGCTAATTACCCCCATCCCGAACACAATGGGATATGCCACTCAAGCCAATTCAGCTGTTTCGATCAGTTTCCGTTGAACTTACATTTAAATCGCTATATTGAATTTTAAACGTACATTCCGAATTACCGGGGTCACATACGAACTTTAAAAATTGCAGAAAAATATTTTCTAACTTCGTATTGACGATACAGTCCTAATAAAACTAGTTTCGTCGAATTCTGAGACCGTTTGAAAAATGGCCATTTTCCAGTCGATTAAAATCAACTGAAACTGGTCAAACGCGTTTTCCTTTGCCACGCTCACATATTGATTCGAAAAATTATGAAATTTGAAACCTAGCAATAACTTTACATCCCGGACCCAACAAAACTGGTTTCGTCGAAATCCGAGGTCGTTTGCAAAATTGCTATTTTTAAGGGCCTTATATATATAAAAATATATATAAATTCCACAGCGACTATTTCTAATTTTAAACTGGACATATCTTATCATTTCTAAGATGAAATCTCAGTTTGTTAACTTCGTTACAAAGATATAGTTATACAGATTCAAATATTTCTTGTTTCGTTCAATTCTGACTTATATTGAATTCTGTATATTCATTTGAAATTAGAAATCGAATTTTCGAACTACCGCGCCATTTTCAATTCCTTTTATAATTATATATAATTATTATATATTCTAACGACGACGTATATAATATATACGTTCGAATTATATTCAAAATAAATTTTCCGTCGATATTATTTAAAATAATTCATTTTAAATAATCAAAATTCGCAAAAATTGCCAAAATAAAAATTTCAAACTGGCTCGCATTTTACGGGTTGTTACAGTTTCCTTCTAGCTAGAGGTGGTGTCAGTGCTTAAACTGGCTGACATTTATATTACTTTCACCTGTGTGGTTGTTGCTGTTGCGAGGAGCCTCGATTATATCGGTCGATCCGGGCCGATGGAGTCATTCGTTGGCTCACTTACACCCCAAAGCGCAGGGAAACGCAGTGTTTAGGTATTTTAACCCACATCGGTGGACCAGCCCTGTCACTCCAAGGGTCACTCGAGCTCTGATCCTAAGACATGGGCTTAATTGTCTCGAAGTCGGTAAGGACTATCTTTTGCCTTGGTTCATGATGGAAATCCAATTTCCAAATGTGACATCGTGTGGTTTTGATTGTAAACCTATATTTGGCGACATAGTGGCATGGGATGCTCATGTCGTCTATGATTGATATTTATGATTGTATATAAAATTAGAGACTAGCAGGAAACGAGCTAAGATGGGTGGTTTCCTGTGTATTGGTCTGATGTTGGTTTCGGCCTTCGAGGTTAATACTTAGGGAATCGTTCTCTTACTAATTTACGGTTGGAGTCTGATTATGAATTAAGCGATAAAATTTACATTTTAAGTGATTTTACTTTACACGTATTAAGCATATATCGGTCGATATAAGGTAAAACTCTATACTCCGGTTTGTGTTGCATTATGTGAAGGGACTTGAGTCTTATATCGGCTTCATTCTTTCTAAAAATCATTGCGTTGTTTTTAAAAGATTTACTTGTTTTAAGCACTGGGAATCCAATGGAGTAAACCCGTCCCGCGAAAGTGGCGTGGTCCGGTGATTAGCCATATTATAAAATGTGTTAAGTAGATTTCTCGTACCAGTTCTATGACTGACTCGTAGTTTGTTTCACTTGCAAACTCGGGTGCCCCTTTTTCTACATGGGCAGCCTTGTATTCAGGTTTTAGCAGGCTCTTCCTGGATAGCTGGAGTGAAGATGGATTCTATCATTTATCTCTTTTTATGCTGTTCAGCTCCTATTGTACATATTATGTTTGTTTTCCCCTATAGACATTTATGTATAGCTGAACTGTATTTGTACTAAGTATGATCTTGTATTTTGTGCAACTCTGATGATTACGTTTATCCAGTGTATTCAATTGTACATTATTTGGTGTATTTATTTAATTCTGTTCTGTTATTATCTGTTTATGTGTTATATTCCAAAGGTTACCCTTGCCACCATCAGTACGGGTTTGGGGTTGCCACACAAGGGTTTTATTTTTCCTAATACAATTTTTTTCTACACAATTGAATTTTCCACAAACACGATCGATTTCGTTTCAATCACAATCAATCACCAAAAATCAACCAATTCCACATCACGATACCATCGAGTCGTCCATGGTCTGTGGACGACGGGTGTTGGGAGTATCTAAACTCCGTCTACAACCTAATATAATTTTATTTATTTATTTCGGATTCATAAATCTCACATCGCTTTTTTATTTCTTCTAAAATTGTAGAATGCTCCAAAAAATCTGCAATTTCTTCTGAAATGTAGATCTCGAATTTATGGTCCTAATGTTTCATGTTTCAATGAATTTCGTTATCGTATGAGCGAGATATGATTTTATGAAGTTTATTAACAATTTAAATATAATAATTAAATTAATTAAATAAATAAAACAACCTTCTTCTCTATTCAAATTGAAGCCGAAAGTTCTAACAACCAGGTTCGAACCTAGGTTTCGATTTGGCGCACGACATGAGGCACGAGAGGTTGATCAGGTTTTGCCACGAGGTGGAGCTAGGAAGGGCGCACCTGCGCGCGGTGGGGCCACATTTAAATTTAAATATAAAATATTTAATTACTTAATTTGATCCTACATTTTAATTTATCTGGCCACGTACTGACTCTAAAAATTCCCTAAAAATAAATCTAGCTATTTTTTGACGATACTATCCTAACAAAATTAATTTCATCGAATTCGGAGACCGTTTGAAAAATGTTCATTTTCTGGTCGATCCAAATTGACCGAAATTGATAAAACACATTTTCTTTTTCCACGCTCACATATTAGTTCCAAAAATTATGAAAATTGGAATCTTGCAATAATTTGACATTCCAAATCAAACCAGGGTGGTTTCTTCGAAAACGGAGGTCGTTCGCAAAATGGCTATTTAAACGGGCTATATATTATATTAAATTACATAACGACTATTCTGAATATTTAACTGTCCATAACTTTTTATTACCACTATGAAATTTCAATTTTTCAGATTCGTTGGAAAGATAAATTCAAACAGATTCTAATATTTTTGGTTTCACTATAATTCGATTTATCTTGCATCCTGTACATTCAGTCAAATTTCCAATTCAATTTTTCAAACTTTTGCGCTATTTCTAACTCCTTTTTAAATTAAAATAAATATATTCATTATAACTTCGATTTAAATAAATTTTTAATTGTTATTATTTAAAAAAAATTATTTTAACTATTCAAAATTCATTAATATAACCAAAATAAAATTTTTAAATTGGTTCAGATTTTCCGGGTTGTTACAGATTAATTTCTTAAAGTTGAATAATCATAAAGTAATGATTTTTGATATTAAAACGAAGTTGGAGTTTTAATGAATCTTTAATCCAATTGGAATAGGAATGAGATAATTAAATTTATCAAATTCATGAAATGATCGAGAATGCAGTACTGCTAGTTTTACTCCAGGCGATAGTTAAATCTTTAATTAGACTTGAACGTGAAATGGTAATTAAATTTACTGATGACACAGTGGGTGTTAGATATGTAGTATTACCCGTTTTGCTTCGTGGGATGAATAATTTGAGATTGGAAAATAAAATAAACGATTTCTTCGATAAGGCTCGATAATCCCTACTAGTTTTATAAACCTTAATTTGGTTGAGAATGGTTTAAGGATAAAATAAATTCTTTTGAAATTATATCCAAAGGAAGATTAAAGAATAAACTTCAAAGGATTTATCTTTGATAAAATTAACGGGAACCTTTCCCTAAAGATGTTAATACTTGAATAAAATAATATTCTGAATTGGAATGAGGTATATGATGTGTTTTTATAGCACTTGATTATTGATTATAAAATACGTGATTTATTCGGGAAGAAAGGGTTTATCCCATTTTGAATAACTAATACGACGACTAAAAGTCGACGATGCAGACGGTAGTTGAAGGATGGAGATCTTCACATCGTTTGGATGATTACCGATGTATTAGTTGGGCTGTACACCCAAGATAAGGTAAGAAGTGGTGATCGTCCAAACATTCTGGGAGATCGACCGGATATGCGAGGCCTCTCTCTTGTATTGGATATATAGGAAGAGCAATAAGGTGCCTCCGGTTTCGTTCAGACCCAGAACGGACTTGTAAAAGGATGCGTGTCTGACATTGGATTGCATTCTGTGTTGATTTGTAACGTCCTGCATTTTTATCGGTTTGAATTTGAATATTTAAGTCAGTTTAAATATTGAATTTGTAATATAAATGGATTTACATATTAATTACAATGAATTTGAACGTACAAAAATATATATTAAATAAAATCGAGCCCGTAATATCATGGCAGTTCGTAATTTAACGTTCTAAACTTCAACTGAGTGCATAAGACCCGTTATTTACCGGATTGCTTCGAAACAAGAAATGTTGGAATCCGTTGAACTATATTTTTCTAATGGAAGTGGAAAATGAAGATTTCATTGTATATATTACAAGATATGTCCAAATCAAATTTCCAAGTAGTCGCTATAGACTCGTTTATCGACCGTAATAGTTATTTGATATAACTAGATATCGGTTTCGAATTTGGACAAGGTTCTTTTGAGACATAGTTATAATTTAATTTTTATAATTTTACTATAATTTTTAATTAATTTAATAAGCAACTTTTTATTTGGAGTATTGTGCAGCCTATATCAACATTTCCGGGTTTCAAAATATGAGTTAAACTACAGATATTATTATATTTTTGGGATCGTGGCACCTCGCTGGACACAACCGTATTCTTATTTCAGTCCATAAGCTACTCGGACATGAAAACGATTCTACTTAACACGGTACACTTAAATCTTAAAAAATATATAAATTTACATCCTTTTTCTCTTCACAACTGTATTATTTTAGAGCTTGTACTGGAAATATAGGAGGGGAGTTCTGGGAAATAAAACGAAGTCACTTACACCTTAAGCAAACTAATTTATAAATATAAGTAGCTGTGTCCTATATACCACTTATTGCTTTCTAATAAAGCAACGAACCATACCCTAAACTATGACTCTAGCCTAATCTACATTGAAAAATCACTATCAGTTAATGCCAAATGTACAAGTCTACTGACTATACTATGTGATCGTATAGCTGCAAACTAAGCACACATCCTCTATATATAAATGGTTCCATTTTCTCTCTACTTCACAAGCTTAGAAAAACCATTTCCGATCTAGGAAGAATAAAATTAAAAACAAAGTTGTCTGAAGCTTTCAAACATTAGCAGTATTTATATATATATGGCACAGTAGCATGGGGAAGACGTTCGGGTGCAAGGTGAAGTGTTGACTGTGAAGGAGCATGTTGGATGAGAAGATACGGATCGAGCTTCATGATGGGTAGTCGAGTTGAGCGAGACATCGGTGGTTTACTCCATTGTTCCTCGTATTTGCGGTTCGCTGTTTGGGCTTGCGGTGAGTGCATGGAGTGCGAGAAGTATCAGCTTGCATGGGTTTTGTTGAAGGTGAAGTTGGCGCTGTCGGTTTTAGAGTTCTTAGATCAAAAAAGGAAAGAAGATTCAGTAGGGGAGTTGAGCACCTTTGTGAGCGGGTTGTTTTGGTGTGGTATAAGTGGAGTCATTTATTGGGAAAGGGGGGGTGCTGACACTTGCACAGGCGAGTAAAAGATGGCATGGGAAAGTGCTGTCATTTCTTTTTGGTAAAGTAAGTAGAAAAGGTGAGGACTTGCGTATTAAATAGGAGGCAAGGTGGCGAGTTGATGTGTGTTCAAACAAGATTCTGGAAGTTGCAGTTCAAAGTCTGTAAGGAGAATGGCTTGTGTGGCGATGGATGTGTGCTTGCAGTACGGTGTGTTTTAAAGACGGACGAGCGAGATCCATTTGTTTTTATGGAAGGACGTGGAAAGATTGAGATTGGAAATTTTTTTATGGGATGGTGAGAACGTGAATATGGGAGGACTGTAAAACATGTACAGTCACAATTCAAAAAGGGAAATGGACAAAAAGGTACCGTGGCTCTCAAATGGTGTGAGTGCAGGGATACAGGTGTGTATATGAATGTGTTTGTGAGGGAGTTTGCGCCGGGTTTGCTGTGCTGCACAAGGAAGAAGTAGGGACCGGTGGTAGCATGAACATCAAAGAGGGAATGTCGCTGTCTCGTGGTTTGTTGTAAGGTAGCAGATTTATTTTATGGAACGTGTTTCTCAATTTAAAGAAGAAGCAGCGTTAGGCGAGTTGGAGATTTTGAGGCAGGCCAAGTTTTGGGAAAGCCCAAATAAAAGAAAATAGGAGAAAGCCCAGTTTTAAAGGAAACATAAAAGAAAAAGTGGAACGTTAATAGGCTAAAGGAGGAAAGGGACATGAATGGCAATCAAGACTGATGCTTTCCATTCGAAGTCCAGAAGAGGAAGGAGCTTGCAGATGTGCTAAATCAATACTGGAGTATATGTGGTAATAAATGGTGCGAGTAGTGGGAAAACATGAGAGCGTTATTGTTTTTGGATGGAAAGGGGAGCATTTCGGTGGAAGTGACGATAAATGGTGAACAACCGGTTACTATTTTACTGTGAATAAAATGAGAAAGACGCATCGATGATGGGGCGTACACATGCATTTCATAAGACCAATTACAAAGAATAGAAAAAGGTACAATCTGCAAAATAGTGGAATGGTATGCGGACGGGCTGTTCTTCTTGGTTTCGAAGGAGGGGCTTCTAACGGGCACAGATCCAAACTGACGCAAATCGTTATTTAATGGTTAACGCGCAAAAGTGAGTAAATTCACTAACTCTGATCTATTTTAAAATATTATAATTATATTTTAATGTTGGTTGAATACTGTGTGATGGTTGTTTATGTAGATCAAAATTAAATTGGTTGAAATATATATCGTTACATATGTCGAATACTGATTCCGCCGATTTTAATATCTCCTTGTATGGAATCAGTGTTAATTGTTTGACTAACATCTATGGATGCGGGAAACCTGTTGGAGGAATTCAACCGGATTCCTAAATATATGTACTGTTTGTGCACTGTTTGAATTATGTTGAATGGAAATTCAATGTAATGTCGATTTAATAAATATGCGATATCGATTAAGAAAATAGCAACAGTCGACCATAAATCCATTTTGTTAAGAAGTTGATTGGCCCTCAGGCAAATCAACGAAGATAGTTATATTTTTATAATTAAAGCAAAGTTTTAAATTATAGTACAAGTTCTATTATAAACCAGTATTTTAGAGTTCGTTTTTATAAAGTAAATAAAAACGATTGTTGACATTTAAATAAGTTTATAAAGAAGAAATTATCCTACGATTAAATATTTAGATAATTGTTTTAAGACAAGCAATTTAGAAATATTATTAGATTAATTATATTAATCTAATGGTAAGAAGTAATTAAATCAGTTAACGAATTTGCTGATGGAATGAAGTTGATTTAAATCAACTGTTTAATTGAAAAATGATTATTAGATTAAATGGGTCTTCAATTAATCTAATGATAATAACTTGGCAAATAATTGTTTAACATTAATAAGATTTCTCATTATTTATCTTTTTAATTGATGGAGTTTAAATGATGATTGAACAAATATAATTAGTATAAAATGAGCTACTGATCTATTTAGATTAGTGATGAAGTAAACTTTTTACTTCACCAATGATAAAGTAAATATTATTTAATTAAATAATTGTTCTTAAATGGATTCCATTTAAGAGGATATTGAATTTATAATAAGATGTTACTTGAATTAAGTATAATGTTTCAAGTAAAAGTAAACCATCAGAAGACAAAGAACGTCAATAGATCTTGGTAAAGAAGTTATAAATAGAAATGTGAAATGAAGTTAACGTGAAGAGTCAATGTTTAATATAGATAGTCATAAACAACCGAGTTTCAAAGTAAGGATATGGTATTTTAAAACCGTGTCTAAATTAAACAAGAAAATACAGTCTGATAGATATTATAAGTAATAGGGAATTAGAGCACAAACTTATATCTGTTCTAAGGTAAGAACGTTGTCGATCAAAGGTCTGAGAGGTAAATAAAATACCCCAACTTGAACGGTTTCACTTTTATCGAGGAACGATATCAGTTTGTAACGGAAAGAAATTTCAAGACTAGTATAAAGGGATATAGCAGCGTATAGCAAGTTTTCGAACTATAACGATAAAATAACGCAGTTGACTAGGCTTAAGCGTGACTATTATGTCGAGATTAGTTATAACAGAGAATATTACAGTGTATGACAAGTTTTGAATTGTAACGATAAATTAATGCTGTTAACTAAACTTAAGCATGGTTTTTATATATAGCAGCACTTCCTAGGGAATGAAAATAGTTGGGTTTGAAATCCACTCGGTCTAAAGTAATAAGTAACGACGTTGGTTCAAAGAAATATGGGAATGGGTTAGAAAGAGAATTAGAAAATCGTTTCAGAAACAATAACATCATTTCGATGTTTGGAATATGATTAGAACTAAGTCACACTATTAGGAATTGGAACCATAATTCAACGATGTCGAATGAATTATTTTTAGGAATTATAATCAGATAGGACAGTTAATATTTAGTTTAAACCCACGAATTATAATAGGATACGAAATCAATATTTAGTTATAAAGTAGATATTGATTCAACAAGTAGTTGGCTTAGAAATAGAGTTTATAAAGTGGAATGGGATTATAAATTATGAAAGAGATTTCAGAAAATAAGATAACGGTATTTACTATTTGAATAATGAGTTGTTTGATAAAGGTGTTCAGATATTTATAATAGAAATGATATTCAAAATTTAAAGTGAATAATGTTTTAAAGTGAACGCTTGGCAAATTTAAAATGTTTAAAATGAAATTGGAAATATTTTCCAATATAGACAGGGTACATTATCCAAGTGTAGAAAATAAAGAACGTGAAAAGAATGGAAATGTTTCGAATGTTAATAACGTATGTTTTCTGGAACATGAGAGAATAAGAGTTTATAATAACTGGAAATGTTTTCCGAGAAGTGTAAAAAGGTTAAAATGGGATTTGAGAAATATCTGGTAAGATATGGGAATTCGAATAATAAAAACGAATGTTAAATAAAAAGTACCCGTGTTTATGGATATCTAGTTATACGTTTGAATGAATGTTTGTTTTATTTCGATAGTTAAATAACCGACTATCGAAGTGTTTTGACCATCGCTGTCAATACGGAGAGACCAGTCGGATATATTGTCCAGAAACCACTCCGTATAGGCATAAGCGCTGCGAATTATATTATGCTGAAGACAATTGAAGACGGAGTGAAATGCAAGGGTTGTCCAGTTCCAGAAATGGTGCTTTCTGTTTGTCCAGTCCCAGGACAACTTGTATGGACGAGTGTCTGACAGAGTATTTTCAACGGTCACGCCATTGATTTTTACGAATATACCAAGTTGGTGGGGAGAAGGTAACTTCTCTTTATTCTACACCCAGTGTGCATTTGTGTAATCAATATGTGATTAAGGATTTGACGATGTGGCATTCAAAGTGAATGGTGATCAGATGTTCTGAAGTTAGACGTAGACTCTAGCCTTACAACCAGGAAATAACAAAAGTGTGACTAGGCAGCATGGCTAGTTGGATCATCCCAAAGCATGGTGTGTCGTCACCGATCTAGACAAAATTCATATTTGTTCTTCTTTTCGATTCCGTATCCTCAGATGACGGTTGGATGGCCAACAACCGTGGGTGGCAATATATTTGATACACTCAAGCTAGATGAGTGGTCAGTCATGTGTGGCCGGGTTGCAAGATGTTCTTGTTGAACCCAGGTGTATTCCCTTTAGAGTACACTTATCGGAAGGTGCTCCCAAACCTTGTCTGTTGGAACCCATTCTCCAATAAGCGCGCTGCGGTTTATGATTTTATACTATATATATGTGGAGCGTGAGACGCAAGTGTTCTGCTACTTGGATTTTTATGTGTTTAGACATTATCATAAAATCAATGGATTTGATATCAAAGTATCTTTGATTACAGTAAGGTAAAAACTGTCCATGTTTATATGTGGGCTGATCTTACTATTATCTTCTTGTTTTGAAAAGGATTTTCAAAGTTAAACAGTATGGTTGGAATTTACTCATACCATTCCCATGACTGATTCAAAGTTTATTTTGTTTGTGTTTTCCAAAACTCTTGGGTGCCCAAATTTGTAAGGGTAGTCAATTCTTTCAGGCTTTTACAGATTCACTTGGAGGAGCTGGAAACAAAAGGCTTCACCATTAATTAGTTAGGTATTATTTCCGCTGTGATATGATGTATTGTACTCTGATAATGGTATGTATATACAAATTCAGATTTGTATTTCAAATTTATGTTATATAATACATTTTATTGTTCTGCTGTGAGATTCGTGTTTACTCTAATACTATTCAGTCGTAATCTTCTTCTTCTTCTATTCTATTAGTTCTATCTTATCTTTCTCATCCTCTTAATTCTTTCTATTAATGATCTGAATTTTCGTGCACTTTGAGTTGAATGTGTAGGATATTAGTTAGCTCAAATTGGTACGGACTTTCGGGCCATCACAGTTGGTATCAGAGCATAAGGTTAAGCGATTACCTTGGCTCTGTGGCGTAACTCAATAGAGATGGGGTTAGTGATACCCTAGATTGAGTATGAGTGTATATATATGAGCATGTATTTTTAAATTAATGTAAAAATTGTTTTATATTGTGTTGACTTGTTAGTCGAGTGGTTTATGAATTCTGGTCGAAACAGTAATGCAAAACGTGTCGATAGGTGTTTTTAAGCTCTTGAACAGAGTAATTGGACACAGTATGTTTTGAAGAGCTGGATAAATGAAATAATTTTATCCAAATTATATCTTGATATAAAGAAGTATATATCTTGATATTATTATAATATATTGATGTGTGATCATTATTATAATCGAATACGATCATAATTGAGTTGGTTGTGTAAATAACCAATCAAAATTCATGTAAGTGTAAAATACAAATCAGATGAACTAAATCTGCATTTAAATCAGATTTGGAATTTAACACTATAGTAATTTGGAAAAAGGTTTGTAAATAAAATTGGATTTAATACATGGAATTTTAAATCCTGGGAATTTAGAAATGTTTTTCCAAGCATTTTGAAAGGATATTTTGATGTAATTTCAAAATAAAGGGTTTAAAAAAGAGTTTTGAAAGAAATATAGTATTGAAATCACTTCGGTCACTGGAAAATAATTCCGATGATGATCGCGACATCATCGGTGTTCATTTTCAAGTTTCTAAGTGATGGATTACTACCAAAGATTTTGTTTTAAATTATTATGAGGAAACAAGTCGTCAGAAATTAAAATGTTTTGAATTATATATGATTTCAAACTGATTTGAAATAAATCCCAGGAATTTGAATTCTAAAATAAAAATTTAACTTATGGAGTTAAAATGGTAAAAGTGGAACTTAAACTAAGATAAACCAAATTAGGCTGAATTTGGAACGACCCAGAATGAAAATTTGTAAAAGAGAAATATTGGAGATTTGACTTGTTAACATGAATTGATTCTTGAAAATAAGAATCAAATTTCGAATTTAGAGATGAAGATAATTGATTTGAGAAATAAATCAGTAAATGGAATGTCGTAATAGAAATTAACAAGGTTAAGAATTAAGAATAGAATTGGAGTAAAATGAAATTTGGCTTAGTAAAAGCGAAAGATTGGATTGGAGAATAAATTGATTGGAGATTAGTTAGAAATGTTTGGATGTATGCCGGTTTGATAGCAGATGGCAGAGGTAGAGTTGAATGCCTAATAGAGAAGGAAATGCCTAAAGAGGCAGGTTGTAGTAGTACCGATTGAGTTGTGTAGAGGAGATGGTGGCAAAATTTATCGGAAGCTTAAGGTGATAAAAGATTTTCTGAACTTTGAAAATCAGTGGAAATAAATTAATATCTTAATTAATTGATTCAGTTGAACCAGAAGTTAAGAAATAATACAAAGATGATTTTTAATGGAATTAATTGATATCATAGCATTTTTCCCACCTTCGTAATTTCGGGGACGAAATTCTTTTAAAGGGAAAGGAATGTAACGTCCCGCATTTTTATCGGTTTGAATTTGAATATTTAAATCAGTTTAAATGTTGAATTCGTAATATAAATGGATTTATATATTAATTAAAACGAAGTTGAACGTATAAAAATATATATTAAATAAAATCGAGCCCGTAATATCACGGCAGTTCGTAATTCAACGTTCTGAATTTTAACTGAGTGTACAAGACCTGTTATTTACCGGATTTCTTCGAAACAAGAAATGTTGGAATCCGTTAAACTATATTTTTCTAACGGAAGTGGAAAATGGAGATTTCATCGTATAGATTACAAGATATGACCAAATCAAATTCCTAATAATCGCTATAGAATCGTTTATCGACCGTAACAGTTTATTTACATAACTAGATATCGGTTTCGAATTTGGACAAGGTTCTTTTGAGACGTAGTTATAATTTAATTTTTAATTTTTAATTAATTTAATAAGCAACTTTTTATTTGGAGTATTGCGCACCCTATATCAACATTTTGGGGTTTCAAAATATGAGTTAAACTACCGATATTATTATATTTTTGGGATCATGACTCCTCGCTGGACACAACCGAATTCTTATTTCGGTCCATAAGCTGCTCGGACATGAAGATGATTCTACGTAACACGGAACACTTAAATCTTAAAACATTTATAAATTTGCATCCTTTTTCTCTTCACAACCGTATGATTTTACAGCTTGTACTAGAAATATAGGAGGGGAGTTCACGGAAATAAAATGAAGTCACTTACACCTTAAGCAAACTAATTTATAAATATAAGTAGCTGTGTCCTATCAACCAGCTATTGCTTTCTAATTAAGCAACGAACTATACCCTAGTCTACATTAAAAAATCACTATCAGTTAATGTCAAATGTACAAGTCTACTAACTATACTATGTGACTTTATAGCATGCAAACTAAGCACACATCCTATATATATAAATGGTTCCATTTTATCTATACTTCACAAGCTCCGAAAAAACATTTCCGATCTAGGAAGAATAAAATTAAAAACAAAGTTGTTTGAAGCATTCAAATATTAGCAGTATTTATATATATATATATATAGCACAGTAGCATGGGAAAGACGTTCGGGTGCAAGGTGAAGTGTTGACTGCGAAGGAGCACGTTGGACGAGAAGCTACGGATCGAGCTTCATGATGGGTAGTCGAGCTGAGCGAGACATGGGTGGTTTCCTCCATTGTTCCTCGTATTTGCGGTTCGCTGTTTGGGTTTGCGATGAGTGCATGGAGTGCGAGAAGTATCAGATTGCATGGGTTTTGTTGAAGGTGAAGTTGGCGCTGTCGGTTTTAGAGTTCTCAAATCAAAAAAGGAAAGAAGATTTAGTAGGGGAGTTGAGCACCTTTGTAAGCGGGCTGTTTTGGTGTGGTATAAGTGAAGTCATTTATTGGGAAATGAGGGGGGTGCTGGAACATGCACAGGCGAGTGAAAGATGGCATGGGAAAGTGTTGTCATTTCTTTTTGGTAAAGTAAGTAGAAAAGGTGGGGACTTGCGTATTGAATGGGAGGCAAGGTGACGAGTTGATGTGTGTTCGAACAAGATGCTGGAAGCTGCGGTTCAAAGTCGGTAAGGAGATTGGCTTGTGTGGTGATGGATGTGTGCTTGCAGTATGGTGTGTTTTAAAGATGGACGAGTGAGATCCATTTGGTTTTATGGAAGGACGTGGAAAGACGGAGATTGGAAAGTTTTTTATGGGATGGTGAGAACGTGAATATGGGAGGACTGTAAAACATGTACAGTCACAATTCAAAAAGGAAAATGGATAAAAAGGTAACATGGCTCTCAAATGGTGTGAGTGCAGGGAAACAGGTGTGTATATGAACGTGTTTGTGAGGGAGTTTGCGCCGGGTTTGCTGGGTTGCACAAGTAATAAGTAGGGACCGGTGGTAGCATGAACATCAAAGAGGAATTGTCACTATCTCGGGGTTTTGTAACAACCCGCAAAAATCAGGACCAATTTAAAATTTTTATTTTAGAAAATTTTAATGAATTTTGACAATATAAAATAATTTATTTAAATAATAATGATCGCAAATTTGATTTAAATCGAAGTTAAAATGAATAATTTAATTTTAATTAACAAAAGAGTTAGAAATAGCGCGGTAGTTGAAAAGTCAAACTTGAACTTTGACTGACCATACAGGATGCAAATTTTAACGGATTTTAGTGAAACCAAAAATATTAGAATCTATTTAAATATATCTTTCGAACGAATCCTAAAAATTTAAATTTCATAGCGGAAATCAAAAGTTATGGCCAATTCAATATTTAGAAAGGTCGCTATGAAATTTATAATGGTCAAAATGCTACTTTTTGCATACGAAGGAATTTGAACTCGAAACCACTTCCATTGAATTCAGAATGATGTTTCTACATTGAAAAACAGTAAACACTTATATATTTTGAGTTTCGGGATTTATTTTTTTAAAAATATATTTTTTTATATTAAATATATTGGCCTTAAAAATAGTTATTTTTCAAACGACCTCGGTTTTCGACGAAATCACTTTTGTTGGAACCGGAATGTCAAATTATTGCTAGGTTTCAATTTTCAGAATTTTTCGAATTAATATGTGAGCGTGGGAAAAGAAAATGTGTTTTGACTATTTCAGTTAAATTTAAACGCCTTAAAAATAGACATTTTTCATACAGTCTCAGAATTTGATGAAATTAGTCTCGTTAGAACCGTATCGTCATAAGAAAGCTAAGAATAATTTTTTTTTAGAATTTTTAGAGATCGTATGTGGCCCCAGCATATTTAAATGTACGGTAGAATTTAAATAATTAATTTAATATTGTATTTTCAAGTAAAACCGAAAAAAACAGCTGTATATTTCGGAATTGGACCTTGGGACATAGTCCATCGCATTCAGAAGGCCTCAAAACGTTAAGATCGACAGTAAGCAGGCCCAAATCGGAGAAAGTCCGAAAATCCACCTTTTTAGCACAAATTTCGAAATTTAATATTAAAATATTATATAAAATTTCGGCTGAAACCCTAATTTGGCATGGCCAGCCGCCGCCCAGTTTTTCAATGGCCAGAATTGTCCGATTTTCAAACCTCAATAACTTTTGATCCGCTCAACGAAAATCGACGCATAATATATCAAATCGAAGAGAATTCAAAGACGTTTCAATCCATACGGTCAAGATCGGGTTTTGGTTCACGGGTTTCGCGGATTCTCGGCCTGAAGTGGCTGCGTTTTTGGTGGATTGGCGGGTCCGAGGAGGGTGCGAGTTGGCCAAGCTTGGTGGCGCAAGGAGGTGGTGCAAGGAGCTTCAGTATGGCGGTGGTTGATCGTGTGCTGGAAGGCCGAGGGGAGGTGCGATATTGTCTTTGGGAAGAGGGAGATGGGTTCGGCCAAGAAAAGAACGACGTGAAGAGGAAGAGAAGGTCCGAACATTTTTTTAATTATTATTTTATTATTTTATATTTAAATTGTCCGATCTTTAAAAATTCATAACTCTCTCATACGAGGTCCGATTGACGAACCGTAAATTGCGTTGGAATCACAAAATTAAGAGCTTCGCGATGGCGCAGACCGCAGCTGAAAAGGAGACAGTCGAATTTCAGCCAAATTTCAATGTGCGAATTCTAATTTTAAACATTTAATTAATTATTAATTATTTTCTCGCATTAAAGAAAATTGTATTGTCATATAAATTCAGATCTGGATGTCATGTGTAGTTTGGATTGATAATTGTTGCTTGTTGAATGCTTGTTGTTCATGATATGCTAAGTCCGCTTTGAATTGTATATATTTTATCTGCGGTTGGAAAATGGGATCTAAAATTAGATTAAAACATATTTTATTCAAAAGAAAAAAAAACATTTATTCAGATCTAGTTGGAAAAGTTTATTTTATGTTATTAAAATAATATTTTTATTATTCTGAATTTAACAATAGAAATTGATCGACAAATAAATATTTATTTTTATTTGCTGATTTAACAATGGAATTTGGTCGACAAATAATATTTATCTTTATTTGTTGACCTTATAATAGAAATTGGCACTACGAATAAAATATATCTTTATTTGTTTACATTAAAGAGAATGGATCAAGAAAAAATATATCTTTTAATGTGAATTTGTTTACATTAAAAAAAAAGAATGATTAAAAAGAATATATTTTAATATGAGGTTGTTTCATTAAAAAGAATGAAAACAAAAGATTTCATTTTTTATGTAAAATTAGTTTTCAATCAAAAGTCATAATTTATTTGTCATTTTGATGTCAATAAAAGTAGCAACATTAAAAATCTCATTTTTAATGTAATATTATTTCAATAAATGAAGTAACATTAAAATGTTATTTTTAATGTAATAGTATTTTCAATAAAAAGGAAGCAACGTAAAAAGATCATATTTTTATGTGTCCATTGTTTTCAATAGAAAGACTTTGCATAAAAAAAATCACATTTTTAATGTGATTTAGATTTCATTGTAAAGATAAAGATAAAATGGATTTTATTTTTATTTTTATTTTCATTTTCATTTTCATTTTTGACAATGGAAAGTTTATAAATTAAAATTGAATTTTTATTGAAATTTTGTTCATTGTAATGAATAGAAAAGATCGCATCCATATGTGTAATGAGAAAAAAAAAATTACATTTATATGTAAGGAAAAATGAACAGAAAAGGATTACATTTTTAATGTAATCAAAGATTAAGAATCACATTTTGGTTTACATATCATATGTAAATTAAAATTCATTTTAGAAGTAAAACTTTTGTTTACATTTTTATGTAAATAAAAAAAAAGACATGTTTTGGAAATCACAATGTTTGTTTACATTTTTTATATGTAAATAAGAAATTATTTTCAGAAGTTACATTATATTTGTAAAAATATTTTGTAAATAAAAAGTTGTTCTTTTATTTGCATTCACCAATGCAAAGGTATATTGAAAATAAAATTATTCTTTTATTTGCATTTACCAATGTAAATATACATTAAAAATAAACTTGTTCTTTTGTTTGCATCTAAAAATGCAAATATATATTTAAAAATGAAACTTGTTCTCTTATTTGTATTTACGAATACAAACATATATATTAAAGTAAAATTTATTCTTTTATTTGCATTCACTTATGCAAATATATTTTGAAAATGAACGAACCTTTTTATTTGTGTTCCCAAACACAAATACATTATAGAAAATGAATGATCCTTTATGTTTGTGTTCTCAAACACAAATATAACATAGAAAATTAAAATGGTCTTCTTATTCGTGTTCTTAAACACAAATAAAACATTAAAAATAAAAGAACATTTTTTTTTGTGTTCTCCAACACAAATATAACATGATTTTAAAGTAGTACATTTTTATTTTTATTTGCATTTTCAATGCAAATATTTCATGAAATCAAAAGTTCACATTTTTGTTAACATTTCATAATGTAAACAATATATGAAAATAAAAATTACATTTTTGTTTGCATTCTACAATGCAAACGAAATGTAGAAAATAGAATATGCATTTTTATTTGCATTCTATCATGCAAATAAAACAAAAGAGATAAAATTACATTTTTGTTTGCAACTTCAGTTGCAAACAAATAAGAAATAAAAATTACATTTTGTTGCAAATTTAGATGCAAACAAATTTATTAAAAACAAAAGATACATTTTTGTTGCATGTTTTAAATGCAAACAAAGCATTAAAATAAAAGTTACATTTTTAATTATTTATTTACTTCACTTAATGTAGATAAACATAAAATAAAGAGTTGTTCTATTATTTACATTTCTTGATGTAAATAAAACTAGAAATTTAATATTACACTTTTATTTGCTTTACTCAATGCAAATAAAACAGGAGAATAAAAGAAATATTTTCATTTGCAATCCTTAATGCAAATAAATTATGAAATGAAAAAGTTACAATTTTTTTTATTTACATTCCTCTATGTAAATAAACATCAAATAAAAAGGTTGAATCTTTATTTGCATTCTCTATTGCAAATAAAGCATGAAATGAATAGTTATATTTTGTGTTATTATTTATATCCCCTATTACGAATGGAATTAAAAGATTACATTTTTCTTTTCATTTATTTACAATAAAAGAAATTGAAATAAAGATTATATTTTTATCATCATTTTTGATGCGATAAAAGAATAGAAATAAAGATTACATTTTTATTGACATTTTACATGCGATAAAAAGAACAGGAATAAAAGAGATATTTTTATCATCGTGTTATATATTGTGTATTACACTGCCATAGGCAAGTTACCTGACTTGTTTTTTGTGATTGGGTCGATAATTTTAACACATCGCCCAAGTGCACAAATAATTTATTATTTGTTTGTTGGTTGAAACCCCACACGGGTGTTGGGATGAAAATTAACATACACTAATCCCAATATTTAGTTGTATGTTGATCGTTAGATCGACAGGCTGCGATGAGCGTTATTATTTAATTTTAACGCTTAAGCAGTGGAATTTACACTTTGGATGAAATGGATGATTTGATGATTATATTGTTATTGTCATATATATGATGTGTGTGAAATCCATATAATCCAAATTATATTGTAAATGATTGAGTCGCATTTCGATTCAGATGATCTTTTAAATAAGAGTATTCTTACACTAGAAATTCTTTTTATATGAAGGATATATTTTCATAAAAAGATATTTTAGTTAAGTATATTTTTAAGATAAAGAATATGTGTAAAAGATAAAAATATGTAATATGAAGAATACTTTCCAATTAGAATCTTTTGTATAAAGAGTATTTTAATGATTATTTTAAAATATATTTTATAATAATTAATATTTAAAGGGAAATCCTTTAATTAAGATTATTAGAATTTGCAATTATATTTCATGATATGAGATACATTGAGATTTGAAGTGGATTTATCGTGGGTGGTGTTTTTAAATGACATTTGTCCTTTAATCCAATTTACATCGAAATTATTATTTGGAATTTATAAATCTATTTCATAGATTTAACAAAGGCATTTTCTAAAAATCTAGTTTTCCAATTTAATATATATTAAATTGGAATTAAGTGGGAATTCGATTGGTAATAATCGAGATGGGCTTCTGTAATAGAAGACCGATATTATATATGGAATTTAAGAGGTTTGCCGTTATTCCATGTATATTGTTAGTCCGATACAGAAATTCACATCGATTATGTATTGATTGATTTCTATGGGATTCCATATTTTGCAAATTGGTTTGTGGGTTTATCGTGAACTATGTTTTAAATGACACGAATTCTTTAACCCGTTTAAAAGAAGATTTATTCTTAAAAATAAATGATCTGTGAAAATGAGTTTTGATACTAAATCAAATTCAAAATTTTTAATAAATCTTTTAAGGAAGATTTATGATTTAACTTATTAATTTATCTTTGATAAAATTTATGAAAATCTTTTAATATGAATATCTTATTAAAAGAATATTCGGGGTCGGAATGTGACATAATGTGTGATTTTCCAATATTTGATTTTTAATCACAAAATACGCGAGTTATTCAGAAAGACCGGGTTTAACCCATTCTGAATAATCATCACGACGATCAAGAGTCGAAGATGAAGACGGTGGTAGAAGACCGAAGGTTTTCACATCGTTGGGATGATGGTAACTGGTATCTTGAATTGGGACAGTACATTCCAAGGCAAGGTATTTGGTAATGATCGTCCAAACGGATTTGGAGATCGACGGACACGTTGTTTCGCTCAGACCCAGAGCGGACTTGTAAATGGATTGCGTGTCTAACATTATATTCTTTTCTACTGTATTTGTTGAACGCTACTGATTATATATTTCTGTTTGGTGGTGGAGAATTTATTCTTCACTTAACCCCCTTCTCTAAGACGTATGAGCTTAGAGGTTATATATATATTGGTAGATGATCAATGATATGGTAGAGTATGACAATGTGGCATGCTAAGATGCAATTGATCAAGGCTTTATTGAAAAGCAGGCCTTGTGGTTGATGATCAAAGCACAGTCTATTTAGGCATAGCTTTGTGTATATCGTGACTTCGCGAGCCTCACAGCCCGGTAGAGTCTAAAACGGGAGAAGGGAACGCAGGGAGTGCACACGTTTCTTTCTAGCTAGAGTGGTGCCAGGGACCTACCAGCGCTGGCATTTATTCATTGTGGTTGTTGGGTTTTTCGAGGCCTCGGGTTATGCGGTCGCCACTGGCCGTATTATAGGTCCAAAAGGACCGGGGAGCGTGTGTTCAGGCATAACTAATCCACAAAAGAAAGTGTGGACCGGCCCTGCAGCTATCCAAGGGTTGGACAGAGTACCAATCCTGGGGCATTTGCTAGAGTGTCTCGAATCGGTAAGGATCTCCTCCCTAGCCTTGACTCAGATGGAAACCCAAATTTCCAATACGACATCACGCGGTTTTGATTGTATACCTATATATGACGACATAGTGGGATGGGGCACTCATTCCGTCTAGGATTGATACATTTACTTTGATGTATTTCAAATTGGTTGCACACTATTATTATATAATACCATGTTTATCGTATCAAGCATCTTTTGATCATTATAAGGTAAAACCCTATCCTCCGGTTTGTGTTGCATTGTGTGATGGGACTTGGGTCTTATAATGGTTTCATTTTTCTAAAAAGCGTTGCGTTATTTTGACGATTTACTTTAGTCATGCACTGGCAATCCATAGGAGAAAACCTGTTCCGCGAAAGTGGCGTGGTCCTGTGATTAGCCTTATTATATTTTATTGGTTAGGTAGAATTCTCACACCAGTCCCATGACTGACCTGTAGTTTGTCCACTGGCAAACTCGGGTGCCCATATTTTCCACACAGGCAGTCGAGTAGCTATTTTTTGCAGATATATTAAGCAGGATTCTTGGTTGAAGCTTAAAGCTGCGTCCAGAGATAGAGAGTCTTCCGCTGTGTTCTTCCGTTGCAGTATATTACATTTTTGTATTTATCTTCCGCTGTAATTATATTCCAATGTACTCTGATATGTATATTCTGTACTCTGATGTAACATTTATTATAGTGTTATAAAAGTCTTCTGTTATCTGTTGTAATGTGTTTTATGCCCAAAGTTAAAGTATTCATAGGTTTCCACTTTTTGGATCAGACCTGTGTGGTTTATGGTCGATTCAAAGGGCGGGGATTTGCGGGTCTTTACAGGTTTGTTGTAAGGTAGAGGATTTATTTTATGGAACGTGTTTCTCAATTTAAAGAAGAAGCAGCGTTAGGCGGGTTGGAGATTTTGAGTCAGGCCAAGTTTTGGGAAAGCCCAAATAAAAGAAAATAGAAGAAAGCCCAATTTTAAAGGAAACATAAAAGAAAAAGTGGAACGTGAATAGGGTAAAGGAGGAAAGGGACATGAATGGCAATCAAGACTGATGCTTGCTGTTCGAAGTCTAGAAGAGGAAGGAGCTTGTAGATGTTCTAAATTGACACTGGAGTATATGTGTTAATAAATGGTGCGAGTAGTGGGAAAACATGAGAGCGGTATTGTTTTTGGACGGAAAGGGGAGCATTTCGGTGGAAGTGACGTTAAATGGTGAACAACCGGTTACTGTTTTACTGTGAATAAAATGAGAAACACGCATCGATGATGAGGCGTACACATGCATTTCATAAGATCGGTTACAAAGAATAGAAAAAGGTACAATCTGTAAAATAGTGGAATGTTATGTGGACAGGCTGTTCTTCTTGGTTTCGGAGGAGGGGCTTCTAACGGGCGCAGATCCAAACTGACGCAAATTGTTATTTAACGGTTAACGCGCAAAAGTGAGTAAATTCACTAACTCTGATCTATTTTAAAATATTATAATTATATTTTAATGTTGGTTGAATACTGTGTGATGGTTATTTATGTAGATCAAAATTAAATTGGTTGATATATATATCGTTACGTATGTCGAATACTGATTCCGTCAATTTTAATATCTCCTTGTTTGGACTCAGTGTTAATTATTTGACTAACATCTGAGGATTCAGGAAACCTGTTGGAGGAATTCAACCAGATTCCTAAATATATGTACTGTTTGTGCACTGTTTGAATCATGTTGAATGGAAATTCAACATTATGTCGATTTAATAAATATGCAATATCGATTAAGAAAATAGCAACAGTCGACCATAAATCCATTTTGTTAAGAAGTTGATTGGTCGTCAGGCAAATCAACGAAGATAATTATATTTTTATAATTAAAGCAAAGTTTTAAATTATAATAGAAGTTCTATTATAAACCAGTATTTTCGAGTTCATTTTTATGAAGTAAATAGAAACGATTGTTGACATTTAAATAAGTTTATAAAGAAGAAATTATCCTATGATTAAATATTTGGATAATTATTTTAAGACAAACAATTTAGAAATATTATTAGATTAAATATATTAATCTAATGGTAAGAAGTAATTAAATCAGTTAACGAATTTGCTGATGGAATGAAGTTGATTTAAATCAACTATTTAATTGAAAAATGATTATTAGATTAAATGGGTCTTCAATTAATCTAATGATATTAACTTGGCAATTAATTGTTTAACATTAATAATATTTCTCGTTATTTATCTTTTTAACTAATGGAGTTTAAATGATGATGGAACTAATATAATTAGTATAAAATGAGCAACTGATCTATTTCGATTAATATTGACGTAAACTGTTTACTTCACCAACGATAAAGTAAATATTATTTAATTAAATAATTGTTCTTAAATGGATTCCATTTAAGAGGATATTGAATTTATAATAAGATGTTACTTGAATTAAGTTTAATGTTTTAAGTAAAAGTAAACCATCAGAAGACAAAGAACGTCAATAGATCTTGGTAAAGAAGTTATAAATAGAACTGTGAAATGAAGTTAAAGTGAAGAGTCAATGTTTAATATAGATAGTCATAAACAACTGAGTTTCAAAGTAAGGATATGGTATTATAAAACCATAGTCTAAATTAATGAAGAAAATACGGTCTGATAGATATTATAAGTAATAAGGAATTAGAGCACAAACCTATATATGTTCTAAGGTAAGAACATTGTCGATCAAAGGTCTGAGAGGTAAATAAATTACCCAACTTGAATGGCTTCACTATTATCGAGGAATGATATCAGTTTGTAACGGACAGAGATGTCAAGATTAGTATAAAGGGATATAGCAGCGTATAACAAGTTTTCGAACTATAACGATAAAATAACGCTGTTGACTAGGCTTAAGCGTGACTATTATGTCGAGATTAGTTATAACGGAGAATATTACAACGTATGACAAGTTTTGAATTATAATGATAAATTAATGTTGTTAACCAAAATTAAGCGTGGTTTTAATAAATAGCAGGACTTCCTAAGGAATGAAAATAGTTGGGTTTGAAATCCACTCAGTCTAAACTAATAAGTAATGACGTTGGTTCAAAGAAACATGAGAATGAGTTAGAAAGAGAATTAGAAAATCGTTTCAGAAACAATAACATCATTTCAATGTTTGGAATATGATTAGAACTAAGTCACACTATTAGGAATTGGAACCATAATTCGACGTTGTCGAATGAATTATTTTTAGGAATTATAAGCTGATAGGATAGTTAATATTTAGTTTAAACCCACGAATTATAATAGGATATGAAACCAATATTTAGTTATAAACTAGATATTGATTCAACAAGTAGTTGGCTTAGAAATAGAGTTTATAAAGTGGAATGGGAATATAAATTATGAAAGAGATTTCATAAAATAAGATAACGGTACTATTTGAATAATGAGTTATTTGATAAAGGTGTTAAAATTTTTATAATTGAAATGATATTCAAAATTTAAAGTGAATAATGTTTTAAAGTGAACGCTTTGCAGATTTAAAATGAAATTGGAAATATTTTCCAATATAGATAGGGAACATTATCCAAGTGTAGAAAATAAAGAACGTGAAAAGAATGGAAATGTTTCGAACGTTAATAATGTATGTTTTCTGGAACATGAGAGAATAAGAGTTTATAATAACTGGAAATGTTTTCCGAGAAGTGTAAAAAGCCTAAAACGGGATTTGAGAAATATCTGATAATATATGGGAATTCAAATAATAAAAACGAATGTTAAATAAAAAGTACCCGTGTTTACGGATGTCTTGTTACACATTTAAATGAATGTTTGTTTTACTTCGATAGTTAAACAATCGACTATCGAAGTGTTTTGACCGTCGTTGTCAATCCGGAGAGACCGGTCAGATATATTATCTGGAAACCACACCGTATAGGCATAAGCGCTGCGAATTATATTATGCTGAAGACAATTGAAGACGGAGTGAAATGCAAGGGTCGTCCAGTTCCAGAAATGGTGCTTTCTGTTTGTCCAGTCCCAGGACAACTTGTATGGACGAGTGTCTGACAGAGTATTTCCAATGGTCACGCCAATGATTTTTACGAATATACCAAGTTGGTGGGGAGAAGGTAACTTCTCTTTATTCTGCACCCAGTGTGCATTTGTGTAATCAATATGTGATCAAGGATTTAACGATGTGGCATTCAAAGTGAATAGTGATCAGATGTTCTAAAGTTAGACGTAGCCTCTAGCCTCACAACTCGGAAGTAACAAAAGTTTGGCTAGGCACCATGGCTAGTTGGGTCATCCCCAAGCAGGGTGTATTGTCACAGATCTAGAGAAAATTCATATTTGTTCTTCTTTTCGATTCTGTATCTTCGGATGACGGTTGGATGGCCAACAACCGTGGGTGGCAATATATTCGATACACTCAATTTAAATGAGTTGTCGGTCATGCGTGGCTGGGTTGCAAGACGTTCTTGTTGAACCCAGGTGTATTGCCTCTAGAGTACACTTATCGGAAGGTGCTCCCATACCTTGTCTATTGGAACCCATTCTCGAATAAGCGCCTTGCAGTTTATAATTTTATACTATATATATGTGGAGCGTGAGATGCAAGCGTTCTGCTAGTTCGATATTTATGTGTTTAGACATTATCATAATATCACTGGATTTGATATCAAAGTATTTTGATTATAGTAAGGTAAAAACCGTCCATGTTTATGTGTGGGCTGGTCTTACTATTATCTTCTTGTTTTGAAAAGGATTTTCAAAGTCAAACAGTATGGTTGGAATTTACTCACAACAGTCCCATGACTGACCCAGGGTTTATTTTATTTGTGTTTTCCTAAAACTTGGGTGCCCAAATTTTTAAGGGCAGACAAGTATTTTAGGCTTTTACTGATTCACTTGGAAGAGCTGGAAACAGAAGGCTTCAACATTAATTAGTTAGAGATTATTTCCGCTGTGATATGATGTATTGTACTCTGATAATGGTATGTATTTACAAATTCAGATTTGTATTTCAAAGTTATGTTATATAATACATTTTATTGTTCCGCTGTGAGATTCGTGTTTTCTCTAATACTGTTCAGTCGTAATCTTCTTCTTCTTCTGTTCTATTAGTTCTATCTTATCTTTCTCATCCTCTTAATTCTTTCTATTAATGATCTGAATTTTCGTGCACTTTGAGTTGAATGTGTAGGATATTAGTCAGCTCAAATTGGTATGGATTTTCGGGCCATCACATGATTGATTTCTATTAAATATATATTTGTTTGGTGACGGAGACTTTATTCTCTTTCTTAACACCCTTCTCTGAGACGTACGAGCTTAGAGGTTATATATTGATAGACATCAGTTGCATGGCGTGATTTGTCAGTATGGCATGCTGAGATTCAAATGAACAAGGCTTTTGTTGAAAAACAGTGTCTTATGGTTGATGATCGAAGCATGTTTATAATTAGCATAGCTTTGTGTATAGCTTTAATTCGCTAGCCTCACACCTCGGTATGAGTCTAAAATGGGATCAGGGATGCAGGGAGTACACGACGTTTCTTTCTAGCTTGGAGTGGTGTCATGGTATGGGGCCCAGACATTTTTACTTATGTGGATGAGGCACCTCGGATGTTGAGTCGCTAGTGACTCAGATATATGTCTGATAGGACCAGGAAACCTATGTTCAGGAACATTTAATCCACTAAAGTAAGTGTGTATCGGCCCTTCAGGAACCAAGGGTTGCCCAGAGTGTCTAATCCTAAGGCATTTTCTATAGTCTCTCGAATCGAAAGGACCACCGCTAGCCTTGACTTATGACGCAAATCCAATTTCCAATACACGACTTTTCGGTTATTGTAAACCTATATGGTGACATAGTATATGGTAGCTATGTCGTCTAGGTTTGATACATTTACATTGAAAGTGTTTTAAACTGACTAAACACTAGTAATAGTATCAAATAATTTTGTTTTATACGTATCAAGCATATTTGGCTATTATAAGGGAAATGTCTATCCTCCGGCTTGCGTTGCATTGTGTGATGGGACCTGAGTCTTATAATAGCTTCATTTTTCAAAAAGCATTGTGTTGTTTTATGTTTTAAACTAGTATTCATGTGGTGTAAAACCGTTCCGTGTTTTACGGCGTGGTCCCATGATTTCCCAACTTATAAATTAAAGATTCAATAATTATTTTTAGTTCTCACATCAGTCCCACAACTGACTCAGAGTTTATTGTTTTAACCTAAACTCTGGGTGCCAATATTTTCCACATGGGCAACTAGTAGTTTTGGTTTTTACAAATATTTATTTTCAAAGAATCCTGGATTACAGCTGGGGCTATATTCAGAAAGCTTTGTATCTGTATATTTCATTAAGTTGTTCTGGTTGCTATATTTCTGCTACACATTCTATTTATGTATTATGTTTTTCACTGCTATGTAATTTTAAATCTCTAATATTGTCTGTCCAATGTGTAATAATTATTCATACTCTGGAATATTCCAGTACTCTGATGTAAATTGTTGTAACAACAATGAAATGTTTATTGTTTGTGTTCTGATGTGTCATGTTCTCAAAGCAATCCAGGCAGCTAGTAGTTTGGGTCATTTCAATGATACATTGCAGTCGAACGAAATTACTGTAATATAGTGCATAAAGTAGGAGAAAACAATGTCTAGATTAATGCTCGTGTTCTTGCTTAGGCCTCAACGCATTTGCTTTGATTTTCAAGCATTGACCTTCAGCTTGAATTATTGGATTAGATATGTTGGAGTTTATGCCCTAGAGGCAATTCATTTGATGAGATTGATAACACTGTTGATGTTATTATTTTATTTGGAATAAAATAATATTCTATTATATTATATTTACTACATAATATAATATTAATATAATAGAAGTCCTTAGAATTATAATACGGAATTATATAGTTCAAGTAAGTTACTTGAACTTGAGATTATATAATATATTAAGTATTGTAATTCTTAAATGTCCCTAGTCGAGTTTTATTGTTTATATAGGACAACAATAAAGCGTTAAGACTAGTATGTTGATTGACTGATGATCACATCTCATTGATCATCAATATACGTGATATTAATGTCAAAACATAAATACGTATTGGAAAATGTATTGGGTTGACCCACCGAGAGATAACTACATGGAATATAATTAGCAGTATCATAAGTTATTCTCATAGTGACAGTGATGTAATGGTCCTCAGACTTGAAATCATTATAATTTCATTTGAGGATATTTGTTTTTTGATATCATCTAAAGTTATTCGTAACAGAGTAATGATAACAATGATTATTGGATACATCTCGAATCGAATGAAAATTATGAATGACCTAGATGGAATTTAACCCTACAATATATTCGTAGTGATATCCATGGGCCTCTTGATTGAGTGAGACTGTGAAATGCATGGTCGTGCTCCAATAATGATTTGTTTTAAGCAGTCTACTCATCGATCAAGAAAAGCGGATTAAATTATAAAGAGAATGATACATTCCATGTCTCGAGTTTAATCTTGGATATACTGGTTAAAAGGATTATATTACATTGATACACTGGTCACGAAAAGGTTTTATTGAATCGTTGATTTCATTATTATAACTTCGGTAGCAGTGATGTATTACTAGATGCTGCTTACTGTTTATAATTTTAAATATGATTTAAAATTATTGCCAACGTTATTTTATCCTATAGGGTCACACAACTAGAACGCTATGAAAGGGAGAACCATCGTTAAGCAAATATTAAAATAATTATATCAAATGTTGATATTTAATTTTTTCTGAAATGGTAAAAAGGAGGATTTTAAGGTTTCCAATTATCAAGGGTTTCATTTTACTTTTAAAAGGGCAAGCCGACCTATTTTCCATCTTTATCCGAGTAGATCAGATAAGATAAGCTTTAGAAAACCTTAGAAACTGGAAACGAAAAATCCACATCCGCTAGTACCGGCCCCATTCTTCACTCGATTCCGTCTAACGAGATCGAAATAGCGTTTGTGGACCCCTCTAGAGGCGGCGACATCACTTGTCACGCTCAAATACGATTTGATATCAGATCTCGTTTCAACTGCGCAAAATGATGAGGCCAAGAAAGGTAGGTTTTTGTTTCATTCAATTTACAAGTTTAAGCATATATCTTGTTTGTTTTGGTTTGAATTCGATTATCGTAAAACGAATTTGACCCAAAAATCCTTCAGTTGGTATCAGAGCACTAGGCTTGCTATAAATTGTATCTCGAATTGTTTATTGGTATATATATGTTTGGTTTCTTACTAAATCGAACATATTACAGATATAATTAGTGAATTTGATTCTGACATAATTAATTGGAATAGTTGATCGAATTTATTTATGACGATCCCAAAACCCCGTGACATGGTGTTAAGGATAATCATTGGAATATAACACATCAATCATCATTAGCAGATCACAGATAATAGCATAAACAGAAAATAGAATAATTTACACACATATGACCGCGGAATCATATAAATATCACCACATCAGAGAGCACAGTGCAGGATACAACTTAGTGCATAATAATACATAATCAGTCACCATCGCCAGAGGCGGAATCATACATAAAGAGTACACAAAATAAATATCAGTCTACATCGCCAATGGCGGAATCATAATACATATAATATAATGGCGGAAAGAGTCAAAGTCAGCACGGTGTAGTCAAGCCTCGCCATAAGCCAAAAAGTGCACCAGATACCTGTAACTAGGCTGCCCGTGTGAAAATGAGGGCACCCGAGTTTGAAAGGTGAAACAAACTATGAGTCAGTCATGGGACTGGTATGAGAAATCTACTTAATTTATTAACAACAATAATAAGGCAAATCAAAGGACCATGCCACTTTCGCGGAACGGGTTCACTCCAATGAGTGCTAGTGCATGAAATAAAGTAAATGATTAAATCATCGCAATGCTTTTTACAAAATGAAGCCATTATAAGACTCAGGTCCCATCACACAATGCAACGCAAGCCGAAGGATAGAGTTTTACCTTATAGTGGCCAAAAATGCTTCATACGAATAAAACAAGTGTTTGATATTATTACTAGTGCATATCTGTTTCAAAAGCGATTTCAATCATAAATATCAATCATAGGCGACATAAATGACCCATACCACTATGTCGCCGTAATATTAATACAATCACGTCCGAAATTTCATATTGGAAACTGGATTCCTTCATGAGTCGAGGCAAGGGGCAAGCTCCTCTCCGATTTGAGACACTCTAGCAAATGTCTCAGGACCCCACTATGATCCTTGGATCTTCAGGGCCGGTCCTCTCTTACTTTTGTGGATTAGTTATTCCTGAACACATGTTTCCCGGTCCTTACAGACCTATAATCAAGGCGCCTCATATTCCAACAACCACACAGGTGAAAAGTATATATAATGTCAGGGCTGGTAGGTCACTGACACCACCTTAGCTAGAAAGAAACATCGTGCTCTCCCTGCAGTCACTATTCCGTTTTGGACTCAAACCGAGGTGTGAGGCTCGCGAATTCACGTTATACACAAAGCTACGTCACACAGATCATGCTTTGATCATCAACCACAAGACTTTGCTTTACAACAGAAGCCTTGATCATATGCCACTTAGGCGTGCCACACAGGCAATCCACTCCATGCGACTGATTTCTATCAATACATAACCTCTGAGCTCGTACGTCTCAGAGAAAGGCGTTAAGCAAGAGAATAAATTCTTTGCCGCCAAACAGATATATATTTAACAGTGATCAATCAGCACAGAACAAAATCCAATGTCAGAGACACAGTCCATTTACAAGTCCGTTCTGGGTTTGAACGAAACCGGAGGCACTAAATTCCTCACATATCCATACAATCAACAGTATGTCTGCACGGCTACTACTTCAGCTCCTTCATGGTAGCTACTCCAATCACGAGCATCAGTAGCGCCCATCCATCCAATGTGAAGTTCGTCGGTCTTCAACCATCTTCGACTCTTCGAATTTTCAACATCGATCGATTATTTGAAATGAGATGAACTCGGCCTTTTCAAATAACCCACGTATATTTAGATTTTCAAATCAATTTATCACATGGTTAAACTATTCAACATCCACATTTCAGTTCTTTAGTTATAATTTTCATGTTAAATACATTCAACCATCACATATCAAACAAACACAACAAAATTGGTTTATTTCCACTCTATATCGTCTATAGTATTTTATAACGATATATCGCCGTTTTTATTTATTTAAAACGGCCATATTTAATTAAACAACGTTTCAGGTCGTGCCGATGCACTAGCGTTGTTTTTCACTAAATTTGTTTTATACATATCTGAAAATCTAACTGTTGGATCTTCACAAATTTTATGTCATTAGAAAGATCGTTTCAAAACGAATCCAACGGTTTCAGTTTCGGGAAAATCCGACGGTCGGATCTTCCACACTAGTCGTTTGAAGTTACGATTTCAAATTACAAACTGCAGCGTCGTTATTCGATTTAATTTAATTATATATATATATATATAATCGTTTCTGGCGCTATTTTTCTTTAGATTTGAATTAAACTTTCCAGACAATCCAACCGTCGGATCTTTACAAAGTTGGTGCCGTTGGAAAGATATTTCCAAGGCGAACCCAACGGTTGCGGGTTCGGGAAAATCCAATGGTCGGATTTCCCGCACTAGTAGTTTGAAATCATGGTTTCAAAACGTGAACTGCACGACCACATTTCGTTTTAATTTTATTTATATTTATATATTTATATAAATATAGTTCATTCAAAACTTCCTATATCGTTTTCACTTCAAATATTTCACTAACGCCTTTAAATTTTGGAAAATTTCGCCATAACCTCCTTTGTACGGGAGGGGTTGGGAAAATTCACAAATAGCCACACGGGCGTCTCATGTCAAAAAGAAAAAGAAAAAGCCAAGCGGCTAGCCAACAGGCTCATAAAATCATCACCCAAACAAAACAGTAAACGTGTACCTATTTGTTGGGCACAAAATTTTATTCCTCTTCTCTAGCCTCTTTGTTATAACCTGTTCAATAAATATGCATGTACATATATGCAATTTTAATCACTTATCATTTTCCATTCAACTTCATATTTGATTCACTTTGGTTTAAAAACACCATTTATTCCAATGTTGCATGCATACGCAAAAATCATATCATTAGCTAATTAATGAATATTCCAACTCATGCATATTTATTTGAACAAGTGGCTATTTTTAACACTTCACATTTCAAAATTGATAATTTTGGCGAACTAAAATATATTTCAAACATGACTATTTTATTTAGTTCCTATGCATGTTAAAAATAATGTTTCTTTCACAAATATTTATTTCAACGTTCGCATATCTTTAGCGTATCACATATATGATAAAAATGATAATTTTATCATTTCAAATATTTGTTCAACAAATGAATGTTTTTAACACTTCATAGTTTCAATAAAAATGTAATTTTTATTGTTCAATCTTTTTATTCAACACATGAACTTTTCCAACACACACACTTCTCAACACATGAGCATTTCCAGACATGGATATTTTATATATGTTGTTCATATAAGAAAGATGAAATTTTTATTGTTAAAACTATTTATATATAAGGCGAATATTTTACATATTTCATATATATTATAAAAATGTGATTTTTATTGTTTAAACACTTCATTCATTCACACATGAATTTAATTTTCACACATCACTTCTCAACAAATGAGCATTTCCACACATGGATATTTTTCAACACATGCCTTTAATTTCAACGCATGAAGATAATTTCAACATATGAAAATAATTCTAACACATGAATATTATTCAAAGTTTCGGCAGCATAATGGCAGGGTAGTTAAAATCGGCACCGTCCCTAGTACGGCTCCTCGTTCTACATTAAAACCTCGCGGTTTTTGACAATGGGGATTCATGCATCTAATTCGCACGCAGGCGGCATGTTTTATTTTGATTTCCACAATTATTTCCAATTCATTTCAATCATCAATGGGTATTTTTCAACCACAATCAATCAATATCAACCACAAACAATTTCTGAAGCATTCGTATTTTTCATCCAATATTTCACACCAATTCACAACAATAAATATCATCCATGGTTTGTGGACGAGGGGAGTGTGTGTATATATAAATATATTTCTATATTTCACTTGCATTTCAACACTTATATCAATTATTCTATGCATGTATAATTCATACTTCGCTTGTATAGCTTACACATCGCATGTACATGAGGTATACAACACGTGTGTTATTTATATTTCGCTTATATAATTTATACACGACATTTTTCATTCAAATTCATTTAATTTAGATTTCTCGCATTGGTTTTCGGAGTGCTAAAAATCGTAGATGACTCGGAAAAATCCGCGGTCTCTTCTATGTGGTAGAGAGCCTCCTTGTAGTCCCGATGTTTCCTGTTTCATCGAATTTCGTCAACACACCAAAAAGATATGAATTTTCAAAGTTCAAACATCAAAAAGGACTCACCTTTATTGTGGTTCAAAACTAGGGTTGCAGTTTTCGCTAGAACCGAGGCACGATAGGATGATCAGAGGTGATGACGCGGAAGAGGGAGGAAAGGGGAGTCGGCGCAGGGCGGTTTGAGGTGGTTTGTTGGTCTTTGACGATCGGGGCGGCGACGGGAAGTGCTCGACTTTGGATCGACGATACTGGCGATGGAGGTGGCGATAAGGGTCGGGGTAGGGTCGGATTGGAAGAGGGGAGGGAGGCACGTCGAGGTAGGGGGTGGCGAAGGATGAAATCGCCTGTGGCGGCGGCGATTTGGAGGAGAAGGATTGAACGACGTAGATCGTCGATCGGGAGAGAAAAAAAGGGTTTCTGACTTTTTTTATTTTTAAAATTAATGAAAGGAAATTTCCGATTGGCCGATGGTTTTAATAAATTTTTAAATAGTGTTTCTCCACACGGACACCAATTCAAACCCAACGACTATCGTCCCTAGCTAATTACCCCCATCCCGGACACAATGGGATATGTTTCGTTGGCCAATTCGACTGTTACAGTCAGTTATTCTTCAAATTAAAGTATAAAACATTTAATTTTTAACTTTGAACGTACATTTCAATTTGCCTGGGCCACAAACTGATTCGAAAAAATTCCAGAAAAATAAATCTAGCTATGTTTTGACGCTACGGTCCCAAAAAAACTAGTTTCGTCGAATTCTGAGATCGTTTGAAAAATGGCCATTTTCTGGTCGATCCAATTTAACAGAAATTGACCAAACACATTTTCTTTTGCCACGCTCACATACTAGCTTCAAAAATTATGAAATTTGAAACCTAGCAATAGTTTGACATCCCGGACCCAACAAAAGTGGTTTCGTCGAATCTCGAGGTCGTTTGCAAAATATCAATTTTCCAGGGCTATATATTCTATATAGCGACCTTTCTGAAAATTCATTCGTCCATAACTTTTGATTCCCGCTATGAAACTTCGATTTTTCAGATTCGTTAGAAAGGTATTGATAAACATATTTAAATAATTTTGGTTCACTAAAATCCGCTATATTTTCCACCCTGCACAGTCAGTCGAAGTTTGAATTCAAATTTTCAAACTGACTCACTATTTCTAATTCAATATTTTATTGAAATATTCTATTTCAATTGCTCAAATTCCTTTGAAATGACCAATTTAATTTTTTTTTTAATTTGGCTCGTATTTTCCAGGTTGTTACAATCTCCCCCACTTAAAACTTTTCGTCCTCGAAAAGGAAACAACAGTAAAGTAGGAAACAAAATGTAAATGCAAAGTATTGTTAAGGTACCTTGCACCGGAGTTAGTCAGAGATGTCCACTCTACATTTGGGGTAAGCTTGCTTAATGCTTTCCTCAGTCTCCCAAGTACAGTCTCTAGGATCACTACTCCACTACACTTTAACTAAATGAACCTTTTTGCTTCTTAGTTCTCTAGTTTCTTTGCCAACAATCTTTAATGGCTCTCTTCTGACTGCTAATTCTGGATTTATGTCTATATCCTGTTGCGCTGCTTCTTCTACAACAAGATCCGGATCATGCACATGTCTTCTAAGTTGTGATATGTGAAATACATCATGCACTCCAGGCAACCAATCTGGTAATTGAACCCTATAAGCAAGATTTCCAATTCGTTCAAGTATAGGAAAGGGACCAATAAATCTCGGTGCCAACTTCCCAGTTTTGCCAAATCTGATTACTCCTATCATCGGATAAACTTTCAAATAAACATGATCACCAACAACAAATGTCAAATCTCTTCTTCTAGAATCTGCATAAATTTTCTGTTGGCTTTGTGCGGTTCTCAATCGCTTTTTGATGAAGTCGACTTTATCAGATGCTTCTCTAATCATATCAGGTCCTAACACAAGTCTGTTGCCAGGTTCTACCCAACATGCTGGAGATCTGCACGGTCTGATATATAGTGCTTCAAATGGCGACATTCCCAAACTTGCTTGATACCTATTGTTATATGAGAATTCTGCCAAATGCAAGTGATGTTCCCATGACCCACCAAAATAAATTATACAAGCCCGCAATAAATCTTCTAGAATTCTATTCACCCGCTCAGTTTGGCCATCTGTTTGAGGGTGATAAGCGGTGCTCATATTCAGCTTCGTTCCCAATTCTGTCTGGAAAGCCTCCTAGAATTTGCTAGCAAATATTGGGTCTCTATCACTGACTATGCTGATGGGAATTCCATGCAGCTTAACGATTTCTGTGAAATATATCTTTGCTAGACTTTGAGCGGTTCTATTGGATCTGACAGGTATGAAATGGGCAGTCTTCGTGAAGCGATCTACGATTACCCAAATGTTGTCATTACCTTTCCTGGTTCACGGTAGACCATCTATGAAATCCATGGAAATCTGTTCCCATTTCCAACCTGGGACTTCCAACGGTTGCAACAATCCCGCTAGCTTCTGTTGGTCGTTCTTGACCAATTGACAAGTAGGGCATCTGCTAACATACAAAGAAATATCCCTCTTCATTGCCTTCCACCAGAAAGTGCGTTTGATATCGTTGTACATTTTAGTCACACCAGGATGAATGCTAAGTTTGGATTTATGGCATTCATCTAGCACTTCTCTTTTGAGCTCAGGAATGTCGGGAACACATATTCTTCTATTCAATCTCAGAACTCCCTCACTATCCACTTGGAAACTGGAGCCTTCGCCCCTTTGAATCCTTCCCAGGTTCTACCAGCTTCTCTATTCCCGACAGTGAGAGATTCCCACCATATTTCAGCTTGTTCCTGCATAAGCTAGGCACCCATAATAGCTTTATCTTGGTCTCCAAGCCTTAGGCCTTCTAGTATTTTCTCGCATGTTTTGAGCCATGCAAGGGCCTCTATTACTGTGCCAGTTCCCGAGAAGGTCTTGCCTCCTAGGTTTTTGTATCTCTTAGCTACGCGGTCCAGATCGAAGTATTGAGCGGCCGGGGGTTGTATCAAGGGTCCTTCTTCAACTGGGACTTCTCCTCGTCCTCTGCCACGGTCAGCACGGACTCCTCTAGCGGCGGCTGCTCGGGTAGCCATTTTCCAAATTCTGTATAAGCAAGAAAAGAGTCAGCTTACAGAAATGATAATTTATTGCATGGTTAAGCAGAAAACTTAAGGAAAGATAACGACGGACTAATCAAATTGTTTTTGCTATTCTGCTTGGCTCATTCTAGGACTTTACTAGTCCTATCCCTAGTGAGATACTCGCCTTAGAACACTAGTGATTCTTTTTTAACGAAGTGTTTAATGTGTTAGACTCCAGAACTAAGGTTAACCAAAGCTCTGATACCAGCTGTGACGATGCCAAAACCCCGTGACACGGTGTTAAGGATAATCATTGGAATATAACACATCAATCATCATTAGCAGATCACAGATAATAGCATAAACATAAAATAGAATAATTTACACACATATGACAGCGGAATCATATAAATATCACCACATCAGAGAGCACAGTGCAGGATACAACTTAGTGCATAATAATATATAATCAGTCACCATCGCCAGAGGCGGAATCATACATAAAGATTACACAAAATAAATATCAGTCTACATCGCCAATGGCGGAATCATAATACAAATAATATAATGGCGGAAAGAGTCAAAGTCAGCATGGTGTAGTCAAGCCTCGCCATGAGACAAAAAGTGCACCAGATACCTGTAGCTAAGTTGCCCGTGTGAAAATGAGGGCACCGAGATTGCAAGGTGAAACAAACTACGAGTCAGTCATGGGACTGGTATGAGAAATCTACTTAACTTATTAATAACAATAATAAGGCAAATCAAAGGACCACGCCACTTTCGCGGAACGGGTTCACTCCAATGAGTGCTAGTGCATGAAATAAAGT
The DNA here is from genome assembly GCA_030737875.1 of Allium sativum. Lineage (NCBI taxonomy): Eukaryota > Viridiplantae > Streptophyta > Magnoliopsida > Asparagales > Amaryllidaceae > Allium > Allium sativum. The sequence continues at coordinate 61,762,196 of CM060924.1, forward strand.
AAATGATTAAATCATCGCAATGCTTTTTACAAAATGAAGCCATTATAAGACTCAGGTCCCATCACACAATGCAACGCAAGCCGGAGGATAGAGTTTTACCTTATAATGGCCAAAAATGCTTCATACGAATAAAACAAAAGTGTTTGATATTATTACTAGTGCATATTTGTTTCAAAAGCGATTTCAATCATAAATAACAATCATAGGCGGCATAAATGACCCATACCACTATGTCGCCGTACTAGTAATACAATCACGTCCGAAATTTCGTATTGGAAACTGGATTCCTTCATGAGTCGAGGCATGGGGCAAGCTCCTCTCCGATTCGAGACACTCTAGCAAATGTCTCAAGACCCTATTATGATCCTTGGATCTTCAGGGCCGGTCCTCTCTTACTTTTAAGGATTAGTTATTCCTTAACACACGTTTCCTAGTCCTTACAGACCTATAATCGAGGCGCCTCGTATTCCAACAACCACACAGGTGAAAAGTATATATAATGTCAAGGCTGGTAGGTCACTGACACCACCTTAGCTAGAAAGAAACGTCGTGCTCTCCCTGTAGTCACTATCCCGTTTTGGACTCATATCGAGGTGTGAGGCTCGCAAATTCATGTTGTACACAAAGCTACGTCACACAGACCATGCTTTGATCATCAACCACAAGACTTTGCTTTGCAACAGAAGCCTTGATCATATGCCACTTAGGCGTGCCACACAGGCAATCCACTCCATGCGACTGATTTCTATCAATACATAACCTCTGAGCTCGTACTTCTCAGAGAAGGGCGTTAAGCAAGAGAATAAATTCTCCGCTACCAAATAGATATATATTTAACAGAGATCAATCAGCACGGAACAAAATCCAATGTCAGACACACAGTCCATTTACAAGTACGTTCTGGGTTTGAACGAAACCAGAGGCACCAAATTCCTCGCATATCCGTACAATCAACAGTATGTCTGGACGGCTACTACTTCAGCTCCTTTACGGTAGCTACTCCAATCACGAGCATCAGTAGAGCCCATCCATCCAATGTGAAGATCGTCGGTCTTCAACTGTCTTCGACTCTTCGACTTCTCAACGTCAATCGATTATTTGAAATGAGATGAACTCGGCCTTTTCAAATAACCCACGTATATTTAGATTTTCAAATCAATTTATCACATGGTTAGACTATTCAACATCCACATTTCAGTTCTTTATTCATAATTTTCATGTTAAATACATTCAAACATCACATATCAAGCAAACACAACAAATTTGGTTTATTTACACTCTATATCGCCTATAGTATTTTATAATGATATATCGCCATTTTTATTTATTTAAAACAACCATATTTAATTAAGCGACGTTTCAGGTCGTGCCGATGCAATGGCGATGTTTTTCACTAAATTCGTTTTACACATATCTGATAATCTAACTGTTGGATCTTCACAAATTTTATGTCATTAGAAAGATCATTTCAAAACGAATCCAACGGTTTCAGTTTCGGGAAAATCCGACAGTCGGATCTTCCACACTAGTCATTTGAAGTTACGATTTCAAATTACGAACTGCAGCGTCGTTTTTCGATTTAATTTAATTATATATATATATATATATATATATATATATAATCGTTTCTGGCACTGTTTTTTTTTCAGATTGGAAATAAACATTCCAGACAATCCAACCGTTGGATCTTTACAAAGTTGGTGCCGTTGGAATGATATTTCCAAGGCGAACCCAACGGTTGCGGGTTCGGGAAAATCTAGTGGTCGGATTTCCCGCACTAGTCGTTTGTAATCACGGTTTCAAAACATGAACTGCACGGCCACGTTTCGTTTTAATTTTACTTATATTTATATATTTATATAAATATAGTTCATTCAAAACTTCCTATATCGTTTTCACTTCAAATATTTCACTAACGCCTTTAAATTTTGGAAAATTTCGCCATAACCTCCTTTGTATGGGAGGGGCTGAGAAAATTCCCAAATAGCCACACGGGCGTCTCATGTCAAAAAGAAAAAGAAAAAGCCAAGCGGCTAGCCAACAGGCTCATAAAATCATCACCCAAACAAAACAGTAAACGTGTACCTATTTGTTGGGCACAAAATTTTATTCCTCTTATCTAGCCTCTTTGCTATAACCTGTTCAATAAATATGCACGTACATATATGCAATTCTTATCACTTATCATTTTCCATTCAACTTCATATTTGATTCACTTTGGTTTAAAAACAACATTCATTCCAATGTTGCATGCATAGGCAAAAATCATATCATTAGCTAATTAATGAATATTCCTACTCATGCATATTTATTTGAACAAGTGGCTATTTTTAACACTTCACATTTCAAAATTGATAATTTTGGTGAACTAAAATATATTTCAACACATGACTATTTTATTTAGTTCCTATGCATGTTAAAAATAATATTTCTTTCACAAATACTTATTTCAACGTTCGCATATCTTTAGCGTATCACATATATGATAAAAATGATAATTTTATCATTTAAAATATTTGTTCAACAAATGAATGTTTTTAACACTTTAGAGTTTCAATAAAAATGTAATTTTTATTGTTCAATCTTTTTATTCAACACATGAACTTTTCCAACACACACACTTCTCAACACATGAGCATTTCCACACATGGATATTTTATATATGTTGTTCATACAAGAAAGATGAAATTTTTATTGTTGAAACTATTTATATATAAGGCGAATATTTTACATATTTCATATATATTATAAAAATGTGATTTTTATTGTTTAAACACTTCATTCATTCACACATGAATTTAATTTTCACACATCACTTCTCAACACATGAGCATTTCCACACATGGATATTTTTCAACACATGAATTTAATTTCAAAGCATGAAGATAATTTCAACATATGAAAATAATTCTAACACATGAATATTATTCAAAATTTCGGCAGCATAACGGCAGGGTAGTTAAAACCGGCACCGTCCCTAGTACGGCTCCTCGCTCTACCTTAAAACCTCGCGGTTTTTGACAATGGGGATTCATGCATCTAATTCGCACACAGGCAGCATGTTTTATTTTTATTTCCACAATTATTTCCAATTCATTTCAATCACCAATGGGTATTTTTCAACCACAACCAATCAATGTCAACCACAAACAATTTCTCAACCATTCGTATTTTTCATCCAATATTTCACACCAATTCACAACAATAAATATCATCCATGGTTTGTGAAAGATGGGGGTATATATATATATATATTTCACTTGCATTTCGACACTTATATCAATTATTCTATGCATGCATAATTCATACTTCACTGATATAGCTTACACATCGCATGTACATGAGGTATACAACACGTGTGTAATTTATATTTCGCTTATATAATTTATACACGACACTTTCCATTCAAATTCATTTAATTTAGATTTCTCACATTGGTTTTCGGAGTGCTAAAAATCGTAGATGACTCGGAAAAATCCGCGGTCTCTTCTATGTGGTAGAGAGCTTCCTTGCGGTCCCGATGTTTCCTGTTTTATCGAATTTCGTCAACACACCATAAAGATATGATTTTTCAAAGTTCAAACATCAAAAAGGACTCACCTTTATTGTTGGTTCAAAACTAGGGTTGCAGTTTTCACGAGATCCGAGGCATGATAGGATGATCAGAGGTGATGACGTGGAAGAGGGAGGAAAGGGGAGTTGGCGCAGGGGGGTTTGAGGTGGTTCGGTGGTCTCTGGCGATCAGGGCGGTGACGGGAAGTGCTCGACTTTGGATCGACGATACTGGCGATGGAGGTGGCGATAGGGGCCGGGGTAGGGTCGGATTGGAAGAGGGGAGGGAGGCGCGTCGAGGTAGGGGGTGGCGAAGGCTGAAATCGCCTGTGGCAGCGACGATTTGGAGGAGAAGGATTGAACGACATAGATCGTCGATCGGGAGAGAAAAAAAGGGTTTCTGACGTTTTTTTATTTTTAAAAATAATAAAGGAAGTTTCCGATTGGCCCATGGTTTTAATAGATTTTTAAATAGTGTTTCTCCACACGGACACCAATTCAATCCCAACGACTGTCATCCTTAGCTAATTACCCCCATCCTGGACACAATGGGATATGTTTCGTTGGCCAATTCGATTGTTACGGTCGGTTATTCTTCAAATTAAAGTATAAAACATTTAATTTTTAACTTTGAATGTACATTTCAATTTTCCAGGGCCAAAAACTGATTCGAAAAAATTCCAGAAAAATAAATCTAGCTATGTTTTGACGCAATGGTCCCAACAAAACTAGTTTCGTCGAATTTTGAGATCGTTTGAAAAATGGCCATTTTCTGGTCGATCCAATTTAACAGAAATTGACCAAACACATTTTCTTTTGACACGCTCACATACTGGCTTCAAAAATTTTGAAATTTGAAACCTCGCAATAATTTGACATCCCGGATCCAACAAAAGTGGTTTCATCGGATTCCGAGGTCGTTTGCAAAATATCAATTTTCCAGGGCTATATATTCTATATAGCGACCTTTCTGAAAATTCACTCAGCCATAACTTTTGACACTATGAAACTTCGATTTTTCAGATTCGTTAGAAAGGTATTGATAAACAGATTTAAATATTTTTGGTTTCACTAAAATCCGTTATATTTTCCACCCTGCACAGTCAGTCAAAGTTTGAATTCAATTTTTCAAACTGACTCACTATTTCTAATTCACTATTTTATTGAAATGTTCTATTTCAATTGTTCAAATATGACCAATTAAAAATTTTTAAATTGGCTCGTATTTTCCGGGTTGTTACATTATTTGTGAAATAAAATGTTTCATTTAAATTGAATTAACATCGGATATTAGTTCTATTTAAATGATACTGGTTTTGACTATCAGATCTTGAAATATGGATTTGCCTAAAGCATGGTGTGTTAATACGGATTAACAATGATAAACCTATTATCAAATTGTTCAATTAATAATTTTTCTTTGGCAGTTTTAACATACACAACTTCTCTAGATCAAAATTGGTTGTTACTAATTGATAAATCAATAAGAAAGATTTCTGAGTAATTTTGAATTACTGAAATCGATTATATGACAATTGTTTTCACAGTTTTTCTTTATGATTTTAATCTACATACATGGATATAAAAATGAGAATCCTTAACAGTTCTTGTTTTATAACCAAGAGAATAAATTCAATTTGGAATTCAGATTATATGATAATCACAAGAATGAATTCAAGTCACAATAGTTGTATTGTGATTAGTTGATTTTATAAAATTTATGTATATTGTAATTTCATGATCATGATGCATATATGTAACTGATATATATATATGAATATGCTTATGAATAATAATTTGCTAAACCTATGTCTGAGATCTGGTTTTAACTTTATGGAAAACTTGATTTTCTGATTTGTGTTATACTAGTTATCTTTGATATAAGTTGTAAGATCTTAATTGGTTTAAACATATCATTAAATAGTATTGATAAATACTAACTAAATTGTCTCTAATGATATTGATCATTGTAACTTAAAATCTTAGTTATTTTCAGAATTGGGTACACCTGTTGCCATGTCGCACAAATTAAAACGCAATTTTGTGTACATGTTTAATATAAATGAATGGTACCTATATGCCTGGTCATATAATATATATGTATATTTGATATATATATATATATATATATTTAAAAATGTTCTAATCCTATAATATATGGAGTTACATATAAATATGATTGTCCTAGGATGTACATATAGTGTTTAAGGTTTGGAAATACCCTGTTTCTCACAAGATCAAATCAGTATGACTAATTTTGATAGTTACATTTAAGTCAATAAAAATATAATCAGATATATATGTATTTTTAGGAATTTTGTTTTTGTTGTTATATATATGGTATATATATATAATGAAACACCCCACCTCCATTAAGGTCACTCACAAAGGGAATGCCTTAACTTTTGTGGAGGTTTATAAGTAAAAGCCACAGATAAACACAAGACAGATATAAATGCACATATTTTAAACAGCGGAAACCAAACAGACTTTTATTTCATCAATACGTGTTCAAACAAAACATTTCCATATTTGTCTCAAAATACTTCCATCATTACAACCTCATTACTGTCTTGATTATTAAAGAAGCATAAAACATAAATAAAAGTAACAAGAATCCCCATAGTGATATCCAAAGCCATGATCCGAGCAAAAGAGTTCCAAACCATACGTTTACGGTCTTGAAGCTTGCAAAGGGTCTGATTGAGCTGAGTTGTTTCCTCCCTGTGGACCTAGGAAGGGGGACGAAAGAAAAGAAAACAAAAAGAAAATAGAGTCAGACATAAAGCCTGAGTAAATCTAGTAACTCTTCAGTATGTGAACAAGAAAAGGGCATGATAGATATAAACTGAAAATAGGAAGGTGTCACAAGTTAAGGAAGTGTCGTTTATAATCGAATGTACTATCGTACCCACACTATATCTCTGCACCTACTTGAGTTATTTTAACTGGCACCCCATGCTGAGGGTGAAGTGATCCCCATTTTCTAAGGATCGGCTCCTACTCGCGTAAACACGTGCCATACGGCCCCAAGAATTGTAGATACCTATGCTGGTCCCACCATAGGGTGTATAAAACCCATGGTGGCGGCCCCGACACAAATTCTAGAAGGCATAGGTTATAATACTGGTGCCCCCAGTGCCCTGTTTGTCTGCTCCGGAGTGTGTGCACGCCTGCACCCTGTTAGAACCTACACTGTTGCACCCACCGTCGTCGCTTTGACCGCTTACAACCAGCCCAGTAATCGTGCCCCACCCTGCCTAGTTTTAGGGTACAATGATACCTAACTTGGGTTACTGCTAAAACGGGTCCCTCGTTACTAGGATTTTCTAGTCAAACATGTTAAGTGGTTGAGTGTTTTTATTTACCTAACCCCACCCATCAATTCTTGTTAACATTTTGAATTTGGTTAAGTGTTTATAGTTGACTTAACCCTACCATTTGTTCTTAGCCTCTTAGAGAACCTGACGACTCACATTAGACAGGTATTGCTACGGTTACTGGATGTGCTGGTCGGTACCGGGCAGGTTTACACTGTAGCTCAGTCTAACCTCGGGTCCATATTGGGCTCAATGCTTAACCACCCACATTGGATAGGTATTGTTGTGACTACTGGACAGCCGGGCGGGTCCGGACAGGTTTACATCACAACTCAATCCAACCACGGGTTAAGCATATCATGTTTTCTAAATTTACATATTTTATTACTTCTCAATTATATATGCAAATTTCATGTTCTTTATTCTTGGGCATAACCATTCATATCGTTAGAATGTCATTGCCGTTGGCATGTGCCAACCATGCCAACTTATATTTTTAATGTTTTACACCCAACGTTATTACCCCCGTTTGTACGTTCGCAACATTATCACAAGTGTTGGGCTTGACACAATTCAGCCCAGCTTTATAACGTGAGAAAAAGGGGAAACCAAGAACATGTAGTATTTCACATAAAGGTGTGTGGCGCATGAACTTGCAATTTAGTGATTCAACATAAATTATGGGTCATGAGAACTTGCATTCAAATCAAAGTATAACTAAGTAGGTGTCATATGAAATGGCATAGTTTAGGCTTATACAAACTTGTGTTTAAACATGTTTAACTTGGCATAATGTCAACCACAAAACTAGCATGTTGTATATTCACCAAAATATCCAATTTTTAACATCTAATCATATAGCCTATTTCAACATGAACTTGCATAGTTTATGAAACCCAAACGATACTTAACATAGATCCAATTATACTTGCAAATAAACATAAAAATGTGTTCATAGGTTTTGGGTCATATAGGCATAAAAGGTCTCAAATCTAGAACATGTTTACATAAATTCTAACTTAGACTAAGGGAATGTATATAGTCCATGCCATCGACATAAACATATAGGGATCAATTTCTAGTTTTTGCCACAACTTGCTGTTGCTATTACTTTCATATACAAATGTCCAATAGGCTTACATCAATCAATTTATGCCACAAATATCAGTACACAAGTCATGACAGAATTATTACACTACACAGAATTCATACAATAACACAATTCTATTTTCATTTACATCGAATCACATCACAGTTTTTATTTATATTTTGAAAGGTCACTATACGTACAACGAATGCAGAATCTTGAATTCTGGATTCTGAATTCTGAAATTGAGATGCGCTCCTTTGGGTAGATTAACGTTGCGTTGATTAATTTTATTAAGCTTTATTTTTCTTCTTAATTTGATTCATCTCTAAGCTTCTCTCTCTTGACGGCTATGCTCAATTCCTTACTGGCAGCATGACGACTCCTATCTTATTTTTTTGTGTGAATTTTCAATTGAGACATAGGGTGTATTTATAGATTTTTAAATTGTTTTGAGCCGTTAGGTGAAGACAGGAGGAATCTAGACCATACAAAGTTCAAAGGGCCAATCAAGAGGTGACATGTCAGCCCTAGAGACGCACCGAGCCACAAAAATTCGAGCCAGACCCAGACCCAGCCAGCCAGGTCGACCAGGTAGGTCGTCTGGCAGGTCGACACCCAGGTCGACACTATGGTCGACCTGGGGGTGACCAGGTCGACACCATGGTCGACCCCATGGTGGACCTAGTCCCTGGGCGGGAATTTTCCCGCCCACCCCAGTTTGAACCTGTTTTTCGAATTTCGAATTTGAAACTGAGCTGTTTGTATTTTAAATTTTATTCTGAAACTTCCGAAGGTCATAACTCCTTCATACGGAGCCCGATTCGCCCAAACTCAGACTCTATCTCAAGCAGAATTCCGAGACGAACGCAATGGCGTAACCCATTTCCCTTAATTCTTTCATTTAGAATTAATTACACTTTAATTTGTGAAGCTTAATTTTATAGAATTCTCAAAGTGTTACATTCTCCCCCCTTAAAAGGATTTCGTCCCCGAAATCTTCAAGTTAGGAAGAATGTATATCCTACCATCCACCAGTCCATCTACTCAACCAACAAACAAAGGCATCCACTATGCTTAAAAGACTTCTAATGATTCGTGATCATATGCATAGTGTGTGCACATGTCCTTATCTAATGCAGAAATCAGGCGGTCTTCTGATTCAGTTGACCTCCTTAATGCGAATCATGCAAGTGTCATGAATCCATTATGCATGCAAATTTTTCCTACTCATAATTCTATATGAGTGCACAACTATTCATACAAATGCGACAACCATATGACAGCATATCAAGTTTCAACCATATACAAATGAGAATACATATGTTCATATGCAATATGAAGTGACTGAGCCGATCTATAACCTAGGGTGTGTGTGTATATGCATCCATGAACAACCACTAGCAATCACTAGCAACCATTTGCAGCCATCATGCATAACATGTTTTCAAATACATGTTTGCATCCATTTGTTTTCTACTTAAGGAGTTAGGAAAAGGACCAAGGAGGTATACCTAAAAAGATAGATAAAGCATAACTTAAGGAAAAAGAGAGATCGAAGATGTACCCTCAAAAAGAAGAGGGTAGGCAGCGCGTATTCTGTCCTCAGTTTCCCAAGTCGCGTCTTCCTCGGCGTCGCTCCACTGAACTTTAACGAGTTTGACTTCGCGGTTGCGTAGCTTTTTCACTTCAGTTCCTAAGATGCAGGTTGGAACTCTCCTCACAGTTGCTTCATGTTCCACTTCGGCTTCTTCTAGAATGCTAGGTTCCACCACTTCCGCAGACTCATGCAAACACTTTCTGAGGTGAGAAACATGAAAGACGTTGTGAACTCCGGCCAGTCTCTCGGGTAGCTCTAATCTATAGGCCATCTTCCCAACCTTCTCGGTGATAGGAAACGGTCCTACAAATCTTGGTGCTAGCAATCCTGCAGTTCCAAAGCGAATGATGTTCCTTAAAGGAGATACCTTAAGGAAAATCCTGTCCCCAACCTTAAACTCAAGGTCGATCCTTCTTTTGTCGGCGAAGGATTTTTGTCTGTCTTGGGTTGTCTTCATCCTTTTTCATATCAAGTCCACTTTCTCTGAAGTCTCTCAAATCATATCTGGCCCGAGTATAAGCTTATCTGTAGACTCCCACCAACAAGTTGGTGTTTTGCACGGTCTTCCATACAAGGCTTCGAAGGGTGCCATGCCTATGGTAGCTTGATAGTTGTTGTTGTAGGCAAATTCAACTAAAGGAAGGTGATCCCCCCACGTCCCTCCAAAGTCAAGAATGCAAAGTCTCAAAAGATCCTCTAAAACTCTATTCAACTTTTCTACCTGGCCATTGGTTTGGGGGTGATAGGCCATGCTCAAACATAACTGTGTGCCTACAGCTTCTTGTAGACTCCGCCAAAACTCGCTTGTGAAGATAGGGTCTCGGTCACTAACAATGCTGGAGGGTATCCCATGGAGTCGAACTATTTCCTTGAGATAAAGAGATGCTAGATATGAGGCAGTCCTTCTACTCTTGATAGGTATGAAGTGGGCGCTCTTAGTAAGCCTATCCACTATTATCCAAATGCTAGTATTGCCTCTTCTCGACCTAGGTAGTCCATCAATGAAGTCCATTGAAATGCTATCCCACTTCCACTGTGGGACTTCTAAAGTATGAAGTAGTCCTACAGGTTTCTTTTGTTCCGCCTTGACCCGTTGGCAGGTCATGCACATAGAAACGAAATCTGCCACATCTTGCTTCATGCCGCTCCAAAAGAAAGTCCTTTTTATATCCTTGTACATCTTATCATCGCCAGGGTGTATAGTCATCTTGGAATGATGCACTTCCTTGAGAACCTTCTTTGTCAACTCCCTTACTTGTGGGACGCGTAATCTTCCATCTCGCCTCAGCCAACCCTTATCATCGATGGCGTATCTACTGAGGTGACTAGAAGTATCTCCCCTAATAAGTTTATCAATCACATCAACAAGCTGAGGGTCTTCACGTTGTGCAGCCCCTATTGAGTCCAAGAGAGTAGGGCGTACTTCGAGAGATGCTCGCAAACCCGGTACAAAATACGAGGTGGGCCTAAAGTTAAAACTGGCTATATACTCCAAGCTTTTCCTTTCCACAAAGAGAGGGCTTAAGGTCAGTTTCTTTCGGCTCAACGCGTCTACTACTACGTTGCCTTTGCCGGGAGTATAGGAATTTCAAAGTCATACGAGGCAAGAAACTCCATCCATTTTTACTGCCTCAAGTTAAGATCCTTCTACGAGAAGAGATATTACAATGATTTATGGTTAGTGTATAATTGGAACTTCTCACCTAGGAGATAATGGCGCCAAGACTTAAGCGCAAAGACAATGGCGGCTAACTCAAGATCGTGGGTTGGGTAGTTATTTTCATGAACTTTCAGTTGTCTTCCGCCATAAGCTACTACCCTTCCTTCTTGCATTAGAACAACGCCTAGTCCCGTTCCACACGCATCTGTGTATACTGTGAACATTTTGCTTCCGTTAGGCAGAGTTAGAACTGGGGCTGTTGTGAAAGCCCTTTTTAATCGTTGGAAAGCAAACTTGCAGTCCAAATCCCAAGTGAACGCTAGATTCTTCTTTGTTTGCCTTGTCAGTGGGGCTGAGATTTTCGCGAAATCCCTAATAAACTTTCGGTAAAAACCGGCTAGCCCAAGAAAGCTTCGAACTTTGGTTGCATTTCTTGGTGTCTTCCAACCTTGTACTGCAACCACTTTCGTGGAATCCACAGCCAACCCCTCTTTGGACACTATATGCCCCAGAAATCTTACCTTCTTTGTCCAAAAGTGGCACTTGGAGAATTTGGCTTTTAGTTGATGAGTACGGAGAGTTTCCATGATTTCTTTCAGATGTTAAGCGTGCTCTCCCTCATTCTTTGAGAAGATTAAGATATCATCTATGAAGACAACCAAAAATTTGTTGAGGGGTTCTCTGAACACCCTGCTCATTAGGCGGGTGTGTTTATCAAGCCGAAAGGCATGACAAGCCACTCAAAGAAACCGTCTGGGGTTCTGAACGCCGTCTTATCAATGTTGTCTTCAGCTACTCTCAGCTGATGGAACCCAGTTGCCAGATCAAGTTGGGAGAAGACCGATGCTCCTACAAGCTGATCAAATAAATCGTCGATTCGGGGAAGAGGGTGCCTATTTTTCCTGGTCAATTTGTTTAACTTCCTATAGTCGACGCAAAGGTGAAGCGAATCGTCCGCTTTGGTTGCGAACACCACTGGAGCACCCCATTCTGAAATGCTCCATCTAATGAACCCCTTTTCGAGAAGTTCTTTAACCTGCTTACTGAGCTCCTTTCTCTCCTTTGGAGCCATAGGTAAAGCTACAGGCTTTGCATTATCCACAAGATATATGCGGAAGTCTATTTCCGGCCTCAGAGGTATGCCTTTCACCTCCTCAAAGACATCCGTATATTCCCGGACTACTCTAACTGATTGCAAATTCTCATTAGAAGCATCAAGCGACTCTTGATAACTAAGCATAACAGCATTCAAGGGATTACAATAAATTTCTAGAGTTTTACCAAGCTGAGTCAAGAGTCTAACTACTCTTTTCTCACAATCAAGGATGTCACCATTAGTGGATAACCATCCATGCTTAAGATCAAACCATAACCCGAGAAGCCCAGAACAAAGGCATTACAACTAAACTCAACGCTGATAATAGAGATTTTCAAACCCAAACAAACCATTGACAAGTAAACGGAGCCCCCAACTGGATTTGAAACTACTAAGTGATCCTCTAACATACTAGTGTCTAGATGTAGAGATTCTACTAAGGCGGATGAAACAAAAGAGTGTGGTGCGCCAGAGTCAAAAAGTGTGTGAACTGGATGATCATAAAGATAGACTACACTTTCTACAGAAATATTACTACCTCGCTCCTGCTGAGGTGATACTAGCGCATGAACCTGACCCCCTGAAGTGGATCCGGCATTCTGTCCCTGCCCTTTCTTCTTTGGGCAGTCCTTAGCTTGGTGCCTAATTTCTCCACAATGGAAGCAACCACCCATCTTTGCCTTCCTTTTTCGACAGTCTTTTGATATATGTCCCACAATGCCACAGAAATTATACCTTCTACTCTCACGGGGATTATTGTTCTTCCCTCCTTTCTTGAGGTCTGTTTTCTTTGCTTGTAGACCCTCTTTCTTCTCTTCCACCTTGGTCTCTTTCTTGCCATTGTCTTCCTCGTGTAGCAACGCCATGTCCAGCAAGCTTTCATAAGTCGCTCCCGTGGATACATGGGTCATAGCAAGGCTATGTAGAGGCTCATTCAAACCCTTGACGAAGTGAAGTGCCTTCTTTTGTTGGGTGTTTACTAAGTCTAGCCCAAATCTGGCCAGTTGATTAAACTGATTAACATACTCCCTGATTGTCATACTTCCCTGTTTCAGAGTTAGAAACTTCTCCATTTGCAGGCTTCTTTCTGCTTGGGAGAAGAATTTCATCTCAAACCTTGTCCTGGAGTCTTCCCATGTTTCCACCGCCCTCTGAGCATTGGTAATTTCCCACCAATAGGAAGCTTCATCTTTAAGCAACCATACTGCTAGCGGTATCTTTTGCCTGTCATCAACTCCGAAGATGACAAACAAATCCTCGGTCTCCTTTAGCCAATTTCTTGCCCCTACAAAGGATTCTGTCCCACAAAAGTCTTTTCCACCCATAGCGTTGAAGTCTCTACTTGTTTTTGCGAAGGCATTTCCACGAGGAGGTGGAGGAGGAACCACAGCCACTGGAGGAGGGATGTCTACTGGGCCCGCGCCATTGGCCTTTGCTTCTAAGTACCTCCTAAACCAGTCGGGTATCGGCACTCCTTCCGGGAGGTTAAGGTCTCCAGACATGCTGAAACAGAAAGGAAAAATGCAAAATGAAGGATAGAGAGAGATAGATAGGGCACATGGCTTTGGGGGATTTTGTCTTTTTATAAATATAACACTTTTTCTTGAAAAATGCTTCTTTAAACTTTCTTTTGAAAACAATTTCAATTTTTTTTTATCTTATCTGGTAAACCTATGCTCTGATATCAAGTGAAACACCCCACCTCCGTTAAGGTCACTCACAAAGGGAATGCCTTAACTTTTGTGGAGGTTTATAAGTAAAAGCCACAGATAAACACAAGACAGATATAAATACACATATTTTAAACAGCGGAAACCAAACAGACTTTTATTTCATCAATACGTGTTCAAACAAAACATTTCCATATTTGTCTCAAAATACTTCCATCATTACAACCTCATTGCTGTCTTGATTATTAAAGAAGCACAAAACATAAATAAAAGTAACAAGAATCCCCATAGTGATATCCAAAGCCATGATCTGAGCAAAAGAGTTCCAAACAATACGTCTATGGTCTTGGAGCTTGCAAAGGGTCTGACTGAGCTGAGTTGTTTCCTCCCTGTGGACCTGGGGGGGGGGGGGACGAAAGAAAAGAAGACGGAAAGAAAATAGAGTCAGACATAAAGCCTGAGTAAATCCAGTAACTCTTCAATAGGTGAAAAAGAAAAGGGCATGATAGATATAAACTGAAAACAGGAAGCCATTACAAGCTAAGGAAGTGTTGTTTAGAATCGAATGTACTATCGCACCCACACTATATATCTGCACCTACTTGAGCTTATTTTAACTAGCACCCCATGCTGAGGGTGAATTGATACCCATTTTCTAAAGATCGGCTCCTACTCGCGTAAACACATGTCATACGGCCCCCAAGAATTGTAGATACCTATGCTGGTCCCACCATGGGGTGTATCAAGACCCATGGTGGCGGCCCCAACAGAAATTCTAGAAGGCATAGGTTATACTACTGGTGCCCCCAGTGCCTTGTTTGTCTGCTCCGGAGTGTGTGCGCGCCCGCACCCCGTTAGAACCTACACTGTTGCACCCACCGTCGTCGCTTTGATCGCTTACAATAAGCCAATAATCGTGCCCCACCCTGCCTAGTTTCAGGGTACCATGATACCTAACTTGGTTACTACTGAAACGGGTCCCTCGTTACTAGGATTTTCTAGTCAAACATGTTAATTGGTTAAGTGTCTGTATTTACCTAACCCCACCCATCAATTCTTGTTAACATGTTGAATTTGGTTAAGTGTTTATAGTTGACTTAACCCTACCATCTGTCCTTAGCCTCTTAGAGCACCTGACCACTCACATTAGACAGGTATTGCTACGGTTACTGGATGTGCCGGTCGGTTCCGGGCAGGTTTACACTGTAGCTTAATCTAACCTTGGGTCCTTATTGGGCTCAATGATTAACCACCCACATTGGATAGGTATTGTTGTGACTACTAGACAGCCGGGCAGGTCCGGGCAGGTTTACATCACAACTCAATCCAACCTCGGGTTAAGCATATCGTGTTTTCTAAATTTACATATTCTATTACTTCTCAATTATATATGTAAATTTCATGTTCTTTATTCTTGGGTATAAAAATTCATACCGCTAGAATGTCATTGCCGTTGGCATGTGCCAACCATGCCAAATTATATTTTTAATGTTTTACACCCAACGTTATTACCCTCGTTTGTACGTTCGCAACTATATCACAAGTGTTAGGCTTGACACAATTCAGCCCAGCTTTATAACGTGAGAAAAAGGGGAAACCAAGAACATGTAGTATTTCACATAAAGGTGTGTGGCGCATGAACTTGCAATTTAGTGATTCAACATAAATTATGGGTCATGTGAACTTGCATTAAAGTCAAAGTATAACTATTTAGGTGACATATGAAATGGCATAGTTTAGGCTTATACAAACTTGTGTTTAAACATGTTTAACTTGGCATATTGTCAACCACAAAACTAGCATGTTGTATATTCACCAAAATATCTAATTTTTAACATCTAATCATATAGCCTATTTCCACATAAACTTGCATAGTTTATGAAACCCAAACGATACTTAACATAGATCCAATTATACTTGCAACTAAACATAAGAATGTGTTCATAGGTTTTGGGTCATGTAAGCATAAAAGATCTCAAATCTAGAACATGTTTACATAAATTCTAACTTAGACTAAGGGAATGTATATAGTCCATGCCATCGACATAAACATAAAGGGATCAATTTCTAGTTTTTGCCACAACTTGCTATTGCTATTACTTTCATATACAAATGTCCAATAGGCTTGCATCAATCAATTTATGCCACAAATATCAATACTCAAGTCATGACAGAATTATTACACTACACAGAATTCATACAATAACACAATTATATTTTCATTTACATCGAATCACGTCACAGTTTTTATTCATATTCTGAAAGGTCACTATACTTACAACGAACGCAGAATCTTGAATTCTGGATTCTGAATTCTGAAATTGAGATGCGCTCCTTTGGGTAGATTAACGTTGCGTTGATTAATTTGATTAAGCTTTTGTTTTCTTCTTAATTTGATTCGTCTCTAAGCTTCTCTCTCTTGACGGCTATGCTCAGTTCCTTCCTGGTAGCATGACGACTGCCATCTTATGTTTTTGTGTGAATTTTCAGTTGAGACTTAGGGTGTATTTATATATTTTTAAATTCTTTTGAGCCGTCAGATGAAGACAGGAGGAATCTAGACCATACAAAGTTCAATGAGCTAATCACGAGGTGACATGTCAGCCCTAGTGCCACACCGAGCCACAATAATTCGAGCCAGAGCCAGACCCAGCCAACCAGGTCGACCAGGTAGGTCGACTGGCAGGTCGACACTATGGTCGACCTGGGGTGACCAGGTCAACACCATGGTCGACCCTATGGTCGACCTGGTCCCTCGGCGGGAATTTACCCGCCCAGCCCAGTTTAAACCTGTTTTTCGAATTTGAAACTGAGCTGTTTGAATTTTAAATTTTATTCTGAAACTTCCGAAGGTCATAACTCCTTCATACGGAGTCCGATTCGCGCAAATTCGGACTCTATCTCAAGCAGAATTCCGAGACGAATGCAATGGCGTAATCCATTTCCCTTAATTCTATCATTTAGAATTAATTACACTTTAATATGTGAAGCTTAATGTTATAGAATTCTCGGGGTGTTACATATAATAAGACCAATTTATTTTGAATTTTGTCTTTCTCTGAAATCAATTCAAAATAAATTCTACATTTTTGCTTTTGAAAGTATATGAAATATGTGATATGAACATAATACTTTGAAATATTTTTACTGTAGATATATGGTTGATGATATAGATGGAGTTGTTTTGTATATTGAAAAACATGCTATAATAGCACCGGACATTTGTACATGAATCTAAGAAAGCATGCAATTTTAATTGTAATTGCTTATTTACAACATATATATTTACTTCATAATGTATATATATATATTTGTTCAATCATAGTACATGATATAAAATTTTGATTCATGAAGCACTATATATAAACGTATATTGTATATGTATATATACACTAGATAAAAACAAATACTGTTTATGTTCAAAATTTTATGATTGCAAATTCGATTTGCATTTTGTACTTAAACTAAACACGCACATATACATACATATGTTTGGTAATATATATATATATATATATATATATATATATATATTCTTTTAAGGTACTTTCAGAATTGTTCTTAGGACCTGGATAATATTTGTATAAACTGGGATCAATGTACATGTCTTTTCATTAAAGTCCCAATCAAACAGATAGGATTTGTTTACACAATTTTATACAATGTGTATCTTCATATAATCTTTGACTATCTACCCCTGTGGAGCATTAATGTCTGTATTCCTTATGACTTTATTAAAGCCAGTTTACCAAACACTTATTGATGCTTTTCTATGCTTTAAAACCAGATTTAAACCTTCCTCTTGGTAAAGTTGAATTTTGTAATAGTTTATAATATGTGTATACTATAAAAGCATTATGTTATGTATTTGACATTAAAAAACATATAATGTTTATTTGTTTTAGTTTTGTAATAACTGCTGAAGGGCACAAGGGGGTAACATGTTTCATTAGAAAACATGAAATCACTGATCCATTTAAAATACATACAAATAGTGTTATGAACACTATTAAACATACATATGTATATAAATATAAATACTCCATTATAGAGACTATGGCACCAGCATAGATAAATCATCTGATTATACATATGCAACTTGGTAGTATTCAATGATGATTGATATTGCTTTATATATAAACATATGTATATTAAGTTATATAGTAAAGATTCAACTGTGATACATATATATATGCTTATAATACACGTCTTGCATACTAAAACATACATTTAGTATTCAAAATTTTATCACTGCAAATTTGATTTGCAACTCAAAGTATCTACAAGAATATAGTATTGTTTTATACTTTTTCACTTATATATTTGATATATATAGTTGAGATTGAACTGTGTTATATTATACAATATATGTTTGATATATATTTACATATATTATTCTTGCAATGAACTGTTATTTGCATAGGCAGTAAGTAATACTATGTAAGTGTATAATGATATATTAGTCATATATATATACACACATATATATACCTCACTGAGTAAATATGGCACTGTTTTACATGCTCAGATATAATTGCCTATTTATTTTATTGCAAAGAGATTATACTATTTCATAAGTTCCAGATATATGCAAACACAATGAACTCTGTATACATGTGATGTATATAAGTTGCAGGACAAATTATATATGTATCTACATTCGATGTACACATATGAGTTACTGCATGTATGTAACGACCCGGAAAATCTAAACCAATTTAAATTTTTTAAATTGGCTAAAATAGTGGATTTTAAATATTTGAAATAAATATTTTAAAAAATAATGATGAAAACTGAGTTTGAATCGACAATTGAAAAGGAATATAATTAATTCTAATTAAAAATCAGGCCTGAAATGGCACGGTAGTTTCAAAATTTGAATTCAAACTTCGATTGACTGTACCGAGTGCAAAACAAAACGGATTTGAGTAAAACCAAAAATATTTAAATCTGTTAGTGGATACCTTTCTAACGAATCTGAAAAATCGAAGTTTCATAGCGGAAAGCAAAAGTTATGGCCAAATGAATTTTCAGAAAGGCCGCTATGGAATTTATATAGCCCGTGAAAATGGCCATTTTGCGTACGACCTCGGAATTCAACAAAACCAGTTTTGTTAGATCCGGGATGTGAAGTTATTGCTAGGTTTCAAATTTCATAATTTTTGAAGCTAGTATGTGAGCATGGCAAAGGAAAACGTGTTTTGGTCAATTACAGTTAAATTGGATCGACCAGAAATGGGCCTTTTTGCAAACGGTCTCAGAATTCGACAAAACTAGTTTTGTTGGGATCATATCGTCAAAACATAGCTGGATTTATTTTTCTGGAATTTTTCGAATCAGTTTGTGGCCCTGACAAATTGAAATGTACGTTCAAATCAAATATTAAACGTTTTATATTTTAATTTGAAGGAAAACTGACTGAAACAGTCGAATGGGCCCGAAACATATCCCATTATCTTCGGAATGGGGGTAAAACGCTAGGGACGACAGTCGTTGGGTTGAGATTGGTTGTAACACCCCACGTCCATTAATGTCACTCACAAAGGGAATGCATTAACTTCCATGGAGGTTTTAAGTGAATATAGAATAGTAAAATTACAACAAAACAGATATAAAATAGTACTTGGAAATTCAAAAACTTTATTTCATTGTAGCAGAAGTCAAAACATGTTTGATTACATCATAACACCATATTCAATGTCAAGTACAATATCTATCTTGATAAAACAAGTACATAATCCCATTACATGAATAGCCATTAAAAAGAAAGATAACAAGCTGGACTTTACTTCAGCAGTCCAAGCTTTCCAGAAGATAAGCGATCCAACTAGACTCCACTAGAACTTGGCCCAACCTACGGACCTGAAGGGAGAAAAATGATGGAAAAGAGGGGGTCAGACATAAAGTCTGGTGAATATGATAATTCTACAATACTATTACCAAAATAACTGGACTAAGGCATAAGCTGGAAAACAAGAAAATGTCTATGAAGAGCAGATTAAGAACATAGACAATCGCTAAAGGCAACGTTATAGGCGCTCCTAAATACTAAAGGATAAACACTATACTGCACCGCACCAGTCACCCTAAAGATTCATCCCACTTAGCTTCACTTAGAAACTTTCCCAATGGCTTTACGTACCCCTAGCTGACTACATAGGTGCCGCCTGCCCCTATCTCCACTAGGTGTACCCTACTTCCCATTATTCGATCGGCTCCCTAACTCGTAGATACCCGTGCTGGCCCCACAGTGGGGTGTATCACTCCCCTAAAGTGGCAACCTGATACAACGGACATGCACGGCTTATACCTACACGATGCAACAACGTCTTACCTACCAGCCCGGGTCCACACACGCATATGAAACCCGTTGGACTTGCGTTGCCACCGCTCCCTGTTTTGGCCTCTTATAGTCAAACCCAGTATGCGTGTCCCGTCCTCGACTTGGGTCGAGCCCACAAAGATACGTTTTGGGATACTGGTTGAAATGGGCCCCCACTATTTACCACAAGCATTCCACCTAAGCTTGTCCCCATTAGTCCATCCCACTTAACCCACTTAGTCATGTTCATTTACATGTGTGTTTGGTTAAGTCTAATCGTATTTCAAATGCCTCTAAAGGCAACCACCAGATTCCTCATGCCACCCAAGGCACCTACTTAACCCCCATGTCCCACCTTACATGATTATCTGGTTAAGTATTTCTTAGTTCATTAAGGCCATAACCTCATAAAGACCTCTCACATTAGACTGGCATTTATGGCAGCTGGATTTGCCGGGTGGGTCCGGGCAGTCTTACACCATAAAAGAGTCTAACCTCGTGTCTTTACAACTGTTATGCTTTAGTTTGGGCCTAGGACCTCTCACATTGGGCCGACATTTGTGACTACTGGATTTGCCGGGCGGGTCCGGGCAAGTTTACATCACAAACGGGTCCAACCTCGTGTCATAAGCATTGATTATTAATAATAATCCACTTTCCCCCAATTTTAATAATTCCCTACTTGAATTATTAATTACTTCCAATTTTTAACAATGTCCATAATTGACTCAATTATGGACATTCATTCATGGTATGCAACATCTTACAAAATTGCACCCAATTTATTAATTCCTAATATTACCCCTACCCCACGTTTGAACGTTTATTCGCAAAATATATGTTAGACTCGAATAGCCTAACTCATAGCATAAAAGAGATTATCATAATAACAACATGTATATGTGACCAAATGAATCATAATAAGGGGTGAAACTTGCATATGTCCAACTTGCATAGATTATACATGTCATGGATCTAAAGGTGTCAACTTGTTCAAAATTCACCTAATATGATCTCAATCAATTTTCATAAACTTACATATGAACATGTGTGAATCAACATCATCTAATTTTTTTAACAACATGGTTTTATATGGGTACACCTAACTCAATAGGCAAATTCCCATAATCAAGTTTTATTTAATTATAGTTTCAAGTTTATGGATACACCTAACCTAATAGGCAAATTCCCATAAACAAGATCCATTTAAATTAAGAAAAAAAAACATAACTTTAAGCATGATCCAACAACATGATTTTTCAACATAATATAGCATGATTTATAACATGGCATAGTATGATAGTATAACATAGCTTGACATGATTCTCAACATAGCACGACATAGCATAAGAGAATTTACAACATAGCATGACATAACATATATAATTTACATCATACGACAACATAATAACATAATAAGAGATCCACAATATATAGAATTTACAATTACAAATCACATCACTTTCTTGTGATCCATTCATAACTGAGTCAAATTAGTTTGTAATAGTCTTGTGAGAATCATCATACTCACCAACAAAAGAAAAGAATTAGAGAAAGAGAGATCTTTTGATTTGATTTGTGTAGATTTAGTTGTAGATGATTAGGCTTCCTCTTCTTAGTTTGTGACGGCTATGCTGAACTCCATGGCAGCAGCATGACGGTAGCTTCTCTAATTTTTCAAGTGATTTAGGTCTAGGGTCTACCCACTTATTTATAGATTTTAGAATTCATTTAGGCCATTATATTTAACCTAGAAATAACCGCAGCCGTTCAGACAAGATGGGGTTTATCTTGTTGACTCAGCAATGAGTCAGAAGTGACTTAGCAAACACTCAGCAATATATATATATATATATATATATATATATATATATATATATATATTCTACAATGTACACATTAGATACATCCCCCCTTTTACACACTTATTATTGTTTTTATATACATATTAGATACATCCCCTCTCTTACACACTTATTAATATTTTTATATTCATATTAGATACATCCCCTCTCTTACACACTTATTAATATTTTTATATTCATATTAGATACATCCCCTTTTCCACACACTTATTATTATTTTAGCAACTTTAGTGTTAATAGAAAATTCGGGGTGTTACATTCTCCCCTCCTTTTAAGATTTCGTCCCCGAAATCTTCAAGTCTGGAAGAATGTATATCCTACCATCCAAACGTCCATCTACTCATCCATCATACACAGGCATCCATTGTCCTTAAAAGACTTCTAATGCTTTATGATCATATGCAAAGTGTGTGTACATGTCCTTACCTAATGCGAAATCAGGCGGTCTACTGATTCAGTTGACCTCCTTAATGCAAATTATGTAAGTGTCATGAATCCATTATGTATGCAAAAGATCCTAATTGCTTACATACTACTTCTATATGCGTGCACACCCATTCAACCGAATGCAGCATCCATATGATGGTACAACCCTTATACATCCATTATACTAAATACATCCATATATATGCAATATGCAATATGAAGTGACTGAGCCGATCTAGTGCCTAAAGTGTGTGTATATATGCATCCACGAGCAACCACTAGCAAACACTTGCATCCATTTTGCATCCATCATACATAACATGTCTCAAACACATGTTTCAACCATAGGATTATCCTAACTAAAGGTCAAAGATAATAATGAGAGGACATACTAAAGATAAGATAAGATAAGCTAAGCGATAAAGGAGAAATTAAAAGACATACCCTCAAAAAGAAAAGGGTACAACGAACGCATCTTCTCTTCTGTCTCCCAAGTTGCGTTGCTCTCATCATCTCCCCATTGCACTTTAACCAGTCTGACCTCTCGATTCCTCAACTTTTTGATCTCCGACCCAAGAATGCATGTAGGAGCTCGTCTAATTGTTGCATCACGCTCTATTTCCACCTCTTTAAGCAAGCTCGGCTCTACCACCTCCGCGGTCTTGTGCAAACACTTTCTCAAATGTGATACATGGAATACGTCGTGTACTCCACTAAGTTTCTCAGGCAACTCCACCCTATATGCCATCTTCCCAATCCTGTTTTTTTACAGGAAACGGCCCTACAAACCTTGGTGCTAATTTCCCCACGGACCCAAAGCGAACAACATTCTGTAACGGAGATACTTTGATAAAAACCATGTCCCCAATGTCAAACTCAAGATCTGTCCTCCTCTTATCAGCATACGATTTTTGCCTATCTTGTGCTACTTTCATCCTCCTTCGAATCAACTCAATCTTCTCCGAGGTTTCCCTAACCATATCGGGCCCAAGTAGGATTTTATCGGTAGATTCCCACCAACATGTAGGCGAACGGCAAGGCCTTCAATAAAGAGCTTCGAAAGGTGCCATGCCAATACTAGACTGAAAGCTATTATTATATGCGAATTCTACTAACGGAAGGTGCTCTTCCCATGTACCCCCAAAGTCTAGGATACAAAGCCTTAAAAGATCCTCTAGAATGCGATTCACCCTCTCGGTCTGGCCGTCTGTCTGAGGATGATATGCGGTGCTCAAACATAGCTGAGTCCCTACCGCCTCTTGTAAACTCTTCCAAAATTCGCTAGTAAAGATGGGGTCACGGTCGCTTACTATACTAGAAGGAATACCGTGCAAACGAACTATCTCCTTAATGTATACAGAAGCCAACCACGGAGCAGTCCTCTTACTTTTCACGAGAATAAAATGGGCGCTTTTAGTAAGTCTATCTACTATAACCCAAATCCCCGTGTTACCCTTCCTTGATCTTGGTAATCCATCCACAAAATCCATTGAGATGCTTTCCCATTTCCATAGTGGAACTTCTAATGGCTGAAGCAACCCACCGGGTTTCTTTTGTTCTGCTTTAACTCGTTGGCACACCAAGCATCTAGCGACGTACTCGGCCACATCCTTTTTCATACCGGCCCAAAAGAAAACCCGCTTCATATCTTTGTACATCTTATCCCCGCCGGGATGAATGGTCATTTTTGAGCGATGAGCATCATCAAGAATGGCCTTCCTTAAGTCTTCGTCTTGTGGTACACAAAGTCTATTATCCCTTCGTAACCAACCCTTATCGTCTAGGGTATACCTACGAAGATGGCTTGACGACTCCCCCCTTTGAGCTTTTCTACTATCTCAACCAACTGTGGGTCGTCTCGCTGTGCCTCACCAACCCGTCCTAGAAGTGTAGGTCTAACCTCCAAGGATGCTAACAGACCGGGTACTAAGTCAATGGAGGGTCTAAAGTCAAACATAGAGGTGAATTCTAAGCTTTGTTGTTCAACAAACAACGGACTCAAGGACAACCTTTTAATACTTAAGGCGTCTGCCACCACGTTACCCTTGCCCGGGGTATATGCTATTTCAAAATCGTAGGAGGCTAAGAATTCCATCCACCGTTGCTGCCTTAAATTCAAATCCTTCTGAGAGAATAAGTATTTTAATGATTTGTGGTCAGTGAACAGTTCGAATTTCTCACCAAGAAGATAGTGACGCCAAGACTTAAGCGCGAAAACAATTGCGGCTAGCTCTAAGTCATGCGTGGGGTAATTCTTTTCATGAACCCTCAACTGCCTTCCACCATAGGCTATTACTCTTCCCTCTTGCATGAGGACCGCGCCAAGTCCCGTCCCATAAGCATCAGTATAGATGGTAAACGGTTTATTCCCGTCTAGCAGCACTAAGACTGGGGCTGAAGTTAAGGCTCTCTTTAAACGTTGGAACGCATCATCGCAATCTTTGTCCCACGTAAAAACCAGGTTCTTCTTCGTTAACCGTGTTAATGGAGCTGATATTTTTGCGAAGTGTTTGATAAACTTCCTATAATAGCCAGCCAACCCCAAGAAACTTCTTACTTCGGTTGCATTTTTAGGGACCTTCCAATCTTGGATGGCCACCACCTTTGCGGGATCCACTGCTATCCCTTCTTTGGAAACCACGTGCCCTAAGAACCGTACTTCCTTCCTCCAGAAGTGACACTTAGAAAATTTTGCCTTAAGGTTATGCGCTCGAAGGGTTTCCAACACTTCCCTAAGATGTAGGGAGTGCTCTTCTTTATTCTTAGAAAAGGCTAAGATGTCATCCACAAAGACTACCACGAATTTGTTAAGGTATTCCCTAAACACCCTACTCATCAAATCAACAAAATATGCAGGGGCGTTTGTCAAACCAAAGGGCATCACTAGCCATTCATAGAATCCGTCAGGAGTCCTAAAAGCAGTCTTATCTATACTATCCTCAGCCACTCTCAGTTGATGAAAGCCAGTGGCTAAGTCCAACTGCGAAAACACTGAGGCGCCAACTAACTGATCAAAGAGATCGTCAATCCTCGGCAGTGGGTGTCGGTTCTTTTTAGTAAGCTTGTTTAGTTCTCTATAGTCCATACAAAGTCTAAGAGACCCATCCGCCTTTGTGGCAAAAACTACTGGAGCACCCCACTCCGATATACTACGTCTTATGAACCCCTTCTCAAGCAACTCCTTTACTTGCTTATTGAGTTCCCTCCTTTCACGAGGAGCCCTGTGGCGCACTGGCAAAGATACGGGTTTAGCATTATCCACAAGATAAATTCGAAAGTCTATCTCCCGCTTTGGAGGTAAGCCCTTCACCTCCTCAAACACATCCGGATATTCCCGGACCACTTCTACCGATCTCAGGTTCTCTACAGACGCGTCAAGCGATTCAAGATAACTTAGCATAACGGAATTTATGGGATTACAAAAGATGTCGAGAGCATTACCAAGGCGAGTCACAAGCCTAACTACTCTCCTTTCACAATCAAGAATGGCCCTTTTTCTAGACAACCAATCCATTCCTAAAATTAGCCCATAGCCTGTGAAGCCCAATACATAAGCATCACATCTAAATTCAACGCTAAGTATAGAGATTTTCAAATCCAAACATATCATGGTCAAATGAGCCGAACCCCCAATTGGATTTGAAACGACCAAGGGATCCTCTACTAAACTGGTGTTCAAGTGCAGTGATTCAACTAATGATGCAGAGATAAACGAATGAGATGCGCCAGAATCGAATAAGGTACGGACAGGATGATCAAACAGAAAAACTAAGCTTTCAACAGAAATTGTTCTACCTCTTTCTTGCAGCGGTGGGGCCGCAATAGCCTGAACTTGCCCCCTTGCCTGCCCTGGTGCCATAAGAGCCTGCACCTGTCCTCCCGAGGTAGACCCTGCCCTCTGCCCCTTCTTTGGACAGTCCTTCACTAAATGTCCCGCATCTCCACAATGAAAACAACCAGTCTTCTTTTTCTTTCTACAATCTTTGCTGAGATGGCCAGGCGTCCCACAATTGAAGCATTTCTTCTTCCCTTTGCCATTATTGTTTTTACCACCCTTCTTATTTTGCTGTTGGGGTTTCTTATGATCCCCTTTCTTTTCAACTGCCTTATCCTCGTGCATAAGTGCCATTTCTACTAGCTTTTCAAAGGTGGCTCCCATAGGGATGTGGGTCATAGCCAACCCTTGCAACGGTTCATTCAAGCCTCTAACGAACCTCAAAGCTTTCTTCTCTGGCGTGTTCACCAACTCCAAGCCAAACCTTGCTAACTGATTAAATTTATTGACATATTCCTTTACTGATGAGCTCCCTTGCTTTAGTGCCAGGAATTTTTCCATATTTAAGTTCTCCTCTGCCCTTGAAAGAAACTTTGCCTCAAACCTTCGTCTGAAATCCACCCATGAATCAACTGGACGTTCCCCGTTAGTGACCTCCCACCAAAACGAGGCCTCTCCCTTCATTAACCAAGCAGCTAAACGGACTTTCCTCCCATCTTCCACTTCAAAGATATCCAACAATTCCTCAGTCTCCTTAAGCCAATCTCTGGCCTCCACAAACGTCTCAGTCCCTTGAAAAGTTTTTCCTCCCATAGCCTTGAATTCCTTGCACGTCTTTGCAAAAGTGTCAACACGAGGAGGAAGAGGAGGAGGAGGAATGGGTGCAACTAGGGGTGGAGGAGTACCCGCTGGGCCTGCAGTGGTGTCCCTAGCCTCCAAGTATCTCCTAAACCACCCTGGAATCGTCACACCTTCTGGGAGATTAAGATCTTCAGCCATGCTGAAACGAAAAAGGAAAGATTCAAAATGGAGAATTCGAAAGATAAAGATAAGGATGTGGCTATTTGGGATTATGTTTTTCATAAACACTCTCTTTAAATAACATGTTTTTTTTTTTGAAAGCACTTCTTCCAAAAATACTTTAGAAAAAAAATATTTTTCTAAAAATTTTTTATCTGTTCTGGTAACCTTATGCTCTGATACCACGTGTAACACCCCACGTCCATTAATGTCACTCACAAAGGGAATGCATTAACTTCCATGGAGGTTTTAAGTGAATATAGAATAGTAAAATTACAACAAGACAGATATAACATAGTACTTGGAAATTCAAAAACTTTATTTCATTGTAGCAGAAGTCAAAACATGTTTGATTACATCATAACACCATATTCAATGTCAAGTACAATATCTATCTTGATAAAACAAGTACATAATCCCATTACATGAATAGCCATTAAAAAGAAAGATAACAAGCTGGACTTTACTTCAGCAGTCCAAGCTTTCCAGAAGATAAGCGATCCAACTAGACTCCACTAGAACTTGGCCCAACCTGCGGACCTGAAGGGAGAAAAAGGATGGAAAAGAGGGGGTCAGACATAAAGTCTGGTGAATATGATAATTCTACAATACTATTACCAAAATAACTGGACTAAGGCATAAGCTGGAAAACAAGAAAATGTCTATGAAGAGCAGATTAAGGACATAGACAATCGCTAAAGGCAACGTTATAGGCGCTCCTAAATACTAAAGGATAAACACTATACTGCACCACACCAGTCACCCTAAAGATTCATCCCACTTAGCTTCACTTAGAAACTTTCCCAATGGCTTTACGTACCCCTAGCTGACTACATAGGTGCCGCCTGCCCCTATCTCCACTAGGTGTACCCTACTTCCCATTATTCGATCGGCTCCCTAACTCGTAGATACCCGTGCTGGCCCCACAGTGGGGTGTATCACTCCCCTAAAGTGGCAACCTGATACAGCGGACATGCACGGCTTATACCAACACGATGCAACAACGTCTTACCTACCAGCCCGGGTCCACACACACATATGAAACCCGTTGGACTTGCGTTGCCACCGCTCCATGTTTTGGCCTCTTATAGTCAAACCCAGTATGCGTGTACCGTCCTCGACTTGGGTCGAGCCCACAAAGATACGTTTTGGGATACTGGTTGAAATGGGCCCCCACTATTTACCACAAGCATTCCACCTAAGCTTGTCCCCATTAGTCCATCCCACTTAACCCACTTAGTCATGTTCATTTACATGTGTGTTTGGTTAAGTCTAATCGTATTTCAAATGCCTCTAAAGGCAACCACCAGATTCCTCATGCCACCCAAGGCACCTACTTAACCCCCATGTCCCACCTTACATGATTATCTGGTTAAGTATTTCTTAGTTCATTAAGGCCATAACCTCATAAAGACCTCTCACATTAGACTGGCATTTATGGCAGCTGGATTTGCCGGGCGGGTCCGGGCAGTCTTACACCATAAAAGAGTCTAACCTCGTGTCTTTACAACTGTTATGCTTTAGTTTGGGCCTAGGACCTCTCACATTGGGCCGACATTTGTGACTACTGGATTTGCCGGGCGGGTCCGGGCGGGTTTACATCACAAACGGGTCCAACCTCGTGTCCTAAGCATTGATTATTAATAATAATCCACTTTCCCCCAATTTTAATAATTCACTACTTGAATTATTAATTACTTCCATTTTTTAACAATGTCCATAATTGACTCAATTATGGACATTCATTCATGGTATGCAACATCTTACAAAATTGCACCCAATTTATTAATTCCTAATATTACCCCTACCCCACGTTTGAACGTTTATTCGCAAAATATATGTTAGACTCGAATAGCCTAACTCATAGCATAAAAGAGATTATCATAATAACAACATGTATATGTGACCAAATGAATCATAATAAGGGGTGAAACTTGCATATGTCCAACTTGCATAGATTATACATGTCATGGATCTAAAGGTGTCAACTTGTTCAAAATTCACCTAATATGATCTCAATCAATTTTCATAAACTTACATATGAACATGTGTGAATCAACATCATCTAATTTTTTTAACAACATGGTTTTATATGGGTACACCTAACTCAATAGGCAAATTCCCATAATCAAGTTTTATTTAATTATAGTTTCAAGTTTATGGGTACACCTAACCTAATAGGCAAATTCCCATAAACAAGATCCATTTAAATTAAGAAAAAAAAAACATAACTTTAAGCATGATCCAACAACATGATTTTTCAACATAATATAGCATGATTTATAACATGGCATAGTATGATAGTATAACATAGCTTGACATGATTCTCAACATAGCACGACATAACATAAGAGAATTTACAACATAGCATGACATAGCATATATAATTTACATCATACGACAACATAATAACATAATAAGAGATCCACAATATATAGAATTTACAATTACAAATCACATCACTTTCTTGTGATCCATTCATAACTGAGTCAAATTAGTTTGTAATAGTCTTGTGAGAATCATCATACTCACCAACAAAAGAAAATAATTAGAGAAAGAGAGATCTTTTGATTTGATTTGTGTAGATTTAGTTGTAGATGATTAGGCTTCCTCTTCTTAGTTTGTGACGGCTATGTTGAACTCCATGGCAGCAGCATGACGGTAGCTTCTCTAATTTTTCAAGTGATTTAGGTCTAGGGTCTACCCACTTATTTATAGATTTTAGAATTCATTTAGGCCATTAGATTTAACCTAGAAATAACCGCAGCCGTTCAGACAAGATGGGGTTTATCTTGTTGACTCAGCAATGAGTCAGAAGTGACTTAGCAAACACTCAGCAATATATATATATATATATATATATATATATATATATATATATTCTACAATGTACACATTAGATACATCCCCCCCCTTTTACACACTTATTATTGTTTTTATATACATATTAGATACATCCCCTCTCTTACACACTTATTAATATTTTTATATTCATATTAGATACATCCCCTCTCTTACACACTTATTAATATTTTTATATTCATATTAGATACATCCCCCCTTCTACACACTTATTATTATTTTAGCAACTTTAGTGTTAATAGAAAATTCGGGGTGTTACATTGGTGGTCGTGTCCGAAAAAACCTTTTAAAACCCACCGACCAATCAGAATTTAATAAAAAAAAAGAGAACTCTTTCTCTCTCCCTGACGTCGAAGGCGGAAACCACTTTAAACATTCCCCTTCATTTTCCGATCAATCCACGCCGAATTAGCTCGTGCCACAGTTGAATTTTTTGAAGAACTTCTCGAGATCTTCAAATCCATATAAAATTTGGAATTTTTCGTGGCCTGTGAAGTGCGAATCAACGCCAGGAAGTTTGGCCATACAAACCGCCGCCGCCATCAACCAGGGCCACCGAAGTGGACCCCGCTCCAGGCGCCAGTGCGCCACTCTCCCCTCTTCCTCGCTGCGCTGGCCGTTCGACGAATAGCTTCACGAATCGAAAGAAAACTCAAAACCTAATTTTGAACAAATCAGCTGAGGTACGGCCATATTTAATTTCAACAGTTTTAACACCTTTAAACCGTTGCAAACTTTGAAAATTTATATCGTTTTCGTTTCTTGATGAAATTCGATGAAATAGGAAACATCGTGGCCGTGTGGACGTCTTCTACATTTTAGAAGAGACCGCATATTTTTCTGAGCCTTCTGCTATTTTTGTTGGAGTGGAACCCAATGTGAGATTTCTAATTTATAAACGATATGGAAAATGACGATGTATAAATTATATGATCGATGTATGAGTTATATAAGCGTTGTACACCTCTTGTATAACCGTTGTATAAGTTGTACGTTCGATGTATAAGTTGTATATGCATTGTAAAAATTATATATGTGTTGAAATAGAAGTGAAATGCTATATATATATATATATATATATATATATATATATATATATACACGCCCCTCGTCCGCAAACCATGGACGATATTTATTGATTGTGATTGGTGTGAAAATTGATTGATAGCGAATGGTTGATTGGGATTGTTTGTGGTTGAAATTGATTGATTGTGGTTGAAAAATACCCGTTTGTGGTTGAGAAATATTTGGTTGAAACCACATAGGATTATTTTGTGGAAATGAAATAAATATACATGCCGCCTGCGTGCGAACTAGATGCATTATTCCCCATTGTCAAAAACCGCAAGGTTTTAAGGTAGAGCGAGGAGCCGTACTAGGGACGGTCCCGGTTTTAACTACCCTGCCGTTATGCTGCCGAAGTTTTGAATAATATTCATGTGTTTGAATTATTTTCATTTGTTGAAACTATATTTATTCATTGAATAGAAAGCCTTCATGTGTTGAGTCGATATTCATTCGTTGGATATAAATTCATGTGTTGAATGGTATTCGTGTTTTAAATATAAAAATCACCTTTTTATCGATATATACAAACTATAGAAAACCTTCATGTGCTGAATCGATATTCATTCATTGAATTGAAATTCATGTGTTGAATGGTAATCATATTTTGAAATAAATTGTTTTATAATAAAAATCACATTTTTATCATCTATATGAACTATAAAAATTAATCTTGTTTTGAAATAAATTGTTTTATAATAAAAATCCTATTTTTAACACCTATATTAACTATTTAAAATAGCCGCATTTTAAAATAAATTGTTTTACATTAAAAATCACATTTTTAGTATATACATGAATTGGTAAAAATAGTGAAGTGTTGAAATAGAAGCCAGTTAGATAAAAATATCATTTTTATCAAATGTATGAAAAGGATATAGTTTTGAAATCGAAGAATCGATATATATATATATATAAATAGAATTAAAATATATCGAATAACGACGCTACAGTCCGTATTTTGAAACCGTTATTTCAAACGATTATACCGAGAGATCCGACCATCGGATTTTCCCGAAACCGCAACCGTTGGGTTCGCTTTGGAAATATCTTTCCAACGGCACCAACTTTGTAAGAATCCAATGGTTGGATTGTCTGGAATGTTTAATTCAAATCTGAAGAAAAACAGCGCCAGAATCGATTATATATATATATATATATAATTAAATTTAATCGAATAACGACGCTGCAGTTCGTATTTTAAAACCGTGATTTCAAACGATTATATCGGGAGATCCGACCGTCGGATTTTCCCGAAACTGGAACCATTGGATTCGTTTTGAAAAGATCTTTCTAATGATGTAAATTTTGTGAAGATCCAACGGTTAGATTTTCAGAGATGTGTAAATCAATTCTGAAGAAAAACAGCGCCACGGTCGCGTTATGGCCCGAAGCGTCGTTTTGAATAAATTGGTTATTTTAAAATGAATAAAAATAGCGATAAATTGTTATAAAATATTATAAACGATACGGATGTAATTTAGAAATTAACTGAAGGTTAGCTAAGTCGAATGGTTTCCTGGATTTTGATCTGATGTTGGTTTCGGCCTTCGGGGTTAATATTTGGGAAATCGTTCTTACTGATTGACGGTTAGTGACTAATGAATTGAAATGATGCGTGTGTATGTTAGTGTTGCACTTGTTTATTATATACACGAGTTGTTCAGAAAGACCGGGTTTATCCCATTCTGAATAACTGAATCGACGATAAGAAATCGAAGATGAAGACAGTGGTAGAAGACCGGAGATCTTCACCTCGTTTGGATGGTAACCGAGGTCCTTATTGGGAGGCATCCCGAAATATGGATAATGAGTGGTGATCGTCCAGACGTACATGGTGGTCGATGGGTTTGCGAGGTATATAGTGCCTCCGGTTTCGTTCAGACCCAGAACGGACTTGTAAATGGACTGTGTGTCTGACATTGGATTTTATTCTGTGTTGACTGATCTCTATTAAATATACATCTGTTTGGCGGCGGAGAATTTATTCATTAGCTTAACGCCCTTCTCTGAAACGCACGAGCTTAGAGGTTGTATATCGATGGACATCAGTCGCATGGCATCAATTGCTAGTGTGGCATGCCTAAGTGGCAAATGATCAGGGCTTCTATATAAAAGCAAAGTCTTGTGGAGATGATCAAAGCACCGCCTGTGTGGCGTAGCTTTGTATATAAAGTAAATTCGCGAGCCTCACACCCCGGTATGGACCATAAACGGGAGAAGGACCACAGGGAGGGAATGCGTTTCTTTCTAGCTAGGAGTTGTGTCAGTGTTTATACACGGCCTGACATTTTACTTATGTGGTTGTTACTGTTGCGAGGCGCCTAGGTTAGATAGGACGATCCGGGTCCGATGGAGTCATTCGTTGGCTCATTTGCGCCACATAGGGCGGGGAGACGTATTGCTCAGGAATTTTAATCCACATCGGTGGACCGGCCCTGTCACTCCAAGGGTCGATGCGTTCTGATCCTAAGACATGGTAGGCTAGATTGTCTCGAATTCGGTAAGGACAATCTTTTTCCTTGGTTCATGACGGAAATCCAATTTCCAAATACGAGACTGTGTGGTTTTGATTGTATACCTATATATGGCGACATAGTGGTATGGGGCATTAATGCCGTCTATGATTGATAGTTATGATTTGCAATAGTTTTTGAAACATATAAACACTAGCAATAATATTAAATGCCTTTGTTTTATTCGTATCAAGCATATTTTGGTCGTTATAAGGAAAAACTCTATCCTTCGGTTTGCGTTGCATTGTGTGATCGGAACTGAGTCTTATAATGGCTTCATTTTTATAAAAAGCTTAGCGATGTTTAAAAGAATGATTTGTTTTAAATCACTGGAAATCCAATGGAGTAAACCCATTCCGCGAAAGAGGCGTGGTCCTGTGATTAGCCATATTATTAATGTGTTGAGTAGATTTCTCATACCAGTCCCATGACTGACTCGTAGTTTGTTTCACTTTCAAACTCGGGTGCCCCTTTTTCTACACGGCAGCCTTGTATTCAGGTTTTAGCTGGATTTCTCTGGATAGCTGGAGCTAAAGATGTGTTTGCGAACAAATTATGCAGTTGTAAACAACTGTAAAATCCGTTCGGCTTTCCTAAACAACAAGGATTGTTGTAGAGGGTGTCGAACTCTGGGACCAAATTATTTTATTAATAAATCCAATCAAGTTATCCCTACTTTTGATTGGTGGAAAACAAAGAAAATAGCAGAAATTAAATAAAAGAGAGTTTTAACAATAAGTGAAAGCAATTAGGGGATAATGACATAGATCAGATTCATAATCATCAATAGCCAAAAGATTAACCAGATCTAATACATGTTTCTGTCACAAAAATGAATCAACGATAATAGGTTTTTAGAAACAAATTTGTAAATAACGACAAGCATAGCCTATGCAGGAGCTCAGCTCTACAACCATAGGCTATCAGGACAGATTCACTATTTTATTTCTAAAACCCTAAATATTAAATCTAAATCTGATAAGTGTTAGACCGAACTCGAATATACCCTGTGAAGGAGCACAGCTCTTAAACGACACTGGGTATGAAGGTTCAGATCTAACCCTTAGTTCAAATCTAGATCTACATACATGAAGTTCTAATCTTTTGGCTATGTGATTCATATTGAATCATAACTATTAGTGTCATCACCCCCTAATTAAAGAGGATTAGCTAGACATAGCTAAAAGAAAAGAAAATAAAAAGAAAATAAACGACATAAATAAAATGCAATAAAAACTAAATAGAAGAGAGAAAGAAGAGTTTTATTCCAAGAAAAGGATTACAGAATAAAACTGAATGTGTTTTTACATGAATGAGCTACAAGGTATTTATAGCTGATATGACAAAGTCTACTTGGCAAATTCCACAATGTGGGACTAAAGAATTAGCCCAAATAAGACATAGCTAGTGTGAACAGGGTTGTAGAGTAAGAGGCCTTTTAATTGAGCCAGTGTGAACGCGCGCAGTGCATGAATGAGAAGCCTTGCAAAGGAGCTAATGTGAACGCTACATGAGCGAAATGGTCTGCAATTGAGCCAATGTGAACACAATATGAGTCTTTAGTGAGCCAAATCTACCCAACTGAACTCTATTTGCTACCGTTCTTCAAGCTTTAAACTCTTCAAGCTTTAGTAATATTAACTTCACTCTTTTTCAGCAAATTCTTCATGCTTTATTCATAAAATGCTCTAAACCATGATTCTTGTCAACAATCTGAAAACACAGCTATAAATACACAATATCAATTATTTAAAAGATAGAGTAAGATAAATCCAACTTAAGTTAGGTCTACCCATGTTCTCGAACCTATTCTGTCTATTCTTGGTTTTAGACCGTGGTAATTTACCAATTAAGTTAGGTCTACCCATATTCTTGAACCTGCGTCGTTATTCAAAATCTTTTTATGCCAATTATTATGTCCACCCTTTTTCATAGCATCTTTGGTTCATTCCCTATTTTCTACGAATCTGGATTTATTTACAATCTAGGTTGAATCATGATTATACGAACGGTGGGAATGCGATTTTGGAAAAACACAAAAATAAACATAAATATAGTTGTAAGCTTGAAATTGGCATAGTTTGGAAGCGAACATGATTCTGATTTATACAATTTTAGAACATGTGTTAAGACATGTGAATTGGGTAGATTTGACATGGATTATAGGTTATGAAATTTAGATCTAGTATTGGCCAGTAAACTGAAAAACTAGAATAATAAATCTAGTTTGTATGTAGACTGTAAACTAGAAGAATAAATCTAGTTTTTGGGCATAAACGGTGAACTAGAATAGAAAATCTAGTTTGGCATATAAAATCTAGTTTAGCATAAACTGAAAATAAAGATGATAGATCTAAATTGCTATGAACTGTAGGTTAGGCAAATCAAGATTTGAGCCTAGAATATAAGTCTGTTAGTGACAAATGAATATAGGCCAAATTTGTTTAAAAAGGGGGAAATGGGCTGTAAGATAAATTGTTAACAATTTATAAACAAAAGAAAGATATTTTGATAACACCCCTTTTTATAACTCGTACCAGAAAGTTCTAGGGTGACAGAGAGGATAGTGTCTAGGCTTGGGTTTGGAAAATACAAGTTTCCTGCCCTCCCTGGCTATCCCTAACTGATCCAACGAACGGGATGGTTGCTTTCAAAACCAGGTTTGGAAATTAATCAGAAAACCCTTTGAACTTAGAAAACATGAATATGCCTTACCCGAGGTTAGACTGAGTTGCGGTGTAAACCTGCCCGGAACCGACCGGCACATCCAGTAACCGTAGCAATATCTGTCTAATGTGAGAGGTTGCGGCTTTAATTTATTAATTAAAGCTAGAACAAGAAGGGGAGGGTTAAGTCCATAGGAACACTTAACCAACACAGTAAAAGCTAGAATGGGAAGGTTAAGTCCATAGGAGCACTTAAACAACTTAACACTGTTAAGCTAGAATGGTAGGGTTAAGTCCATAGAAACACTTAACCAACTTAACACAGTTAAAGCTAGAATGGGAGGGTTAAGTCCATGGGAATACATAGCCAAATTAACATGTTGACTAGACTAGAAGGTGGGGTTAAGTAAAGTTAATACACTTAGCCAATTTAACATGTTAATTAGACTAGAGGTTGGGGTTAAGTAATACACTTAGCCAATTTAATATGTTAGCTGGGTTGGACCGTAGGGTTAAGTAAACTTGAACACTTAACCATCAGAATATGATAAATGAATAGGGTTAAGTCTAAGACACGAAGAGATGATACTTAACCATTAATAACAGGTTTAGTTAAAACCGGTGGGAAAGGTTAAGTTAAAAAGGGAACACTTAACCAATACAGGATGAATGGGTAGGGTTAAGAAATACTTAACCAATATGACTTGGTTTGTGGTGGGGTTAAGTCAACATGAATACTGACAACACTTAACTAGTTTAACAGGATAAGGGAAGAGGGTTAAGTTAGCTTGAATCGACTAAAGATACTTAACCAATCCAACTTAACGGGAAAGAGAACTAAGTAGTAAAACTTAGTTAAGAAGACAATGATCCAGGAAACTATGTGGTAAAACTTAGTTAGTAGAACTTAGTAATTCTTAGTATAACACGAAGGAGCGGACGTCCACCTGATTTTAAAGAAGACTCCAACGAATTGGGATACGAAGCCCGAGGCTTTGAGGGGACGTGAGGGTACTCTTGGTATCACTCTGTGAGGCTGCAGATGATCCGCCTGGGCGCACAGAGGTTAAGGTCTGCGGTAGAAGAGCCAAGGGTATGCCTTGGTTGCGATATATGGCAACCAAAAGACTAGGATGGACCAACGTGATTCGGCGAGAAGACGGAAGCCCTGTGATAGCAACTCGTCGTCTACCTACCATCTTCAGTCAAGCGAGACACGTGAAGCGGGAAGGCTGGAGGACTCATACGGACCACATACTTGCTATCTAGTTGTGGTTGCGGGGTGTTGTTGGCCATAGAATTAGTGGGGCAGATAGGGGCCTTCGTACAGTTCTCATTTTACAAGGGTGGCCTTCCATTAGTTGAGGGAGGGGTCGAGTGGGACCATAGCCACTGGAAAAACAGACCTTAACATCTGCATCGGCAGATATTGAAAGCTCCTGACCGAGTTCCGTATTTCTAGAGTAGCCCTGACACGGGACTCGGGTAGCACATTACAGGACATGTGCATCTAGACAAGCGATAACGATTCGCGATACATGCGTGGGGAAAATCTAGGAACATGTACCACTCTAGGTAGTGTATCCTAGACTAAAGGGCATCGTTCGACAGGTAGCATAATTCCTAGTTAGACCCAGGTGGCATCAAACCTGAATCCGAGAAGCATTCAGCAGATAGCGTAGACTCTAGTGGAATCTAGAAAGCACTTGATAGAAAACCCTAGATTAGATCTAGGTAATAAATAATAAAGGTATGCCTGAAGGCGACAAAAAAATACAGGGAGTGGGATCTAGTTATCATTACTAGTTGGAACACTAGTTAGGTGGTGCAGAGATATAGAAACCAGTATAACACGGTAAAAGCGAAGCGGAGAAAGTATTGAAGTATACCTAGTTTATCTTGTCCTAGCATATCTTGTGTCAATCCTATCTTGTTGATCTTATCATCATGGTGTTATCTTGTATTCAGTTAATTCATGTCGTTCTGTTTTCCTAGTTCATATGCTAGAAGTAACTGAACTTACTCAGGCTTTATGTCTGACTCTGTTTTTCTTCCGTCTTCTTTTCTTCCGTTCCCCCCCTCAGGTAGTAAAGGAGGAAATAGTATAGCTCAGGTTAGATTGGAATTTCCCAGCTTGAAGATTTGATGAAGTTGTGCTTGGATTCTCTTTTCAGATGCTATGGCTGGCTCTTGCTACATTGGGGAATATAAAATGTTGTTTTATGCTTCTTTATCTTGTAAGACAGATGATACTCTGATATTGGAAAGCAATTGTTGTACAAACTATTTTGTCAATAAAGCAAAGTTATATTGTTCTCTGTTTTAATTTTGTCTGTCTTGTAATTTATCTGCATCTTTTACCCTATAATGCTCCATAGAACTTAGTACATTCCCTTTGTGAGTGACACTAACGGATGTGGGGTGTTACATGTGGTATCAAAGTTGAAGGTTACCGGATCAGATAAAAGATTTGAAAAATTATTTTCAAAAGGTTTTTAAAGAAGCATTTTTAAAAGAAAGGATTTGTTTTAAAGGCATATTCCCAAAAGCCATACGCATTGTCTCCTCTTCCTCTGTTTGAATTTTTATCTCCTTCTTTCTTGAGTCTCTGGGGCTCCTGGATTTCTGGGAGGTAACCTCATCGAAGGGCGAAGTAGTGCCCGACTTCCATCAATAGCCGTAGTTGTTTCACTTACGGCCAGTCTTCTTTCAAGGTTATAGGGTTTTCCATGCGATGGAGGCGGCTTTCGAGAGATTTGCCAATGTGGTTACACACGGAAAATGATGAGGAGTTTGGCAAAAGAGCACAACACAAGGATGAGGAAAATCATGGATGTAGACTTGGCTCACAAAGGAGGAAGGGATTATAAAACCTAAGACAAGAGGAAGTATCTTTACTCGGGTATGATAGGGCATATAATTAAGGACGAGGGCAAGAACAAAGGACAAGATTTTCAGAAGGGCAAGTACATACTATGCGTACCTAGGAGAAAGGTAGTAAAGTTCTGTTGGAAGAGTCTAGTTTTTCTGTTCGTACTGTTTCCTTTTTAGCGCTTCGCATTTGTTCATATTTGCTTCCATAGTTGAGTCTCTGCACCTTAGTACTTGTATAGTAAGAAGATCCCAATCAGTCTCAAACCCAGTGGGTGGTTCGACCCGTTTATTTTTGGTTAGTAGGGGTTTGAACAGCTATCGAGTTTGCTTATATCATATCACGTCGATCATCTAAAATCGGACGAGATATTCCCTGGATACTTATCTGATATTGGTTTAGGCCTTTGGGGCTTGTACTTGAGGAATGTCGAGTTCGACTAGGATGGTTTGCGTGAGAGATGAATAGTTGTGACAGGCGCTCTAAAAAGCGCGTAGTGATCTTTCAACCCTTATAGTTATGGCATGGTGGATAAGGGAGAGACCTCTAATCATACACTTGGTACCGTGATTGACATCTGTTTATTTTGGAAATGGAGGTTAGTAACTTCACAATCGTGAAGATAAATTGGTTAAGATACAGTGGAATAAATCTCAAGAAGGCTAGATACTAGCAACATGCCCTTTTTCCTTAAGGGTGCATCCTTGATTTCTCTGTTTATGAGCTTTACACGTAGTTGTTTCTCTCTTTCCAAAGTATATCCTCTAGGTCGTATCTGCGATCCTTAGGAAGAAGTCAATGGATGTAAACATGTATTTGAAACATGTTATGGTTGAATGGTTGCAAGTGGTTGCAAATGCTTGCTCGTGGATGCATATGCATACGTATTAGACACTAGATCAAGTTCAAACGCTTTCATATAGCATTTACATATATGCATTTGATTGTAAGTTGAACTTGATATGATATCATATGGACGTTGCATATGGATGTATGGTTGTGCACGCATGTAGTATTTACATGACCAGGGACGCTTGCATACATGATTGGACGCATGGCACTAACATGATTTGCATTAAGGAAGTCAACTGAATCAGTAGACCGCCTGATTTTGCATTAGATAGAGACATATACACACACTATGCATATGAACATGAAAGCATTAGAAATCTTTTAAGGACAATTAATGCCTGTGATTGAATGGTTGAGTAGATGGGTGATTGGATGGTAGGACACATTCTTCCTAACTTGAAGATTTCGGGGACGAAATCCTTTTAAGTGGGGGAGAATGTAACACCTCGTAATTCTGTGACATTAAGATTCACAAATTAAAGTACAATTAATTTTTAAAAGAAAAAAAAAGATCCATGCAGTTGTTTAATTTAAGTATCGTAACTAACATGAAAAAGAGAAGTAAGGAGAGAACAATAATTATTATTGTTCTAAGACTTATTAACAAAAGCCTCTGTAGCTCAGTTGGTTAAGGCATTGGATTTGTAGCATAGAGGTCGGGGGTTCGAACCCCGGCGGCGGCATAATTTTTTATCCTTGTTTTAGAGAGGGCCAACTGAACATGCAAATATATGTACGTATACAAATTCAAAATTTGAAAGGATAAGAACGTACATATAAGCAAATAAAGAAAATATATATATATATATATATATATGAGAGTATAAATATATATATATATATATATGCAAAAATATATGTATACAAAAGATAAAATTCAAGATAAGGCTACAGTCATTGAAATATGGCAACATCATTTGAATTTTGAAAATAAAATGAAATTTGTGCGTATATATATACACGTAAAATGGTCGTTAGAGGAATTGTATACATATAAGAATATTTCATGTGAATAAAACAGTTAAATAAATTCCAGAAATTCAAAAGCTCGAAAATCAAATTTCTACGCCAAAAACAATTCATTCGAAATTCAAATTTCTACGCCAAAATAGTGGGACCCAATGCTGACTCAGCACTGCGTGTATGATAAGGTTTGGCTAGATTCATCTACGTACCTGGACTATTTTCTTAACTAGGTTCAATGCTGACTCAGCGCTGCGTGTACGATAAGGTCATGAGCAGCTATATAAACAGCCCTAGTCTTCATTCTCTTTGCACCAATTCTCTTCTATCCTTATGCTGCTAAGATTCATGGCTTCTTCCCCTCCTCTAAATTTTCTTAAATAATTAAAATAAAATATAAATTCAAGACAAGGAGATGCTACTCAAATCTGTTCAAGAGAAGATTCAAATCAAAGTGAAGAATTCAAAGGCTAAATCAACAAACCTCGAGCAACGACATACGAATCTTAGCATCGCCATTCTTCTATTCTAGATCTAATTTCTGTAAGTCAGTTGTTTCTAGATTTGAACGTTTTTGCTTTATTTTGTGACATGAAATTAAAGGAATAAAAGAATATGCCAAATCTCACTCTCTCTCTATTCGAATCTGTGTTTATACTCTTGGACTAAATTAAGAACTGTTATGATTCAAGGACAAATAAGACTTTGCCTAAGACCATTGCCTATGACTATGGATTCTGAGATCATGTGCCTTTGGCCTATGAACATAAGCCTTTGATTTTGGGACATAAAACATTGCCTATGACGGTGACTTATGACTGTGGGAATTGTTTTCCCTTTTGACTATGAATATTGCCTATGACTATGGACATTTGCCTATGACTATGAACACAAGCCTTTGATTTGGACATAAAGTATTACCTATGACATAACAACGGTGATTTAAACACCTATGATTCATGACTAGGAAAATTGTTGCTTTGGTTTTGTGACTATGAAATTGGGTCTAAAACCCGATTTATCTATTCTGTCTGTTCTTGATTTTCTTTGGTTTTAGACTATGGGAATTTACCTATTAAGTTAGTTCTACCCATGTTCTCGAACCTATTCTGTCTATTCTTGGTTTTAGACCATGGGAATTTACCTATTAAGTTAGGTCTACCCATATTCTTGAACCTGCGTCGTTATTCAAAATCTTTTTATGCCAATTATTATGTCCACCCTTTTTCATAGCATCTTTGGTTCATTCCCTATTTTCTACGAATCTGGATTTATTTACAATCTAGGTTGAATCATGATTATACGAACGGTGGGAATGCGATTTGAGAAAAACACAAAAATAAACATAAATATAGTTGTAAGCTTGAAATTGGCATAGTTTGGAAGCGAACATGATTCTGATTTATACAATTTTAGAACATGTGTTAAGACATGTGAATTGGGTACATTTGACATGGATTATAGGTTATGAAATTTAGATCTAGTATTGGCCAGTAAACTGAAAAACTAGAATAATAAATCTAGTTTGTATGTAGACTGTAAACTAGAAGAATAAATCTAGTTTTTGGGCATAAACGGTGAACTAGAATAGAAAATCTAGTTTGGCATATAAAATCTAGTTTAGCATAAACTGAAAATAAAGATGATAGATCTAAATTGCTATGAACTGTAGGTTAGGCAAATCAAGATTTGAGCCTAGAATATAAGTCTGTTAGCGACAAATGAATATAGGCCAAATTTGTTTAAAAAGGGGGAAATGGGCTGTAAGATAAATTGTTAACAATTTATAAACAAAAGAAAGATATTTTGATAACACCCCTTTTTATAACTCGTACCAGAAAGTTCTAGGGTGACAGAGAGGATAGTGTCTAGGCTTGGGTTTGGAAAATACAAGCTTCCTACCCTCCCTGGCTATCCCTAACTGATCCGACGAACGGGATGCTTGCTTTCAAAACCAGGTTTGGAAATTAATAAGAAAACCCTTTGAACTTAGAAAACATGAATATGCCTAACCCGAGGTTAGACTGAGTTGCGGTGTAAACCTGCCCGGAACCGACCGGCACATCCAGTAACCGTAGCAATATCTGTCTAATGTGAGAGGTTGCGGCTTTAATTTATTAATTAAAGCTAGAACAAGAAGGGGAGGGTTAAGTCCATAGGAACACTTAACCAACACAATAAAAGCTAGAATGGGAAGGTTAAGTCCATAGGAGGACTTAACCAACTTAACACTGTTAAGCTAGAATGGTAGGGTTAAGTCCATAGAAACACTTAACCAACTTAACACAGTTAAAGCTAGAATGGGAGGGTTAAGTCCATGGGAATACTTAGCCAAATTAACATGTAGACTAGACTAGAAGGTGTGGTTAAGTAAAGTTAATACACTTAGCCAATTTAACATGTTAATTAGACTAGAGGTTGGGGTTAAGTAATACACTTAGCCAATTTAATATGTTAGCTGGGTTGAACCGTAGGGTTAAGTAAACTTGAACACTTAACCATCAGAATATGATAAATGAATAGGGTTAAGTCTAAGACACGAAGAGATGATACTTAACCATTAATAACAGGTTTAGTTAAAACCGGTGGGAAAGGTTAAGTTAAAAAGGGAACACTTAACCAATACAGGATGAATGGGTAGGGTTAAGAAATACTTAACCAATATGACTTGGTTTGTGGTGGGGTTAAGTCAACATGAATATTGACAACACTTAACCAGTTTAACAGGATAAGGGAAGAGGGTTAAGTTAGCTTGAATCAACTAAAGATACTTAACTAATCCAACTTAACGGGAAAGAGAACTAAGTAGTAAAACTTAGTTAAGAAGACAATGATCTTGGAAACTAAGTGGTAAAACTTAGTAGAACTTAGTAATTCTTAGTATAACACGAAGGAGCGGACGTCCACCTGATTTTAAAGAAGACTCCAACGAATTGGGATACAAAGCCCGAGGCTTCGAGGGGATGTGAGGGTACTCTTGGTATCCCTCTGTGAGGCTGCAGATGATCCGCCTGGGCGCACAGAGGTTAAGGTCTGCGGTAGAAGAGCCAAGGGTATGCCTTGGTTGCAATATATGGCAACCAAAAGACTAGGATGGACCATCGTGATTCGGCGAGAAGACGGAAGCCATGTGATAGCAACTCGTCGTCTACCTACCATCTTCAGTCAAGCGAGACACGTGAAGCGGGAAGGCTGGAGGACTTATACGGACCACATACTTGCTATCTAGTTGTGGTTGCGGGGTGTTGTTGGCTATAGAATTAGTGGGGCAGATAGGGGCCTTCGTGCAGTTCTCATTTTACAAGGGTGGCCTTCCATTAGTTGATGGAGGGGTCGAGTGGGACCATAGCCACTGGAAAAACAGACCTTAACATCTGCATCGGTAGATATTGAAAGCTCCCGACCGATTTCCGTATTTCTAGAGTAGCCCTGACACGGGACTCGGGTAGCACATTACAGGACATGTGCATCTAGACAACGATAACGATTCGCGATACATGCGTGGGGAAAATCTAGGAACATGTACCACTCTAGGTAGTGTATCCTAGACTAAAGGGCATCGTTTGACAGGTAGCATAATTCCTAGTTAGACCTAGGTGGCATCAAACCTGAATCCGAGAAGCATTCAGCAGATAGCGTAGACTCTAGTGGAATCTAAAAAGCACTTGATAGAAAACCCTAGATTAGATCTAGGTAATAAATAATAAAGGTATGCCTGAAGGCGACAAAAAAAATACAGGGAGTGGGATCGAGTTATCATTACTAGTTGGAACACTAGTTAGGTGGTGCAGAGATATAGAAACCAGTA
Source organism: Allium sativum (assembly GCA_030737875.1). Classification (NCBI taxonomy): domain Eukaryota; kingdom Viridiplantae; phylum Streptophyta; class Magnoliopsida; order Asparagales; family Amaryllidaceae; genus Allium; species Allium sativum. The sequence continues at coordinate 61,807,193 of CM060924.1, forward strand.
TAACACGGTAAAAGCGAAGCGGAGAAAGTATTGAAGTATACCTAGTTTATCTTGTCCTAGCATATCTTGTGTCAATCCTATCTTGTTGATCTTATCATCATGGTGTTATCTTGTATTCAGTTAATTCATGTCGTTCTGTTTTCCTTGTTCATATGCTAGAAGTAACTGAACTTACTCAGGCTTTATGTCTGACTCTGTTTTTCTTCCATCTTCTTTTCTTCCGTTCCCCCCCTAGGTAGTAAAGGAGGAAATAGTATAGCTCAGGTTAGATTGGAATTTCCCAGCTTGAAGATTTGACGAAGTTGTGCTTGGATTCTCTTTTCAGATGCTATGGCTGGCTCTTGCTACATTGAGGAATATAAAATGTTGTTTTATGCTTCTTTATCTTGTAAGACAGATGATATTCTGATATTGGAAAGCAATTGTTGTACAAACTATTTTGTCAATAAAGCAATGTTTTATTTTCCGCTGTTTTAATTTTGTCTGTCTTGTAATTTATCTGCATCTTTTACCGTATAATGCTCCACAGAACTTAGTGCATTCCCTTTGTGAGTGGCACTAACGGATGTGGGGTGTTACACATTTACGTGTATATCAAATACCACCACACTTATCTTTTTATTCGTCCTCGAATAAACTAAACTAAGATATGTCACACTTTCGTAGGAAACACGATTGCATTTAGCGTATGCAACAAGCCGTTAAACCTCTGGGTGTCCCCAGTAGGACGAGTGTTGTCTCGTGAGGGTTTTCAGCAGATACTACCCACAAAATCCAAAGCGTCTTATGTACGCAGATTAATCAAACAATATATTTAAGGTCTTTCACATTCCAAGGATTTCACCTAACTTCAATAATAACGGTTTAGTCCCAAATTGTCCATCCCATAATTGGTGCGAAAATGAACAAAATTTTTCAAGCTGAATCGTAATTCCTTGATAACACTGTAATTGTCTTGAAGGTTAAGAGCGTGGTGTCAACCAAAGTTCTACACATCGACAATATGCACCTAATCATTTCTTTATTCTTTTTTTTTTGAATAATTTTGCACGAATGTAACTGTAATGTATTGGATGTGAGTTATGCATAGATGAAGGAAAATTTTGTAAGTTCTAAAAATATTCTAGATAAGAGGGTAAGTGTATTAGTTGAATTTCAAGCAACAAAAGATAAACTAATACTAAGGCACATATGGACATTTTGTTTCCTTCCATCTCCTCAACTACAATCCTTGTTTCTAAGTACGGTATGATGGATGTGGATGGAATGGAAATGGATGCTTCATAGTCAAGAATGATGAAGACTATTTTATTCAGAGAGACTCTCTCTTTATTTCTTTTTTTCTTTTCTTTCTTTTTTCTTTTTTTTTCTTCTTTTTTTTTTCTTTCACTTTTTTTTCATATTTGCATGATGAATGATGAGCGGAAATGGAATGGAATGACATCATAATATTTCATTTGATTCCTCTTCTACTAAACCAATCTTAACCAACACTTCATGAAAGGAAAGTTTTGTGCCATAGTCACTCTACTTCTATAACTCTAAATCAACACACAAGTCTGGATTGATGTTATACAAAAAGTTGAAAGGAATGATAAGCAAAGATTCGTAAGATAGATAACCCATATAAAATAAGATGTGGTATATGGTTATCCTACCTTAAAACAAGTACGGAGTGGGTAGTGTAATATTGGTATAAAAAGTGACGTTTTTTTTTACCTTTAAACAAAGGTTCTTGAGTATACCAATATAAGATAAACTTGTCGAAACATGGATGTAAATCGACTAAAAACTTGGGTTTGAATAATGTGGGGTATCGAAGAAGAACGCTACAATGAGTCATTTCTCCTTAATTGGGCCAAGTGGATGTAGAACTTACATTTTTGAAAATTTGAGTGCGAACAAATATTATGCATGAAAACGAACTCAGAAAGTCTAATAAATGTAGGTGCAAAATCTTTTTTTTTTGTGATTTTTTTTTGTGTGATTATTTTTACTTGCACATTCTAACATGTATAACAAAGGTTGACACGCTTACTCCAGAACACGACTGACGTCTGCACAGTCTCAAGCTAGCATCTTAAAAAGACACATTACGACTCAATGAATAAATAATGTTCATTCTCATCACCCAAAAATTCAACTTATCAAACAAGAACCAAGGTGTTATTTACGAATTTAAGTTAATCCCTGTTCAATGAATGACCTACTTCATAAAATTTGATTGCTGATCTAATGTAAATTCCCCCCACACATGAGTGTGACTGTGTCCTCACAGTCTTAATCAGACATATCTTAGTGAAAGGGAAAAACAAATAAGAGAATATTTACATATGTACAAAAGAGGGTTAGTGCGTCTTACCGAATGTAATGTGGCTCATGGAGGACCATGAGCTCTTCCTTTTGGTTGGGTATTGGTTCCAAGTAAGGTTTAAGGCGTTGGCCATTGACCTTAAAGGATGATCCATCAGTTGGATTCTCAATTTCTACCGCAACATACGGAAAAACAGTCCGTACAGTGTAAGGTCCTGTCCATCTAGATTTTAGCTTACCCGGAAATAGATGCAGTTTTGTGTCATACAACAGAACTTTTTGACCTGGCATGAAAGTTTTACGTAAAATTGATTTATCATGAAAAACTTTTGTTCTGTCCTTGTAAATTCGTTCATTTTCATAGGCATCATTTCGAATTTCATCAAGTTCATTAAGTTGAAGCTTCCTATGTTCACCTGCTTGCTCTAAATCAAGATTCAAAGTTTTTATTGCCCATAACGCCCTATGTTCTAGTTCAACTGGCAAGTGATATGGCTTACCAAAAATCAACCGATAAGGGGACATACCCAAGTTGGTTTTGAAAGCGGTGCGGTAAGCCCAAAGAGCGTCAGTTAACTTTTGGGACCAATCTTTACGATTTCGATTCACAGTTTTCTCAAGAATTTGTTTAATCTGCCTATTTGATACTTCAACCTGCCCACAAGTTTGAGGATGGTAAGGAGTGGATAACTTATGGGTTATCGAATACTTTCTCATGAGGGCTTCAAAAAAACGATTACAGAAATGTGTCCCGTTGTCGCTGATTATTATGCGAGGTGTGCCAAACCTAGAAAAGATGTTTTCTTTTAAGAAGCGCACAACAACCTTATTGTCGTTCGTTTTGCATGGAACAGCTTCGACCCATTTAGAAACATAATAAACAGCCAAGAGAATGTAAATGTTCCCAAAAGAATTAGGGAAGGGTGACACGAAGTCTATACCCCACACATCAAAAATTTCGACCTCTAGAATGGGGTTTAGGGGAATCATATTCTGTTTAGAAATTTTCCCTAAGAATTGACATCGATCACAAGTTTTGCAAAATCCGTACGCGTCTTTGAAAAGGGTGGGCCAGTAGAAACCTGGTTGGAGAACCTTTTCGGCTGTCTTTTTGGGACCGAAGTGACCACCGCATGCTTGGTCATGACAGAAAGAGAGGACACTGTGAATTTCAGTGTCAGGAACACATCTTCGAATGATTTGGTCGGGACAATACTTGAAAAGATAGGGGTCGTCCCAATAAAAATGTTTCACTTAAGAAACGAATTTGTGTTTATCCTGCTTAGACCAAAAAGAAGGGATCTGCTTGGTGACTAAGTTGTTGACAATGTCAGCAAAACAAGGATCAGTGGATAGAGAAAACAGCTGTTCATCGGGGAAATTCTCGTTGATCGGAAGAGAAGAAGACTGGGCATTTGGAAGATGAGACAAGTGGTCCGCAATAACGTTGTCAGATCCTTTTTTATCCTTAATGGTAAGGTCAAATTCTTGAAGTAGAAGTATCCAACGAATGAGATGAGCCTTAGCATCCTTTTTAGAGAAAAGGTACCTAAGTGCGGAATGATCGGTATGAACAGTGATGTGTTAGCCAACTAGAAAAGGTCTGAATTTTTTGAAAGCGCAAACGACTGCCAAGAATTCCTTTTCAGTGGTCGTATAATTGATTTGAGCGTCGTTCAGAGTCTTACTCGCGTAGTAAATGACATGAAGAATTTTATCGATACGTTTTCCTAAGACAGCGCCAACAGCGAAATTCGAGGCATCGCACATGATTTCAAAAGGCAACTTCCAGTTGGGAGAGCAGATGATCGGAGCAGAGACAAGTTCATTTTTAAGATGCTCAAAAGATGAAATGCAATCAGAATTGAAGTCGAAAGGAACATCCTTACCAAGAAGATTGGTTAAAGATCGAGTGATTTTGCTGAAATCTTTTATAAAGCGACAGTAAAAACCAGCATGACCTAAAAAGGATCGGATGTCCTTAACGGATTTGGGAATGGGAAGATTCGAGATAACTTCGATTTTAGCTTTGTCTAATTCAATTCCTTTATTAGAGATGACATATCCTAAAACAATGCCATGTTTGACCATGAAGTGACACTTTTCCCAATTAAGAGTTAAGTGTTTATCTTTGCAACGGTTAAGAACAAGATCAAGATGATATAAACACTCAGAGTAAGAATCACCAAATATGGAAAAATCATCCATGAACACTTCCAAAAATCGCTCGATCATATCAGAAAAAATGCTAATCATGCACCTCTGAAAGGTTGCAGGTGCATTACCGAGACCAAAAGGCATATGTCGGTACGCAAATGTACCAAACGGACAAGTGAAAGTGGTTTTCTCTTGGTCCTTAGGAGCGATAGGGATTTGATTATAGCCCGAGTACCCATCAAGGAAACAGTAGTACTCATGACCAGCTAGTCGTTCTAACATTTGATCGATAAATGGCAGAGGGAAATGATCCTTACGTGTTGCAGCGTTAAGTTTTCTATAGTCAATGCAAACACGCCAACCGGTCTGGATGTGGGTTGGGATAAGCTCGTTAGCTTCATTTTGGATCACGGTAATCCCTGATTTCTTAGGTACAACGTGAATCAGACTAACCCATTGACTATCGGAAATTGGGTAGATGATTCCATTATCAAGACATTTAAGGATTTCAGCACGAACTGCTTCTTTCATGATGGGGTTTAGTCGACGCTGGGGGTCACGAGTGGGTTTGGCATCATCTATAAGGTGGATTCGATGTTGGACTATCGAAGGGCTAATCCCCTTAATATCAGCCATGGACCAACCAATTGCTTCCTTATTTTTCTTAAGGATGGGAAGGAGCAATTGTTCCTGCTCTAAAGTAAGGTCAGAAGCGATGATGACAGGAAAAGTTTCATTGTCTCCCAAGTAAGCGTACTTAAGATGACTGGGCAGCACTTTGAGGTCAGATTTTGGGGGCGACTCAACCGAAGAAATTGGTTGAGGGATAGACTCATTTGTGAGAGGCTCGACAGGAATCGAATTAGAGACATTTTCGGGAGTATCTTGAAACAAAGTTTCGTAATCTGATTCAATTTCGTTATTCAGATGGTCGAGCTCAGATTCATTACCTTGGACAGCATGGATTTCAGAAAACTGGTCCATATAAGAGTTAGGAGAGTTTTCAGTTCTGAAGATGTTTAGCTCGACAGTCATGTTACCAAAAGAAAGTTTCATAGACCCATTTCTACAGTTGATGAGAGCATTAGAGGTTGCTAAGAAGGGTCGTCCTAGAATCAAAGGGATCTGGTTAGCAGGATTGCTAACCTGTTGAGTTTCTAAGATAATGAAATCAACTGGAAAGATGAATTCGCCAATTTTGATCAACACATCCTCGATTTCGCCCACAGGTTTCTTAATTGAACGGTCAGCAAGCTGAAGGGTAACCTTGGTGGGTTTCAGTTCTCCTAGGCCTAATTGGCGATAGACGGAGTATGGAAGCAAGTTAACACTAGCACCTAAGTCTAGCAGGCATCTATCGATTTTCTTGTCCCCAATAGTGCATGATATTGTGGGGCAGCCAGGATCTTTGTATTTCACTGGCATTGATTGGGACAAGACTTCGCTTAGAGTTGCCGCTAGGAACACTTTCTTAGGTACATGTGTATGACTTTTTTAATGCACATATCTTTTAGAAATTTTGCGTATTGTGGAACTTGTTGTATAATATCTAAAAGAGGAATGTTCACTTTAACTTGCTTAAATATTTCAAGGATTTTTTCTAGCTGATCCGTCTTTTTCCTAGGTCGGAGTCTATGAGGAAATGGAGTAGACAACTCAGTAGGTTGGGCTACTTGAGTTTGAGGATGGTCCTTGTCAGAAATTGGGTCAATGTTTGGATCTGAGTTGGTCGAATTTTCGATAGGGTTTGGAAGATCGTCCGGTAAAGCATTTGGGTTAACCACATGGTTGTCAATCTTTTTGCCGGATCTAAGAGTCGTGACCGCATTCAAGTGACTAACGTTTGAATCTTGAATGATGTGAATTTGGTTGGAGTTAGGATTTTGACGGTTGGGGTTTGGAATGGGTTGACTCGGGAAAGTGCCTCTTTCCCGTTCGCTTACCGAAGTGGCTAACTGACTCATTTGCATTTCAAGTTTAGCAATCGATTGACTCGTGTTTTGCATGTGCGAAGTTAACAAATTTTGAAGATTGGTATTTGATTGGAGATTTTGAGTCGTCGCTTTAGTCAATTCTTTGAGAGTTTTCTCCAGTGATGTCAATCGTTTATCGTCTTGGGGAACAAAAGATTGTTGTGCTTGGTTTTGAAAAGGTGGCGCAGGATGTTGGAATTGAGTTTGTTGAAAGGGAGGTTTCGAAGGATTATTCGAAAATGACTGAAAAGGTGGTCGAACCGCATTCGAATTTGCATTGTTTTGGGTCCAAGAGAAGTTAGGATGGTTTCTCCAACCTGGATTGTATGTTGGGGAGAATGGGTCGTTCCTAGCTTTGTTAAATGCGTTGAGTTGTTCCAATGAATGTGGACATTGATCAGCTATGTGGTTAGGATCGTTACATTTGTAACATGAGGTCTGAGACGCTTGAGCTTGATTTATTTGCGTTGATGAAAGGACATTATCGAATTTGGATATCATCGCGTCTATTTTTGCTTCTAAGGCTACTGATGATCCTACCGAATGAGCGTTAGATCGGGAATAAATCGATTTCTCGTTAGATCTTTCCCATTGAGCTGATTTTTCGGCCAAATTTTCAAGAAATTGCCAAGCGGCATTGTGATCTTGGGCTAGAAAATTTCCTTGGCACATTGATTCGATCATGGTTCGAGAGTTATTTTCAAGTCCATCGTATAAAATTTGACAAAGAGTCTATTTTTCGAAATTATGATGTGGACATTTGACTAGAAGCTCTTTAAATCTTTCAAAATATTTTGCAAAGGATTCACCCCCAAATTGACGAAAATTGACGATTTCATTTCGAATTTTAGATGTTTTTTCCAGAGGGTAAAATTTCTTTAGAAAAATGTTTACAAATTCACCCCAAGTTCCAATCGTATTTGAAGGCAAACTATACAACCATTTCTCAGCATAATCGGTAAGTGCAAATGGAATTAACCTAAGTTTGATTCCATCGTCACTTAATTGTTGAAATTTCATGGTTGCACAAACTTGTTAAATTTGGTCAAGAAAATATAAGGATCATCACATTCTAAATTGCCGAACTTTGGAAGAGTATTTATGTGATTCGAATGAATTTCAAAGTGGTTAGCCGTTGGGGCGGGTAATATGATGCAAGAAGGAATAGAAACCCGATCGGGGAAGTATCTATCCATAAGAGATCGAGGGGGATTTTCTTCGGCCATGGTTAAAGAAATGTTTGTTCGAACTAAACGATTATCCGAAGGATCACGATTCCAATGACGCATGCACTAGCGAGAAGAATAAGGGAAGACGAGGAAAAAAAACAAATTTGAGAAGCAAATTTTTTTTTAGAGAAAAAGAATTAGACACAAAAGATTTTTTTTTCTTTTTTTTTTAAATGAACCTAATGCAATTTACAATTTCTAGAATTATATAATGACGGTTTGATTTATTTCAACAAAAGATTTCTCAGCCAGTTAACGGACAGGAGTTATCGGTGCACCAGGAATCACCCTAGCAATGCAGCCGAAGGTTTAAGTACCTTCAGAGGAACAACTGATATAATATTTACGAATCACCGTAATATTTATAAACGGTTATTACTATGCCGTAGTCTAGACACCGAGAAATAATCCGTTAGAACTAAACGAAATTGTCAAAATATAATGAAGTCCTTAGAAAATAAAAACAAAACTAAGATGAATGCAATATTTTTTTTTTCTCAGTCACAGAATGAACAGTCACAGAACAGTCAAATGCAGAAAAAAAAAACAATTTTTTTTTTACAAGCAAGCCGATGCCCTGTAGAAGAGTTTTACAAGCAATGTCTATATTTTTTTATTTGCAGCAGCGGTCCCTGTAAAGTTAGAAAATACTCACCTTGATCGGCAGTCCGTCCAGTGTAGTTGAGTCGCGCTAGCGTGTTCACACCCCACTTGGTGTGCAACCGCTCCAATCAAATCTGTTTGCAAATCACTTGGCTGAACTCTTCACTTCTCGTTGGCCTTTGAATTGATTTCTTAGCTTGACTTTGATTCCTTGATTTGTTTGCTTGAGCCTTGAATTCTTTCTGCTTTGGCCTTTGTTTGAGTTCTCTCTCTCTTTTTTGACTTTTTTTTTGTTTTGGAAGGAAAACTAAAATGGCACTAAAACAAAAACAAAAGAAAACTAAGGCTAATAAAAAAAATTAAACAAAGAGATGAAATCTCTTTCTTCCTTTTTTTTAGAAACACAAGAAAATATATAACAAACAAAGAAAACAATTTTTTTTTTTTAAAAAAAAAAAGGATTTGGGAAAAGAAAGCTAGAACCAACTTACAAAATTCAAAGAAGAGAAAAGGATTTTTTTTAAGGGCATAGGGAGAACTATAAACTATGAGAAGAACAAAAAAAAACAAAGGAAGAGGATGGGGTATTTGTTTGAGAAGTGATTGTGGTGACTATTGTTTGTGATGAAGAGGTTGGAGAGGATGAGTATATGTAGAACAGAAGAAAGAAAATTGGAAAGAATTGAAAAAGTTTTTTTTTTTGGGAAAAGGAATGTATTTATACAAGGAATATTGGAAAGTAGAGAAGTTTGGAAAGAAATTAAAGAAAAGAAAGGAAAGGAATTGTAATAAAAGCAATTTTTTTAGAGAATTACTGAAAAATAGAAAGAGATAGTAGAGAAATTTGGAAAGAAATAATGGAAAAGAGGGGAAAGAAATTGGAAAAAGTTGGAACGAAATTAATGAAAGAAAGGGAAAGAAATAAATGAAGAAAGAATGGTAATGAATAGAAAAGAAAGTAGAAAAGGAAAGAGATCAAACTAAATTTGCAAGTTTTTTTTTGTTTAATTAAAATTGTTGTAAAAGAGAGGTGTGGAAAGGTGGAAAGAAATTTGAAAGAAAAAGAAAAGAAATAAAAGAAAGGAATTGTTAGAAAAGTTGAAATTTTTTATATGGAAATGTTGAAAGGAGGAAGCAAGATGCAAATAAAATTGGAAAGAAATAAATAAAAATATGCAATTTTTTTTTATTGTTGTCAAAATAGAAGAGAGAGAAGAGATTGTGTAGAAGAAAAATCGGAAAGAAGTAAATGAAAGATTAGGATAGAAATAGATGGAAAGAAATTGAATGGACATTAATGAGAAAAATTGGAAAAATTTTATTTTTTAGAAACTTGGAAAGAAATCAATTTGTGAAACAATTGCAAGGAGGAAGAGAAATAGAAGAGAAGAAAAGAAAATCACAAAAAGTTTGTTTTTAATTTATAAAAATTGTAAAAAGGAAAAAAAAATTATGGAGAGATGTCAAGAAAGAAGGAAAGCAACAAAGAAAGGAAACAAAACAAAAGGCAAGAATTTTTTTTCTCTTATTTCGTAGATATACGGTATCACAAATCAAATACCAAATCAACCAACAAGTTTTTTTTTATCTATGCTAGAAATGTAACAACCCGGAAAATCTGGGCCAGTTTAAAATTTTTATTTTGGCAATTTTAGTGAATTTTGATTATTTAAAATGAATTATTTTAAATAATATCGACGAGAAATTTATTTTGAATTGAAAATCGAACGTATATATTATACGCGTCGTCGTTAGAATATATAATAATTATATATAATTATAAAAGGAATTGAAAATGGCGCGGTAGTTCGAAAATTCGATTTCTAATTTCAAATGAATATACAGAATTCAATATAAGTCAGAATTGAACGAAACAAGAAATATTTGAATCTGTATAACTATATCTTTGTAACGAAGTTAACAAACTGAGATTTCATCTTAGAAATGATAAGATATGTTCAGTTGAAAATTAGAAATAGTCGCTGTGGAATTTATATATTTTTATATATATAAGGCCCTTAAAAATAGCAATTTTGCAAACGACCTCGGATTTCGACGAAACCAGTTTTGTTGGGTCCGTGATGTAAAGTTATTGCTAGGTTTCAAATTTCATAATTTTTCGAATCAATATGTGAGCGTGGTAAAGGAAAACGCGTTTGACCAGTTTCAGTTGATTTTAATCGACTGGAAATTGGCCATTTTTCAAACGGTCTCAGAATTCGACGAAACTAGTTTTGTTAGGACCGTATCGTCAATACGAAGCTAGAAAATATTTTTCAGGAATTTTTAAAGTTCGTATGTGACCCCGGTAATTTGAAATGTACGTTTAAAATTCAATATAATGATTTAAATGTAAATTTAACGGAAACTGATTCAAACGATTGAATCAGCTTATGATACATATCCCATTGTGTTCGGAATGGGGGTAATTAGCTAGAGGCGACAGTCGTTGGGCCTCGATAGGTGTTCGAATTAAAAGTCAACATTTAGGGTTTGGAAAAAAATAAAATAATTAAATAAAAAAAATATATACCCTTTCCTTAACTACCCAGGCCCCCCCCCCTTCTTCAAACCCGATTCAGAATAATGGAAAAAAAAAAAAAAAGAGAGAGATCGGAGCTGCGCTCAAGAGCTCGCCGCCGACGAGCGACCGCCACCCCAGACCGGGCCTCCACCCCGAAGACGCTCCATCACCTCCGCTCGTCGGAGCACGCCCAGCCTCCCACTCCCCTTCGATTTCCGCCGCTGCCGCCACGTTCAGACCCACCGCCGACCACACCCGAGCCACCCTCCTCCGCGCCTGCTCCCCCCCCCCCCACCATGAGCGACTGCGGCATCTCCCCCCCCTTCCACTGACGAACAAGCGCAGCGCCCCCGTAAGTTTTTAATTTACTGTTTTTTTTTATATTTTGTGAAAACTGATTTTTATATTTTGTGAAAACTGATTTTTTTTATGTTTTTAAATTCTGATTTTAAATGATTTAAAACTAATTTTTTTTATAAAGGGGTTAAAACTGATTTCTATATAAATGTGAAAACTGATTTCTATATAAATAAGTTGAAAACTGATTTCTATATAAGTTTAAAAACTGTTTTTTTAAAAGGTTTAAAAACTGATTTTTGAAAAGAATTAAAAACAGATTTTTTGTTTAGAAATTAAAAACAGATTTTTGAAAAGAATTAAAAACAGATTTTTTTAAAAGATATAAAAGCAGATTTTTTAAAAGGTATTGAAAACTGATTTCTTTAGAGATAAAAATCATATTTTTATATATTGGAAAGCAAAGTAAAAATTCGATTTTTATCTATTGAACTTTGAAATAAAAATTCGATTTTTATATATTGAATAGCGAAATAAAAATTCGATTTTTATATATTGAATAGCGAAATAAAAATTCGATTTTTATATATTGAATAGCGAAATAAAAATTCGATTTTTATATATTGAATAGCGAAATAAAAATTCGATTTTTATATATTGAATAGCGAAATAAAAATTCGATTTTTATATATTGAATAGCGAAGTAAAAATTCGATTTTTACATAGGTAGTGAAAGCGGACAACGAAGATGCGATAGCAATGAAGATTTCTATCAATAAAGTGCCGTGGAGCTAGGATAGCTAATCTGTGAGAATTTCTCACCTCTCTATTTCTTTTCTAGTTATATATTTATACTAGGATGCAGACGGTGCTTAGTAGCACCCGACACAATCGTCCACAGACCATGGACTTGTTTGTTTGGCTGTTTGGTTATTGATTGCGATATTGGTTTGAATGTGGTTTGTGGTGTGAATAATCGAATCGATAAATTGGTTAGGATTAGACGTGCGCCGTTATAAGGCGAAGGAGTAAGGCTAGGTTAGACTCTTACTCCAAATTTTGTGGTTTACATAACGAATTGATTTGATTGATGTGTGAATGGCGTGGGCCTTCACTAGACCGGGGATAAGGCTAGGCCTTGTCCCGTTTCTAGTATCGTGCCGTTATGCCGCCGAAATTTTCTAAAATAAGTTAGAAAAATAAAAATAGCATTTTATTTAAAGAATGAACTGAATAGAAATTCATATGATAAAATAAAATGTGTTATCGTTAAAAATATAATTTTTAACGTGAATGTGAATAAATAAATATTCATTTACAAACCAGACGGTTTGTTTATGTACACCTATTTGAATGACGTTGATTGGGTCGATAAATTTTACACATCGCCCAACTGCACAAATAAAATATTTGTTTGATTGTTTGAAACCCCACACGGGTGTTAGGATGAAATATGTAGTTCACTCATCCTAATTGATTAAATATGTCGATCGATTGATTGACAGGCTGTTATAAGCGTTGAATATCTATATTTGATGCTTATACAGTGTAGTGCACTTTGGTTGATGGTTGATTATTTTTCAATGTAATTATATACATGTGTTGTATGAAAATCCATATAATTAACTTTATATGGTAATTGATTGGGCCTCATTCCAGTTTGAAAAATAAAGAATATTATAAAATAAAGGTTCATGTGTTGACAGTACTCATCCATTGAGATTGGTCATGTGTTGAACGAAATATTTTAATAATAGAAATATTTGAAATAGAATATTTGAAAATGGAAATATATGAAGCCGTGTTGATTAGGTGCGCCATTTCGACGTGAACGATATTTTTATCGATTTTATTCATTTTGAAATGAATATTGAAAAGTAATTTTGAAATCAAATATTTCGAAATGAATTGAATTGAAAACGATTTCGAAATGAATTGAATTGAAAACGATTTCGAAATAAATTGAATTGAAAACGATTTCGAAATAAATTGAATTGAAAACGATTTCGAAATGAATTGAATTGAAAACGATTTCGAAATAAATTGAATTGAAAACGATTTCGAAATAAATTGAATTGAAAACGATTTCGAAATGAATTGAATTGAAAACGATTTCGAAATGAATTGAATTGAAAACGATTTCGAAATAAATTGAATTGAAAACGATTTCGAAATAAATTGAATTGAAAACGATTTCGAAATGAATTGAATTGAAAACGATTTCGAAATAAATTGAATTGAAAACGATTTCGAAATAAATTGAATTGAAAACGATTTCGAAATGAATTGAATTGAAAACGATTTCGAAATGAATTGAATTGAAAACGATTTCGAAATGAATTGAATTGAAAGCGATTTCGAAATAAATTGAATTGAAAACGATTTCGAAATGAATTGAATTGAAAACGATTTCGAAATGAATTGAATTGAAAACGATTTCGAAATGAATTGAATTGAAAACGATTTCGAAATAAATTGAATTGAAAACGATTTCGAAATGAATTGAAAACGAATTCAAATTGAATTGAAAACGAATTGAAATGAATTCAAATTGAATTGAAATTTGAATTGAATAGAAATGAATTTTTAAAACGAATTTATAAAGAAAAATTCAATTTTGATTTGAATTGAAATGGAAGTTGAAATTGCTTTTGAAACGAATTCAAAACTATTTATATAATTCGTTTTAAATAGAAATCGACGAAATATATATTATATATATTATATATATAATATAATGGCCTGAATAGAACGCGCCGCGCCGCGGCAGTTCGCGAATTTCGACCATTTATTTCAAACGGACATTACGGGAGATCCGACCGTCGGATTCTCCTAAAACCGGAACCGTTGGGTTCGTATCGAAAAGAGCTTTCTAACGAATATTAGAAATTCAAAATCTAATGGTTGGATTTGGAGATACGTCCAAATCAAATTCGAAAAAGGTCGCTGTAAGTGCAGTTCGATGGCCATTGTTGGAAATCGACTGTACGGGCCTTGATAAAATTATTAAAAATAGCAATAATTTGCGTAAAATCATAAGAAATGATTTGTGAAGATTTGGGATGAAAAACTCCATATTTGAAAAGATAAAAATAGATTTTTATCGAAATGAACTAGTTTTGAACTAGAATTATAATTCTATTTATTTTTAAATAAATAAATTGAATTTGAAAAGGGTTTTGAAAATAACCAAAATTTCCAATGATTGCATTGGAGTGGATTTGAATCGAAATTGTCTTCGGAATATTTCGATGTTGGAATTCGTGATTATACAGATGTTGTTATGGGAATTTGAAAGATATATATTTATATCGTTATTTCCAATACAGCATTTGTTAGTCGTAGAATTCGATATTGAATATAAGCCGATATATTTTCTATTCAGAGCCTTGTATTGAATATCGAATGTGATTTGGGTTTGTCGTGAATGGTGTCTTCACTAACACTGTTCTTAAACCCAGTTGAGAAAAGATTAAATCTTTTTATTTAGATTTAATGAAGTTTACCAATTAAATAATATTTAATTGGAATTGAATTGATATTGATTTTTGGGTTATCGTGAACAGTGTTTTAAATAACACGTGAACAGTGTTTTAAATAACACTTGTTCTTTAACCCGATAATTAATGAATGTGATTTTGGGTTTATCGTGAACCGTGTTTTAAATGACACTGATTCTTTAACCCAGTTAACGATTAAAACTGAGTGGAGTTTTAATGAATCTTTAATTAGATTGAAATGGTCGAAAATGGAGTATCACCAGTTCTTGTTGCTGGCCCTGAGTAGGCCGGGTACACATATCGGTTGAGGACTATCTCTTGCCTCGGTTCATAGATGGAAATCCAATTTCCAAATACGCGACTCTGCGGTTTTATTTGTAAACCTATATATGGCGACATAGTGGCATGGGATGCTCATGTCGCCTATGATTGATACTTATGATTTGAAGTTGTTTTATACACTATGCACTTATTATAGTATCAAAAGATTTGTTTTAAACGTATCAAGCATTCTTTGGCTGTTATAAGGGAAAACCCTATCCTCGGCTGCGTTGCATTGTGTGATGGGACCTGGGTCTTATAACAGCTTCATTTTTCTTTATTTAGCATTGCGCTAGTTGTTTGATGCACTGGTATTCTTGGGAGAAAACCCGTTCCGTGTTATACGGCGTGGTCCCTTGATTTACCTATTGATTTAAAATAAAGATTAACTGTTTTAGTTCTCACACCAGTCACATGACTGACCTGGAGTTTATTGTTTTAACCTAAACTCTGGGTGCCCTTATTTTCGAAACGGGCAGCTAGTAGTTTTGGTTTTGCAGATTTATATTCACAGGATCCTGGTTTACAGCTGGAACGATATCCGGAAAGCTTTGTATCCGTATATCTCATTCTAGTTGTGTATTGTATTATTTTCCGCTGCTATGTATTTAAATGTAATTTAAATCTCTGTTATTTCTGTGTAATATTCATTTATACTCTGTATATTCTTGTAATCTGATGCATTGTTGTAATATACAATGAAATGTTCTTCTGTATGCGTTCTGTTGTGGTTTGTTCTCGAACTATCCGACGCTTTCCTTTACGGGGAAGTTGCGGGTCTTTACAGTTGGTATCAGAGCTTTGGTTTACAAAGCAGAGAACAAGACACATTAGAACCTTACGAAAGAATTCATCAGATATTGGATTAGTAATATCCAACGAGAATGACTCGTTAGAGATGAGATCAGTAGTATCCTAGAACGAGTGTGAAGAGTATATTTTTAAAATGAAAACAAATTTTGTTTTGAAAATTTAAATCAATTATTCGTATTTGATTATTTATTTTATATTGATTAGGACAATCCGATATATAAAGATTTTGCATATATGTCTTGCAAACGTGTATTCGAAGTTTTAATATATTGGGTAGATATAGAATCCCTCTAGTGCCCGGGAGTAATTCTGGTGATGGGGCACTGTCGCCAGTATTTATTTTCGAGTGACGAAAGTGAAATTTCTATATATTTCCTATTGACTGGTGTGAGAACCAAAATTAGATAGGGCCTATTGTTGTGATTTGGCATCAAAAATCTGATTCTTGACTATGTATCAAAATTATGAATTTCAAATGATAATTCACTAATTGATTGATGTTTGTGTTGTTTGTTTATTTGTTTGCTAATTTTGAACCATTTATGCCTATTTGAACCAAATATTGAATGATATTGAAAATTGGTTGCATTTGCTTGCATATGCATATACTTACATTGAACAGGTCATAGCAAGGAGGCTAGAGCCAGAGAATAAAATTTGTTTGCCCGACAAATAGGTACATGTTTACTACATAATTTCCTGTTTTGTTTGGGTGATGATGATTTTGTGAGCCTATTGGCTAGCCGCTTGGCTTTTTCTTTTTCTTTTTGAGATCTGAAGGATCGGGGAAGCTATTTGAAATTCCCCGATGCTCCCGGTGCAGGGGAGGTTATGGCGAAATTTTTCGAAAATTTAGGGTGTTAGCCAAATTTTTGAAATTTTGAAAATTCTCAGAAACTTAAAGGTTAGAGAATGGAAACCAGATCGAGCGTAGTGTTGAATAATCAAACCACTTTCGACTTTGTTCCTTTTCGGGGACGAAAAGTTTTAAGTGGGGGAGATTGTAACAACCCGGAAAATCTGGGCCAGTTTAAAATTTTTATTTTGGCAATTTTAGTGAATTTTGATTATTTAAAATGAATTATTTTAAATAATATCGACGAGAAATTTATTTTGAATTGAAAATCGAACGTATATATTATACGCGTCGTCGTTAGAATATATAATAATTATATATAATTATAAAAGGAATTGAAAATGGCGCGGTAGTTCGAAAATTCGATTTCTAATTTCAAATGAATATACAGAATTCAATATAAGTCAGAATTGAACGAAACAAGAAATATTTGAATCTGTATAACTATATCTTTGTAACGAAGTTAACAAACTGAGATTTCATCTTAGAAATGATAAGATATGTTCAGTTGAAAATTAGAAATAGTCGCTGTGGAATTTATATATTTTTATATATATAAGGCCCTTAAAAATAGCAATTTTGCAAACGACCTCGGATTTCGACGAAACCAGTTTTGTTGGGTCCGTGATGTAAAGTTATTGCTAGGTTTCAAATTTCATAATTTTTCGAATCAATATGTGAGCGTGGTAAAGGAAAACGCGTTTGACCAGTTTCAGTTGATTTTAATCGACTGGAAATTGGCCATTTTTCAAACGGTCTCAGAATTCGACGAAACTAGTTTTGTTAGGACCATATCGTCAATACGAAGCTAGAAAATATTTTTTAGGAATTTTTAAAGTTCGTATGTGACCCCGGTAATTTGAAATGTACGTTTAAAATTCAATATAATGATTTAAATGTAAATTTAACGGAAACTGATTCAAACGATTGAATCAGCTTATGATACATATTCCATTGTGTTCGGAATGGGGGTAATTAGCTAGAGGCGACAGTCGTTGGGCCTCGATAGGTGTTCGAATTAAAAGTCAACATTTAGGGTTTGGAAAAAAATAAAATAATTAAATAAAAAAAATATATACCCTTTCCTTAACTACCCAGGCCCCCCCCCTTCTTCAAACCCGATTCAGAATAATGGAAAAAAAAAAAAAAGAGAGAGATCGGAGCTGCGCTCAAGAGCTCGCCGCCGACGAGCGACCGCCACCCCAGACCGGGCCTCCACCCCGAAGACGCTCCATCACCTCCGCTCGTCGGAGCACGCCCAGCCTCCCTCTCCCCTTCGATTTCCGCCGCTGCCGCCACGTTCAGACCCACCGCCGACCACACCCGAGCCACCCTCCTCCGCGCCTGCTCCCTCCCCCCCCCCCCACCATGAGCGACTGCGGCATCTCCCCCCCCCTTCCACTGACGAACAAGCGCAGCGCCCCCGTAAGTTTTTAATTTACTGTTTTTTTTTATATTTTGTGAAAACTGATTTTTATATTTTGTGAAAACTGATTTTTTTTATGTTTTTAAATTCTTATTTTAAATGATTTAAAACTAATTTTTTTTTATAAAGGGGTTAAAACTGATTTCTATATAAATGTGAAAACTGATTTCTATATAAATAAGTTGAAAACTGATTTCTATATAAGTTTAAAAACTGTTTTTTTAAAAGGTTTAAAAACTGATTTTTGAAAAGAATTAAAAACAGATTTTTTGTTTAGAAATTAAAAACAGATTTTTGAAAAGAATTAAAAACAGATTTTTTTAAAAGATATAAAAGCAGATTTTTTAAAAGGTATTGAAAACTGATTTCTTTAGAGATAAAAATCATATTTTTATATATTGGAAAGCAAAGTAAAAATTCGATTTTTATCTATTGAACTTTGAAATAAAAATTCGATTTTTATATATTGAATAGCGAAATAAAAATTCGATTTTTATATATTGAATAGCGAAATAAAAATTCGATTTTTATATATTGAATAGCGAAATAAAAATTCGATTTTTATATATTGAATAGCGAAATAAAAATTCGATTTTTATATATTGAATAGCGAAATAAAAATTCGATTTTTATATATTGAATAGCGAAGTAAAAATTCGATTTTTACATAGGTAGTGAAAGCGGACAACGAAGATGCGATAGCAATGAAGATTTCTATCAATAAAGTGCCGTGGAGCTAGGATAGCTAATCTGTGAGAATTTCTCACCTCTCTATTTCTTTTCTAGTTATATATTTATACTAGGATGCAGACGGTGCTTAGTAGCACCCGACACAATCGTCCACAGACCATGGACTTGTTTGTTTGGCTGTTTGGTTATTGATTGCGATATTGGTTTGAATGTGGTTTGTGGTGTGAATAATCGAATCGACAAATTGGTTAGGATTAGACGTGCGCCGTTATAAGGCGAAGGAGTAAGGCTAGGTTAGACTCTTACTCCAAATTTTGTGGTTTACATAACGAATTGATTTGATTGATGTGTGAATGGCGTGGGCCTTCACTAGACCGGGGATAAGGCTAGGCCTTGTCCCGTTTCTAGTATCGTGCCGTTATGCCGCCGAAATTTTCTAAAATAAGTTAGAAAAATAAAAATAGCATTTTATTTAAAGAATGAACTGAATAGAAATTCATATGATAAAATAAAATGTGTTATCGTTAAAAATATAATTTTTAACGTGAATGTGAATAAATAAATATTCATTTACAAACCAGACGGTTTGTTTATGTACACCTATTTGAATGACGTTGATTGGGTCGATAAATTTTACACATCGCCCAACTGCACAAATAAAATATTTGTTTGATTGTTTGAAACCCCACACGGGTGTTAGGATGAAATATGTAGTTCACTCATCCTAATTGATTAAATATGTCGATCGATTGATTGACAGGCTGTTATAAGCGTTGAATATCTATATTTGATGCTTATACAGTGTAGTGCACTTTGGTTGATGGTTGATTATTTTTCAATGTAATTATATACATGTGTTGTATGAAAATCCATATAATTAACTTTATATGGTAATTGATTGGGCCTCATTCCAGTTTGAAAAATAAAGAATATTATAAAATAAAGGTTCATGTGTTGACAGTACTCATCCATTGAGATTGGTCATGTGTTGAACGAAATATTTTAATAATAGAAATATTTGAAATAGAATATTTGAAAATGGAAATATATGAAGCCGTGTTGATTAGGTGCGCCATTTCGACGTGAACGATATTTTTATCGATTTTATTCATTTTGAAATGAATATTGAAAAGTAATTTTGAAATCAAATATTTCGAAATGAATTGAATTGAAAACGATTTTGAAATGAATTGAATTGAAAACGATTTCGAAATAAATTGAATTGAAAACGATTTCGAAATGAATTGAATTGAAAACGATTTCGAAATAAATTGAATTGAAAACGATTTCGAAATAAATTGAATTGAAAACGATTTCGAAATGAATTGAATTGAAAACGATTTCGAAATGAATTGAATTGAAAACGATTTCGAAATAAATTGAATTGAAAACGATTTCGAAATAAATTGAATTGAAAACGATTTCGAAATGAATTGAATTGAAAACGATTTCGAAATAAATTGAATTGAAAACGATTTCGAAATAAATTGAATTGAAAACGATTTCGAAATGAGTTGAATTGAAAACGATTTCGAAATGAATTGAATTGAAAACGATTTCGAAATGAATTGAATTGAAAGCGATTTCGAAATAAATTGAATTGAAAACTATTTCGAAATGAATTGAATTGAAAACGATTTCGAAATGAATTGAATTGAAAACGATTTCGAAATGAATTGAATTGAAAACGATTTCGAAATAAATTGAATTGAAAACGATTTCGAAATGAATTGAAAACGAATTCAAATTGAATTGAAAACGAATTGAAATGAATTCAAATTGAATTGAAATTTGAATTGAATAGAAATGAATTTTTAAAACGAATTTATAAAGAAAAATTCAATTTTGATTTGAATTGAAATGGAAGTTGAAATTGCTTTTGAAACGAATTCAAAACTATTTATATAATTCGTTTTAAATAGAAATCGATGAAATATATATTATATATATTATATATATAATATAATGGCCTGAATAGAACGCGCCGCGCCGCGGCAGTTCGCGAATTTCGACCATTTATTTCAAACGGACATTACGGGAGATCCGACCGTCGGATTCTCCTAAAACCGGAACCGTTGGGTTCGTATCGAAAAGAGCTTTCTAACGAATATTAGAAATTCAAAATCTAACGGTTGGATTTGGAGATACGTCCAAATCAAATTCGAAAAAGGTCGCTGTAAGTGCAGTTCGATGGCCATTGTTGGAAATCGACTGTACGGGCCTTGATAAAATTATTAAAAATAGCAATAATTTGCGTAAAATCATAAGAAATGATTTGTGAAGATTTGGGATGAAAAACTCCATATTTGAAAAGATAAAAATAGATTTTTATCGAAATGAACTAGTTTTGAACTAGAATTATAATTCTATTTATTTTTAAATAAATAAATTGAATTTGAAAAGGGTTTTGAAAATAACCAAAATTTCCAATGATTGCATTGGAGTGGATTTGAATCGAAATTGTCTTCGGAATATTTCGATGTTGGAATTCGTGATTATACAGATGTTGTTATGGGAATCTGAAAGATATATATTTATATCGTTATTTCCAATACAGCATTTGTTAATCGTAGAATTCGATATTGAATATAAGCCGATATATTTTCTATTCAGAGCCTTGTATTGAATATCGAATGTGATTTGGGTTTGTCGTGAATGGTGTCTTCACTAACACTGTTCTTAAACCCAGTTGAGAAAAGATTAAATCTTTTTATTTAGATTTAATGAAGTTTACCAATTAAATAATATTTAATTGGAATTGAATTGATATTGATTTTTGGGTTTATCGTGAACAGTGTTTTAAATAACACTTGTTCTTTAACCCGATAATTAATGAATGTGATTTTGGGTTTATCGTGAACCGTGTTTTAAATGACACTGATTCTTTAACCCAGTTAACGATTAAAACTGAGTGGAGTTTTAATGAATCTTTAATTAGATTGAAATGGTCGAAAATGGAGTATCACCAGTTTTGCTCCAGGCGATAGTTAAATCTTTAATTAGATTTGAACGTGAAATGGTAATTGAATTTACCGATAACACTGTGGTGTTAGATATGAAGTATTACTAGTTTTACTTCATGGGATGAATAGGTTGGGATTGGGAAATTAAAACACATGATTACTTGGGTAAGGTTCGCTAATCCCGACTAGTTTGAATTGATATTCAAAAATAGATTAAAGAATAAATTTTAAAGAATTTATCTTTGATAAAACTAATGGGAACCTTTCCCTATGAATGTGAAATTTAGAAACTAACTGTCGGTTAGCCAAGCAGAATGGTTTTCTGGATATTGATCTGATGTTGGTTTCGGCCTTCGGGGTTAATGTTTGGGGAATTATTCTCTTGATTAATTTACGGTTAGTGACTGATGAATTGGAATGAGGCGTATGTTGTGTTTGTGTAACACTTATTTAAATATACGCGAGTTATTCGGAAAGACCGGGTTTATCCCATTCTGAATAACTGATACGACGATAAGTCGAAGATGAAGACGATGGTCGAAGACCGGAGGTCTTCACGTCGTTTGGGTGATAACTGATGATCTTGATTGGGCTGTACACCCAAGAAGATGGAAACAGTTAGTGATCGTCCAGACGTACTTGGAGATCGATGGATATGCGAGGTACTAGGTGCCTCCGGTTTCGTTCAGACCCAGGACGGACTTGTAAATGGACTGTGTGTCTGACATCGGATTTCATTCTGTGTGACTGATATCGGTTGCATAGGATGGTTTGCCTGTGTGGCATGCTAAGATGCAAATGATCAAGGCTTCTGTTGAAAAGCAAAGTCTTGTGGTGATGATCAAAGCACGGCCTTTGTGGCGTAGCTTTGTGTAACGTTTACCTCGCGTGTTTCACATCCGGTATGAACCAAAAACGGGAGACGGACCTCAGGGAGGACTTGCGTTTCTTTCTAGCTAGAAGTGGCGTCAGTGGTTTTACACGCCCTGACGAGTTTGACTTATGTGGTTGTTGCTGTTGCGAGGCGCCTCGGTTATATCGGTTTCGGCCGAATGCATTCTGGTCGGCTGACGGACCAGACTTACACCCCATAGGGTGGGGAGACATAGTGTTCAGGTATAATAATCCACATCGGTGGACCGGCCCTGACGATCCAAGGCTTGCCTGCGCGCTTGCCTGAGACACGGGCTAGAGCGTCTCGAATCGGTTGAGGACTATCTCTTGCCTCGGTTCATAGATGGAAATCCAATTTCCAAATACGCGACTCTGCGGTTTTATTTGTAAACCTATATATGGCGACATAGTGGCATGGGACGCTCATGTCGCCTATGATTGATACTTATGATTTGAAGTTGTTTTATACATTATGCACTTATTATAGTATCAAAAGATTTGTTTTAAACGTATCAAGCATTCTTTGGCTGTTATAAGGGAAAACCCTATCCTCGGCTGCGTTGCATTGTGTGATGGGACCTGGGTCTTATAACAGCTTCATTTTTCTTTATTTAGCATTGCGCTAGTTGTTTGATGCACTGGTATTCTTGGGAGAAAACCCGTTCCGTGTTATACGGCGTGGTCCCTTGATTTACCTATTGATTTAAAATAAAGATTAACTGTTTTAGTTCTCACACCAGTCACATGACTGACCTGGAGTTTATTGTTTTAACCTAAACTCTGGGTGCCCTTATTTTCGACACGGGCAGCTAGTAGTTTTGGTTTTGCAGATTTATATTCACAGGATCCTGGTTTACAGCTGGAACGATATCCGGAAAGCTTTGTATCCGTATATCTCATTCTAGTTGTGTATTGTATTATTTTCCGCTGCTATGTATTTAAATGTAATTTAAATCTCTGTTATTTCTGTGTAATATTCATTTATACTCTGTATATTCTTGTAATCTGATGCATTGTTGTAATATACAATGAAATGTTCTTCTGTATGCGTTCTGTTGTGGTTTGTTCTCGAACTATCCGACGCTTTCCTTTACGGGGAAGTTGCGGGTCTTTACAAGAAAACAAAAGGGAACAAAATAAAATAAAAATATTTTTTTGTGTTTTTTTTATATTAAGAAAAAGAAAATTATAACCCGAAGGATTTAAAAACAAAAATTATTTTCGTCCCCGGCAACGGGGCCAAAATTTGTTTGCGAACAAATTATGCAGTTGTAAACAACTGTAAAATCCGTTCGGCTTTCCTAAACAAAAAGGATTGTTGTAGAGGGTGTCGAACTCTGGGACCAATTTATTTTATTAATAAATCCAATCAAGTTATCCCTACTTTTGATTGGTGGAAAACAAAGAAAATAGCAGAAATTAAATAAAAGAGAGTTTTAACAATAATTGAAAGCAATTAGGGGATAATGACATAGATCAGATTCATAATCATCAATAGCCAAAAGATTAACCAGATCTAATACATGCTTCTGTCACAAACATGAATCAACGATAATAGGTTTTTAGAAACAAATATGCAAATAACGACAAGCATAGCCTATGCAGGAGCTCAGCTCTACAACCATAGGCTATCAGGACAGATTCACTATTTTATTTCTAAAACCCTAAATATTAAATCTAAATCTGATAAGTGTTAGACCGAACTCGAATATACCCTGTGAAGGAGCACAGCTCTTAAATGACACAGGGTATGAAGGTTCAGATCTAACCCTTAGTTCAAATCTAGATCTACATACATGAAGTTCTAATCTTTTGGCTATGTGATTCATATTGAATCATAACTATTAGCGTCATCAGCCCCTAATTAAAGAGGATTAGCTAGACATAGCTAAAAGAAAATAAAATAAAAAGAAAATAAACGACATAAATAACATGCAATTAAAACTAAATAGAAGAGAGAAAGAAGAGTTTTATTCCAAGAAAAGGATTACAGAATAAAACTGAATGTGTTTTTACATGAATGAGCTACAAGGTATTTATAGCTGATATGACAAAGACTACTTGGCAAATTCCACAATGTGGGACTAAAGAATTAGCCCAAATAACACATAAGCTAGTGTGAACAGGGTCGTAGAGTAAGAGGCCTTGTAAGTGAGCCAGTGTGAACGCGCACAGTGCATGAATGAGAAGCCTTGCAAAGGAGCTAATGTGAACGCTACATGAGCGAAATGGTCTGCAATTGAGCCAATGTGAACACAATATGAGTCTTTAGTGAGCCAAATCTACCCAACTGAACTCTATTTGCAACCGTTCTTCAAGCTTTAAACTCTTCAAGCTTTAGTAATATTAACTTCACTCTTTTTCAGCAAATTCTTCATGCTTTATTCATCAAATGCTCTAAACCATGATTCTTGTCAACAATCTGAAAACACAGCTATAAATACACAATATCAATTATTTAAAAGATAAAATAAGATAAATGTGCGGATAAAATATACACATTTATGTGTATATCAAGATGGATTCTATTATTTATCTCTTTTTATGTTGTTTAGCTCCTATTGTACATTATGTTTGTTTTCCGCTGTAGACATTTATGTATAGCTGTACTGTATTTGTACTAAGTATGATCTTATATACTGTGTAACTCTGACGATTACTCTTATCTAGTATATTATATTGTTCATTATCTGGTGTATTTATTTATTTCTGTTCTGTCATTATCCGTTTAAGTGTTATATTCCAAGGATTACCCTTGCCACCGTCAGTACGGGGTTTGGGGTCGTCAAACCGAATTCGAGATGCTCTAGCCCGCCCCTCAGGCAAGCACGCAGACAAGCCTTGGATCGTCAGGGCCGGTCCACCGATGTGGATTATTATGCCTGAACACTGCGTTTTCCCGCCCTATGGGGCGTAAATGAGCCAACGAATGGCTCCTTCGGCTTCACATAGTCACCGGTATATCCGAGGCGCCTCGCAACAACAACAACCACATAAGTAAAATGTCAGGCCGTGTAAAAACACCGACACAACCTCTAGCTAGAAAGAAACATAGGCCCTCCCTGATGTCTTCTCCCGTTTCTGGTTCATACCGGGGTGTGAGGCTCGCGAATTCACGTTATACACAAAGCTACGCCACACAGGCGGTGCTTTGATCATCAATCACAAGACTTTGCTTTTCAACAGAAGCCCTACTCACTGCATCTTAGCATGCCACACCGGCAATTCACACCATGCAACTGATGGTTATCAATCGCACAGAATGAATTCCAATGTCAGACACACAATCCATTTACAAGTCCGTTCTGGGTCTAAACGAAACCGGAGGCACTAAATACCTCGCATATTCATCGATTCCCACGTACGTCTGGACGATCACCACTCATTATCCATATTTCGGGATGCCTCTCGATCAGGACCTCAGTGACCATCCAAACGAAGTGAAGATCGGTCTTCAACCCCCGTCTTCATCTTTGACTTCTAATCGTCGATTCAGTTATTTAGAATGGGATAAACCCGGTCTTTCTGAGCAACTCGCGTATATAATAAACAAGTGCAACACTAACATACATACGCATCATTTCAATTCATTAAACACTAACTGTCAATCAGTAAGAGAACGATTTCCCAAATATTAACCCCGAAGGCCGAAACCAACATCAGATTAACACCCAGGAAACCATTCGACTTAGCCAACCTTCAGTTAGTTTCTAAATTTCACATCCATATCGTTTATAATATTTTATAACGATTTATCGCTATTTTTATTTATTTTAAAATAGCCAATTTATTCAAAACGACGCTTCGGGCCATAACACGGCCGTGGCGCTGTTTTCTTCAGATTTGATTTACTCATATCTGAAAATATAACCGTTGGATCTTCACAAAATTTACATCATTAGAAAGATCTTTTCAAAATGAATCCAATGGTTGCAGTTTCAGGAAAATCCGATGGTCGGATCTCCCGGTATAATCGTTTGAATTTTCGATTTCAAAATACGAACTGCAGCGTCGTTATACGATTATATATGATTATATTTATATATATATAAATATAATCGATTTTGGTGCTGTTTTTCTTCAGATTTGAATTAAACATTCCAGACAATCCAACCGTTGGATCTTTACAAAGTTGGTGTCGTTGGAAAGATATTTCCAAAGCGAACCCAACGGTTGCGGTTTCGGGAAAATCCGATGGTCGGATCTCCCGCACTAATCGTTTGAAATCACGGTTTCAAAATACGAACTGCAGCTTCGTTATTCGATATATTTTAATTCTATTTATATATGTATATCAATTCTTCGATTTCAAAACTATATGGTTTTCATACATTTGATAAAAATGATATTTTTATCTAGCTGTCTTCTATTTCAACACTTCACTATTTTTAGCAATTCATGTATATAATAAAAATGTGATTTTTATTGTAAAACAATTCATTTCAAAACTCGACTATTTTATATAGTTAATATAGGTGATAAAAATAGGATTTTTATTATAAAACAATTTCTTCCCAAAATATGAATACCATTCAACACATGAATTTTGATTCAACAAATGAATTTCGATTCAGCACATGAAAGTTTTCTATAGTTTATATAAATAGATAAAAAGGTGATTTTTATATTTAAAAACACGAATACCATTCAACACATGAATTCTATTCAATGAATCAATTTCGATTCAACACATGAAGGTTTTCTATTCAACGAATACATATAGTTTCGACAAATGAAAATAATTCTAACACATGAATATTATTCAAAATTTCGGCAGCATAACAACAGGGTAGTTAAAACCGGGACCTTCCCTTGTACGGCTCCTCGCTCTACCTTAAAGCCTCACAGCTTTTGACAATGGGGAATCATGCATCTAGTTCGCATGTAGGAGGCATGTATATTTTTTTTTCATTTCCACAAACTAATCCTATGTGGTTTCAACCAAATATTTCTCAACCACAAACGGGTATTTTTCAACCATAATCAATCAATATCAACCACAAACAATTCCAATCAACCATTCGCTATCAATCAATTTTCACACCAATCACAACCAATAAATATCGTCCATGGTTTGTGAACGAGGGGCGTATATATATGTATATATATAGCATTTCACTTCTATTTCAACACGTATACAATTTTTACAACGCATATACAACTTATATATCGAACGTACAACTAATACAACACTTATACAATAGGTGTACAACGCTTATATAATTCATACATCGACTATATAATTTATACATCGTCGTTTTCCATATCTCTTATAAATTAGAAATCTCACGTTGGGTTCCACTCCACCAAAAATAGCAGAAGGCTCAGAAAAATATGTGGTCTCTTCTAGAATGTAGAAGACGTCCACACGAGTCCACTGTCTCTTGTTTCACTGAATTTCGTCAAGAAATGAAAAAGATATGATTTTTAGTAGTTCGCTACGCTTTTAAATGTTAAAAACAGATTAAATAAAACATAGCCGTATACCTCTATTTTTGATTCGAAATTAGGGTTGAACTTTTTTCCTAATCCGTTGATCGCTGTCTCCATCGGCCAGCGCCACGAGGGAGAGCACGGAGGGGCGCGCCTGTGCCTGGAGGTGGGGCCACTTCGGTGGCCTGACGTGGCTACGGCGGCGACGGGAAGGTGCCAACTTCCTACTGTCGATTCTCTCTCCACACTCAATGAAAATTATCAAACCTTATATGGATTTGAAGATCTCGGAGGGATCTACAAAAAATTCAACTGGGCCATGGCGTTTAGGTGCATGTAGGAGGAGGAATCGGGGAGGAAAGGATTGAATGAATTCCGCCGTTCGCGATCTGGGAGAGAGGGAGAATAGGGGGGGGTTCTGACGTGGACCAGTAATTTATTTATTTATTTATAAAGTTTTAAAAATCCGAAAATACCCCTTGTCACACACGAACACCAATTCAAACCCAACGACTGTCGTTACTAGCGTTTTACCCCCATTCCGAACACAATGGGATATGTTTCGTAGGCCCATTCAACTGTTTCGGTCAGTTTTCATTCAGATTAAAATATAAAACATTCAATATTTGATTTGAACGCACATTTCAATTTGTCAGGGCCACAAACTGATTCGAAAGATTCCAGAAAAATAAATCAAGCTATGTTTTGATGATACGGTCCCAGCAAAACTAGTTTCGTCAAATTCTGAGACCGTTTGCAAAAAGGCCCATTTCTGGTCGATCCAATTTAACTATAATTGACCAAAACACGTTTTCCTTTGCCACGCTCACATACTAGCTTCAAAAATTTTGAAATTTGAAACCTAGCAATAACTTCACATCCCGGATCCAACAAAAGTGGTTTTGTCAAACTCCGAGGTCGTATGAAAAATGGCCATTTTCACGGGCTATGTAAATTCCATAGCGACATTTCTGAAAATTCATTTGGCCATAACATTTGCTTTCCGCTATGAAACTTCGATTTTTCAGAGTCGTTACAGGGGTATCCACTAACGGATTTAAATATTTTTGTTTTCACTCAAATCCGTTTTGTTTTGCACCTGGTACAATCAGTCGAAGTTCGAATTCAAATTTTGAAACTACGTGCCATTTCAGGCCTGGTTTATAATTAGAATTATTTATATTCCTTTTCAATTGTCGATTCAAACTCAGTTTTCATCGTTATTATTTAAAATATTTATTTCAAATATTTAAAATCCACTATTTTAGCCAATTTAAATTTTTTAAATTGGTTCAGATTTTCCGGGTCGTTACAATCTCCCCTACTTAAAACTTTTCGTCCCCGAAAAGGAACAAAGTCGAAAGTGGTTTGATTAATCAACTTTACGTTCAATCCGGCTTCCATTCTCCAACTTTTCAGTTTCTGAGAATTTTCAAATTCTTCAAAAATTTGGCTAACACCCGGAATTTTCAAAAAATTTCGCCATAACCTCCTTTGTACGGGGAGAGGTTTGGAAATTTATTGGGCCGTATTAGGTACCCAATAAATCCTAATAAGCATACACATATTTATAGTGATATATTCTGGTGTTTACAGGGGAGCGTGTATAGATTATAACTCCAGAGGATAAATTCTCGTCACCCTGTCAAAGCCCGAGGGAGTGTGTATTTTTAATTGCTCCAGAGGATAAATCCTCGTCACCTCGTCCCGTGTGGGAAATAAATAGTCCATGTGCCGTATCTAATGACTAGAGAGACGTGATTATTGCCAACTCCAGACCCGTGTGGGTTTTTTATTAATCTGGCAATTTAATCGTTACAATTTTATATGGTCATATCAGTCATCAGTTCAACCTGTAAAATATAATCATCGGCATACAAGCCTCTCGCTCGTATGGTAAATCTTCCACCTCGTCACACAAGCTCCAAATGCTTATGTGGTATATGATGAAGTATGCCTATCTTCAGATGTATGCCATGTAATGTAGTTCAAAATTAATTGTTACTATCCTATGGCGACGTTTATTATTACACACAGAATAACCAGCACTCCGCATCCAATGGCATTCACAGGAGTTGATATAATAATATTTCGCATCCAACTCATTAAGGTTTACCTATTCGTCGGGCACACAAATAAAATCTGTACTCAACAGCTATCCATTTACCTGTACAAACATATATAATGCACATGTATATATTTCTATCTATTTTCTAATCAGTTCAATGTGTGATATAAATGAATAAATTCTTCCATTATTCTCTTATTGATTAAATTAACTATCGTTTTAATAATTTTAATTAATCAAATCTACAATCACACAACACAAACAACAATCAAATTGTTTTTAACTTTTCAAAAATATACTAATCAATTTCTATACTCTTTTAAAACCATTCAGACTATAGAATTAAAAGTGCACATCCATGGAAAGAAAATAACAACAGAGTAGAGAACTAATTGGTAATGCAAAGTATGGTCGATGTACCTTGCACCGGAGTCAATCAGAGATATCCACTCGGCATCTAGGATAGGCTTTCTAAATGCTCTCCTCAGTTTCCCAAGTACAATCTCGTGGATCTCCACTCCATTGCACTTTGACTAAGTGAACCTTCTTGTTCCTCAGCTCTTTGGTTTCTTTGCCGATAATCTTTAGCGGCTCTCTTCTCACAGCCAATTCTGGAGTAATTTCAATATCCTATTGAGCTGCTTCTTCCACGATCAAGTCTGGATCATGAACGTGCTTTCGAAGTTGAGATATGTGAAATACATCATGCACTGCAGGCAACCAATCTGGCAATTTAACCTTATAAGCGAGAGTTCCGATCCATTCCAGAATGGGAAACGGACCAATGAATTTGGGCACCAACTTCCCAGTTTTACCGAACCGGATAACTCCTCTCATCGGCGATACTTTCAAATATACATAGTCGCCAACTGCAAATGATATATCTCTTCTTCTCCTATCGGTATAACTCTTTTGTCGGCTTTGAGCCGCCAGTAATCGTTTCTTGATAAAATCAACTTTGTCGGCAGCTTCTTGGATCATATCAGGTCCCAATACAAGTCTATTACCAGGTTCGACCCAACAAGCAAGAGATTGGCACGGTTTACCATACAATGCTTCGAATGATGACATTGTCAAGCTTGCCTGGTAGCTGTTGTTATATGAGAATTCAGCCAAATGAAGATGGTCTTCCCATGACCCACCGAAATCTAGAACACAAGCCCGCAATAGATCTTCTAGTATACGATTCACCCTCTCAGTTTGAACATCTGTCTGAGGATGATAGGCAGTGCTTAGGTTCAGCTTTGTTCCCAGCTCTACTTGAAATGCCTCCCAGAATTTGCTAATAAATATTATATCTCTATCACTGACTATACTGAGCGGCACTCCATGTAGCCTAACAATTTCCTTGAAATAAATCTGCGCCAGACTCTGAGCAGTTCTGTTTGATCTGACAGGTATGAAATGGGCGGTCTTCGTGAAGCGATCTACGATCACCCAAATACTGTCATTTCCTTTTCTGATTCTGGGCAAACCATCAATGAAGTCCACGGAAATATGTTCCCACTTCCAACCAGGAACGTCTAGCGGTTGCAATAATCTAGCCAGTTTCTGTTGGTCGCTTTTGACTAGCTAGCAAGTAGGGGCATCGGCTAACATATAAAGAAATGTCCCTCTTCATCGACTTCCACCAGAAAGTGCGTTTGATGTCATTATACATTTTGCTTACTCCCGGATGGATACTAAGTTTTGACTTGTGGCATTCATCCAGTACTTCCTTTCGGAGCTCAGCAATGTTAGGAACACAAATTCGACCATTCAGCCTTAGAATCCCCTCATTATCAACTTGAAAACTCGAGGGTTCACCTTGTTGAATTATCTCTCTGATCTTCTGAATGAAGTGATCATCCTTCTGAAGAGCAGATATTTTATCTATCAATGAAGTCGTGATAATAAAATTGGCGATCATTTTATTCTTTCGGCTTAAAGCATCGGCCACGACATTGGCTTTCCCTGGAGTGTATATAATCTCAAAATCATATGCTGCAAGAAACTCCAGCCAACGTTGCTGCCTTAGATTCAAGTCTTTCTGGGTGAGCAGATACTTTAACGACTAGTGATCTGTAAACAGTTCAAATCTCTCACCCAGAAGATAGTGTCTCCAGATTTTCAAGGCGAATACTATAGCCAATAACTCAAGATCATGAGTTACGTAGTTTTTCTCATGCGGCTTCAGCTGACGGCTAGCATAAGCAATCACTTGACCCCTTTGCATTAACACTGCGCCAAGGCCTTCTCTAGAAGCATCTGTCCAGACTTTTAAATCCAGATTGTCGTCGATAATGGTTAACACTGGAGCAATCGTTAATCTTAACTTTATCTCTTCGAAAGCCTCCTCACTTTCTGGAGTCCATTTGAATTTAGAGTGCTTCTTTGTAAGCTTCGTTAAGTGACCAGATATCTTCGAAAAGTTTTTAATAAACTTCCGGTAATAACTAGCCAATCCGAGAAAACTACGGACTTCTGTAGGAGTACT
The DNA here is from genome assembly GCA_030737875.1 of Allium sativum. Taxonomy (NCBI): domain Eukaryota; kingdom Viridiplantae; phylum Streptophyta; class Magnoliopsida; order Asparagales; family Amaryllidaceae; genus Allium; species Allium sativum. The sequence goes on from CM060924.1 coordinate 61,839,729, forward strand.
GGGCTGTTTCCAATTCTGAATAGCTGTGATTTTACTTGGATCCACAGCAATTCCTTCTTTTGATATGACATGGCCCAGAAATTTTACTTCATCTTGCCAGAATATACATTTGGATAGTTTGGCTTTTAATACATTCCTTCTGAGGATTTCCAGAACCTGTTCCAAATGCTTTACGTGTTCGGCCTTTGATTTAGAGAAGATTAGAATATCGTCAATAAAAACCAGAACAAATTTATTCAAAACTCCACTGAACACTCTATTCATCAAATCGACGAAGTATGCTGGAGCGTTACATAAGCCGAACGGCATTACTGACCACTCGTAGAATAAGTCGGGACCTCTGAATGCTGTCATAGGAACACACTGTTCAGCAATTCGAAGCTGATGGAAGCCTGTAGCTAGGTCCATCCTTGAATACACTTGTGCTCCATTCAGACGATCCAATAAATCATCGATTCACGGCAATGGATATTTATTCTTTATGGTCTGCTTGTTCAAATCACGATAATCGACACATAGTCATAGAGTACCGTCAGATTTTGGGACAAACACCACTGCTGCTCCCCAATCAGAGAAACTAGGCCTGATCAGACTCTTCCATACGAGCTGTCGTGTTTGATTGTCTAATTCCTCTTTCTCTTTCAAGGACATTCTTCGAATAGCGTGAACTACTGGCCTTGCATTCGAAATCAAAGCAATTTTGAAATCTATTTCTCTCTGCAGAGGTAAGGGAACAACCTCTTCAAACACATCCGCATAGTTCTTGACGACAAGAATATCTTTCACTAGGTCGGGAATATTCTCTGTGACTACAGGGATATTTTCTATTTGAGCAGGAGAAACATCCATAGTTGCCCAAAAGTCTTTTCTATTTGAATTCTGGCCTTCACAGGGAATGGTTATCTAATCACCTGATTTTATCTTTGCCTTAATGACTCTGTCGGTGCATTTAACTTCAGCTTCATATTTGGTCAACCAGTCTAACCCCAAGAATAGATCAAACTCTGTAAAATTCATGACAATAGAGTTAGTAGGGAATTTATAGCAGGAAAAAGAGACAGGTACTGCACAAACCCAACTGAGATCGATGGAACCCCCAACCGGATTTTCGACAGTCATTGGTTCTTTGAGCTTCCTTAATTTCAAGTCCAACTTCTTGACCGCATTTTTGGCAATAAAGCTTCTTGATGCGCCTGTGTCAAACAATACTTTGACAGGAATGTTTTTTACCATAAGCTTGCCTTCTAAAACATCAGATCTTCCCTAACTAGCTGAGGATGCGGAAGTTTCTGCCACTTCATTTACTTAAACCACATTGGTATTTTTCAAAAGCCGATAGTCTCTCTTTATATGACCAGCCTGATGACATAGGTTGCACTCTCGATTCACTTGAAACTTGTTCTTGGCAAATTTGACGACCCCAAACCCCGTACTGACGGTGGCAAGGGTAATCCTTGGAATATAACACAGAAACAGATAATAGAGAACAGAAATAAATAAATACACCAGATAATGCACAATAGAATATACTGGATAAACGTAATCATCAGAGTTACACAGTATACAGGATCATACTTAGTACAAATACAGTTCAGCTATACATAAATGTCTACAGTGGAAAACAAACATAATGTACAATAGGAGCTAAACAACACAAAAAGAGATAAATGATAGAATCCATCTTCAGCTCCAGCTATCCGGATAAAGCTTGCTAAACCTGAATACAAGGCTGGCCGTGTAGAAAAAGGGGCACCCGAGTTTGAAAGTGAAACAAACTATGAGTCAGTCATGAGACTTGTGTGAGAAATCTACTCAACACATTTAAAATATGGCTAATCACAGGACCACGCCACTTTTGTGGAACGGGTCTACTACATTGGATTGTCAGTGCTTTAAAACAGATAAATCTTTTAAACATCGCAATGCTTTTTATAAAAATGAAGCCATTATAAGACTCAGTTCCCATCACACAATGCAACGCAAACCGGAGGATAGAGATTTACCTTATAATAGCCAAAATATGCTTGATACGAATAAAACAAAAGCATTTGATATTATTACTAGTGTTTACATGTTTCAAAAACAATTTCAAATCATAACTATCAATCATAGACGGCATGGGTACCATATATCATGTCGCCATATATATATATATATATATATATATATATACACACACACACAATCAAAACCGCACGGTGTCGTATTTGGAAATTGGATTTCCGTCGTGAACCGAGGCAAGGGATCGTCCTCACCGAATTCCAGACGCTCTAGCCCGGCCCTCAGGCAAGCGCGCAGGAAAGCCTTGGATTGTCAGGGCCGGTACATCGATGTGGATTATTATGCATGAACACTGCGTTTCCCCGCCCTATGGGGCGTAAATGAGCCAACGAATGGCTCCTTCGGCTTCACATAGTCACCGGTAAATCCGAGGCTCCTCGCAACAACAACAACCACATAAGTAAAATGTCAGGCCGTGTAAAAACACCGACACAACCTCTAGCTAGAAAGAAACGCAGGCCCTCCCTGATGTCCTCTCCCGTTTCTGGTTCAGACCGGGGTGTGAGGCTCGCGAATTCACGTTATACAAAAAGCTACGCCACACAGGCGGTGCTTTGATCATCAATCACAAGAGTTTGCTTTTCAACAGAAGCCCTGTTCACTACATCTTAGCATGGCACACTGATAATTCACACCATGCAACTGATGGTTATCAATCGCACAGAATGAATTCCAATGTCAGACAAACAATCCATTTGCAAGTCCGTTCTGGGTCTGAACGAAACTGGAGGCACTAAATACCTCCCATATCCATCGATTCCCATGTACGTTTGGACGATCACCACTCATTATCCATATTTCGGGATGCCTCCCAATCAGGACCTCAGTGACCATCCAAACGAGGTGAAGATCAGTCTTCAACCCCAGTCTTCATCTTCGACTTCTTACCGTCGATTCAGTTATTCAGAATGGGATTAACCCGGTCTTTCTGAGCAACTCGCGTATATAATAAACAAGTGCAACACTAACATACATACGCATCATTTCAATTCATTAGTCACTAACCGTCAATCAGTAAGAGAACGATTTCCCAAATATTAACCCCAAAGGCTGAAACCAACATCAGATTAACGCCCAGGAAACCATTCGACTTAGCCTACCTTCAGTTAGTTTCAAAATTTCACATCCATATCGTTTATAATATTTTATAACGATTTATCGCTATTTTTATTTATTTTGAAATAGCAAATTTATTCAAAACGACGCTTCGGGCCATAACGCGGCCGTGGCGCTGTTTTTCTTCAGATTTGATTTACACATATCCGAAAATCTAACCGTTGGATCTTCACAAAATTTAAATCATTAGAAAAATCTTTTCAAAACGAATCCAACGGTTCCAGTTTTCGGAAAATCCGACGGTCGGATCTCTCGGTATAATCGTTTGAAGTTTCTATTTCAAAATACGAACTCCAGCGTCGTTATTCGATTATATATAATTATATTTATTTATATATATATAAATATAATCGATTCTGGCGCTATTTTTCTTCAGATTTGAATTAAACATTCCAGACAATCCAACCGTTGGATCTTTACAAAGTTGGTGTCGTTGGGAAGATATTTCCAAAGCGAACCAACGGTTGCGGTTTCGGGAAAATTCGATGGTCGAATCTCCCGCACTAATCGTTTGAAATCATGGTTTCAAAATACGAACTGCAGCTTCGTTATTCGATATATTTTAATTCAATTTATATATATATCGATTCTTCGATTTCAAAACTATATGGTTTTCATACATTTGATAAAAATGGTATTTTTATCTAGCTGTCTTCTATTTCAACACTTCACTATTTTTAGCAATTCATGTATATAATAAAAATGTGATTTTTATTGTAAAACAATTCATTTCAAAACTCAACTATTTTATATAGCTAATATAGGTGATAAAAATAGAATTTTTATTATAAAACAATTTCTTCCCAAAATATGAATACCATTCAACACATGAATTTCGATTCAACAAATGAATTTCGATTCAACACATGAAGGTTTTCTATAGTTTATATAAATAGATAAAAAGGTGATTTTTATATTTAAAAACACTAATACCATTCAACACATGAATTCTATTCAACGAATGAATTTCGATTCAACATATGAAGATTTTCTATTCAACGAATAAATATAGTTTCGACAAATGAAAATAATTCTAACACATGAATATTATTCAAAATTTCGGCAGCATAACGGCTGGGTAGTTAAAACCGGGACCGTCCCTAGTATGGCTCCTCGCTCTACCGTAAAGCCTCGCAGCTTTTGACAATGGGGAATCATGCATCTAGTTCGCACGCAGGTGGCATGTATATTTTTTTTTTATTTCCACAAACTAATCCTACCACAAACAATTCCAATCAACCATTCGCTATCAATCAATTTTCACACCAATCACAACCAATAAATATCGTCCATGGTTTGTGGACGAGGGGCGTATATATATATATATATATATATATATATATATATTTATATATAGCATTTCACTTCTATTTCAACACATATATAATTTTTACAATGCATTATATCGAACGTACAACTTATACAACGCTTATACGAGAGGTGTACAATGCTTATATAACTCATACATCGACTATATAATTTATACATCGTCGTTTTCCATATCTCTTATAAATTAGAAATCTCACATTGGGTTCCACTCCACCAAAAATAGCAGAAGGCTCAGAAAAATATGCGGTCTCTTCTAGAATGTAGAAGACATCCACACGAGTTCACTATCTCTTGTTTCACTGATTTCGTCAAGAAACGAAAAAGATATGACTTTTAGAAGTTCGCTACGCTTTTAAATGTTAAAAACAGATTAAATAAAACACAGCCGTATACCTCAGTTTTTTATTCGAAACTAGGGTTGAACTTTCTCCTAATCCGTTGATCGTTGTCTCGATCGGCCAGCGCCACGAGGGAGAGCACGGAGGGGCGCGCTTGCGCCTGGACGTGGGGGAAGTTCGGTGGCCTCACGTGGCTACGGCGTCGACGGGAAGGTGCCAACTTCCTGCTGTCGATTCTCTCTCCACACTCAATGAAAATTATCAAACCTTATATGGATTTGAAGATCACAGAGGCATCTACAAAAAATTCAACTGGGCCATGGCGTTTAGGTGCGTGTAGGAGGAGGAATCGGGGAGGAAAGGATTGAACGAATTCCGCCGTTCGCGATCTGGGGAGAGAGAGAGAATAGCGGGGGGGGGGGGTTGACGATACGGGGTGTCCCAACAAAACTAGTTTCGTCGAATTCTGAGATCGTTTGCAAAAAGGCCCATTTCTGGTCGATCCAATTTAACTATAATTGACCAAAACACGTTTTCCTTTGCCACGCTCACATACTAGCTTCAAATATCATTAAATTTGAAACCTAGCAATAACTTCACATCCCGGATCCAACAAAAGTGGTTTCGTCGAATTCCGAGGTCGTTTGCAAAATGGCCAATTTCACGGGCTATATAAATTCCATAGCGACCTTTCTGAAAATTCATTTGGCCATAACTTTTGCATTCCGCTATGAAACTTCAATTTTTTAGATTTGTTAGAAAGGTATTCACTAGGAGATTTAAGTATTTTTGGTTTCACTCAAATCCGTTTTGTTTGGCACTCGGTACAGTCCGACAAAGTTTGAATTCAATTTTTCGAACTGCTGCGCCATTTCAGGCCTTGTTTATAATTAGAATTAATTATATTCGTTTTCAATTGTCGATTCAAACTCACTTTTCATCGCTATTATTTAAAATATATATTTAAAATCCACTATTTTAGCCAATTTAAAATTTTAAAATTTGTTTAGAATTTCCGGGTCGTTACAATCTCCCCCACTTAAAACTTTTCGTCCCCGAAAAGGAACAAAGTCGAAAGTGGTTTGATTAATCTATTCGACGTTCAATCTGGCTTCAATTCTCCAACTTTTCAATTTCTGAGAATTTTCAAATTCTTCAAAAATTTGTCTAACACCCGGAATTTTCGAAAAATTTCGCCATAACCTCCTTTGTACGGGGAGAGGTTTGGAAATTTATTGGGCCGTATTAGGTAACCAATAAATCCTAATAAGCATACACATATTTATAGTGATATGTTTTGGTGTTTACAGGGGAGCGTGTATTGATAATGATTCCAGAGAATAAATTCTCGTCACCCTGTCAAAGCCTGAGTGAGTGTGTATTTTAAATGCTCCAGAGGATAAATCCTCGTCACCTCATCCCGTGTGGGAAATAAATAGTCCAAGTGTCGTATCTAATAACTAGAGAGACGTGGTTATTATAAATTCCAGACCCATGTGGGGTTTTTATTAATCTGGCAATTTTATCGTTATAATTTAAATAGTCCATATCAGTCATCAGTTCTACCTGTAAAATATTGTCATCGCCATACAAGCCTCTCGCTCGTATGGTAAATCATCCACCTCGTCAAACAAGCTCCAAATGCTTATGTGTTATATGATGAAGTATGCTTATCTTCAAAAATATGCCATGCAGTGTAGTTCAAAATTAATTGTTACTATCCTTATGGCGATGTTTATTATTTCACACAGAAAAACCATCACTCCGCATCCAATGGCATTCATAGGAGTTGATATAATAATATTTCGCATCAAACTCATTAAGGTTTACCTATTTGTCGGGCACGCAAATAAAATCTTTACTCAACAACTATCCATTTTTCTGTTCAAACATATATAATGCACAAGGATATATTTCTATCTATTTTTTAATCAGTTCAATGTGTGTTATAATCGAATAAATTCTACCATTCAATCTATTGTTGATTAAATTAACTATCGTTTTAATAATTCAATTGATCAAATGTACTATCACACAAATCAAACAACAAACAATTTGTTTTTTTTACTTAACTTTTCAAAAATACATCTTTTATATATTCAAAAATCATATTACTAAAACCAAACTATATATAATCACAAATACGTTATTTTAAAAACATATTACTCTCGACTCGTTCTGGGGCACTTCTGACCCCATCTCTAACGAGTTATTCTGATTCTGCTATACTCATACTAGGATATTACTGATCCTATCTGTAATGAGTTATTCGTCCTAGAACACTAGTGGTTCTATTTCTGACGAGTTCGTTATTATGTTATATTCCAGAACTAAGCTTAACCAAAGCTCTGATACCACGTTGTGACGACCCTAAACCCCGTACTGACGGTGGCAAGGGTAATCCTTGGAATATAACACTTAAACGGATAATAGCAGAACAGAAATAAATAAATACACAAGATAATGAACAATAGAATATACTGGATAAGAGTAATCATCAGAGTTACACAGTATACAGGATCATACTTAGTACAAATATAGTTCAGCTATACATAAATGTCTACAGCAGAAAACAAACATAATGTACAATAGGAGCTGAACAGCATAAAAAGAGATAAATAATAGAATCCATCTTCAGCTCCAGCTATCCAGAGAAAGCCAGCTAAAACCTGAATACAAGGCTGCCCGTGTAGAAAAAGGGGCACCCGAGTTTGAAAGTGAAACAAACTACGAGTCAGTCATGAGACTGGTATGAGAAATCTACTCAACACATTAATAATATGCCTAATCACAGGACCATGCCACTTTCGCGGAACGGGTTTACTCCATCGGATTGCCAGTGCTTTACAAAAAATCATTCTTTTAAACATTGCTATGCTTTTTATAAAAATGAAGCCATTATAAGACTCAGTTCCCATCACACAATGCAACGCAATCCGGAGGATAGAGTTTTTACCTTACAATGGCCAAAATATGCTTGATACGAATAAAATAAAGGCATTTGATATTATTGCTAGTGTTTATATGTTTCAAAAACAATTTCAAATCATAACTATCAATCATAGACGACATTAATGCCCCATACAACTATGTCGCCATATATAGGTATACAGTCAAAACCGCACAATCTCGTATTTGGAAATTGGATTTCCATCATGAACCAAGGCAAAAGATAGTCCTTACCGAATTCGAGATAATCTAGCCTACCATGTCTCAGGATCAGAACGCATCAACCCTTGAAGCGACAGGGCCGGTCCACCGATGTGGATTAAAATGCCTGAGCAATACGTCTCCCCGCCCTATGGGGCGCAAATGAGCCAACGAATGACTCCATCGGACCCAGATCGTCCGATCTAACCGAGGCGCCTTGCAACAGTAACAACCACATAAGTAAAATGACAGGCCGTGTAAAAACACTTACACAACTCCTAGCTAGAAAGAAACGCATGCCCTCCCTGAGGTCCTTCTCCCGTTTCTGGTTCATACTAGGGTGTGAGGCTCGCGAATTTACTTTATACACAAAGCTACGCCACAAAAGCGGTGCTTTGATCATCTCCACAAGACTTTTCTTTTCAACAGAAGCCCTGATCATTTGCCACTTAGGCATGCCACACTAGCAATTCATGCCATGCGACTGATGTCCATCGATATACAACCTCTGAGCTCATGCGTTTCAGAAAAGGGCGTTAAGCTAAAGAATAAATTCTCCGCCGCCAAACAGATGTATATTTAATAGAGATCAATCAACACATAATAAAATCCAATGTCAGACACACAGTCCATTTACAAGTCCGTTCTGGGTCTGAACGAAACCGGAGGCACTATATACCTCGCAAACCCATCGACCACCATGTACATCTGGACGATCACCACTCATTATCCATATTTCCGGATGCCTCCCAATCAGGACCTCGGTTACCATCCAAAAGAGGTGAAGATCTCCGTTCTTCGACCACCGTCTTCATCTTCGATTTCTTATCGTCGATTCAGTTATTCAGAATGGGATAAACCCGGTCTTTCTGAACAACTCGCGTATATAATATACAAGTGCAACACTAACATACACACACATCATTTCAATTCATTAGTCACTAACCGTCAATCAGTAAGAGAAAGATTTCCCAAATATTAACCCTGAAGGCGGAAACCAACATCAGATCAAAATCCAGGAAACCATTCGACTTAGCTAACCTTCAGTTAATTTCTAAATTACATCCATATCATTTATAATATTTTATAACGATTTATCGCTATTTTTATTTATTTTAAAATAGCCAATTTATTCAAAACGATGCTTCGGGCCATAACGCAACCGTGGCGCTATTTTTCTTCAGATTTGATTTACACATCTCTGAAAATCTAACCATTGGATCTTCACAAAATTTACATCATTAGAAATATCTTTTCAAAACGAATCCAACGGTTCCAGTTTCGGGAAAATCCGACGGTCGGATCTCTCGGTATAATCGTTTGAAATCACGGTTTCAAAATACGAAATGCAGCGTCATTATTCAATTAAATATAATTATATTTATATATATATATATATAAATATAATCGATTCTGGCACTGTTTTTCTTCAGATTTGAATTAAACATTCCAGACAATCCGACTGTTGGATTCTTACAAAGTTGGTGCCGTTGGAAAGATATTTCCAAAGCGAACCCAACGGTTGCGGTTACGGGAAAATCCGATGGTCAGATCTCCCAGTATAATCGTTTGAAATCACGGTTTCAAAATACGAACTGCAGCGTCGTTATTCGATATATTTTAATTTTATTTATATATATATTTATATATATATATATATATATATATATATCGATTCTTCGATTTCAAAACTATATTCTTTTCATACATTTGATAAAATTGATACTTTTATCTAACTGGCTTCTAATTTAACACTTCACTATTTTTACCAATTCATGTATATACTAAAAATGTGATTTTTAATGTAAAACAATTTATTTCAAAACACGACTATTTTATATAGTTAATATAGGTGTTAAAAATAGGATTTTTATTATGAAACAATTTATTTCAAAACAATATTATTTTATATAGTTCATATAGATGATAAAAATGTGATTTTTATTATAAAACAATTTATTTCAAAATATGATTACCATCCAACACATAAATTTCAATTCAACAAATGAATATCGATTCAGCACATGAAGGTTTTCTGTAATTTGTAAATATCGATAAAAAGGTGATTTTTATTTTTAAAACACGAATACCATTCAACACATGAATTTCTATCCAACGAATGAATATCGACTCAACACATGAAGGCTTTCTATTCAACGAATAAATATAGTTTCAACAAATGAAAATAATTCAAACACATGAATATTATTCAAAATTTCGGCAACATAACGGCAGGGTAGTTAAAACCGGGACCGTCCCTAGTTCGGCTCCTCGCTCTACCTTAAAACCTTGCGGTTTTTGACAATGGGGAATCATGCATCTAGTTCGCACGCAGGCGGCATGTATATTTATTTCATTTCCACAAACTAATCCTACGTGGTTTCAACCAAATATTTCTCAACCACAAACGGGTATTTGTCAACCACAATCAATCAATTTCAACCACAAACAATCCCAATCAACCATTCGCTATCAATCAATTTTCACACCAATCACAATCAATAAATATCGTCCATGTTTTGTGGACGAGGGGCGTGTGTGTGTATATATTTATATATATATATATATATATATATATATAGCATTTCACTTCTATTTCAACACATATATAATTTTTACAACGCATATACAACTTATACATCGAACGTACAACTTATACAACGCTTATACAAGAGGTGTACAACGCTTATATAACTCATACATCGATATAATATTTTATACATCGTCGTTTTCCATATCGTTTATAAATTAGAAATCTCACATTGGGTTCCACTCCACCAAAAATAGCAGAAGGCTCAGAAAAACATGAGGTCTCTTCTAAAATGCAGAAGACGTCCACACAGTCACGATGTTTCCTGTTTCGTCGAATTTCGTCAAGAAACGAAAAGGATATAATTTTTCAAAGTTTGCAACGGTTTAAAGGTGTTAAAACTGTTGAAATTAAATATGGTCGTACAGCAGCTGATTTATTCAAAACTAGGTTTTGAATTTTCTTTCGATTCGTGAAGCTATTCTTCGATCGGCCAGCGCAGCAAGGAAGAGGGGAGAGAGGCGCACTAACGCCTGGAGCGGGGTCCACTTCGGTGGCCCTGGTTGACGGCGGCGGCGGTTTGAATGGCCAAACTTCCTGGCGTCGATTCACACTCCATAGGCCACGAAAAATTCCAAAGTTTAAATGGATTTGAAGATCTCGAGAAGATCTTCAAAAAGTTCAACCATGGCACGAGCTAATTCGGCGTGGATTAATCGGAAAATGAGGGGGAAGGTTTAAAGCGGTTTCCGCCTTCGACGTTGGGGAGAGAGAAAGAGTTTTCTTTTTTTTTATTAAATTCTTATTGGCCGGTGGGTTTTAAAAGGTGTTTTTGGATACGACCACCAATCTAAACCCAACGACTGTCGTCCCTAGCGTTTTACCCCCATTCCAAACACAATGGGATATGTTTCGTAGGCCTATTCGACTCTTTCAGCCAGTTTTCCTTCAAATTATATATAAAACATTTAATACTTGATTTGAACGTACATTTCAATTTGCCAGAGCCACAAACTGATTCGAAAAATTGCAAAAAAATAAATCTGGCTATGTTTTGATGATACAGTCCCAACAAAATTAGTTTCGCCGAATTCTAAGATCGTTTGCAAAAAGGCCCATTTCGGTTCGATCTGATTTAACTATAATTGACCAAAACACGTTTTCCTTTGCCACGCTCACATACTAGCTTCAAAAATTATGAAATTTGAAACCTAGCAATAACTTCACATCCTGGATCCAACAAAAGTTGTTTCGTCGAATTCCGAGGTCGTTTGAAAATGGCCAATTTCACGGGCTATATAAATTCCATAGCGACCTTTCTGAAAATTCATTTGGCCATAACTTTTTCTTTCCGCTATGATACTTCGATTTTTCAGATTCGTTAGAAATGTATTCACTAACAGATTTAAATATTTTTGGTTTCACCCAAATCCGTTTTGTTTTGCACTCGGTACAGTCCGACAAAATTTGAATTCAATTTTTGGAACTGCAACGCCATTTCAGGCCTTATTTATAATTAGAATTAATTATATTCGTTTTCAATTGTCGATTCAAACTCACCTTTCATCGCTATTATTTAAAATATTTATTTTAAATATTTAAAATCCACTATTTTAGCCAATTTAAAAAAATTTAATTGGTTCAGATTTTCTGGGTCGTTACATTCGGTGAGGACGATCCCTTGCCTCGGTTCATGACGGAAATCCAATTTCCAAATACGACACCGTGTGGTTTTGATTGTGTATATATATATGGCGACATGATATATGGTACCCATGCCGTCTATGATTGATAGTTATGATTCGAAATTGTTTTTGAAACATGTAAACACTAGTAATAATATCATATGCTTTTGTTTTATTCGTGTCAAGCATATTTTGGCTATTATAAGGTAAAACTCTATCCTCCGGTTTGCGTTGCATTGTGTGATGGGAACTGAGTATTATAATCGCTTCATTTTTATAAAAAACATTGCGATGTTTAAAAGATTTATCTGTTTTAAAGCATTGGCAATCCAATGGAGTAAACCCGTTCCACGAAAGTGGAGTGGTCCTGTGATTAGCCATATTTTAAATGTGTTGAGTAGATTTCTCATACCAGTCCCATGACTGACTCGTAGTTTGTTTCACTTTCAAACTCGGGTGCCCCTTTTTCTACACGGGCAGCCTTGTATTTAGGTTTAGCAGGCTTTATCCGGATAGCTGGAGCTGAAGATGGATTCTATCATTTATCTCTTTTTATGTTGTTTAGCTCCTATTGTACATTATGTTTGTTTTCCGCTGTAGACATTGATGTATAGCTGAACTGTATTTGTACTAAGTATGATCCTGTATACTGTGTAACTTTGATGATTACGTTTATCCAGTATGTTCTATTGTGCATTATCTGGTGTATTTATTTATTTCTGTTCTGCTATTATCGGTTTCTGTGTTATATTCCAAGGATTACCCTTGCCACCGTCAGTACGGGGTTTGGGGTCGTCACAATGTACAAAAAATACATTTGATGTATTTAAATCATGATTGACCCTACAAATTGAAATTGTTTTAAACAAGATGCAAATGAACATTGCTGAAATGTGTCGGTGGGAGGGCAACTACATCGCCAAGGCTTATAATGATGCAACTTCATGTGGATGTACATTTATATGTTATGAATTTATATACAAGTGGTTTCTGTATGTATTTTTTGATGTATATGCATTGAATGTGTTATATGTGTATGTGCGAGTATATGCTGCTGTGACAATTTTACAATCTGATGTACTTACATATATATATATATATATGCGAGTTTTGAATTATTTTACAAGTTCATATTAATTGTGATTTTTTTACTGCTAATAATATTGGAATTAACACGCCTGATTTAAGTCAATTGCTTGGGCCTACAATTCATTTAATATATACTCTGTTGGAAATGAACATGTATGATTAGTAAGTATGGGATGTGGCATGTTTCCCTTTATTTTATGAATAATGTATTTGTGGTCATAATTTTTCAGTGTAGGCATATGCAATTTACCATGTAATAGCACTATAGAAAACTTATGTTATATCTCATTGAATCATAATATGATGTTATCTTATATAACATTCAACAAATTACACGTGTATTATAAATGTTTAAATTTTATTACATTTATATGAAATTAGGATTATTCAGGTGTAAAATACATATATTTTGATATATGTAAATAACTATAATATTATTTGCCACTACGGTATAAAATTCCCTTTAAAACAAATTTTGTTATATTAAGTCATGGTGAGGTCTTCCAATAATACAGTCATCAATGTCCAAGATCACTGGATGTAGGTAATGCCAAAGCATTATGCATTCTTTTATTTTGGTTATATGCGACGAAGTAAAAGTGATACTTGAACTGTATTATTGGGTTTGATTTAACTAGGCTGCATAATAAGAATATGGCTTAGAGTCAACAACATGAATTATTCTATATTCGAGCAAATGAATAATACTGAACAAAATGTTCATCATGCAATCCGGGAATTATATACATGATATAATTGACATAAGATGTCTACCTAAAAGGTTGTGTTTTGGGGTGTAGCCAAAGCTTGGTCAAGGCATGACTAGATATGGATCTTGGAACACCGTTGTATGTATGTATGTATATATATATATATATATATATATATATATATATATATATATATATAACAAAGGGATGTTAATTTGAGCGGGAGCGTATTTAGTTTAAATAATACCTTTATGTTAATATAAATTTTGATTGTCAAAATTTTATATTAATAAATATTAAAGAATCAGTTATTATTTATTATCCACTGTAGATATTAAATAACAGATAACTCCGATAATTTAAATTTATTCTTGGGAAGATAAATTGAACTAAATAAAATTTCTTGACTAACATTGAAATTTGAGGATTGTCCTCGAACAAATTAAAACGTAATTGTTTTATCAAATATAGAGGATCTAAAATGAAAGTTAAAGTGTGACTTCAACTAAATAAGATATAAATGTTATAATAATCCACTTATACATTTCTAGCTTTAGATATTAGATATAAATCACATAAATGTATGTTGATTTACAGAAATTGCAGAATAAGTAGAAATCTGATAAAAGGACAAGTGGACTTACGATTGGAGATGAAGCAAATGTTGCTAGATTATCCATAGGAAGTTGGTTCTTGTTGATTATACTGACTTAATTAAATGAATAAAACAATTGTTATAACGAAATTCCACTTAAGATAAATGTTATAATAGATCTTGTTTAGACAAGTTTGAATTTCATCTGTAATAAAAAGAACAATTGTTATTCAATTTATTTATATGAAATATCTATGGAATTTCAATAATAGTTAATTAACATTATAAATCATTAGCCGTGACGACCCCAAACCCCGTAAAGACGGTGGCAAGGGTAATATTTGGAATATAACACATAAATAGATAATAGCAGAACAGAATTAAATAAATACACCAGATAAAGAACAAATAATACATTGGATAAATGTAATCATCAGAGTTACACAGTATGCAGAATCATACTTAGTACAAATACAGTTCAGCTATACATAAATGTCTACAGCGGAAAACAAACATAATATGTACAATAGGAGCTGAACAACATAAAAAGAGATAAATGATAGAATCCATCTTCAGCTCCAGCTATCCAGAAAGAGCCTGGTAAAACCTTAATACAAGGCTGCCCGTGTAGAAATAAGGGCACCCGAGTTTGCAAGTGAAACAAACTATGAGTCAGTCATGGGACTGGTATGAGAAATCTACTCAACACATTATACAATTGGCTAATTACATGACCACGCCACTTTCGCGGAACGGTTTTATAGTGCTTTAAAACAAGTAAATATTTTAAACACCGCAATGATTTTTATAAAAATGAAGCCATTATAAGAATCAGATCCCATCACACAATGCAACGCAAACTGGAGGATAGAGTTTTTGCCTTATAATGGCCAAAATATGCTCGATACGAATAAAACAAAAGAATTTGATATTATTACTAGTTTTTATATATTTCAAAAACAATTTCAAATCATAAGTATCAATCATAGATGGCATTAATGCCCCATACCACTATGTCGCCATATATAGGTATACAATCAAACCCGCACAGCCACGTATTTGGAAATTGGATTTCCATCATGAACCAAGGCAAAAGATAGTCCTTACCAACTTCGAGACTGTCTAGCCCGAGTCTTAGGATCAGAACGCATCGACCATTCGAGCGATAGGGCCTGTCCACCGATGTGGATTAATATGCCTGAACACAAAGTTTCCCCGCCCTTTGGGGCGTAAATGAGCCAACGAATGACTCCATTGGTCCCAGATCGACCGATATGACCGAAGCGCCTCACAACAGCAATAACCAAATTGGTGAAAATAATATAAATGTCAGCCAGTTCAAGCACCGACACCACCTCTAACTAGAAAGAAACGCATGTCCTCCCTGAGCTCGTCTCCCGTTTCTGGTTCATACCGGGGTGTGAGGCTTGCAAATTAACGTTATACACAAAGCTATGCCACACAGGTGGTGCTTTGATCATCACCATAAGACTTTGCTTTTCAATAGAAGCCTTGATCACTGCATCTTAGCATGCCACACAGGCAATTCACATCATGCAACTGATGGCTATCAATTACACATAATGAATTCCAATGTCATACACACAGTCCGTTTGCAACTCCGTTCTAGGTTTGAACGAAACCGGAGGCACTACGTACCTCGCATACCGATATATCTCCACGTACGTCTGGACGATCACCACTCATTATACATATTTCGGGATGCCTCCCAATCAGGACATCAGTTACCATCCAAACGAGGTGAAGATCTCCGGTCTTCGACCACCGTCTTCATCTTCGACTTCCTATCGTCGATTCAGTTGTTCAGAATGGGATAAACCCGGTCTTTCTGAGCAACTCGCGTATATAATAAAAGTGCTACACAAACACAACATACGCCTCATTTCAATTCATCAGTCACTAACCATAAATCAGTAAGAGAACGATTTCCCAAATATTAACCCCGAAGGTCGAAACCATCATGAGATGAAAACCCAGGAAACCATTCGTCTCAGCTAACCTTCAGTTAATTCCTAAATTTCACATTCCATATTGCTTATAATATTTTATGATGATTTATCGCTATTTTTATTTATTTAAAAATAGCCAATTTATTCAAATGACGCTTCGGGCCATAACGCGGCCGTGGCGCTATTTTTCTTCAGATTTGATTTACACATATCTGAAAATCTAACCATTGGATCTTCACAAATTTTATATCATTAGAAAGATCTTTTCAAAACGAATTCAACGGTTCCAGTTTTGGGAAAATCCGACGGTCGGATCTCCCGGTACACTCGTTTGAAGATTCGATTTCAAAATACGAACTGCAGTGTCGTTATTCGATTTAATTTAATTATGTTGTATATATATATAATCGATTCTGGCGTTGTTTTTCTTCAGATTTGAATTAAACATTCCAGACAATCCAACTGCTGGATTTTCACAAAGTGGGTATCATTGGAAAGATATTTCTAAAGCGAACCCAACGGTTTCGGTTTCGGGAAAATACGATGGTCGGATCTCCCGCGCTGATCGTTTGAAATCACGGTTTCAAAACACGAACTGCAGCTTCGTTATTTGATATATTTCAATTCTATTTATATATATATATATATAATCGATCCTTCGATTTCAAAACCATATTCTTTTCTTACATTTGATAAAAATGATATTTTTATCCAGCAGAAATTTATTCCGACACTTCACTATTTTTAACGATTTATGTATATAGTAAAAATGTGATTTTTATTGCAAAACAATTTATTTCAAAACACGACTATTTTATATAGTTCATATAGGTGATAAAAAATAGGATTTTTATTATAAAACAATTTCTTTCAAAACACGACTATTTTATATAGTTCATATAGATGATAATAATAGGATTTTTATTATAAAACAATTTATTTAAAACACGAATACCATTCAACACATGAATTTCTATCCAAGAATGAATTTCTATTCAACACATGAATGTTTTCTATTCAACACACGAATATAGTTTCAACACATGAAAATAAACTTAACACATGAATATTATTCAAAATTTCTGCAGCATAACAGCAGGGTAGTTAAAACCGGGGCCGTCCCTAGTATGGCTCCTCGCTCTACCTTAAAGCCTCGCAGCTTTTGACAATGGGGATTTCATGCATCTAGTTCGCACGCAGGCGGCATGTATATTTTTTTTCATTTCCACAAACTAATCCTATGTGTTTTCAACCAATTAATTCTCAACCACAAACGGGTATTATTCAACCACAAACAATTTTAATCAACCATTCGCTATCAACCAATTTTCACACCAATCACAACCAATAAATATCGTCCATGGTTTGTGGATGAGGGGCATATATATATATATATATAAGTAAATTTCACTTCTATTCAACACCTATATAATTTTTACAACGCATATATAACTTATACATCGACCGTACAACTTATACAACGCTTATACATGAGGTGTACAACGCTTATATAACTCATACATCGACTATATAATTTATACATCGTTGTTTTCCATATCGTTTATAAATTAGAAATCTCACATTGGGTTCCACTCCACCAAAAATAGCAGAAGGCTCAGAAAAATACGCGTTCTCTTCTAGAATGTAGAAGTTGTCCACACGAGTCCACTGTCTCTTGTTTCACTGAATTTCGTCAACAAACGAAAAAGATATGCTTTTTACAGTGAAATCAAAAACCGTAGCGCTTTAAACTGCTATAATATAGTTTAAAATAATTTAAACCGTACCTCAGCTGTTTCGTTCAAAGCTAGGTTTCGATTTTACTCGAAATCTGTGAAGCTTGAAGAGGATCGGGGTACGCAATGTCAAAGGGGGAGGAGAGGCACTCAGGCACCGGGAGGAGTTGGCCAGTTCAACGGCCTGTGGAAGCAGCGGCGGCGGTTGGAAGGTGCAAGCTTCCTGCGGTCGATTCTCTCACATCACTCAACGAAAAATCTCACACCTTATATGGATTTGAAGCTCTTGTGATGCTCTTCAAAATCTTCAACTTGAGTTGGTCTAATTTCGCGTGTAGAGGGAATAATCGGAGGGGGAAGGTTGGAAGCAAAACCGTCGTTCGTCGAGAGCTGTCGGGGAGAGAGAAAAAACGTGGACCAATGATCTTTTTTCTATATTTATAAATTTTAAAAATCCGAAATAACACCTTGTCACACACGAACACCAATTCAAACCCAACGACTGTCATCCCTAGCTAAATATCCCCATTCCGAACACAATGGGATATGTTTCGTAGGCCCTTTCGACTGGTTCAGTTAGTTTTCCTTCAAATTAAAGTATTAAAAATTCAATATTTAATTTGAACGTACATTTCAATTTGCCGGGGCCACAAACTGATTCGAAAAATTCCAGAAAAATAAATCTAGCTATGTTTTGATGATACGGTCCCAACAAAACTAGTTTCGTCGAATTCTGAGACCGTTTGAAAAATGGCCCATTTCTGGTCGATTCAATTTAACTGTAATTGACCAAAACACGTTTTCCTTTGCCACGCTCACATACTAGCATCAAAATTTTGAAATTTGAAACCTAGCAATAATTTGACATCCTGGATCCAACAAAAGTGGTTTCGTCGAATTCTGAGGTCATTTGCAAAATGGCCATTTTCACGGGCTATATAAATTCTATAGCGACCTTTCTGAAAATTCATTTGGCCATAACTTTTTCTTCCCGCTATGAAACTTCGATTTTTCAGATTCGTTAGAAAGATATTCACTTACAGATTTAAATATTTTTGGTTTCACTCAAATCCGTTTTGTTTTGCACCCGATACAGTCAGTCAAAGTTTGAATTCAATTTTTGAAACTACAGCGCCATTTCAGGCCTTGTTTATAATTAGAATTAATTATATTTATTTTCAAACGTCGATTCAAACTTACTTTTCATCGTTATTATTTAACATATTTATTTTAAATATTTAAAATCCCCCAAAATAGCCAATTTAATTTTTTTTAAATTGGTTCAAATTTTCTAGGTTGTTACATTAGCTATAATGTACTTAACGTAAATAATTAATGGTTTAAATTTAGTGATTTAAATCCAACATACCTTTAGCATTAACAGTTAGCCCGTATAAACAATAGAGTATATCAAAACTCCATAATGATGGAATTTTGAGACCATTTGATTTTGAATCATATGCAAGTCTTGTCTTTTAGGAAAAATAACTGAATCTTCTTCCACTTGACATAGTGAATGAGCAATATGTATTAGGTCTCGTACATGATGATGTATATGGAGCAATGAATACATAAGCTAAAGGCAGGTTATATAACTTCATTATATTTACTGATGATATCAATAGATACAGATATGTGTATCTTATGAAACAAATATCAAAATCCTTTGAAAAGTTCAAAGAATTAAAAGTGGAGATAGAAACAAATTTTAATAGAAAATAAATATTTTTCGAACAGATTGAAAAGAATATTTAAGCCAATTATTTAATGACTATCCATATGAGTTTGAAATTGTTTCATAATTCACTCTATTTAGAGCACCATATTGTAATGGTGTATCTAAAAGGAGAAATCGCACCTGATAAGATATAGTACGATTAATGATAAGTCATATAGATCTTCAAATAAATTGAAATAGAACAATTGCATTTAATCCTACTAAAACGAGTCTGAAGACGCCATATAAGATATGGAATAGGAAATGTCCTAATATGTCTAATGCAGAGGTTTGGAATGTAAGATGTTTATTGAACGTCCTTCCTCTGATAAGATCAGACCCAAATCAGATAACTAATTTTGTGGAATATCCAAAAGAAGTAAATGGATATTATATCTATAAATCCTCAGAGGATAAAATGTTTATTGCTCGAATTGGGATCCTTTTAAAGGAAATCCAGTCTCTTAGATATCAAAGGAAATGAAATGGAATTCGAAATGTCTCGGAAACCACAAAATACCGTTGAATCTTGTATAGACAAGAAATTGAGTGGGAGTATCCCAATAATTCTAATGTTATATATTGATAATACATTAACTATTGTAAATAATGTTAGTTTTAAAATAAGAAATATATACTGATTCTGAGAAAGAAAATGTTTGGATTAAGAAGTTCATGAGTGAAATAATTAATTGTTGATCCAATGATTTGCATTGGGATAACAATGTGGCTATTACTCAAGCCCAAATCATTAAACTCATAATCAATCCAAACATATATTTAAGAAATATAATTCTTATGTGAAATCGTTCACACAAGAAATGAACATATCTACAATGTTGCAAAAGTTGTAAAGTTGTAGACCTACTGAATTAAACTCTGTCGCAGCAGAAGTTTAATAGTCACACTAGTTTCATGAGTATATGACACATGAATGATTGACTCTAGTGCAAGTGGGAGATTGTTAGAGTTTATGCCTTAGAGGCAATTCATTTGATGAGATTGATAACATTGTTGATGTTATTACTTTATTTTGAATAAAATAATATTCTATTATATTATATTTACTGTGCAATATAATATTAATATAATAGAAGTCCTTAGAATTATAATACGGAATTATATAGTTCAAGTAAGTGACTTGAACTTGAGATTATATAATATGTTAAGTATTGTAATTCTTAAATGTCCCTAGTCGAGTTTTATTGTTTATATAGGACAACAATAAAGCGTTAAGACAAGTATGTTGATTGACTGATGATCACATCTCATTGATCATTAATATACGTGATATTAATGTCAAAACATAAATACATATAGGAGAATATCGTATTGGGTTGACCCACTTTAACGACCCAGAAAATCTGAACCAATTTAAATTTTTTATATTAGTGATTTCAAAGGAATTTGAACAATTGAAATAGAATATTTCAATAAAACGGTGAATTAGAAATAGTGAGCCAGTTTGAAAATTTGAGTTCAAACTTTGACTGACTGTGCAGGGTGGAAATATAACGGATTTTGGTGAAACCAAAAATATTTAAATCTGTTTATCAATACCTTTCAAACGAATCTGAAAAACGAAGTTTCATAATGGGAATCGAAAGTTATGGCCAAATGAATTTTCAGAAAGGTCGCTATATAGAATATATAGCCCTGGAAAATTGATATTTTGCATACGACCTCGGAATTCGACGAAACCACTTTTGTTGGGTCTAAGATATCAAATTATTGCTAGGTTTCAAATTTCATAATTTTTGAAGCTAGTATGTGAGCATGGCAAAAGAAAATGCGTTTGGTCAATTTCTGTTAATTGGATCGACCAGAAAATGGCCATTTTTCAAACGATTTCAGAATTCGACGAAATCAGTTCTGTTGGGACCGTATCGTCAAAACATAGCCAGATTTATTTTTCTGGAATTTTTCGAATCAGTTTGTGGCCCTGGAAAATTGAAATGTACGTTCAAATTGAATTTTGAATGTTTTATATTTTAATTTGAAGGAAAACTGACTGAAACAGTCGAATGGGCCTACGAAACATATCCCATTGTGTCCGGGATGGGGGTAATTAGCTAGGGACGACAGTCGTTGTGTTTGAATTCGAGTTTGTATGTGATAAGGGGTATTTTCGGATTTAATCGAATTATAAATTAAAATAAAATCCACCGGCCAATCACAACTCATCTTCCACTTTCTTGGTCAACGCGGAAACCCGATTCCTCCCAGTTCGAACGGCGGTTTCCCCTTTCTTCCTTCTCTCCTTGATTTCTCCCCCGTTTATTAATTAAATCAAGCGCTCTTGGATCCATTTTGAAGCCCTTACTCCCCTCTTCAAATCCATCCTTGTTTCATCCTCCATCGTGCTGTGTTCGGCGAGAATCGAAGCTCCAAACCTCGAGACTTCCGGCCGCCGTACCACCTCGAAGCCGCCACCGAACTGGATGTGGGTCCCCTCGTCAGGCGCGCCTCCCGATGCTCCTCAACGTGGTGCTACTCAATTTCAGCATAGTGCTTCGGATTTGAAGTTTTGGCCAACCCTAATTTTGAACCTACACTGAAAGCTTACGGCTTTGTTCATTTTAAAGGTTAACAACACTTAAAAGCATTGCGATCTATGATTTTGGTATAAAAATCATACCTTTTTCGTGTATTGACGAAATTCGATGAAACAGGAAACATCGGGACCACAAGGAGGCTCTCTACATTCTAGAAGAGACCGCGGATTTTTCTGATCTCGCCACTATTTTTAGAAAAGCAACGTACCAAGGTGAGATTTCTAATTTATAAACGATATGGACAACGACGATGTATAAATTATATAGTCGATGTATGAGTTATATAAGCGTTGTACACCTCATGTATAAGCGTTGTATAAGTTGTACGTTCGATGTATAAGTTATATATGCGTTGTAAAAATTATATATGTGTTGAAATAGAAGTGAATTTCTATATATAAATATATATATATATATATACACTCCCCTCGTCCACAAATCATGGACGATATTTATTGTTGTGAATTGGTGTGAAATATTGGATGAAAAATACGAATGGTTGAATAATTGTTTGTGGTTGATATTGTTTGGTTGTGGTTGAAAAATACACATTGGTGATTGAAATGAATTGGAAATATTTGTGGAAATAAAAATAAAAAATGCCGCCTACGTGCGACTTAGATGCATGAATCTCCATTGTCAAAAACCGCGAGGTTTTAAGGTAGAGCGAGGAGTCGTACTAGGGACGGTGCCGGTTTTAACTACCCTGCTGTTATGCTGCCGAAATTTTGAATAATCTTTATGTGTTAGAATTCTTTTCATATGTTGAAATTATCTTCATGCGTTGAAATTAAAGCTATATGCTGAAACTATATCCATGTGGGGAAATGTTCATGTGTTGAAAAGTGATGTGTGAAAATTAAATTCATTTGCGAATGAATGAAGTGTTTAAACAATAAAATCACATTTTTATAATATATATTAAGTATGTAAAATATTCGTCCTATATATAAATAGTTTCAACAATAAAAATTCCATCTTTCTTATATGAACAACATAAATAAAATATCCATGTGTGGAAATGCTCATGTGTTGAGAAGTGTGTGTAGTGGAAAAGTTCATGTGTTGAATAAAAAGATCGAACAAGAAAAATTACATTTTTATTGAAACTATGAAGTGTTGAAAACCTCCATTTGTCGAATAAATATTTTAAATGATAAAAATATCATTTTTATCACATATGTGATATGCTAAAGAGATGCAGACGTTGAAATAAATATTTGTGAAGAAATATTATTTTTAACATGTATAGGAACTAAATAAAATAGTCATGTGTTGAAATCTATTTTAGTACGCCAAAATTATCATCTTTGAAATGTGAAGTGTTAAAAATAGCCACTTGTTCAAATAAATGTGCATGAGTCGAAATATACATTAATTAGCTAATGATATGATTTTAGCCTATGCATGCAACATTAGAATGAATGGTATTTTTAAACCAAAGTAAATCGAATATGAAGTTGAATGGAAAATGATAAGTGATAAAAATTGTATATATATGTACATGCATATTTATTGAACAGGTTATAGCACAGGGGCTAGAGAAGAGGAATAAAATTTTGTGCCCGACAAATAGGTACACATTCACAGTTTTGTTTGGGTGATGATTTTATGAGCCTGTTGGCTAGCCGCTTGGCTTTTTCTTTTTCTTTTTGACATGAGACGCCCGTGTGGCTATTTGGGAATTTTCCCAGCCCCGCCCGTACAAAGGAGGTTATGGCGAAATTTTCCAAAATTTAAAGGCGTTAGTGAAATAATTGAAGTGAAAACGATATAGGAATTTTTTAATGAACTACATTTATATAAATATATAAATATAAATAAAATTAAAACAAAACGTGGCCGTGCAGTTCGTGTTTTGAAACCGTGATTTCAAACGACAAGTGCGGGAAATCCGACCATTGGATTTTCCCGAAACCGCAACCGTTGGGTTCGCCTTGGAAATATCTTTCCAACGACACCAACTTTGTGAAGATCTGACGGTTGGATTGTCTGGAATGTTTAATTCAAATCAGAAGAAAAACAGCGCCAGAAATGATTATATTTATATATATATATATATATATATATATATAATTAAATTAAATCGAATAACGACGCTGCTGTTCGTATTTTGAAATCATAACTTCAAACGATTAGTGCGGGAGATCCGACCGTCGGATTTTCCCAAAACTGAAACCGTTGGATTCGTTTTGAAAGGAGCTTTTTAATGATATAAGTTTTGTGAAGATCCAATGGTTAGATTTATATATATGTGTAAATCAAATCTGGAGAAAAACAGCGCCACGACCGCGTTATGGCTTGAAGCATTGTTTGAATGAATTGGCTATTTTTAAATAAATAAAAATAGCGATAAATCGTGATAAAGTATTATAAACGATATGGAATGGAAATAAACTGAATTTGCTCGATTTATTTGATATTTGATGGTTGAATGTGTTTGGTGTGAAAATTACATTAAAGAACAAAATCGGTGTTGTCGAATAATTTAACCATTGAAATGAATTGATTTGAAATTCAAGATATACATGAATTATTTGAAAAGGCCGAGTTAATTCTCATTTCAAATAATTGATCGACGAGTGAAAGTCGAAGATATGAAGACGGTGCAAGACCGATGATCTTCACGTCGAATGGAGGGGTGCTACTGATGCTCATGATAGGAGTAGCTACCTTGACGGGGTTGAAGTAGTAGCCACCCGGACGTACTTGTGGATTGTACGGATATGCGAGGTATTGAGTGCCTCCGGTTTCGTTCAGACCCAGAACGAACGTGTAAATGGACTGTGTGTCTGACATTGGATTTTGTTCTGTGTTGATTGATCTCTATTGTATATATATATCTGTTTGGCGGCGGAGAATTTATTCTCTTTCTTAACGCCCTTCTCTGAGACGTACGAGCCTAGATGTTATATATCGATAGAAATCAGTCGCACGGGGTGAATTGCCTGTGTGGCATGCCTAAGTGATATATGATCAAGGCTTCTGTTGAAAAGCAAAGTCTTATGGTTGATGATCAAAGCACAGCCTGTGTGGCATAGCTTTGTGTATAACGTGAATTCGCGAACCTCACACCCCGGGATGGACCAGAAACGGGAGAAGGATCTTGGGAGGACAAGCATTTCTTTCTAGCTAGGGTGGTATCAGTGACCTACCAGCACTGACGTTTATATACTTTTCACCTGTGTGGTTGTTGCTGTTGCGAGGCGCCTCGGATATATCGGTCGATCCAGGACCGATGGAGTCATTGGGCTCATTTACGGCCCAAAGGGCGGGGAAACGCAGTGATCAGGCATTTTAATCCACATCGGTGGACTGGCCCTGTGGCTCCTAAGGCTTGACTGAGTACTTGCCTGAGGCTTGGGCTCGAGAGTCTCGAATTCGATGAGGACTATCTTTTGCCTCGGTTCATGATGGAAATCCAATTTCCAAATATGACACCATGCGGTTTTGATTGTATATATACATATGGCGACATGATATATGGTACCCATGCCGTCTATGATTGATAGTTATGATTGAAATTGTTTTTGAAACCTATATACACTAGCAATAATATCAAATGATTTGTTTTGCTCGTATCAAGCATATTTTGGCCATTATAAGGTAAAACTCTATCCTCTGGTGTGTGTTGCATTGTGTGATGGGAACTGAGTCTTATAATGGCTTCATTTTTATAAAAAGCATTGCGATGTTTAAAAGAATTATTTGTTTTAAAGCACTGGCAATCCAATGGAGTGAACCCGTTCCGCGAAAGTGGCGTGGTCCTGTGATTAGCCATATTTGAAAAAGTGTTAAGTAGATTTCTCACAACCGTGAGATAACTACATGGAATATAATTAGCTGTATCATAAGTTATTCTCATAGTGACATTGATGTAATGGTCCTCAGAACTGAAATCTTTACTATTTTATTCGAGGATATTTGGGTTCTGATATCATCTAAAGTTATTCGTAACAGAGTAACGATAACGGTGATTATTGGATACATCTCAAATCGAATTAAAATTATGAAAGATCGAATTTAACCCTATGATATATTTGTAGTGATATCCATGGGCCTCTTGATTGAGTGAGACTGTGAAATGCATGGCTGTGCTCAAATATTGATTTGTTTTATACAGTCTACTCATCGATCAAGAAAACCGGACTAAATTATAAAGAGAATGATATGTTCCATGTCTCGAGTTTAATCTTGGATATACTGGTTAAAAGGATTATTACATTGATACACTAGTCACAAAAATGTTGTATCGAATCGTTGATTTCACTATTATAACTTGGGTAGCAGTGATGTATTACTGGATGCCGCTAACTATTTATAATTTTAAATATGACTTAAAATTATTGCCAACATTATTTTATCCTATAGGGTCACACAACTAGAACGCTATGAAAGGGAGAACCATCATTAAGAAAATATTAAAATAGTTATATCAAATGTTGATATTTAATTTTGTTTGAAATGGTAAAAAGGAGGATTTTAAGGTTTCCAATTATCAAGGGTTTCATTTTACTTTTAAAAGGGAAAGCCGACCCTTTTTCCATCCTTATCCGATTAGATCAGATAAGATAAACTTTAGAAAACCCTAGAAATTGGAAAGGAAAAATCCACATCGGCTAGTACCAGCACCCCTCTTCAATCGATTCCATCTGACGAAATCGAAATAGCGTTTGTGGACTCCTCTAGAGGCGGCGACATCACTTGTCACGCTCAAATACGATTTGATACCAGATCTCGTTTCAACTATGCAAAATGATGAGGCCAAGAAAGGTATGGTTTTTATTTCATTCGATTTACAAGTTTAAGCATAGATCTTGTTTGTTTTGGTTTGAATTCGATTATCACAAAACGAATTTGACCCAAAAATCCTTCAGGATATGGATGCTGAAGACAGATGGGTAAACATGCAGGTAACAAGTTTATTTTTGGACCACCTTTCCTCTTCATAAAACAAAGTTAACTAATACAAGTCTACTCCACAACCTTACATTTATAATGTTGCTCAATATAATTATATTATCATTCGTTTTGAAATTTTAAGTTTTATCAATGCATTGTAATTATCATATAACAAATGTCATGGTAACAATGAATGTACAGAAGTGGAAAATAGAGGAAAAATGAGTAAAATGTATATTTGAAAGAATATAGGTTGCAAAAGCTCTTTTTTCCTATGCTCAGGTAGTAGAAATGACAATTAATTCACCATTAAGTTAGCTGCTACATTGTTACTTTGTGGCAGTAGCAAAGTATGGCAGCATAACACAAGAAATTTCACATCAACTGTTATATTTTTGCTGGTAAGGGTAATTGTTATCTGTAAACCCCATTATGTCCCTGGAATGGACTTTGTATATATATATATATAATTTCGTTCCGTTATATAATTATAAAAGCAATCAAAAAGTAGTTTACTTATGAATATAGAATCAATATTACACGCACATATAAACTATTAATAACTTATACCTCAACAAATAAAATACTCTTCTGTGTTACGGATCACTTTAAAAACTGGTTGGCCTTGCCAAAATAAAGCACTCTTCTAACATAAATCTACTAAATCCTTCCAATATAAACTGATCGCTAGTGCAATATATCATCATTAGGCCCAACATCCACGACAAAAGAGAACTTTGGCTGTCGTGTACTAATATTGGCTCCTCTCATAATGACCGCTGGCTTCTGTGTGATGACTTTAATGTAACCAGAGGTCCGTCGGAATGAAATACTCTCACCTCAACCCCTGAAATAGTAGACTTCAACTATTTCATCAACAACTATGCGCTTCTAGAACCCCTCCCCCCATTAGTAATAGGCGGTTCATGTGGTCCAACAACAGAGAGGTCGACATGCTCGTAAAACTGGACCGCATCCTCTTTAACACCTCATGGGATGATCACTTTCCTCTGTCTAATGTCGTCGGCCTGGCTTCAATTCTTTTGGATCAAACCAAGGATAGCCACCTCCCCTCCCCCCGACAATTCCGTTTTGAGAGACTTTGGCTTGAGGATCCTGATTTTATTGACTTTGTAAATCATGTGTGGCATTGAACCCCCTCCCAGTTTGACCCCTCCGCTATGCTGGTCTCTAAACTTCATCGTCTAAGGAGACTTATCAAGCCATGGGCAAACAATATTTGGAGCTCCATTAGAAGACGTATCTTCGCTATCCAAAATGAAATCTTGACCTTAATATCAAAGAGGAAATTGCTCCGCTTAAAATGGAGGACTCCTCTAGGCTCACTGCCCTTTGCGATGAGCTTTAGAGTCTCCTCCAACAGGAAGAGGTTGGGTGGAAGCAACGAGCTAAAGCTTAGTGGCTTGCGGAAGGTGATAAAAACACGGCTTTCTTCCATAGATACGCTAATGGAAGAAGGCACTTATCTTTGATTACCGAGATTCATGACGATGAGGAGGACTTCCATACTTTTGACCCTTCCGCCACGAACTCTCATTTCATCGGATTTTGTAGGAACCTTTTGGCCCAGAGATCTTCTTCTCTCTCCCCGTCCACTGGTCACTTCTCTACCCCACACATCCCCCGCTACCGCTAGATAACCCTCTCACCAAGAACGATATTTTTTCCACTCTTAAGGGGATGAATGTTAATAAGCATTGCGGTCCTAATGACTTTAGTCTTGCCTTCTACTCCACCTTCTGGGATACGATGAAATCTGACATCCTTAGTCTCTTCGATGCCTTTACTCAAACCCCCTTACCATTAACCGCCTAAACTATGCCAGAATTATCCTCCTCCTAAAGCATGAAGGAGCAACTCACCCCAACAGCTTTAGACTGATCAGCCTTCTCAACTGCTACTTTAAACTTATCACCAAGGTCATATCCAACCTCCTTTAAACTTTTATCCCATCCATGATAAGTTCTGAGCAGTCAGTCTTCGTCGCCAAGAGAAATATTCATGACTGTATCGCCTCGATCCAAGAACTCATCTCCTATTGCCACCGCATCAAGACTGATGGCTGATTCCTCAAACTTGATTTCTGCAAGGCATTTGATATAGTCAGTTGGGACTTTATCCTTCAAATCATATTGGCTAGGGGCTTCTGTCAATGTTGGTGTCGCTGGATTGAACCATTTTCAACTCTTTCGTCCTTTCCTTCTATTATAACAATCAACCATTATCCATCCTTTTCTCTCATCCCCTCAACCTCCCTTCGCCGTTTTGGAGAGGTGTTCTCAGAGCCCATCCTCGTATTAAACACCACTTCGCCATCTCTATAGGAAATGGCCTTAACTACAACCTTTGGCTCAACTCCTGGCATTATTGTTATCATCTAGCTGACTTCTTCTCTACTCTTTTCTCCATCTGCCCGAACCTTTCCATTTCTATTCACGAGGCTACTCAACAAGGTGCAACGACCCTTCTCCCAAACACCTACTTCTATCCCCACATCATATGCGAGCTCCACGACCTCCTTCTCATCATCCATTCTATAGTTCTTTCATCCTCTCCAGACTCTATTTTCTGGCCCCTAAACAGTTCTCGCATGTTTTACGTAAAATCCTGCTACTGCTATATGACTGAGTCCAGTAGAATCTTCTCCTTCCCTAGAATCTAGAAAGTCATGGTCTCATCTGGACAACGAAACCATCGCCCACCTATTCTGTGATTGTGATGTCAGCTTCTACATTTGGGTATCAATGTCCACCCTTATCCTGGGACACCTCACGCTCTAGTCTCTTCACTTCGAATACTAGCAGTACTCCCCTCCTTCCCCACTGCTTGACATCCTCGTTGTTGCTTACGCTTGGACCATATAGCGTGAACGTAACAGCAGAATTTTTAACTGTCGCTACACTAATCTTTCTGGATTATCCAGCAAAGTCGCTTACTTTTACCATCTCTGGACGGGTAACCAGATCCAGCCTTTCCTGCCAGTCATCATGGATAACTCGCATATTTGGGATGAATCCGTTGGCAGCGTTCAGACCGATGGCTTGCACCAGCATCGTCAGTTCCCAAGTCCATAGTAATGTCTTCTTGCTCCAGCTACTTGCATAGTTTCTTTAAATTATCACTGGTTTTTGGTTAATGGGTGTTAGACACCTCATGCATTTGTTCATTATGGCTTATGTTGTTGTTTTGCTAGTGTGGTGGTTGGTTAGATTGTATTATACTTGTGTATTTGCGTTCAACGCTACGTACTACCTTTGCATGCAAGTTGCATGTATATTTTGTCGTCTTTTAGCCAACGATCAGGCTTGTTGATCGCTTTTAACTCTATCTCTCTCTCTCTCTATATA
The DNA here is from genome assembly GCA_030737875.1 of Allium sativum. NCBI lineage: Eukaryota > Viridiplantae > Streptophyta > Magnoliopsida > Asparagales > Amaryllidaceae > Allium > Allium sativum. Next base: position 61,870,580 of record CM060924.1, read on the forward strand.
TATGTATATATGTATATATATATATAATATAATATAATTGGTTGTGTAGATCCGCTCTACACAACCGTCAAGTTCAAAAAAAATATCAACATTCGGAGAATATGTAGAGCAAGATACATTAAATTTGATAATGTAAAATAATGATATAATGGAATTTAAATATACCAATGGTTGAGAAAAAGCTGTAAATTAGAGTCTATATGTCATTGTTTCCGGTTGTCCCAGAAGATGGTTCTACCAATGCTTATGGTGTAGAATATAACTTGGAAATGGAAAAAACCTTCTCAGAGAAAATAATGATATACTGCAAATATCAATGTTCAAAAGCAACAGAATGATAAATTCATTAAATGTAACCAATAACGATAGGTATAGTTAATGCTTCCCTATGCAAACGAACATCATGAAGCTTTAAAAATTGGATCATAAATGAATTTTATTTAAAGAAAAATAAACACTCATTTTACCTGCATTTGTATAGACAACCAAATGGTTGTAACCAGATTAATAGTTTGTGCATCAATTATTTAGCGAATCTTATAGTTCAACTCTACGTATATTTGTTTGTGTATTTACTATTTCCTATATAGGCATAAAAAGTAGATATTCATTCATTATACCCAAAGGTTTACTATAGTAACCCACTAGGCACGAATATAATTTTTCTACGTTCGAGTCACGTGTTAGGAGCTTTTAAACTTCTCCAATGGTGAAATTATTACTATTAGAAATAAACTAAGCAATTCATCTAAAGTCAAAAAGATTACAAATAAAAACATTTTGTGATACAAAGTAACGAAAACTGTGATAAGTAAACTTTTTTCTTTTTTAGAATTTTTTTTACCTCATCTTATTTCAATTGCTTTATCCAAAGGTCCCAATCCCAGAAATCAACCATCATTTCCCCTCAAAATTTTCCTGCTTTCAGATCGGTGTGCATTTCAATTACCTTAGATTACTGCAAAATCACACGGAGAGCATAAATCTTAGAAAACGTAATTTCCTATAGTTCATGTTAATGAAAATAAAATAGGAACATACTTGATTAACTAAGAAACTGGTTGGCACAAAGAATAAATCAATTTTTTTTAAGATTTCACGGTTTTGACCACTTCTTTAGTTGAGAGTTCTTTATTGTCTCTTCAATAATTTGTTCATTCAAAGTTGTCGATGGATTTGACCACTTCTTTAGTTAAGAGACCCAAATATAAAACCGTCAATAAACTATAAATTAATCTTTTGTAAAGGCAAATAGAAAATCACTGATAAACTATAAATTAAGGTAGGTGGTAACTAAGCAGTATGTAAATGCATGTTATCTAAGTTACTTTATAGATATAATAAAATGAAACATAAATAGAACAATAGCCCACAAAATGGTAATAATTTCAGCAACATGATTAGTATCAGTGTAACGACCTGGATTTTTGACCATTCAAATTGACAATAATCCTCACACATCAACTTAAACAAATCTAAAATACACACTATTATTGGGTTTAATATATGAAAAGAAGAAAGAAGAAAACAATAATAGAATCTCGCAGCAAAAGGACAAAATATAATAAATAAAAAATAAATAACAGTTCATGAAGCTGTTAAAACATACATTTGATTATACATTGCATGAATTTGTCATAGTTAACCATCATAAAACATACCAATATATGTAGCATAATAATAATAATAAATATGTCTATTGAGGTCCATCTTCATCTTCATAATGGTATCTTCAATAACTGAAAACTCAGGCTGACCTGAACACAAATGAAAAGAAAAAAAAATACTCGGATCAAACTAAAATATTCTCATACCAGTCAAATCAAAACTATGTAATAATTTGAGTGTCACGGTGTCAGAGATGTTTACAGTAACTCAGATTTCCTATCCAATGTGTTCGTGAGTGCAATAACTTAAGAGATGTTAATGGGATTTCCATCTCTTAAGGATTCGTCAAACTAGATACCATATAATACAATACGCTATTATAATAGTGTCTTTGGTTAAATATAAAATACTAAAACAGCGTAGGCAGGATTACATTTTTACACTTACACTATTTATAAACGTTGCAGTATATACTGTACTATAATCCCACCGTAAACTGGTGGCATCAGGGAGCACTCCATAGGTACAATGTCAAATCAAAAGTAGGGGGCTCGATCAGGATAATATGTTAAGGCACACGAGGAATGCCCAGAGTAGGAATATACTAGTTGCACGACAAGACTGGTGGTAGCGCATAGCTGCGACTACCGCCATCCTGGGACAACACTCCCAAATCAAGTATGCGCCTCATTCAAATCAAATCAACCAAGAGACTATATTAATAAAGGAAGAATTGTTGCCAATGGGAGTAGCTAACCCCACTTGGTCTGGCATACCCCTATTTTAGTCATTTGAATTATAACCTGAAGGTCAAGGGCGTCCAGCATCGTTCTCATACTTCATTCCAGTAGCCTTCACCAAACCGACCTACTTCATTCTGGATTCTCCACCATGTACACAGTTGTTAAAGTGGTTTTCAGTATTGGCAGAGAGTATGACAATATCAAAGAGGTTCTTGCTATCAAAATATCATATTATTGCTCTAAACCCATTTCAATAGTCAAGATAGAGTATTTTTTTAATTGAATTCTCCATTTAAACCAAACTTAGAATCTTGAAACTATCCCAGTTCTAATAAAGTTTGAATTTAAAGTAATTGAATTGTATAATAAAGTAGATTATATTTTAATAGTTTGAAAATAGATAGTTAGTACAATAAAAGTTTAAATGCTAGGTTTGAATATAAAAACAATATTTATCATATTTTAGTTATATATAGTTAAATATTAAAGAAGTTTTTGAAATAGATAGTAGATTATAAAAAATTAGATTATTTAATATAATTTTAAAATAGATTATTTAAAATATTTAATATATATATAAGTTAAAAAATAGTTTATAAATTAAAATAGTTATTTATTAAATAGTTTAAAACAGGTACAATATATATAAGTTAAAAATGGAATAGTTTATAAGAAAAATAGTTATTTACCAAAATAGTTTATATAATGCGTTAAAAATACTATAGTTGGAATTTGAATTATTTCGTCAAAAATTCAATTAAACTTGAAGTCATATTCCACTTTCGAATCAAACCAACTCAATTTCAATATTTTAATCAATTAAATTTCCATTTTACATTCATTTCAATCCAATTAATTTAATTCAAATAGTTAAGTTCCAATTAGATTCTCGTTTCCAATGGTTTCTATTCTTAACAAATATTGAGTTCACAAATTTAGATACCGCCTTAAATCAATGTTAATTGAAATAAATTTCAACAGTGGATAAAATAATTCAATTTCAATGGATTTAATTCATATTCAAATTCAATGGAAATTGGCTTACAAAACAATATTTATATTTTTCTTGAAACAATATTTCAAGATTCAAGGTTTAAACAAATTTCATTTAACCAACCGTTGTCCGTATATAATTTCCTACCCTAAGGCCAAGTGATACTTAAAATTTATTTTAAGCATTTTAGGAAAGGATATATATCATTTCAATCCAAATCAAGGTCATAGGTATTTATCATTTCAACCTGCGTTCTTAATTCTATACAATGATTAATCCCGGGTTTATTTGATGCCCGTAACACCTAAGGTAAATGGTTGGGATTAATCAACATAAAAAATGGTCATATATAAACAAGGTCAATAACAAGATGAATTACACATCAATACATTAAATACATAAATCCAAGGCATCCATCAAAATCAATATATTTAAATAGTTCAATATAACATCAATTTATTGGTCATCAGATATGAGGTTCAAACTAGAAATTATATCCTAACTGTTCAATTTATATTAATAGTTAAATTAAATTATACTGTCAATGTAGATTTAACACCAAAAAAAAACAATTTCAATTGTCAAACAACAAACAATATGATCATATTATAACATGATTTTAATTTAACTAATAATCAAATATTTTAATTATGTGTGAGTCGGTTAAATCACCCACCTTTGGTTCCAAATGCGTTTGAAATCCAATTGAAGGACCAAAATTCAATAGTCTCAGAATTAGTCCCGGACAGTTCCATATTGCCCGAAATTTTGATACGAACCCAACGCAATGAACCGCATGTCAATCTGAATTCGTATGAAAAAGTTATATATGTTTTATCGTTTGCAAATCTAATTATACAAAATAATTTAATTAAAACCCTCAACCAATTAGAGGCTGCCACCCCACCTTCTCTCTCCAGTCCTTTCTTCTTCGTGATATCCAGAACGCAGAACCCAAAGAACCGATCAGAATCGTGATTCACCAACAGAATACAAAGCCCTAGGACTCAATCCAATATCACTAACGGTCGCGCACCCTCGAGAACAACCTCCATGCGGCCTCTTCAGTGGTCCCCTATCACCATCAAAAACCAAGGAAACGCACTGGCTTCATGCCAAAATTCTAGCGTTTCCAAACCCCTACTACTACCATCTGCCATATGGATTCGAAGAGCTCGAGAAGCTCTATAATTTTCAATAATAATGAGTGGTTTGAGATATTTTCATATGAGAACAATCGAAAATTTCAAGCAATTAAAAACTTAGAATGGCAGCACAAAGAAAATTAGGGTTTTGATATATATATATATTAATAATAATTTAATTCTCGATTGTGTGTATTTAACCCAAAAATGGAGCTGTGTCCTAATCGGGCCTGCTTACAACCTATCAATAGGTTCAAAGGCCTTCTTAACGCAATGGGACTAGTGGTGAAGCCCAATTTGGAAGTCTACAACAGTTGCACTTAAAAACTGATTATTCTAACTAAATTGTACATACAAATTTCTACACTTTTTAAATTCTTTTGATCAAACGATAATTCCAATGGTTATAACAATTTAGATCTTATAATAATTTATAATTACAGATCTAATAAAACTAATTTCAACTAATTCTGAGATCATTTGTAAAATGACAATTTTAACAAGTTCATTAATATATTAAAATATTTATTTTTTGTTTATTCACCTTTAAATTAAATTCAAAGGTTTATAAATTTATCCAAATCAAAAATAGAATTCATATAAACTTCTAAGTTTTACTTTCATTTACCGTTAATTCAATTTTGAATATTTGCCAAATTTAAATTGTATTTCAATTATAAATTATGCACATCAATTTCATTAAATATATTAATGCTAAATTCCAACTTCTCAATGATTATCTATGTAACAACACGGAATTTCAAAACCAATTTAAATTTTTTATTTTAGCTATTTTAATGGGTTTTGAATATTTAAAATGATTTATTTTAATTAATAACAACTAAGAATTTATTTAGGTCAAAGTTAGAACGTATAAATTTATTTTAATAAATGGCGTGACAGTTTGAAAATTATATTTCTAATTTCAATTGAATATACAAAACACAATATAAGTCAGAATTTGATGAAATAAGAAACGTTAGAATCTGTTTAACTATATCTTTCTAACAAATGTAACAAACTGAGATTTCACTTTATAAATTGTATGTTATGTTCCAGTTTAAAATTTAAAATTATCACTATGGAATTTATAAATATTTTAATATAATTTATAGCCCTTAAAAATAGCCATTTTGCAAATGACCTCCGTTTTCAACAAAAACACTTTTTTGGACTCGGAATGTCAAATTATTGTTAGGTTTCAAATTTCATAATTTTAGGAATTAAGATGTGAGCGTGATGAATTTAAATGCGTTTGGTAATTTTAGTTTGAATTTAATCGACTGAAAAATGACCATTTTTCAAACGGTCTCCAAATTAAATGAAATTAGTTTTGTTAGGACCATATCGTCAAAACATAGCTAGATTTATTTTTCTGTAATTTTTGGAGTTAGTATGTCGCCCCAGTAAATTAAAATGTACGTTTAAATTCAATATACATTGATTTATATTGTAATTTTGATGAAAACTGATCAAAATGATAGAATTGGCTTACAAACATATCTCATTGCGTTTGCAATGGGGGTATTTAGCTAAGGGTGATAGTCGTTGGGTTTGATTTGGAGTTCGAACTGATAAACATGTATTTTTGAAAAATTAAAATAATATATATATATATATATATATTCAAAAATACGAGTCAAAACACTCATTTTCCGTTTCCACCTGGTCAACGTGGGTTTGAGCCTTTACTAGCGATCAATGGCCTGCGTGTTCCAAACTTCTTCTCAAATTTCCTCACAATTTATTCAATAACTTCAAGTACTTATTAAACAAAAACTGAACAACACAACATGCTCTATAATCTAGACGGGCAAGATCAATTTTCATTTAGTATTTTAGAAAAAATCAATGCTTAAAGGCACCTTGTTTGGTGTCGAAGCATCTGGTGAGGCCAAGCTTGGCGCCAGCGCTGGTGTAGGGGCGGTAGATGATGGGCGCCATCATGATGATAACGGATCGGGGTCAGGCCCCCTTCGGTGGCGTGCGTTTCAAGATGGAGTGGGTGAACGATGGGTTCAAAGGAACGAACGGGAAAGAGGAACGAGGAGGGATTAAATTCTCTGATGATGTAATTAATTAAATCAATTATTATTTAATTATATAAATTGTAATTAAATGTTTATAACATCGTATCTCCTTCATACGAGGTCCAAATTCGACGATTCAAAATGCATTGGACTCGTCTCGGTAAACACTTCAACATCAAACTAACTAGAAGCAATTTGGAGCAAATTAGAATTTGAGGCTAATTTATATCCGAATAGTACAGAAATTTAGAAATAAAGAATAGCGGAGTGGAAATGAATGTGGGAACTTCTCACTAAAATGTTTGTACAGTTATTTATTTTATAACTGTATATATGAACTGCCAGTATTGATTTTTGTCTGTTTAATTATCACAAATGTTGTACGGTGCCTGTTAGCTCACCTCCCTCATTCACAGACCGTGGACGATTTAATTGACTGTATTGTGTGTTGTTAGTGATGTTGAAATGTTTAACGTATTAAAAATAATGTTAACATTGATGTGGTAGTTGAAATTGAATTATAAATATCCATTTATAATTTAAACAGTGAAAATTGGATAAATAGAAAAATAATTCAAACCGAATTGGAATTGGTTAAATTTATTAACCAATGATTTATTTAAATTGACTGTGTTGTTTGAAAACCCCACACGGTTATTGGGATGATATTTGGAATACACTAATCCCAATATTTAGTTGTATGTCAATCGATTGGTTGACACATTGTGATAAGCATTATTTAATTATTTATTGCTTATACAGCTGTGAATTGCACTATGGATGTGAATTGATTTTGGGATGGTTATTATCATTATTGTAGAATATATGCGATGTATGAAATCCATATAACTGAAATTATATGGTAATTGATTGATTCACATTCCGATTCATAATATTACGAATATTTTAAAATAATATTCAGTGAATAATCAAAATATGATTTTGATGTTCGATTTTAGATGGACACGAAAATATTGAAATATATGAAGCCGAGTAAGTAGATATTCGCCATTTTAACCCGAACGGGTTTATCGATAAGTTTTATTCATTATATAAGGAATATCAAAACAAAATGATTTCAAAATCAGGTATTTTGAAAAGAATATCATTTTAATATTTTAATGATATGGAATATTCAATTTTGATTTAAAATTGGAAATGAAGTTGAAATCGTTTTAAAAACGAATTTATAAGCGATTTATAAAATACGTTTTAAATGGAAATCCAGGATATATATTATATATATCTATATTTAATGGCTTGAATAGAACGCGTCGTGCAGCGACCGTTCGCGAATTTCGACCATGAACTTAAAATTGATGTTACAGGAGATCCGACCTTCGGATTCTCCTAAAACCGGAACCGTTCGGTTCATATCGAAAAGATCTTTCCCAGGAATACAAGAGATTTAAATTTGAACAGTTGGATTTGAAAATATGTCCAAATCAATTTCAGAAAAGGTCGCTTTGGATGTAGTTCGGTGGCCGCTATTGGAAACCGACTGTAAGGGCCTTATTAAAATTATTAAAAATATGGAAAATTTGTGTAAAATCATAATAAATGATTTGGAAAGATTTTGGATGAAAATTTCCAATTTTGAAAAGACAAAATATATTTTTATCTAGATGAACTAGTTAATAACTAGAATAATAATCCAATTATTTTTAGAAATAATAAATTGGATTGAAAATGGGTTTTAAAATAACTAGGATTTTCCAACATGTGAATTGGAAAGGATTTAAATGGAAATAATCTTAGGAATATTTCGATATTGGACTCCGTGATTATAAGGATATTGTTGAGGAATTTGGAAGATACGTATATTGTCATTCCCAATACGATATCCGTTAGTTTCAAATTTTGATATTGAATATAAACCGATATTATTTTCTATTCAAACTCCTGTATTTAATATCAAATTGGATTTTGGGGTTTGTCGTGAATGGTGTCTTAAATACCACTGTTCTTAAACGCAGTTGAGAAAAGAATCAATCTTTTAATTAAGTTTTAGAGAAGTTTACCAATTAATTAATATTTAATTGGAACTGAATGGAAATTGGATTTTAGGGTTTGAATGGTGTTTTAAATAAAATTTGTTCTTTAACCCAACTTACAATGAAGTTATGATTTGGAATTTATAAATCTTTTAATTAAGATTTAATGAAATTTTTCCAAAGTAAAGTTTTAAATTGGAATCGAATGGAATTCGATTTGGTAATAATCGAGATGAGCTTCTATGAAGGAAGACCATTACTATATATGGAATTTAAAAGGCTTTGCCGCTATTCCATTTATATTATTAGCCTGATGCAGGAATTCATATTGATCATACATTGTTATGATTTTCGTGTAGATTTCATTTTTGATGGAAGATGATTTTGGGTTTATCGTGAACAATATTTTAAAGAACATTCGTTCTTTAACCCAGTTAAAGATGGAATTTATTTCCTAGATTTGAATAATCATTAAATAATTATTTTTGGAGATTAAAACCAAACTAGAGTTTTAATGAATCTTTAGTTAGATTAAAATGAGAATCAGATAATTAAATTTATCGAATTCATGAAATGATCCGAAATGGAGTACTGCCAGTTTTAGTCCAGACGATAGTTAAATCTATATTTAGATTTGAACATGAAGTGGTAATTAAATTTACCGATAACACCGTGGTTGTTAGACATGGAGTACTACCCGTTTTGCTCCATGGGATGGATAGGTTGGGATTAGGTTAATTTAAATAAATGATTACTTCAGTAAGGCTCGCTAATCCCGAATAGTTAATAAACCTTAACTTGGTTTAGAATTGATAAACGATAAAATAAAATATTTTGAAATTGATATCCAAATGAAGATTAAAGAATAATTTTAAAAGAATTTATCTTTGATAAAACTAATGGGAACCTTTTTCCCTAAAATGTGACTATAGGAATAAAAGAATATTATGGATTGGAATGAGCTGTATGATGTTTTTTTTAGCACTTGATTATTAATTATAAGATACGCAAATTATTTGGAAAGACCGGGTTTAACCCATTTTGAATAATTAATACGACGACTAAAAGTCAACGATGAAGATGGTGGTTGAAGACCGGGGATCTTCACATCGTTTGAATGATTACTGATGTCTTGATTGGGCTATATACCCAAGACAACGTAATATGTGGGGATCGTCCAGACGTACTTGGAGATCGACCAGATATGTGAGGACCTCTCTCCTGTATTGGACATATGGGATGAGGAATAAGGTGCCTCCGGTTTCGTTCGGACCTAGAACGGACTTGAAAATTGATGTGCGTCTGACATTGGATTTCATTCTTTATTGATTTCTATTAAATATATATATCTATTTGGTGGCGGAGAATTTATTCTCTTTCTTAACACCCTTCTTTGAGACGCACGAGCGTAGAAGTTTTATATTGATAGACATCAGTTGTATGGCATGAATTGTCAGTGTGGCATGCTAAGATGCAAATGATCCAGGCTTTTGTTGAAAAGCAGGGCCTTGTGGTTGATGATCAAAGTACGGCTTTAAGTAGCCTAGCTTTGTATTGTGGCGTTAATTCACGTGCCTCACACCCCAGTATGAGCCAAAAACGGGATAAGGGACCCAAGGAGTGCATGTGTTTCTTTCTAGCTAGGAGTGGTGTCATGGTATGGAGCCCCGACATTTTTACTTATGTGGATGATGGATTGCGAGGCACCTCAGATATGATTGGTCGACGTAGTGACCATTTTAGAAGTCCGATAGGACCGGGAAACGTGTGTTCAGGAATTGCCAATCAACTAAAGTAAGTGTGGACCGGCCTTGGAGGATCCAAGGGTTCACTGCGTGGGATCCTGGGTCATTCCGCTAGGGATGGCCCAAGTCGGTAAGGCGTACATCCCTTGCCTTGACTCATGATGGAAAAACAATTTCTAGTACGTCATTTTTCGGCTTTAGATGTAAACCTATATGGCGACATAGTGGGATGGGGCGTTCATGCCATCTATGATTGATACATTTATATTTGAAATTGATTTTGACATTATGCACTTATAGTAATATCAAAATGATTTGTTTTAATCGTACCAAGCATGTTTAGCTATTATAAGAGAAAACTCTATCTTTCGGCTTGCGATGCATTGTGTGATAGGACCTGAGTCTTATAACAGCTTCATTTTTCAATAAACATAGCGTTGTTTTGTTCTAAACTTGGATTCATGTGGAGTAAACCCGTTCCGTGTTAAATGGTGTGGTGCCATGATTTCCCAACTTTTAAATTAAAGATGTAATAACTGTTTTAGTTCTCACACCAGTCACATAATTGACTCAGAGTTTATTGTTTCTACCTAACTTTGGATGCCCATATTTTCCACACGGGCACCTAGTAGTTTTGGTTTTCGTTGATATTTCTTTTCACAGGATCCTGGATTACAGCTGGAGCTATAATCGGAAAGCTTTGTATCCGTGTATTTCATTTAGTTGAGCTAGTTGATGTATTTTCAAATACGCGTCGTATTATACATTTAAATTTCCACTTGTTTGTATTTTAATCTCTGATATTATTTTATTTCTGTTGTGTAATATTTATTCATACTCTGCTATATTCTTGTACTCTGATGTAATTGTTGCAATAGCAGTGAAATGTTCCAGTGTTTGTGTCCTGATGAGTCATGTTCTCAACTCAATCCGGGCTTTCCCAATAGGGGAAGTTTGGGTCGTCTCAGTTTGGTATTAAAGTTTTGGTTTACAAAGCTAGAGAATAAGACACGTTAGAACCAAACAAAAGAATTCGTTGAGGATAGGATTAGTAACATCCTATAAGAATGACTCGTTTGAGATAGGGTTAGTAATACCCTAGAATGAGTTTGAAGAGTTTTTTTTATAAAAGAAATGAAAATAAATTTAGTTTTGAAATTTTATATCTATTATTCATATTTGTGTATTTTAATTTATATTTATTTTGGACTATCAAGTATATGAAGATTTTGCATACACACATCATGAACGTATATTCTGTGACGGCCCGCCCTGCACCAGCCTGCGTTTCCTCCGAAAGTGCGCTGTACACATGCCCAGCTAGCACAGAACGGTCGTCAGAAGAAAAGAAAGAAGGGAATGAACTAATCAATGGACCTGTAGGTTATCTCACAGCGCATGGAATAAAATATATTAACAACAAACTTGACATAAAACAGGTGAGACAGTGCATAAGCTGATAACCAAAATCAACATCAATCATCAGTGCAGCGGAAATCCATATACAGCTTATTACAATATCCAAATTTACTGTCTCTAAACAAAAGAAAGCTAAAGTAGAAGATACACCACCAATGCCCAAGCAGTGATCTTCAACAACACAGGGAGAATATTATATATATATTACGTGGAAGCCTCCTGCTCGTCTCCGGATCATCTACCCGTGCATCACCAGCTAACCTGCCTCTAGTCTGCTCGTGTGAGCACCCAGAGTAATAAGAGGAGACATAAAACTCTGGGTCAGACATAAAGCCTGGTATGAGCGATAAGCATCTAAACAGTATAATAACAGGTATACTAAACCATACCTGAACCTGGACCTGCAACCAAAGAGTTAGTACCACATACCGTACAATGCTCTAAGGTGCCATAATAAATAGTGTAAGAATACGGGGGTGGGGTGTGTATGTCAAACAATCAAGCATAGCAACCATCCTCACGACTCTCACTCAGTGCGTAAAGTATACGATATCTACCACTTTGGAACACTAGACAAAATGAGGTAACGACGAATCCCGACTTGTAGAAACCCTGCTGTGACCAAGCCAAACACTTGGAGTCATGACCAAACATTTCAATGACCCACTTCATTGGTCGTAGCCCTTGGTTCTACCGATGCCATAATGGCCCTGAATTCGCCTTCGTACCTCCTACCATAGTGGTCCAAAACTATAGACGTCGATAACTCCTTGGCACGCGTCCCGCAGCAAAGCCCAATCATGAAGCGAACTCGTTTATTCCCATCCGAATCTTGAGCTCTAACTTCTCATTTGGACTTCCTTTGCATCTCGGGTTATAGTCTTCACTTCCGGATCGGTCTTCATTCAGTTCGTAGTCATCACCGTCGGATCGTGAGTAACCTCCTCCCCCTGCTCGGATCGTGGCATACACTCCAGGTCGGGTCACCATCGTCGGATCGTGCTCCACCTCGGATCGGTTCGCGGATCGCATCGCCTTCACCAGGTCGGATCGGGTCGAGGCACTCCCACCGGTTCGGGTCGTGCTTCTGAAGTGGATCGGGTCGGAAAGCCAGTTCAGTTCGTGCCTTCTATTTGGATCGTGGTCTCCAGTTTCCATCGGATCGGATCGTGAACTTCAGAAGTGGATCGGTTCGTGGTTCATCAGTACGTGGCGATCGGAGCTGTGATCGGGTCGGTTCGCATAGCATAACGGGCGATCCGATCCGGTGTATTTCCTGCACTTCGTTCCAGCAACTGTTTTTCGCCATTCGACGGCGTTTTTGACCAAACTAACACTTCTAGACAATCACAAGACATATCATACAGTCATAGCAACATATAGTATCGACTACAAACACCCAAAACACAAATCATAGCATGTAAAGTGGATCAAACATGGTCAAAACCCCAAATTTTCCCTTAGGCATTGTTAAGTAAATCTAATCATAAGGTTAACAAATCTTAATCAAATCGAACCAAATTTCTAACAGAAGCATAAAATATTATTTTCGAATTTCTAAACATTTTTCCAGAATTTATTAGTGTATAAATTCGCTAATCTTCACTAATTACCCTTAATTACCGTAATTAGTGCAAAAACTATGCAAATCACTCACCTTGGCCACAAATGAAACACCAAATCTGAAATACTCTCTGTTTGGGTCGAATTCCTATGTATAGCAGCAGCTCCAACCTTGCTTTGTTGCTATTTGGCCTTGCTTTGATGTAGTTTAGGCTTAATCTTCACTAAAATGTGTTTTGGAGTGGTTTTAGAGAGATTTAGAGAGTGGAGGCCATGGCTAGGTCAAGAGGAATGAAAGTGGCGGCTGGAAAATGTCTAAAGAAATGTTTTCTAACCCTAATCAGCCCCTATATACCCCTAAACCCGAAATTCCCCTTGGGCCTAGCTGCTAATCACCTGGTTAAGCCCAATTAAGCTATTTTTCACCATCTGAAACTTGTTTCAGCCATATCTCCCAAACGGTAAGTCCGTTTTGCTAATGTGACCACTCTACGGAAAGAGAAACCATCATCCGAAGCCAATGGAAGTGGTTTCAGGTCAAAATTCCTTTCCAGTCAAAAGTTATGGCCAAAACAGTGCCAACTAGGGGTAAAATGGTCATTTAAAAATCGGGAAAAATCATGAACATGGTAAATGACCCCAATAGCCGTCCCCCAAAGTTACATGACCATACGACTTCGTATGTAAAAGAAATAAATATTCTACGATCCTATGATGCGTAGAATGCGGGTCGTTACACTCTCCCCCCCTTAAGAAATTTCGCCCTCGAAATTCCTTAACCCAAAACATACAAAGGATCCCGCATGCCTAACAACCACATACAACAATCACTCATGCAAAACAAGCAAACAAGTCTATCCTAGCATGCGGAAAAACTAAATCGAAGCCAAAATCTTACCAGGCAAAGAGTTCTGGGTGTGACTTCTTAATGTTCTCCTCTGTCTCCCAAGTACAATCATTCTCGTCCTCGCTCCACTGTACCTTGACTAGCTTCACCGCCTTCCTTCGAAGTTGCTTCATGTCGTACTTGACAATACGGGCCGGCTTGCGGTTCCCAACCGCCTCGGGTTCTACTTCGAAGTATTCTAACTGATCAGGTGAAATAGTCATATCTGAGTCGTGGACGAACTTCCTTAGTTGGGAAACATGAAATACGTTGTGAACTCCTGCCATCTTCTCTGGTAAGTCAATTCTATATGCCAAATTCCCGACTAGTTCAAGAACAGGGAATGGGCCAACAAATCTTGGTGCCAACTTGCCTCTCCTGCCAAATCGTATTACGCTCTTCAACGGAGAAATCTTGACAAACACCAAGTCGCCAACGGAGAATTTTAAGTCTCTTCTCCTCTTATCAGCATAACTCTTCTGCCTATCTTGGGCAGCCTTCATTCGTTGTTGAATGATCTTGATCTTATCTGAAGCTTCCCTCACCACATCTGGTCCAAGCATAAACTTCTCGCCAGTCTCTATCCAACATGATGGTGAGTTGCACGGTCTTCCGTACAAAGCTTCAAACGGAGCCATACCGATACTGGATTGGTAGCTATTATTATATGCAAACTCTACTAGATGCAAATGGTCATCCCATGATCCACCAAAATCCAATATGCATGCTCTCAAGAGGTCTTCCAAGATACGGTTCACCCTCTCCGTCTGACCGTCGGTCTGAGGATGGTAGGCGGTACTGAGATGTAACTCTGACCCTAGAGCCTCTTGTAAGCTCTTCCAAAACCCACTAGTGAACAACGGGTCTCGGTCGCTCACAATGCCTTTAGGTACTCCATGAAATCTCACTACCCACTTCATATACAATTCTGCTAACTTAGCTGCTGTTATGGTCGATTTGACTGGTATGAACCTTGCACTTTTAGTCAGTCGATCTACAATTACCCAAATGCTGTCATATCCCGATCTAGTCCTTGGTAAACCATCGATGAAATCCATCGAGACTTGCTCCCATTTCCATTCGGGAATTTCTAAGGGCTGTAACAACCCACTAGGCTTCTTTTGCTCGGCTTTAACTAGCTGGCAATTCATGCACTTGGATATAAACTTCCCAACGTCTCTTTTCATCCCTTCCCAGTAGTAAGTCCACTTCATATCTCGATACATCTTATTACCACCGGGGTGTATAGTCAGCTTTGAGTGGTGACACTCTCTAAGCACTTCATCTCTCAATCCATTGACATTGGGTACAACAAGCTTTCCATTTTTCCTAAGCCATCCATCTCGATCAAGCCCATACTTGTTTATCTCCTCATCGATACTCATCTCTAACTTGGAGATGATTTCCAATAGGTTAGGGTCGTCCTTCTGACTAGAGCCGATCCGCTCAATCAAAGTGGGTCTGATCGTCAATCTTGCTAACATTTCTGGATCTAATTCGCACTTTGGTCTGAAATCAAACCCCGCGATAAACTCTAGTTGCTTCCATTCAAGGAACATAGCCCCTAAGCTGGCATGTCTTCTACTCAATGCATCAGCCACCGCATTTCCCTTTCCCGGTGTGTATGCGATGTCAAAATCATAGGAAGCTAAGAACTCTAACCATCTCTGCTGACGGAGATTTAAATCCTTCTGGGAGAATAGATACTTCAGCGACTTATGATCTGTAAACAGCTCAAATCTTTCTCCCAAGAGATAGTGTCTCCACATTTTTAACGTGAACACGATCGCTGCCAATTCTAAATCATGGGTAGGGTTTCTTCTCTCGTGCGGTTTCAATTGCCGACTTGCGTAAGCTACAACCCTACCGCCTTGCATCAATACAGTACCCAGTCCGGTACCACAGGCATCCGTGTATACCGTCATCTCTTCATCCCCCTTAGGAATGACTAACACTGGTGCGCTTGTCAACTTGTCCTTTAGACTTTTAAATGCATTCTCGCACCTTTCATCCCAGACAAAAGCTTGATTCTTCTTGGTCAACTGGGTCAATGGTGCTGCTATCTTGGAGAAACCTTGGATAAACTTACGATAATATCCAGCTAATCCCAAGAAACTCCTTACATCTGTTGCATTCTTGGGCGTAGGCCAATCCTGTACCGTAGCCACCTTCGCCGGGTCCACGGCAATACCATTCTCTGATACAACATGGCCCAAGAACCTCACTTCCCTTTTCCAGAAGTGGCACTTAGAAAACTTTGCTTTCAATTGGTGTTTTCTCAACACCTCCATCGCTACTCTTAAATGTTCCTTGTGTTCTTCCTCTGTCCTCGAATAGACCAAAATATCATCAACGAACACAAGGACAGACTTATTCAACTGATCTCTGAATACCCTATTCATAAGATCCACAAAATATGCTGGGACATTGGTCAGCCCGAATGGCATGACCAACCACTCATAAAATCCAGACGGCGTCCGAAATGCCGTTTTAGCTATACTCTCAGCTTCTACTCTAAGCTGATGGAAACCTGTCGCGAGATCCAACTGAGAAAATACTCTCGCGCCACTCAACTGATCGAACAAATCATCTATCTGCGGTAGAGGATACTTGTTCTTCCTCGTCACTTTATTCAACTCGCGGTAGTCTACACATAAACGAAGGGAACCATCCGCCTTGGTAGCAAACACAACTGGTGCTCCCCATTCAGAAACACTCCTTCTGATAAATCCCTTCTTCAAAAGATCGCTGACTTGCACCTCGAGCTCTCGCTGCTCTCTTGGTGCCATACGACGAAGTGGCATCACTATAGGCCTGGCATCCTTTACCAAATCAATACGAAACTCAATCTCTCGGTGTGGTGGAAGTCCGGTCACTTCTTCGAAAACATCCGGATACTGGCCAACCACGGGCAAACCTGACAACTCACTATGCGGAATGTCGAGGGAGTTTAGAAAACTAGCCAATACCCCCTTACTGGGTAGACCACCAAACACTATCCTCCGCCCATCATCCGCTCTAGCTGTCACCAACAAGCCCTCACAGTCTACCACCACCCCGTATCTTTGGAGCCATTCTACTCCCAAAATAATGCCAAACCCAGTAAAGCCCAAAACAAAGCAATCGCAAACAAACATGCATCCATGACTCGATAAGATCACATTACGACAAATCATGCTAAGGCTAGTAGAACCACCAATCGGGTTCGTCACTACTAAAGGTCTATCGACAATCTCGGGCTCCAATCCCATCCTATCTACCAGGTCACTAGATATGAAAGAACTGGAAGCTCCGGTTATCAAACAAAACTCTAACAGGAACATCATAAACAGAAAGCGTACCTTGAATGACGACATTCTTTCCCTTCTCCGCCGCTGTTGGGGCATTCGACGAAGAAGGAATAGCATTAAGAGCGTAGGCTTTCACCATTTGCTTTTCCTTAGGGGGCTGTGGACACTTGTCCTTGTGATGTCCCATTTGGCCACAGTTGAAGCACTTCCTATCTGCTGGCTTGGCCCGACAATTACTAGCATAATGGCCCTTCTTACCACAGCTGAAGCACTCCACATCTTGCTTATTCTTTTTCTTCTGGCCATCCTTAGTCTGATTCTGCTTCCTCTTATTCTGGGAACCACCCTTGCCTCCACCACTTGCTTGTGGCTTTGGCTCATCTGCGGATGCAACCTCAGTCTTCGGTTTAGGGTAGAGACTTTCTGATCTTAATGCTTTCCCCACAATCGATTCAAACGTCTCATCGATGTGGTTTATAAGTTTTTCCCCCAAGTACTGATCCAAACCAGTTATGAATTTCTCATTCTTTTTCTCGGCAGTATCAATAAGAGATAACCCATATTTTGACAAAGTGTCAAATTCAGCAATATACTCCGAGACAGCTCTGCCATTCTGCTTGAGCTCCAAGAACTTCTTAAACAGCACTGACTTCTGAGCAGCTGGAATGAACTTCTCGCTAAAGCGAGCCTTAAACTGCTCCCAAGTAATCTGATCTTCGGGAGTAGCTGTCTTTATAGCATTCCACCAATTCATTGCCCGCCCTTGCAGCTGACGGGATGCTAGCTTTCTCTTCATCGCATCCTCGATACCCAAATCCTCGAAGATACGTTCGCAACTATCCACCCAATCCTGAACATCCGTAGCCGACTCCGTTCCGTGGAACGGCTTCCCACCAAGGCTAGTATAATCCTTATTCAGCTTGGCGAAG
This sequence comes from Allium sativum, assembly GCA_030737875.1. NCBI lineage: Eukaryota > Viridiplantae > Streptophyta > Magnoliopsida > Asparagales > Amaryllidaceae > Allium > Allium sativum. The sequence continues at coordinate 61,888,926 of CM060924.1, forward strand.
TCGACTCTTGGTGCCTGCACTATTGGACCACCACCATTTCCACCATTGGGAGCTTCCCTCTGCACATCTCTAAGCATCTCTCTCATGAGGTCAGTAAACATCGTCCTCATGTCAGCAGCATTCCCATTATTGGCTCCCCTACCAGCACCTCTAGTATATCGGCTCATCGTCAATCTGAAAAAGGAAACGATTAACGACTCCATAGTGGTGCTAGTGCAGTACGACTTCATCCTTATACTACTAATAGTATATATATATATATAGCTTTTAAAAATCAAAATAATCACAAATACGCTCTCTCGTATACGTGTATTATCTCTCCCTGATAACTTCCCTAGGTTAACTATGCAACCTAGAGCTCTGATACCAAGTGTGACGGCCCGCCCTGCACCAGCCTGCGTTTCCTCCGAAAGTGCGCTGTACACATGCCCAGCTAGCACAGAACGGTCGTCAGAAGAAAAGAAAGAAGGGAATGAACTAATCAAGGGACCTGTAGGTTATCTCACAGCGCATGGAATAAAATATATTAACAACATACTTGACATAAAACAGGTGAGACAGTGCATAAGCTGATAACCAAAATCAACATCAATCATCAGTGCAGCGGAAATCCATATACAGCTTATTACAATATCCAAATTTACTGTCTCTAAACAAAAGAAAGCTAAAGTAGAAGATACACCACCAATGCCCAAGCAGTGATCTTCAACAACACAGGGAGAATATTATATATATATATTACGTGGAAGCCTCCTGCTCGTCTCCGGATCATCTACCCGTGCATCACCAGCTAACCCGTCTCTAGTCTGCTCGTGTGAGCACCCAGAGTAATAAGAGGAGACATAAAACTCTGGGTCAGACATAAAGCCTGGTATGAGCGATAAGCATCTAAACAGTATAATAACAGGTATACTAAACCATACCTGAACCTGGACCTGCAACCAAAGAGTTAGTACCACATACCGTACAATGCTCTAAGGTGCCATAATAAATAGTGTAAGAATACGGGGGTGGGGTGTGTATGTCAAACAATCAAGCATAGCAACCATCCTCACGACTCTCACTAAGTGCGTAAAGTATACGATATCTACCACTTTGGAACACTAGACAAAATGAGGTAACGACGAATCCCGACTTGTAGAAACCCTGCTGTGACCAAGCCAAACACTTGGAGTCATGACCAAACATTTCAATGACCCACTTCATTGGTCATAGCCCTTGGTTCTACCGATGCCATAATGGCCCTGAATCCGCCTTCGTACCTCCTACCATAATGGTCCAAAACTATAGACGTCGATAACTCCTTGGCACGCGTCCCGCAGCAAAGCCCAATCATGAAGCGAACTCGTCGATTCCCATCCGAATCTTGAGCTCTAACTTCTCATTTGGACTTCCTTTGCATCTCGGGTTATAGTCTTCACTTCCGGATCGGTCTTCATTCAGTTCGTAGTCATCACCGTCGGATCGTGAGTAACCTCCTCCCCCTGCTCGGATCGTGGCATACTCTCCATGTCGGGTCGCCATCGTCGGATCATGCTCCACCTCGGATCGGTTCGCGGATCGCATCGCCTTCAATAGGTCGGATCGGGTCGAGGCACTCCCACCGGTTCGGGTCGTGCTGCTGAAGTGGATCGGGTCGGAAAGCCAGTTCAGTTCGTGCCTTCTATTTGGATCGTGGTCTCCAGTTTCCATCGGATCGGATCGTGAACTTCAGAAGTGGATCGGTTCGTGGTTCATCAGTACGTGGCGATCGGAGCTGTGATCGGGTCGGTTCGCATAGCATAACGGGCGATCCGATCCGGTGTATTTCCTGCACTTCGTTCCAGCAACTGTTTTTCGCCATTCGACGGCGTTTTTGACCAAACTAACACTTCTAGACAATCACAAGACATATCATACAGTCATAGCAACATATAGTATCGACTACAAACACCCAAAACACAAATCATAGCATGTAAAGTGGATCAAACATGGTCAAAACCCCAAATTTTCCCTTAGGCATTGTTAAGTAAATCTAATCATAAGGTTAACAAATCTTAATCAAATCGAACCAAATTTCTAACAGAGGCATAAAATATTATTTTCGAATTTCTAAACATTTTTCCAGAATTTATTAGTGTATAAATTCGCTAATCTTCACTAATTACCCTTAATTACCGTAATTAGTGCAAAACTATGCAAATCACTCACCTTGGCCACAAATGAAACACCAAATCTGAAATACTCTCTGTTTGGGTCGAATTCCTATGTATAGCAGCAGCTCCAACCTTGCTTTGTTGCTATTTGGCCTTGCTTTGATGTAGTTTAGGCTTAATCTTCACTAAAATGTGTTTTGGAGTGGTTTTAGAGAGATTTAGAGAGTGGAGGCCATGGCTAGGTCAAGAGGAATGAAAGTGGCGGCTGGAAAATGTCTAAAGAAATGTTTTCTAACCCTAATCAGCCCCTATATACCCCTAAACCCGAAATTCCCCTTGGGCCTAGCTGCTAATCACCCGGTTAAGCCCAATTAAGCTGTTTTTCACCATCTGAAACTTGTTTCAGCCATATCTCCGAAACGGTAAGTCCGTTTGGCTAATGTGACCACTCTACGGAAAGAGAAACCATCATCCGAAGCCAATGGAAGTGGTTTCAGGTTAAAATTCTTTTCCAGTCAAAAGTTATGGCCAAAACAGTGCCAACTAAGGGTAAAATGGTCATTTAAAAATCGGGAAAAATCATGAACATGGGAAATGACCCCAATAGCTGTCCCCCAAAGTTACATGACCATACGACTTCGTATGTAAAAGAAATAAATATTCTACGATTCTATGATGCGTAGAATGCGGGTCGTTACATATTCGAAGTCTCAAATATATTGGGTAGATATAAATACACACTTTAGTTGCCCTAGGATAATTCTGATGATGTTGCAACATCATCTATGTTTGTGTTCGAGTTTCGAAAGTGGATATCTATATATTTCCAATTGACTGGTGTAAGAACCCAAAAACCAAATAGGGATTATTGTTTGTGATTTGGCCTTGAAAATATGATTTTTGAGTATATATTTGAAAAGTTAACCAACAAATTGATTGATGGTTGTGTTGTATGATTATTAGTTCAAAAAAATAAAAATATTGGAATAATCAAACTAATAAGAGAATGAAAGGAAAATTTAGCCAAATAGATTCGAATATTGAACTGAACTGAAAATAGATTCGAATTGCATATATGTACATGTATATATAATGAACAGGTCATAGAATGGAAGCTAAGAAGAGGAATAAAATTGTATGCCCGACAAATAGGTACATATTTACTGTATTTATTAGGTTTTGATGATTTTATGAGTCGATTGGCTAGCCGCTTGGCTTTTTCTTTTTCTTTTGGATTGATGATGGCCCTGTGAGGCAAGTTGTGGTTTTACCGATAGGGCTGTACAAAGGAGGTTATGGCGAAATTTTTCGAAAATTTAGGCTGTTGGCCAAATTTTTAAGAAATTAGAAAATTCTTAGAAACTGAAAAGTTGAAGAATAAAAGCCAGAATGAAAGTTGATTTGGTTAGTTAAACAACTTTCAGCTCCGTTCCTTTTTTAGGACGAAAAGATTTTAAGTGGGGGAGATCGTAACAACCCGGAATTTCTGAACCAATTTAAAAAATTTATTTTAGCTATTTTAATGGGTTTTGAATATTTAAAATGATTTATTTTAAATAATAACAACTAAAATTTTATTTAGATCGAAGTTTATAATTTTATTTTAATAATAAAACGAGTTTGAAATGGCGCGGTAGTTTTAAAATTCGATTTCTAATTTCAATTAAATATACAAAACATAATATAAGTCAGAATTTGATGAAACAAGAAACTTTAGAATCTGTTTAACTATATCTTTCTAACGAATGTAAGAAACTGAGATTTCACTTTATAAATTATAAGTTATGTTCCATTTTAAAATTTAAAATAGTCACTACGGAATTTATATATATTTTAATATAATTTATAGCTCTTAAATATGGCCATTTTGCAAACAACCTCCGTTTTCGATGAAACTACTTTTATTGGATCTGGAATGTCAAATTATTGTTAGGTTTCAAATTTCATAACTTTTGGAATTAATACGTGAGCGTGGTGCATTTAAACACGTTTGGTAATTTCAGTTTGAACTTAATCGACTGAAAATTGACCATTTTTCTAATGTTCTCCAAATTCGACAAAATTAGTTTTGTTAGGACTGTATCTTCAAAACATAGCTAGATTATTTTTCTATATTTTTTGGAGTCAATATGTGGCCTCAGTAAATTAAAATGTACACTTAAATTCAATATACATTGACTTATATTTTAATTTTGATGAAAACTGATCAAAACAATAGAATTGGCTTACGAATCATATCCTATTATGTTCGGAATGGGGGTATTTAGCTAAGGGGAACATTTGTTGGGTTTGATTTGGAGTTCGAACTGATAAACATGTATTTTTGAAAAATAAAATAATTAAAAATAATATATATTCAAAAATATGGTTCAAAACCCTCATTTTCCTTTTCCTCCTAGTCAACGCGGGTTTAAGCTTCCACCAGCGATCAATGTCCTGCGTGTTTTAAACTTCTTCTCGAATTTTCTCACAATCTATTCAATAAATTCAAGTACTAATAAAACAAAAAACGAACAACACAACATGCTCGATAATCTGGACGGGCCAGATCGATTTTCATTTAGTATTTTAGTCAAAATTAATGCTCAAAGCCACCGTGTTTGGTGGGGTTTTCGAAGCACCTGGTGAGGTCGGCTTGGTGCCAGCGTTGGCGTAGGGGCGGTGGATGATGGGCGTCATCGTGGTGATAACGGATCGGGGTCAGGACCCCTACGGTGGTGCGCGTTTCGAGATGGAGTGGGTAAACGATGGGTTTGAAGGAATGCACGAGAAATAGGAATGAGGAGGGGTTAAATTCTCTGATGGTATAATTAATTTAATTAATTATTATTTAATTATATAAATTGTAATTAAATGTTTATAACATTGTATTTCCTTCATACGAGGTCCAAATCCAACAATTCAAAATGCGTTGGACTCGTCTCGACGAACACTTCAACATGAAACTGACTAGAAGCGATTTGGAGCAAATTAGAATTTAAATCTAATTTAAATCCGAAGAGTATAAAAATTCAGAAATAAAGAATGGCGGAGTGGAAACGAATGTGAGAACTTCTCACTAAACTTTTTGTACATTTTTTATTTTATAACTATATATATGAAATGCCAGTATTGATTTTTATCTGTTTAATTATCACAAATGTTGTACGGTGCCTATTAGCTCACCTCCCTCGTCCACAGACCATGGACGATTTAATTGATTGTATTATGTGTTGTTTTTATGTTGAAATGTTTAATGTATTAAAAATAATGTTAACATTAATGTGATAGTTGAAATTAAATTATAAATATCCATTTATAATCTAAACAGTGAAAATTGGTTAAATAGAATTCAAACTGAATTGGAATTGGTTAAATTTATTAATCAATGGTTTATTTATATTGACTGTGTTGTTTGAAAACCCCACACGGGTATTGGAATGATATTTGGCATACACTCATCTCAATATTTAGTTGTATGTCAACCGATTGGTTGACAGACTGTAATAAGCATTATTTAATTATTTAATGCTTATATAGTTGAAAATTGTACTCTAGATGTTAATTGACTGTTCGACGATTATTTATCACTATTGTTGGATACATGTGATGTATGAAATCCATACAACTGAAATTATATGGTAATTGATTGAGTCGCATTCCGATTCAGAATATCGCAAATATTTTAAAATGATATTCAGTGAATAATCAAAAAATGATTTTGATGTCTGATTTTGGATGGACACGAAAATATTGAAACATATGTAACGACCCGTGTTTTTCGACCATTTGAATCAGAATATTTAAATGGTTTTAAATATTTTATTTGAAATATAAATGGATTTTTATATTTAAATCTGTATTTAAAATGAAGTTGAATGATATATATATTCATATATAATATAAATCGAGTTTAAAAATGGCTTGCAGTTCGTAATTTGGAGTTTTGAACTTCAAATGGATATACATGATCCGATATAATTCGAATTTCTGTGAAACAAGAACTGTTGGGACCGTGTTGATGATAATTTTCATATGAAAGAGAAAAATTCAGATTTCGTGTTAAAGATTGTGAGTTATGGCTAAATCAAATTTTGAAATAGTCGCTGTGAAAATCGTTATTTAAATATCGACCTTTAAAATGACCATTTTGCAAACGGACTCAGATTTCGACAAAACTAGTTTCATTAGAACTGTATCGTTAAATTATTGTATGGTGTTGAATGGCGTGGCAAACCGATGTCGTATGTGACCATGGTAGCCGTAAACACCTGTTCATTTTCTATAGCGCGTATTTAAATTAATAGACAAATATTTGGGTGTAACTTGAGCAGACGATCGAATTAGGCTGCGAAACCAATTTCGTTGAGTTCGTATCATCGATTAAAGTTAGGATAGGTACATAGTTTGTTATTTTTAGAGATCGGTAAATTTGGTGTTAAAAAGGGCATTGCGGTGCATGTAAAAGTAGCCTACTGGGGAAACAATCACAGAATGCGACAAAACTGGTGCCGTTGGGTTCGTATTGAAGAGATATTATAGGATTGCAGGGTTTTAAGTTGATTTGATTTATCTGGTGATTGTGAAAAAATTAAACGTGTGTTTATTTCTGGTTTTATAAAGGATTTTTTTCAAATGACCTCGGATTTCGATGAAACTTGTCCCATTGGGTCCGGAATACTTTTATACACTAAGATTAGCCTTTACATCAGAAAACAAAAATCGTTTGTAGTGGTTTTTAACGTGATTTCTCACAACGAAGTGTGATGCATTATAATATCAGAAAAATGATTCCACTTCTTTACTGTAGCTCTTTGCACCTCACGTTTTAATGCCTTGGGTGCCAAATTACTCTCTACCGTTACTACCAAGGAATGCTTGGGAATCTTCCCCACGAAACTGACACCTATCCCATGAACCTATACCCTCTATTACTTGGCTACCACGGATTAATCTTCTATAAAAGGACGAGCTGCTCCGTTCTTTCCTTTTTGTTTTCCAAGTGCTGAAGCCAAACAACAATCGAAACCATACTCTCCCTCCCATATTAAACCGTGCCACCAATACCTTATAACCATACTGCCATTTTGTTACTTCAGCAAAGGGGGATCTCAAGGGGAACGAACTCGAAGCTTGGGCAGATACTAGTTGTTTTTTTTTCGGTTGCTGTGAGCGTCGAGCTCGGTGGGACTTTGGGTAGTGAGTGGCGGTGGAATGGCGAGTGGAATAGGGATCTCTGATGGGTCTCGGATATGGACGGAAACCGTGGCATTGCATTGTAGGAGGGAGCACATGAGTGATGGGGCGGGTCTGTCATCGTGGGAGGGAAGATAGAGGACTGGAAGGTGTTGAGTGAGGTATGTTAATCAAAGAAGGATCTATAACAAAACAGAATCGGCCACGTTTGTTTGTATAAAGTAATTAATTTATTTAGAACTAAATTAATTAGTTAATCTATAGTTAAAGTTTTGATGTTTTCAGTTAAACAGGGTTTTGGCATTTCGAACTAAAGTAGTACAAATGGAAATAGTAATCCGTTAGTTTAAAATTAATTAGGGGTGGTTAAAATTGATTAGTAATCAGCGAGGTCAGGATAATTTAAAAGTGCGGTTGTTTCACTAAACAAAATTGGACCAGTATTCATCAAAAAGGTTCGACCATATTTTTTTAAGGTAGATGTAATTAATTACATTAATTAATTCATTAAGTTAGTTAAGTTAGGGATTAATTAATTTTGTATTATAAATTTAATCATCACCTAAATATCTAATTTGTTATATTTGGGATAGATCACACCAAAATGTAATGACCTTTTTTTTAAAGGTTAATTAATTTTTACATGATTAGTTTATTTAGGAGTTAACTGAAACATAACATTGTTTCAGATAGAACGAGGGACCAAGACAACGAAATAGTGCTTAAAGGAGAGGGTTACCGGTTTTTGTGAACAAAGTATTCTATCTGCATGATTATCATTTAACAAAAGTAAGTTAACTTAACATAAGCATTTTCAAGGATTTTTATTTTTAATTGAACCCTTATATGCTGATATGTGAAATTTGTTGCAGAACGTTAAGGGAACAAAGGCGGCCTGGGAACCAAAGAGAAAAAATGTCGGCCGGTTATATATCACAAACTAAGCAATGAAAGTGTTAATTATTCAATTAAGGAATGTTTAGTCTAATTAAATCGTATATACCAAAAATGTTAATAACTTTTTATTCTATTATCAGAATCAAACAAACAAGAGGTAGTTGAAATTGTTGTAACGAGCGAAACATTTTGGAACTTATCAAGACAGAGCAGAAGACAGCGGGAATTTACAGTTAAATTTAAACAACTGTTTAATTTAACCGTAAACGAACCATTTCAACAGAATCAAATCAAGGTGAGTTAAACTCACTCAGTTTTCCCCATTTATATTTTATATGAATTGGGTTTTTATTTTGTGTGCTCTGCTTGCGAATGGTTGACTGTTTGCTTGCTGATTTAACTGATGAAATTAAACCGTCATTTAATTTCAGTAAAATACCAAATTGTTACTCTAACGATTGGTTCCAATAAAGGTAACTTACCTTGTTGGTCACGTTTATAGAATAAACATGTTAAATTGGTCGAATTGGTTGAATTGCTTGTGGTTGGATTTAATGGTCGTTATTTATAAATGGTTGAATGTTCTGATTTGAAATAACCATTTGTATACAGGGAAGAATAGGATTGGAGGGATCCAACGGGATTCCTCAAATATATTAGATGTTATTTATTCTCACATTATCATCATGTGAATTGTTCTGATTGAATGATTAATCTGCTTGTTAACCGTTGACTGGAAATTCAACGGTTGTTTTTATTTTAACCAATGGGTGATATTAGTTGAGTAATTGGCAGAACTGGGCCTATAAATAAATCGTTTTATAAAAATCGATTTACCGTTAGCCGAATTGATAAGAATGAATTTTAAAAAAAGTATTTAACTAAAGGCAGATTTTTAGATCTATATTTTTACTTAAAAGTTATTTAAAGAAATAAATATCTATTACTTATTATTTCAGTTTATAATTAATTATCAATGGATTTTATAAAGTAAATTCTGATATTAAATCAGATTGTAAGAAAAGAGCAGAAGATTAACCTATCGGTTAAGAGTTGAATAATTTTTTTAATTAACAATTAAATGGAATTATTTAAATTAATTATATTATAAACTAATTTAAAGGAAAGAATAATTGAAATCAGTTAACAAAATAACTGTATCTATGGTTGATTAAGTCAACCGTTCAAAGTGAGAATAATTATTAATTAGTTTGTTTGAATTAATATAAGAAAATTGGGAATCAAAGGGTTAAATGGAACCAAAGTCATACAAACAAAGTTTATGAAAAGGAGCTGAGGTGATAAAGTGTTAAATTTAAATTATTGTTGCTTAATAATGAAATATCGGATTTCGAAATTTCAACGCATATCTATCTTAAGATAAGAAAGTTGTTGGTCTAGGTTTGAGAGGTAATTAAAATACCCCAACTAGAACGACTTCAGGATTATCTGAGATGATATTAGTTGTAAATATAAGGAGGGGTGATAATTTATTTTCTCGACTAGAGAAATAATAATGTGACGTTATTTGTTAAGATTTGGAATATATAATGAGGATTCTAAAGTAAAGGGAATTAAAAGGGTTTGATGATGTAAATGGTGTTTCCAAAGAAAAGGAAAATAAAAGAGGATTATGTGGAGATATAACAATATTTTTGGGTAAAAAGAAATGAAATGTTAAGTTTAAAATGAGATTATCCTATATGAATAAGCATCTGGTATTATTCCAGGTGATGGTAAAAAGGGAATTTCGTAACGGTGTTTTTACGAGTGATGAGATAAATTGATTTTTCCAATTAAAGATAACAAATAATAATGGAGCGAATGTTTGAAAAGAAAGTTCAATGGAAATTTTAATATAGTAGTAAGATATTTTTCAAAACATTATAATGAAATCGTTTTGAAAACAGAAGTGTATTAAAATAAGAAATAAATGTCGTATTTAAATATTGAAAGGTTTAGAAGTCTAAAATTAACTATTTGTTAACTGTTTTTAATTAAAGGGCCGAGTGATGCTAAATACTGAACCAGTTAACTCATTGGGTTGTCATGATTGAAACACTGTTTATTTTGATAGTTAAATCACCGGCTATCAAATCTGTCCAATACAGTTGTTGGTAAGGAAAGACCGGGATCGAACTTAGGTTTTGTAACACCCCACCTCCGCTAGGGTCACTCACAAAGGGAATGCACTAGGTTTGGTGAAGCGTTCTCGAGGTAAACATGCACAGAAATATTACAAGACAGAACATATATAAAACAGCAGAAGTAAAACAAATTTCATTACCTTATAAAATAAGGTCTAAAGCCTTTTACATCAGAATACATCAAAACCTGTCTTGCAATAATAAAGAAGCATAAAACCATTTCATGAATTATTCCCTAAGTAAAACAGTAAAGTAGCCATAGCCAAGAAAAGTCCAAGCCATGCGTGATGACCTTCAAGCAGAAGAAATACGAACTAGATAACATTGTTTCCTCCCTGAAACCTGGAAGGGGAAACGGAAGACAAAGAGGCGAAACAAAATGGGGTCAGTCATAAAGACTGGTAAGTCCTATCTACTTCCAGTATAAAAACAGGTAAAGGTAACATGACATGCATAAACTGAAAGTAAACATAAGGATGACAACAAGATAGATAAACTAAACCAGGGTAACATGCTGAACTATTGTAGCAAGGTAAACTAAGATATCATGATAAACTACGGTGTCATGATAAATCAAGGTATCACATCGTCAGGTTTCTATCAAATATAATATCCCAAGGTATCTATCCTGTATAACATCCCATGGTATCTATCATGTGTATTTCTCCTAGTTCTAACATGTATATTTGCTCTGCACCTCTCGTACTAGTATCCCAACCCGCGTCATGTGTTAACTATGAATGTCCCTTGCCCAATGTCATGTAATGGTCCATGTCAACCTAATATATATAGCATATGTAGGTTTTCCCAACTCGTATGTTTCTTTCCATGTATAAGTTCAGTCCTTTGCCGTAGGCCATACGGGCTTTCCCATGTAAACATTTTATCCTTGAGGTTATTTTGGACTGCTACCCTTGATCTAGTTATGTTTCCTTACCACGAACTATCACGCGTTCACTTAGGATATATGCCACCTAGGACCACTAGGGATTATGCTACCTAATGAACGTTTCCGTGTCTCGGTTCGGGTTCAGCCACCTAGGGCCACTAGGGATTATGCCACCTGTCAACCGCGCCCTTTATCCCGCGTATGTATTACGGAACTCGGTCGGGAGCTTTAAGTCGTCTGCAGATGCAGAAATCAAGGTCTGTTTTTGTACCCGTAGCTATGGTCCCACGTGACCCCTCCCTCAACTACTGAAAGGCAATCCAAGAAAAATCATGTATGAGAACTACACTAGGCCCATCGATGCCCATTTCCAGATAGCCAACCTCACCCATAACTTGATAGCTAGTATATGGTCTCTTGGGAGTTCCCTGCCTTTCCGTACGTACACGATTGACTAAAGATGGTAGGTAGTCGGCGACTTGCTATCCTGGGGCAAAATCAAGTGTCGTCGACTCCACGCTAATCCATCCCAGTATTTAGGTCGCTCGCATAGCAACCAAGGCATACACTTGGCTCTTCTACCGCAGACCTTAACCCCTGTGAGGTCGGGTTTCATGGAACACTTGCCACCTCACAGAGGGATACCAAGAGTACCCTCACGTTCCCCGAAGCTTCCGCTTCGGCACCCAGTTCGCTGGAGCTTTTATCCTAGTCAGATAACTTGCTCCCTTTCGTATACTTAGCGATGACCTGCCGTACCCAGTTACTCATCTCTTTATGAACTAGTCTCATGTCCTTAGCTAAGAATTATTACTTAGTTACCCTTAACTAAGGTTTACCACTTAGCTCCTCTTTCCGCTATCCTTGTTAACTACGATTTCCAACCTAGTCCCCTGACCTAGGGTTTTGTCAAATGGGTTAAGTGTTGTTATCCAAGTTCATGACTTAACCCGCCTACGAATCATGTCAAGATCGGCTAAGTACTCAAGTTCAAGGCTTAGCCCTACAGGTTGGTTAAGTGTACCAAGAAGCTCATGACTTAACCTTATCAAGTCAAACTGGTTAAGTATTTATTTCTCTTAACCCTATCAGATTATCATGTTAGATTGATTAAGCATAGATTATCTTAATCCCATCAGATTATCGAGTCGGATTGGTTAAGTATGGGTTAACTTAACCCCCATCCACTAATCGTATATAATGGTTAAGCCTAAATTAAAAGGTCTTGTGACTTAACCCTACCAGGTCCACCTATTAGATTGGTTAAGTAAAGGTTACCTAACCTCATCCAATCATCATGTATAATTGGTTAAGTATAAGTTACTTAACCTCATTAGATTATCATGTTAAATTGGTTAAGTATTGGTTACTTAACCTCATTGAATTACCAAGTTTAGATTGGTTAAGTGTTTAACTTAACCCCATCGAATTACCGTGTTTAGATTAGTTAAGTATAGGTTACTTAACCACATCTAATTACCGTGTTTATATTAGTTAAGTGTAGGTTACTTAACCCCATCTAATTACCGTGTTTAGATTAGTTAAGTCTAAGTTACTTAACCCCATCTAATGACCGTGTTTAGATTAGTTAAGTGAAGGTTACTTAACCCCATATAATTACCAAGTCGAATTAGTTAAGCGTAAATTACTTAACCCCATCCCCTAATTGTCTTGCATGGTTAAGTGTCATTAAGGAACCAAGTCCGGTTTAACTTAACCTACCCATTCGTGTCATATCGGTTAAGTGTCATTAGTCAAATTTACTTAACCTTATCATGTGGCATTAATTTAATTAATGCACTCTCAACCTCTCACATTAGACCTTGTTGTGGTTACTAGTTAAGCCGGGCGGGTCCGGGTAGTTTTACACCACAACTTAGTCTAACCTCGGGTCTTAAGCGCGACATGACCAACTTCTCACATTGGGTCCTATTGTTTGTAGCCACTAGTTAAGCCGGGCGGGTCCGGGTAGATTTATGCTACAAACTCAACCCAACCTCGAGTTGGCCACTTTCATGTTTGGTCTAGTGTCATATTACACTTACAACCCTCCCACGTCTAGTTCAAGTTCCATGTTTACCCCACATGTCATGCTCCCATTTTGGTTCAACTTACATGTCGTGTTCACATGTAACCTCAAGTCAAGTTTTCATGTCATATTCACGTCAAGATTTCGCGTCATGTTCATGTTTATCTAACTACCCCAAAGTCGTGTATTCCTTGAGTGAAAGCGAGTCAACATAGTAGGTATACTATGGCTACATATAGACCCCAAAACATGCACGATGCCACAAAAGGGATTGGCTCCAAACATGCATGGTATCATAAGGGGGTTTGGCCTTAAAACATGCATGATAGTGTCATATAGGGATTGGCCATAAGCATGCATAATGTCATAAAGGATTTGGCCACAAACTTGCATATTATCCAAGGAAATTTGCTCACAAACTTGCATGTTGTCATAACGGGATTTGACCTTACATAAACATGATATCATAAGGGTGTTGGTTTCATTTACATGCATAAGCCCCCATGTCCAATTTATGCAACTATTTCACAAGTCAAAGTGGCTCTAAGTGTTCATGCTATCATACTACAAGTAAAGGTCCAATCTTGCATGGCAAACTAAGTCCAATGCAACATGAATAGCATGGTTTAGTCGCTAAAACATAACCCAAAGTCATATGTTCATGATAAAGGAGCAAAATAGGCTCGCATAGGTTATAACATTCATGTTTAACCACATTTTATTCCATGCCATGATCAAAACTACCGTTTAGATCTAGAAGTAGCTAGAACTTACATAGCGAGGCTTAGGGAAGGAGTATGCATCATTGTGACGAAGAAAGGTGGCTCCTTTGACGAAGAACCGCCATGAAATCGCCATAGCAACGTTGATTTTGCCTTGATTTGGTGTAGCAAGCTTGCACCTTTCCATTCGGATCCAATTTGCATGCATAGTCTCTTGGAGTTGGAGATGGAGGCCATGATCACTTGGCATTTGGGCAGCACTTCGTGGCATGAGTGATTTGTGAGGGTTTAGGAAAGTCTAGGGGTGTTTTTGTAGAGATTAGGGTAGTTTTAGGCCGTTAGATTAACCGTAGGATAGATCCAAGCCCTCAAAAATCGTCACAAGCCTCCAAAACCGAGCCAAACAGCAAAACAGGTGCACCAGGTTGCCTGGGTCCGACCAGGCAGGTCGACTCCCAGGTCGACCCTGGGGTCGACTCCCCAGTCGACCTGGGGGGGGAGGTCGACTCGCCAGTCGACCCCCCTGGGTCTGGCGGGAATTTTCCCGCCACTTCTGATTCTCTGAAATTTGAATCTGTTTTGAATTTGAATTTTTCGTGAAACTTCGCGAGGCCATATCTTGGTCATACGGACTCCGATTTTCGAAAACTCAGACTCTATTTCACGTATTTTTCCGAGACGAACGCAATGGCATAGCCCGTTTCCCTCGATTTAGATTTTACAGTTTAATTCTGCCTTGATTTGTGTTATAACATGTTATTCAAAAATACAGGTTGTTACATTCTCCCCAACATAAAGGATTTCGTCCCCGAAATCTCCAAGTTTGGAAGAACGTATCCTACCCTCCATCATACATCTACTCAAAACATCATCCACAGGCAACGATGGTCCTTAGACGATTTCTAATGCCATATGAACATATGCAAGACGTGTGTGTATATGCTCCTTAGCTAATGCTAATGATCAGGCCTGAATGATCTTCCTAATGCAAAATATGTTTAGTGCCATGAGTCCAACATGTATGCAAATAGTCCTAGTCATATAAGTACTATATGCGTGCACAAACATTCATTCATATGCAACATCCGCATGATAACACATTCAATTTCATCCATAAACAAGTATAAATACTCGTGCATATGCAACATGAATCGTGACCGCGTCAATCTAGTATCTAATGTGTATTCACGCATCTACGAGCAACCACTTGCAACCATTTGCAACCATATCAATCATAACATGTTTCAAATACATGTTTACATCCATAGAGTTCTATCTAAGGTTCCCAAGATAGGGTCGAGAAGATAAACAAGACAAACTCCTTACGGGGTTTGCAACAGAAACAGGACCGAGAATATATCCACCAAGCATGCAAGCAAGCTCTACAGGTGGACCAAGGATCAAAGATGTACTCTTAAAAAGAGACATGATGCGCGCGTCTAAGCCGCAATTCCTTGAGCTTAATTCCATTGTGCCTTGACCGCCTTTGACTTCATGATTTCGCAGCTCCTTGATTTCTATTTCCAAGGTATGAGTTGGAACTCATTTCATTATCGCCTCTCGTTCCACTTCCACTTATTATTTCCCTAGTATACTTGGCTCAACCATATCTGCATACTCATGCAAGCTCTCCAAAATTCAATAGTGAATTCTGGATCTCGTTTACCGATGTCAATCCATGTTACCAAGCGTACCTACTAGGGTGATTCCTATAACCCATGCTTAAGCGGAATGAATCATCTGTCCTATTGGCGAACGTTACTCGATCGGATCAGAGATTTCCGATAAATGCATCTAGAGATTCTAGGTAACCAGCCATGACAGAACCCAAAAGGTTACACGAGACGCCGAAGGTATTACCAAAGCAAGCCAAGAGTCTGACTACCCTCTTTTCAAAATCGAGAATGGTATCCCTTACTGGATAACCACTAGAATCCATCCATGGCTCAACAATAGAAGTATTGCTTCTAATCTTAACACTTGACCTAGACGTTCTCAATTCCAACAAGTCATGAATAAATGGACCGACTCTCCAACCAGATTTCGGGACAAAACTGGGATCCTTTACCATGCTAGTACTAAGGTGCAGAGACTCAACTATCCAAGCAGACTTAAATGATACGATGATCAAGACAAAGTCTGGACGGGATGGTAGAAAAGAATGACTAAACCTTTACCAGAAACGGTACCATTTCTTTTAGGTACCCTAGAAATGGGAGCGTACAATTACCCTCTCCGATGATCTTGTCCTTGTCCTCCCTGATGGACTAAGCCATACCAACAAGTTGCTTATCCTTAAGCACGCGTCCTTTATCCTTACTCTTATTATCCTTTCTTGTACCATGGCAACAGGTCTCTCGAGAACCACCTCAATCGTACGGGAAACTCCTACGTGGCTAGACAAAGATTAGTCACAGTTAGAACTACTTTGACCACAGATTGAGGAAAGAAAGGAAAGGAAATTCAATCAAGGAATCAAAGGATAATGCTCATGGCCTTTGGGAAATAGCTCTTTTTAAAACAAACTTTTCTTGAAAAATGCTTCTTTGTAAACGGCTTTTCAAATAATTTTCAGAAGGTTTTAAAAACTTTTGCCCAGTCTGGTAACCTTCTGCTCTGATACCAAATGTAACACCCCACCTCCGCTAGGGTCACTCACAAAGGGAATGCACTAGGTTTGGTGAAGCATTATCGAGGTAAACATGCACAGAAATATTACAAGACAGAACATATATAAAACAGCGGAAGTAAAACAAATTTCATTACCTTATAAAATAAGGTCTAAAGCCTTTTACATCAGAATACATCAAAACCCGTCTTGCAATAATAAAGAATCATAAAACCATTTCACGAATTATTCGCCAAGTAAAACAGTAAAGTAGCCATAGCCAAGAAAAGTCCAAGCCATGCATGAAGACCTTCAAGCAGAAGAAATCCGAACTAGATAACATTGTTTCCTCCCTGAAACCTGGGAGGGGAAACGGAAGACAAAGAGGCGAAACAAAAAGGGGTCAGTCATAAAGACTGGTAAGTCCTATCTACTTCCAGTATAAAAACAGGTAAAGGTAACATGACATGCATAAACTGAAAGCAAACATAAGGATGACAACAAGATAGATAAACTAAACCAGGGTAACATGCTGAACTACTGTAGCAAGGTAAACTAAGATATCATGATAAACTACGGTGTCATGATAAATCAAGGTATCACATCGTCAGGTTTCTATCAAGTATAATATCCCAAGGTATCTATCCTGTATAACATCCCATGGTATCTATCATGTGTATTTCTCCTGGTTCTAACATGTATATTTGCTCTGCACCTCTCGTACTAGTATCCCAACCCGCGTCATGTGTTAACTATGAATGTCCCTTGCCCAATGTCATGTAATGGTCCATGTTAACCTAATATATATAGCATATGTAGGCTTTTCCCAACTCGTATGTTTCTTTCCATGTATAAGTTCAGTCCTTTGCCGTAGGCCATACGGGCTTTCCCATGTAAACGTTTTATCCTTGAGGTTATTTTGGACTGCTACCCTTGATCTAGTTATGTTTCCTTACCACGAACTATCGCGCGTTCACTTAGGATTTATGCCACCTAGGACCACTAGGGATTATGCTACCTAATGAACGTTTCCGTGTCTCGGTTCGGGTTCAGCCACCTAGGGCCACTAGGGATTATGCCACCCGTCAACCGCGCTCTTTATCCCGCGTATGTATCGTGAACCGTTTTCCATGTCTAGACGCACATGTTCCTCAATGTGCCATCCGAGTTCCGTGCCAGGGCAAATCAAGAAATACGGAACTCGGTCGGGAGCTTTAAGTCGTCTGCAGATGCAGATATCAAGGTCTGTTTTTGTACCCGTGGCTATGGTCCCACGTGACCCCTCCCTCAACTACTGAAAGGCAATCCAAGAAAAATCATGTATGAGAACTACACTAGGCCCATCGATGCCCATTTCCAGATAGCCAACCTCACCCATAACTTGATAGCTAGTATATGGTCTCTTGGGAGTTCCCTGCCTTTCCGTACGTACACGATTGAATAAAGATGGTAGGTAGTCGGCGACTTGCTATCCTGGGGCAAAATCAAGTGTCGTCGACTCCACGCTAATCCATCCCAGTATTTAGGTCGCTCGCATAGCAACCAAGGCATACACTTGGCTCTTCTACCGCAGACCTTAACCCCTGTGAGGCCGGGTTTCATGGAACACTTGCCACCTCACAGAGGGATACCAAGAGTACCCTCACGTTCCCCGAAGCTTCCGCTTCGGCACCCAGTTCGCTGGAGCTTTTATCCTAGTCAGATAACTTGCTCCCTTTCGTATACTTAGCGATGACCTGCCGTACCCAGTTACTCATCTCTTTATGAACTAGTCTCATGTCCTTAGCTAAGAATTATTACTTAGTTACCCTTAACTAAGGTTTACCACTTAGCTCCTCTTTCCGCTATCCTTGTTAACTACGATTTCCAACCTAGTGCCCTGACCTAGGGTTTTGTCAAATGGTTAAGTGTTGTTATCCAAGTTCATGACTTAACCCGCCTACGAATCATGTCAAGATCGGCTAAGTACTCAAGTTCAAGGCTTAGCCCTACAGGTTGGTTAAGTGTACCAAGAAGCTCATGACTTAACCTTATCAAGTCAAACTGGTTAAGTATTTATTTCTCTTAACCCTATCAGATTATCATGTTAGATTGATTAAGCATAGATTATCTTAATCCCATCAGATTATCGAGTCGGATTGGTTAAGTATGGGTTAACTTAACCCCCATCCACTAATCGTATATAATGGTTAAGCCTAAATTAAAAGGTCTTGTGACTTAACCGTACCAGGTCCACCTATTAGATTGGTTAAGTAAAGGTTACCTAACCTCATCCAATCATCACGTATAATTGGTTAAGTATAAGTTACTTAACCTCATTAGATTATCATGTTAAATTGGTTAAGTATTGGTTACTTTACCTCATTGAATTACCAAGTTTAGATTGGTTAAGTGTTTAACTTAACCCCATCGAATTACCGTGTTTAGATTAGTTAAGTATAGGTTACTTAACCACATCTAATTACCGTGTTTAGATTAGTTAAGTGTAGGTTACTTAACCCCATCTAATTACCGTGTTTAGATTAGTTAAGTCTAAGTTACTTAACCCCATCTAATTACCGTGTTTAGATTAGTTAAGTGAAGGTTACTTAACCCCATCTAATTACCAAGTCAGATTAGTTAAGCGTAAATTACTTAACCCCATCCCCTAATTGTCTTGCATGGTTAAGTGTCATTAAGGAACCAAGTCCGGTTTAACTTAACCTACCCATTCGTGTCATATCGGTTAAGTGTCATTAGTCAAATTTACTTAACCTTATCATGTGGCATTAATTTAATTAATGCACTCTCAACCTCTCACATTAGACCTTGTTGTGGTTACTAGTTAAGCCGGGCGGGTCCGGGTAGTTTTACACCACAACTTAGTCTAACCTCGGGTCTTAAGCGCGACATGACCAACTTCTCACAATGGGTCCTATTGTTTGTAGCCACTAGTTAAGCCAGGCGGGTCCGGGTAGATTTATGCTACAAACTCAACCCAACCTCGAGTTGGCCACATTCATGTTTGGTCTAGTGTCATATTACACTTACAACCCTCCCACGTCTAGTTCAAGTTCCATGTTTACCCCACATGTCATGCTCCCATTTTGGTTCAACTTACATGTCGTGTTCACATGTAACCTCAAGTCAAGTTTTCATGTCATATTCACGTCAAGATTTCGCGTCATGTTCATGTTTATCTAACTACCCCAAAATCGTGTTTTCACTTGAGTGGAAGCGAGTCAACATAGTAGGTATACTATGGCTACATATAGATCCCAAAACATGCACGATGCCACTAAAGGGATTGGCTCCAAACATGCATGGTATCATAAGGGGGTTTGGCCTTAAAACATGCATGATAGTGTCATATAGGGATTGGCCATAAGCATGCATAATGTCATAAAGGATTTGGCCACAAACTTGCATATTATCCTAGGAAATTTGCTCACAAACTTGTATGTTGTCATAACGGGATTTGAACTTACATAAACATGATATCATAAGGGGGTTGGTTTCATTTACATGCATAAGCCCCCAAGTCCAATTTATGCAACTATTTCACAAGTCAAAGTGGCTCTAAGTGTTCATGCTATCATACTACAAGTAAAGGTCCAATCTTGCATGGCAAACTAAGTCCAATGCAACATGAATAGCATGGTTTAGTCGCTAAAACATAACCCAAAGTCATATGTTCATGATAAAGGAGAAAACTAGGCTCGCATATGTTATAACATTCATGTTTAAACACATTTTATTCCATGCCATGATCAAAACTACCGTTTAGATCTAGAAGTAGCTAGAACTTACATAGCGAGGCTTAGGGAAGCAGTATGCATCGTTGTGACGAAGAAAGGTGGCTCCTTTGATGAAGAACCGCCATGAATCCGCCATAGCAACGTTGATTTGGCCTCGATTTGGTGTAGCAAGCTTGCACCTTTCCATTCGGATCCGATTTGCATGCATAGTCTCTTGGAGTTGGAGATGGAGGTCATGATCACTTGGCATTTGGGCAGCACTTCGTGGCATGAGTGATTTGTGAGGGTTTAGGCAAGTCTAGGGGTGTTTATATAGAGATTAGGGTAGTTTTAGGCCGTTAGATTAACCCTAGGATAGATCCAAGCCCTCAAAAATCGTCACAAGCCTCCAAAACCGAGCCAAACAGCAAAACAGGTGCACCAGGTTGCCTGGGTCCAACCAGGCAGGTCGACTCCCAGGTCGACCCTGGGGTCGACTCCCCAGTTGAACTGGGGGGGAGGTCGACTCCCCAGTCGACCCCCAGGTCGACCCCCCTGGGTCTGGCGGGAATTTTCCCGCCACTTCTGATTTTCTGAAATTTGAATCTGTTTTGAACTTGAATTTTTCGTGAAACTTCGCGAGGCCATATCTTGGTCATACGGACTCCGATTTTCGAAAACTCGGACTCTATTTCGCGTATTTTTCCGAGATGAACGCAATGGCACAGCCTGTTTCCCTCGATTCAGATTTTACAGTTTAATTCTTCCTTGATTTGTGTTATAACATGTTATTCAAAAATACGGGGTGTTACAGGTTCGAAAACCATTTCGACCAACAAATACGTGAAGATATTGAAAGATGGTCGAGATGGAGCATTGAAGACCGTGGATCTTCATTAGCGGAAGGATTACTAAAAATCTCTGGTTTAGCGGCCAGAGATAAACTATGATTCTGTCGTGGTTGGAATCTACGAGTTGCAAGGACTTCTCGCTACTGATCCATGGCGTGATTCCTATAATGGATGCAGTAGGAGGTTACCTTCGGTTCATCCTGTTCCTGGATGACTTGTATGGACGGATGTCTGACAGAGTATTTCCAAAGGAATTACATGCGGTGATTTCTCCAAACGTACCATAGTTAATGGCGGAGAAATGGTTGTTCTCTAGCCAAATAAACTAGAGTATTTTTGTGGACGTCAATCAGTGTGATCTGGCGAATCTGACGATGTGGCATTCGAAGTGTATGATGACAGATGTGTTCTGACCTCAAGCCTCATCAATCGGGAAATGACAAAAATCGGGCAGGCAGCATGGCTATGTGGGTCGCTCCCATTAGGGTGTATAATCACATATCTAGAGAAATTCCTATTTACTTCTTTAATCTATATCGATGCTGTTCCTATTCGTGAAATGGTGGTTTGAGTCCAACCGTTTGTGATATACATTCGATACACTCAAGCGAAATGAGTGGTCGGTCATGTGAGGGCCGGGTTGCAAGACGTTCTTGTTGAACCCAGTGTATTCGCCTCTAGAGATACACTATCGGCAGGTGGTCCCATACCTTGTCATAGTCGGAATCCAATCTCCAATAAGTGCCCGCGGTTTTGATTGTATATATATTTATGTGGAGCGTGAGATGTAAGCGTTCCACTAGATTGTTATTGACTTGTATTTAGGCATTATGATAATACCAGAAAGATATTGATTTCAAAAATGTTTTGGGTTTTCGTAAGGTAAAAACCGTCCATGTTTATGTGTGGATTTGGTCTTACGATTACTCTTTTCTTTTGAAAAGATTTTGAACTTAAAAAAAATCATGTTGGATGATTTACCCTTAATACTGTGCGAGTTTTACTCACTCTGGTTCACCAGACTGACCCGGTGTTTGTAAATGCTCGGGTTAGCCTGGGGTGTACAGGTTCAGGTTATCGATGGACGTGAAGAGACGAGCTGGAAAAGTCCAGACGTGTGATATTATATAGCTACTATTCCGCTGTGTGTTGTATCTGAGGATAGGTTATTATAACTGTCCAGATGTGTGATGTACTCTGATGATTGTAAGTATTTTAAAAGCTCTCAGTAAAGATTTATTTCTATATTATATTTTGTTCCGCTGTGATATGAGACTCTGATTCTGTGTAGAGGTGTATCTTCTTCTTCTTCTATTCTTATATTTTTTCTTTCTTATCTCACCCTCTAAATTCTTTCTAATAACGTCTAGTGTTTTCGGTGTTAGATGGGTCGGCATGAGATACGGTTAAGGTATCTATGTCGATTTTCAGGGCCGAAAATCCCTGTTCGTTACAGTGGTATCAGAGCTGAAGGTTAAGTGATAACCTTGGCTCTGTGGTATAAGTCGATAGAGATTGGGTTAGTAATACCCTAGATCGAGATTAAATGTATATATATATATATATATGAGAGCGTAATTGTAAATTTTATAAACAATGTTTTGTATTGTGTTTATTGATCAGTTCAAGTGTTGAGAAGCATAGAACTGGCAATGGATACATTATTGTTTTGTAAAGAGGGTAAATGAAATAATTTTACCCAAATTATATTTTTGTATAGAAAGGAAATAATTTTATCAAATTATATAGATACTAGTGTGTTTGATCGATTTGAATGGAAATAATCAACAATTTAATGAAGCTAAATAAATTCCAAACTAAAGAATAAATTTCCAGTATACTTAAACTGGAATGAAACTGCAGATGAATTGGAATTTATGATTTAACCCAGTATTTGATAATGAATGATGCAATATGTTGATTTTGGAATTGGTGTAGTTATACCAGTTGGTTAGTGAGATATTATTTCAGAATTGTATATATTTGTTACTGATATGTGAATTGAGTTAAGTACAGGGTCAGATGGCTGAGGAAAGTGATATTGATTGAGTAAATCACACATACGCGGAGCACATATGCCCAATAGCGCTCGAAAAAGGTACGCCTATGCAAAAATATGAAATTTTGGGGTTTTGATTTTCATTTTCCGACCGTTGGTCGATGGATATATATTAGATGTTCCTGCAATATCGCAGATGTCACTTCGTGTAGGGGAGACTCTACCGAATTTTCTGGGAATTTAAGGTGTTAGAATTTTTTTGAAGATTTTTGGAAATTTCTTTTATTTGAATTAAATTGTTTTTAAAACCAATTATATCAGTTTGGAAATAAAATTGAGTTTTAAATTTATTGTTTTTGTAAAGATAATGGGTTAATAACGTTCTTTCTTACATTAGCAATTTCGAGGACGAAATTATTTTAAGGGGAGAAGAATGTAACGACCCGTGTTTTTCGACCATTTGAATCTGAATATTTAAATTGGTTTTAAATATTTTATTTGAAATATAAATGGATTTTTATATTTAAATCTCTATTTAAAATGAAGTTGAACGATATATATATTCATATATAATATAAATCGAGTTTAAAAATGGCGTGCAGTTCGTAATTTGGAGTTTTGAACTTCAAATGGATATACATGATCCGATATAATTCGGATTTCTGTGAAACGAGAAATGTTGGGACCGTATTGATGATAATTTTCATATGAAAGAGAAAAATTCAGATTTCGTGTTAAAGATTGTAAGTTATGGCTAAATCAAATTTTGAAATAGTCGCTGTGAAAATCGTTATTTAAATATCGACCTTTAAAATGACCATTTTGCAAACGGACTCAGATTTCGACGAAACTAGTTTCATTAGAACTGTATCGTTAAATTATTGTACGGTGTTGAATGGCATGGCAAACCGATGTCGTATGTGACCATGGTAGCCGTAAACATCTGCTCATTTTCTATAGCGCGTATTTAAATTAATAAACAAATATTTGGGTGTAACTTGAGCAGACGATCGAATTAGGCCGCGAAACCAATTCCGTTGAGTTCGTATCGTCGATTATAGTCAGGATAGGTATATAGTTTGTTATTTTTAGAGATCGATAAATTTGGTGTTCAAAAGGGCATTGCGGTGCACGTAAAAGTAGCATACCGGGGAAACAGTCTCAGAATGCGACGAAACTGGTGCCGTTGGGTTCGTATTGAAGAGTTATTATAAGATTGCAAGGTTTCAAGTTGATTTGATTTATCTGGTGATCGTGAAAAAATTAAACGTGTGTTTATTTCTGGTTTTATAAAGGATTTTTTTTCAAATGACCTCGGATTTCGAAGAAACTTGTCCCATTGGGTCAGGAATACTTTTATACACTAAGATTAGCCTTTTCATCAGAAAACAGAAATCGTTTGTAGTGGTTTTTAACGTGATTTCTCACAACGAAGTGTGGTGCATTATAATATTAGAAAAAGGATTCCACTTCTTTACTGTAGCTCTTTGCGCCTCACGTTTTAATGCCTTGGGTGCCAAATTACTCTCTACCGTGACTACCAAGGAATTCTTGGGAATCTTCCCCACGAAACTGACAGCTATCCTATGACCCTATACCCTCTATTACTTGGCTACCACGGATTTATCCTCTATAAAAGGACGAGCTGCTCCGTTCTTTTCTTTTTGTTTTCCAAGTGCTGAAGCCAAACAACAATCGAAACCATACTCTCCCTCCCATATTAAACCGTGCCTCCATTACCGTATAACCATACTGCCATTTCGTTACTTCAGCAAAGGGGGATCTCGAGGGGAACGAACTCGAAACTTGGGCAGATACTAGTGGGGGGTTTTTTTGGTTGCTGTGAGCGTCGAGCTCGGCGGGACTTTGGGTAGTGGGTGGCGATGGAATGGCGAGTGGAATAGGGATCTCTGATGGGTCTCGGATATGGAAGGAAACCGTGGCATTGCGTCGCAGGAGGGAGTACATGAGTGATGGGGCGGGTCTGTCATCGTGGGAAGGAAGATAGAGGACTGGAAGGTGTTGAGTGAGGTATGTTAATCAAAGAAGGATCCGTAACAAAACAGAATCAGCCATGTTTGTTTTTATAAAGTAATTAATTTGTTTAGAACTAAATTAATTAGTTAATCTATAGTTAATGTTTTGATGATTTCAGTTAAACAGGGTTTTGGCATTTCGAACTGAAGTAGTACAAACGGAAACAGTAATCCATTAGTTTAAGATTAATTAGGGGTGGTTAAAATTGATTAGTAATCAGCGAGGTCAGGATAATTTAAAAGTGCGGTTGTTTCACTAAACAAAATTGGACCAATATTCATCAAAAAGGGTCGACCATATTTTGTTAAGGTAGATGTAATTAATTACATTAATTAATTCATTAAGTTAGTTAAGTTAGGGATTAATTAATTTAGTATTATAAATTTAATCATCACCTAAATCTAAAATTTGTTATATTTGGGATAGATCACACCAAAACGTAATGACCTTTTTTTTTAAAGGTTAATTAATTTTTACATGATTAGTTAATTTAGGAGTTAACTGAAACATAACTTTGTTTCAGATAGAACGAGGGACCAAGACAACGAAATAGTGCTTAAAGGAGAGGGTTACCAGTTTTCGTGAACAAAGTAATCTATCAGAATGATTATCATTTAACAAAAGTAAGTTAACTTAACATAAGCATTTTCAAGGATTTTTATTTTTAATTGAACCCTTATATGATGATATGTGAAATTTGTTGCTGAACGTTAAGGGAACAAAGGCGGCCTGGAACCAAAGAGAAAAAATGTCGGCCGGTTATATATCACAAACTAAGTAATGAAATTGTTAATTATTCAATTAAGGAATGTTTAGTCTAATTAAATCGTATATACCAAAAATGTTAATAACTTTTTATTCTATTATCAGAATCGAACAAACAAGAGGCCGTTGGAATTGTGGTAATGAGCAAAACATTTTGGAATTTATCTAGACAGAGCAGAAGACAACGGGAATTTATAGTTAAATTTAAACAACTGTTTAATTTAACTGTAACCGAACCATTTCAACAGAAACAAATCAAGGTGAGTTAAACTCACTCAGTTTTCCCCATTTGTATTTTATATAAATTGGGTTTTTATTTTGTGTGCTCTACTTGTCAATGGTTGACTGTTTTCTTGCTGATTTAACTGATGAAATTAAACCGTCGTTTAATTTCAGTAAAATACCAAATCGTTACACTAACGATTGGTTCCAATAAAGGTAACTTACCTTGTTGGTCACGTTTATAGAATAAACATGTTAAATTGGTCGAATTGGTTGAATTACTTGTGGTTGGATTTAATGGTCGTTATTTATAAATGGTTGAATGATCTGATTTGAAATAACCATTTGTATACAGGGAAGAACAGGATTGGAGGAATCTAACGGGATTCCTCAAATATATTAGATGTTATTTATTCTCACATTATCATCATATGAATTGTTCTGATTGAATGATTAATCTACATGTTGACCGTTGACTAGAAATTCAACGGTTGTTTTTATTTTAACCAATGGGTGATATTGGTTGAGTAATTGGCAGAACTGGGCCTATAAATAAATTGTTTTATAAAAATCGATTTTCCGTTAGCCGAATTGATAAAAATGAAGTTAAAAAAAATATTTAACTGAAGGCAGATTTTTAGATCTATATTTTTACTTCAAAGTTATTAAGGAAATAAATATCTATTACTTATTTTTTAAGTTTATAATTAATTATCAATGGATTTTATAAAGTAAATTCTAATATTAAATCAGATTGTAAGAAAAGAGTAGAAGATTTACCTATCGGTTAATAGTTGAATAATTGTTTTAATTAACAACTAAATGGAATTATTTAAATTAATTATATTATTAACTAATTTAAAGGAAAGAATAATTGAAATCAGTTAACGAAATAACTGTATCTTGGGTTGACTAAGTCAACCGTTCAAAGTGAGAATAATTATTAATCAGTTTGTTTGAATTAATATAAGGAGATTGGGAATCAAAGGGTTAAATGGAACCAAAGTCATACGAACAAAGTTTATGAAAAGGAGATAAGGTGATAAAGTGTTAAATTTAAATTATTGTTGCTTAATAATGAAATACTGGATTTTGAAATTTCAACGCATATCTATCATAAGATAAGAACGTTGTTGGTCTAGGTTTGAGAGGTAATTAAAATACCCCAACTAGAACGACTTCAGGATTATCTGAGATGATATTAGTTGTAAATATAAGGAGGGGTGATAATTTATTTTCTCGACTAGAGAAATAATAATGTGACGTTATTTGTTAAGATTTGGAATATATAATGAGGATTCTAAAGTAAAGGGAATTAAAAGGGTTTGATGATGTAAATGATGTTTCCAAAGAAAAGGAAAATAAAAGAGGATTACGTGGAGATATAACGATATTTTTGGGTAAAAAGGAAACGAAATGTTAAGTTTAAAATGAGATTATTCTATATGAATAAGCATCTGGTATTGTTCCAGGTGATGAAAAAGGAATTTCGTAACGGTGTTTTTACGAGTGATGAGATAAATTGATTTTTCCAATTAAAGATAACAAATAATAATGGAGCCAATGTTTGAAAAGAAAGTTCAATGGAAACTTTAATATAGTAGTAAGATATTTTTCAAAACATTATAATGAAATCGTTTTGAAAACAGTAGCGTATTAAAATAAGAAATAAATGTCGTATTTAAATATTGAAAGGTTTAGAAGTCTTAAATTAACCATTTGTTAACTGTTTTTAATTAATGGGCCGAGTGATGCTAAATACTGAACCAGTTAACTCATTGGGTTGTCATGATTGAAGCACTGTTTATTTTGATAGTTAAATCACCGACTATCAAATCTGTCCAATACAATTGTTGGTAAGGAAAGACCGGGATCGAACTTAGGTTCGAAAACTATTCCGACCAACAAATACGTGAAGATATCAAAAGATGGTCGAGATGGAGCATTGAAGACCGTGGATCTTCATAAGCGGAAGGATTACTAAAAATCTCTGGTTTAGCGGCCAGAGATAAACTATGATTCTGTCGTGGTTGGAATCTACAAGTTGCAAGGACTTCTCGCTAATGATCCATGGGGTGATTCCTATAATGGATGCAGTAGGAGGGTACCTTCGGTTCATCCTATTCCTGGATGACTTGTATGGATGGATGTCTGACAGAGTATTTCCAAAGGAATTACATGCGTTGATTTCTCCAAACGTACCATAGTTGATGGCGGAGAAATGGTTATTCTCTAGCCAAATAAACTAGAGTATTTTGGTTGACGTCAATCAGTGTGATCTGGTGAATCTGACGATGTGGCATTCAAAGTGTATGATGACCAGATGTGTTCTGACCTCAAGCCTCATCAACCAAGAAATGACAAAAATCGTGCAGGTACCATGGCTATGTGGGTCGCTCCTATTAGGGTGTATAATCACTTATCTAGAGAAATTCCGATTTGCTTCTTTAATCTAATCGATGCTGTTCCTATTCGGGAAATGGTGGTTTGTGTCCAACTGTTTGTGATATATATTCGATACACTCAAGCGAAATGAGTGGTCGGTCATGTGAGGGCCGGGTTGCAAGACGTTCTTGTTGAACCCGGTGTATTCGCCTCTAGAGATACACTATCGGCAGGTGGTCCCATACCTTGTCATAGTCGGAATTCAATCTCCAATAAGTGCCCGCGGTTTTGATTGTATATATTTATGTGGGGCGTGAGATGTAAGCGTTCCGCTAGATTGTTATTTACTTGTATTTAGGCATTATGACAATACCAGAAAGATATTAATTTCAAAAATGTTTTGGGTTATCATAAGGTAAAAACCGTCCGTGTTTATGTGTGGATTTGATCTTACGATTACTCTTTTCTTTTGAAAAGATTTTGAACTTAACAAAAATCATGTTGGATGATTTACCCTTAATACTGTGCGAGTTTTACTCACTCTGGTTCACCAGACTGACCCGATGTTTGTAAATGCTCGAGTTAGCCCGCGGTGTACAGGTTCAGGTTATCGATGGATGTGAAGAGACGAGCTGGAAAAGTCCAGACGTGTGATATTATATAGCTACTATTCCGCTATGTGTTGTATCTGAGGATAGGTTATTATAACTGTCCAGATGTGTGATGTACTCTGATGATTGTAAGTATTTTAAAAGCTCTCAGTAAAGATTTATTTCTATATTATATTTTTTTCCGCTGTGATGTGAGACTCTGATTCTGTGTAGAGGTGTATCTTCTTCTTCTTCTATTCTTATATTTTTTCTTTCTTATCTCACCCTCTAAATTCTTTCTAATAAAGTCCAGTGTTTTCGGTGTTTGAAGGGTCGGCATGAGATACGGTTAAGGTATCTATGTTGATTTTCAGGGGCGAAAATCCCTGTTCGTTACAACATATGAAGCCTAGTAAGTAGATATTCGCCATTTTAACCTAAATGGGTTTATCGATCAATTTTATTCATTTTATAATGAATATAGAAAAATTGATTTCAAAATCAAATATTTTGAAAATAATATCATTTCAATATTTTAATGATATGGAATATTCAATTTTGATTTAAAATTGGAAATGAAGTTGAAATCGTTTTAAATACGAATTAATAAACAATTTATAAAATACTTTTTAAATGGAAATCGACGATATATATATTATATATATTTAATAGTGTAACAACCCGGAAAATCAGAACCAATTTAAAAATTTTATTTTAGCTAATTTAATGAATTTTAAACATTTAAAATGATTTATTTTAAATAATAACGACTAAAAATTTATTTAAATTTAAGTTAGAACATATATATTTATTTTAATTATATAACGAACCTGAAATGGCGCGGTAGTTTGAAAATTTTATTTCAAATTCCAATTGAATGTACAGGATTCAAAATAAATCGAATTTTGATAAAACAAGAAATATTTGAATCTGTTTAAAAATATCTTTCCAAGGAATGTGAAAAATCCAGATTTTATAAATGGGAATAAAACGTTATGTCCAATTTAGAATTTAAAATAGTCATTATGGAATTTATATATATATATATACATACTATATAGCCATTTTGCAAACGACCTCTATTTTTGATAAAACCACTTTTATTGGATCCAGAATATCAAATTATTGCTATGTTTCAAATTTCATAATTTTGGGAATAAATATGTGAGCGCAATAAATTTAAATGTGTTTGGTAATTTAAATTTGAATTGGATCGACCAGAAATTGACCATTTTTCAAACGGTCTCCAAATTCGACGAAATTAGTTTTGTTAGGACTGTATCATCGAAACATAGCAAAATTTATTTTTTTGGAATTTTTTGAGTCAGTATGTGGCCCTGGTAAATTAAAATGTAAGTTTAAGTTCAATATATATTGATTTATATTTTAATTTAAAGAAAAACTGATTGAAACTGTCGAATTAGCTTACGAAACATTTCCCATTGTGTCCGGAATAGGGGTATTTAGCTAGGGGCGGCAGTCGTTGGGTTTGATTTGGAGTTCGGATGTGTAAACAAGCATTTTTGGAATTATATATATATATATATATTCCATCAAAAACCCTAACATCATTTCAGCAGGTCGCCGCACTTAAGAATAAACGGACGAAATCATCCTATTTTCAATCCTAATCTTACTTCAGTCCGAATCAAATGAAAACCAACTCCAAGCTGAAGTTTGAAGAGAATTTCGAGAGCTTCTAAACCGTATGACTTTCATCAATTTTAGCTAAGTAATTCGTTTGAACTTTCTACTCAAAGTCACCGCTTTTGGGCACGATTTCCGAGGTCCACGGTGGTGTGAGCATGACAGGACGGTGGGCGGTGGCAGCGCTCCCCAAGGTCGATGACGTGGCGGGGTCCGGTGTGGTTCAGATGGCTTCAAGTGGCTGAGCGGTGGAGAGAGAATGATGGAGCAAGGGGCGGTTTTTTAAACATAAGAGGAATGAAGAGTAAGGGGTTAATCTCCTTGATTATTTAATTAATTAGTTAATTTAATTTTTGTAATCAAATGTATAAACGATGGTATCTTTTCCAATTCTCATCAGAATTGGACGATTTCAATTGCCTTGAAATCAGAAAAATGAGAGCTTCGCGATGGAGCTGACCAGAACCAAAACAGAGCACGTTGGAATTCGAGTCAAATTTGAATCCAAACAGAATATAAATTCATAAATATAAGAATGGAGGAGTGGAAAGAACATGAGAACTCTCTCACACTCAAATTATTTTCCAGTTATTATATACTATGATGCAGACCAGGCGTAGAAGCCCCTGACACTATTTATTGTATAGACCAGTTGATTGTTTGTTTGGATTATGATTGGATTATCATGTATTGATATTGTTGTATATAAAAATTATTTATATAAATAAATATATAAATTATTATGAAATGAAAATAAAATAATTATTCATTTACAAATCGGAAGATTTGTTTATGCACACCTATTTGGCAGATATTGATTGGCATGATAAATTTTACACATCGCCCCAACTACACAAATAATAAACAGCATTTGTTGTTTGAAAACCCCGCATGGGTATTGGGATAATATTTGACATACACTGATCTCAATAATTAGTGGTATGTCAATTGATGGGTTGACAGATGTATTAACCCGGAAATCTGGGCCAATTTAAAAATTTTATTTTGGCAATTTTAGCGAATTTTGATTATTTAAAATGAATTATTTTAAGTAATATCGACGAGAAATTTATTTTGAATATAATTCAAACGTATATATTTGTTTGAATCGACGATAGAATATAAATATTTATTTATATTTATAAAAGGAATTGAAAATGGTGCGGTAGTTCGATAATTCGATTTCAAACTTCAAATGGATGTACATGATTCAAAATAAACCGAATTTTAGTGAAACAATAAATATTTGAATCTAATTGAGAATATATTTCCAACGAATCCAAAAAAATTGAAATTTCATAGCGGGGATAAAAAGTAATGTCCAGTTGAAATTTCAGAATAGTCGCTATGGAATTTCGGCCCTTAAAAATGGATGTTTTGCAAACGACCTCGGATTTCGACGAAACCACTTTTGTTGGATCCATGATGTCAAGTTATTGCAAGATTCCAAATTGCGTAATTTTTCGAATCAATATGTGAGCGTGGCAAAGGAAAACGCGTTTGACCAGTTTTAGTTGATTTTAATCGACTGGAAAATGGGCATTTTTCAAACTGTTGACGAAATTGGTTTTGTTAGGACCATATCGTAATTACGAAGACAGAAAATATTTTTCTAGAATTTTTTGAGTTCGTATGTGGCCCCGGTAAATTGAAATGCGTGTTCAAATTCAATATATAGAGTTATATGTTGATTTTGACGAAAACTGTTCGAAACGATCGAATCAGCTTACTCTACATATCCCATTGTGTTCAGAATGGGGGTAGTTAGCTATGGACGATAGGCGGTGGGTCCCGTTTCGAGTTCGAAATAAAAAGTTGCTTTTTGAAATTGAAAATAATAAAATATATAAATAAATTATAATTAGACCCCCCCTATATCCTTTCCTCTCTCCCTCGATTGACCAGTTTAAAATCAAAAAGAAAAAAAATGAAGAAACCTCGTGCCCCCTCCAACCCGCCACCGCCGCCTCGACCAGCCGCCCGCCACCTCGCCTAACCTCCGCCGCAGCCCTCCCCTCCTTCCCCCGTCCTCCTCCTTCTCTCTCCACTCCTTCCTCAAGCAAAACCGCCTCAGCCCCGAATTGAAACCCGCCACCACCAGAAGAGGAGCCGTCGCACCCTCTGGCCCACCATGCCACCTCGATCCGCTGCCCCCCACCTCCGCCCCATCCTCCTCAACTCCACTGACGCACACCCTCAACCCCCCCTTTTTTTGTTCGATATCCGCAGCATCGACCCCAGACCAGGGAGCTTCATCCCTCCAAGAGACGCTCCGACAGCCGGAAGCATTCCTGCTATTTTCCTATGCCTTTATATGAGTTTTCTAATATTTTTTTATGAGAAAAGTTGTAATCTTCAGTTTAGAAAAATCCATGATTTTTTTTTTTTGGTTTAGAGAACATGATTTTTATGCAAATAAAAATACGGTTTTTGGTGTATGTAAAACTATGATTTTTATTATCATAAAGACACGATTTTTATAAAAGAAAAGTTTAGATTTTCTTAATTGAAAGATTTGATTTTTAATTAACATGAGATTTGATTTTTGAAGAGTATATGGATTTTTGAAGAGTATATGGTAATTGATTTGGCCTCATTCCAGTTTCGAAGAAGAAATATTTGAATAGAAATATTTGAAAAGGAAATATTTGAAATAGAATATTTGAAAATAGAAATATATGAAGCCGTGTTGATTAGATTTACGCCATTTTGATGTGAACAATATTTATATCGATTTTATTCATTTTATAATGAACATCGAAAGTGATTTCAAAATCTGATATTTTGAATAGAAATGAATTCGAATTGAAATTGGATAGAATTGAAATTGAATAGAATTGAAATTAAATAGAAATGAATTCGAATTGAAATTGAATAGAAATGAATTCGAATTGAAATTGAATAGAAACGAATTCGAATTGAAATTGAATAGAATTGAAATTGAATAGAAATGAATTCGAACTGAAAGTATATTGAATTGAAAACTAACGGAAATTGAATTCAAAATCGATTAGAATGGAAATCAATTTGAAATGAATTCAAAACGAATTTGTAAGGGAAAATTCAATTTTGATTTGAATTTGAAAAAGAAGTTGAAATAGTTTTGAAAACGAATTTAAAACGATTTATATAATACGTTTTAAAACGAAATCGATGAAGTATATATTATATATATTATATATATAATATAATGGCCTGAATAGAACGCGCCGCGCTGCGGCAT
Organism: Allium sativum; assembly: GCA_030737875.1. Lineage (NCBI taxonomy): Eukaryota > Viridiplantae > Streptophyta > Magnoliopsida > Asparagales > Amaryllidaceae > Allium > Allium sativum. The sequence goes on from CM060924.1 coordinate 61,922,963, forward strand.
TTCGCGTATTTCGACCATTGACTTCGAACGGATATTACGGGAGATCAGACCGTCGGATTCTCCTGAAACCGGAACCATTGGGTTCGTATCGAAAAGAGCTTTCTAACGAATATTAGAAATTTGAAATCTAACGGTTGGATTTGGTATTATGTCCAAATCAAATTTGGAAAAGGTCGTTGTAAATGCAGTTCGATGGCCGTTGATGGAAATCGACTGTGCGGGCCTTGATAAAATTATTAAAAATAGTAATAATTTGTGTAAAATCATAAGAAATGATTTAGGAAGAATTGGGATGAAAAACTCCATATTTGAAAAGATAAATATAGATTTTTATCGAAATGAACTAGTTTTGAACTAGAATTATAATTCTATTTATTTTCGAATAAATAAATAAATTGTATTTGAAAAGGGTTTTAAAAGTAACCAGAATTTCCAATAATTGAATTGGAATGAATTTGAATCGAAATTGTCTTTGGATTATTTCGATGTTGGATTTCGTGATTATACAGATATTGTTATGGAAATTTGAAAGATATATATATCGTTATTTCCAATACGATATTGGTTGGTCATAGAATTTGATATGGAATATAAGCCGATATATTTACTATTCAGAGCCTTGTATTTAATATCAAATGTGATTTGGGTTTGTCGTGAATGGTGTCTTCATTAACACTGTTCTTAAGCCCAGTTGAGAAAATGATTAAATCTTTTTATTTAGATTTAATGAAGTGTTCCGATTAAATAATATTTAATTGGAATTGAATGGGTATTGATTTTTGGGTTTATCGTGAACAATGTTTTAAAGAACGTTTGTTCTTTAACCTGATAATTAATGAAATGTGATTTTCGGTTGTCGTGAACGGTATCTTCAATAATACTGTTCTTAGACGCAAAGAAGTTAAGGATATCAGAAACTAACTGGAGATTAGTTAAGTTGAATAGTTTCTGGGGTATAGATCTGATGTTGGTTTCGGCCTTCGGGGTTAATACTTAGGGAATTGCTCACTTGCTAATTTACGGTTAGGGACTGATTAAAATGTGATGTGATTTTGGGGTTCATCGTGAACCGTCTTTTAAATGACATTGATTCTTTAACCCAGTCACAGATTAAAACTAAGTGGAGTTTTAATGAATCTTTAATTAGATTGAAATGATCGAGAATGGAGTATCACCAGTTTTGCTCCAGGCGATAGTTAAATCTTTAACTAGATTTGAACGTGAAATGGTAACTGAATTTACCAATAACACCGTGGTGTTAGATATGAAGTATTACCAGTTTTACTTCATGGGATGAATAGGTTGGGACTGGGGAATTAAAACAAATGATTACTTCGGTAAGGTTCGTTAATCCTGACTAGTTGAATCGATATTCAAAGGAAGATTAAAGAATAAATTCAAGGAATTAATCTTTGATAAAATTAATGGGAATCATCCCTTAAGAATGTGAAATTTAGAAACTAACTGTAGGTTAGCTAAGTAGAAAGGTTTCCTGGGTATTGATCTGATGTTGGTTTCGGCCATCTAGGTTAATTTTAGGGGAATTATTCTCTGGATTAATTTACGGTTAGTGACTGATGAATTGGAATGAGGCGTATGTTGTGTTTTTTTAACACTTGTTTATTATATACGCGAGTTATTCGAAAAGACCGGGTTTATCCCATTCTGAGTAATTGTTACAACGATAAGTCGTAGATAAAGACGGTATTTGAAGACCGGAGGTCTTCACGTCGTTTGGGTGATTACTGATGAACTTGATTGGATTGTACACCCAAGAAGATGGAAACAGTTAGTGGTCGTCCAGACGTACTTGGAGATTGATGGATATGCGGGGTACTAGGTGCCTCCGGTTTCGTTCAGACCCAGAACGAACGTGTAAATGGACTGTGTGTCTAACATTGGATTTTAGTCTGTGTGATTGATTTCTATTAAATATATATCTGTTTGGCGGCGGAGAATTTATTCTCTTGCTTAACGCCCTTCTCTGAGATGTACAAGCTCAGGGGTTATATATTGATGGATATCAAACGCATGGAGTGAATTGCCTGTGTGGCATGCCTAAGTGGCAATTAATCAAGGCTTCTGTTGAAAAGCAAAGTTTTGTGGTTGATCATCAAAGCACGGCTTGTGTGGCGTAGCTTTGTGTAACGTTGATTCGCGAGCCTCACACCCCGGTGTGAACCAAAACGGGAGAGGACGTCAGGGAGGGCATGCGTTTCTTTCTAACTAGAAGTGGCGTCAATGGTTTTACACACCCTGACGAGTTTGACTTATGTGGTTGTTGCTGTTGCGAGGCGCCTCGGTTTGATTGGACGATCCGGGTCCGATGGAGTCATTTGTTGGCTCATTTATGCCCCATAGGGCGGGGAAACGCATGTTCAGGGTTTAAGTTTAATTCACATCGGTGGACTGGCCTTGAGGATCCAAGGGGAAGTTGCGGCTGTTCATGAGGCTCGGGCTAGATAGTCTCGAATCGGTAGACGACTATCTTTTGCCTTGGTTCACAGATAGAAATCCAATTCCAAATACGTGACATTTGCGGTTTTGATTGTAGATCCTAGTATGGCGACATGATATATGGTACCCATGCCGCCTATGATTGATACTTATGATTTGAAGTTGTTTTATACACTATGCACTCATAATAGTATCAAATGATTTGTTTTAAACGTACTAAGCATGTTTGGCTATTATAAGGGAAAACCCTATCCCCCGGCTTGCGTTGCAATGTGTGATAGGACCTGGGTCTTATAATAGCTTCATTTTTCTTTATTTAGCATTGCGTTGTTTGTTTTATGCACTAGTATTCTTGGGAGGAAACCCATTCCGTGTTATACGGTGTGGACCCTTGATTTACCTAACTTTAAAATAAAGATTAATAATTGTTTTAGTTCTCACACCAGTCCCATGACTGACTTGGAGTTTATTGTTTTAACCTAAACTCTGGGTGCCCTTATTTTGACACGGGCAGCTAGTAGTTTTGGTTTTGTAGATTTATATTCACAGGGTCCTGATTTACAGCTGGAACGATGCTCGGAAAGCTCTGTATCCGTGTATCACTTTCAGTTGTGCTTTGTATATTCTTCCGCTGCTATGTAATTTATTGTAATCTCTGATATTCATCGAATGTATTTTCTTCATTTATACTCTTTATATTCTTGTATCTAATAGAATTGTTGTAATAACAATGAATTGTTCTTCCGTTTGCGGTCCTTTGTGTGTTGTTCTCAAAGTATCCACTCTTTCGTTCACGGGGAAGTTACGGGTCCTTACAGTTGGTATCAGAGCTTTGGTTTACAAAGCTCAGAGAACAAGGCACATTAGAACCATACAAAAGAATTCATCAGATGATTGGATTAGTAATATCCACTGGGAATGACTCGTTAGAGATGGGATCAGTAGTATCCTAGAACGAGTGTGAAGAGTATATTTTTGAAAATGAAAACAAATTTTTTTTTGAAATTTAAATCAACTATTCGTATTTGATTATTTATTTTATATTATATTGATTTGGACTATCCAGTATATACAGATTTTGCATATACGTCTGATCCGCGTGTATTCGAAATTTTAATATACTGGATAGATATAGAATCACACTTTAGTCGCCCGGAGATGATTTTGATGATGAGGCCTCATCATCAGTGTTTATATTCGAGTGACGAAAGTGAAATTTCTATATATTTCCTATTGACTAGTGTGAGAACCAAAATTAGATAGGGCTTATTGTTGTGATTTTGCATCAAAAATTTGATTTTTAGACTATATATCAAAGTTATAAATTTGAAATGATAATCAACTAATTGATTGCTGATTGTATTGTTTGATTATTGGTTGATTAATTACAATGTTGAACCGTTAGCCAAATTGAACCAAATAGTGAGTTGTATTGAAAATTTATCGCATTTGCTTGCATATACTTGTACTTACATTGAACAGGTCATAGCAAGGAGGCTTGAGCAGAGAATAAAATTTGTTTGCCCGACAAATAGGTACATGTTTACCATAATTTACTGTTTTGTTTGGGTGATGATGATTTTATGAGCCGATTGGCAAGCCGCTTGGCCTTTTCTTTTTCTTTTTGAGATCAGAGGGCCTGTATGGCAATTTCGGGATTTTCTCGGTGCTCCCGGTGCAGGGGAGGTTATGGCGAAATTTTTCGAAAATTTAGGGTGTTAGCTAAATTTTTGAAAAATTTGAAAAGTTCTTAGAAACTGAAAAGTTGAAGAACTTAAGCCGTAGTGAAAACACTGGAAGTTGAGTTGATTTGTGGAACAACTTTCGGCTTTGTTCCTTTTCGGGGACGAAAAGTTTTAAATGGGGGAGATTGTAATAACCCGGAAATCAGGGCCAATTTAAAATTTTTATTTTGGCAATTATAGCGAATTCTGATTATTTAAAATGAATTATTTTAAATAATATCGGCGAGAAATTTATTTTGAATATAATTCGAATGTATATATTCGTTTGAATCGACGATAGAATATAAATATTTATTTATATTTATAAAAGGAATTGAAAATGGCGCGGTAGTTCGATAATTCGATTTCAAACTTCAAATGGATGTACAGGATTCAAAATAAACCGGATTTTAGTGAAACCAAAAATATTTGAATCTAATTGATAATATCTTTCCAACGAATCCGAAAAATTGAAATTTCATAGCGGGGATAAAAAGTTATGTCCAGTTGAAATTTCAGAATAGTCGCTATGGAATTTCAGCCCTTAAAAATGGAAGTTTTGCAAACGACCACCGATTTTGACGAAACCACTTTTGTTGGATCCGTGATGTCAAGTTATTGCTAGTTTCCAATTTTCGTAATTTTTCGAATCAATATTGTGAGCGTGGCAAAGGAAAACGCGTTTGACCAGTTTTAGTTGATTTTAATCGATTGGAAAATGGCCATTTTTCAAACTGTCTCAGAATTTGACGAAATTGGTTTTGTTAGGACCGTATTGTCAATACAAAGCCAGAAAATACTTTTCTGGAATTTTTCGAGTTCGTATGTGGCCCCGGTAAATTGAAATGCGCGTTCAAATTCAATATATAGAGTTATATGTTGATTTTGACGAAAATTGATCGAAACGATCGAATCAGCTTACGCTACTGTGACGACCCCATTTCCCATACAGACGGAGACAAGGGTAATCTTTGGAATATAACACAGAAACAGATAATAGCAGAACAGAATTAAATAAATACACTAGATAATGAATAATAGAATATACTGGATAAAAGTAATCATCAGAGTTACACAGTATATAGGATCTTACTTAGTACAAATACTGTTCAACTATACATATATGTCTACAGCGGAAAAACAAACATAATGTACAATAGGAGTTGAACAACATAAAAAGAGATAAATGATAGAATCCATCTTCAGCTCCAGCTATCCAGAGAAAGCCAGCTAAACCTGAATACAAGGCTGCCCACGTAGAAAAAGGGGCACCCGAGTTTGAATGTGAAACAAACTACGAGTTAGTCATTGGACTGGTATGAGAAATCTACTCAACACATTTATAATATGGCTAATCTCAGGACCACGCCGCTTTCGTGGAACGGGTTTACTCCATTGAATTGCCAGTGCTTTAAAACAAATCATTCTTTTAAACATAGCAATGCTTTTTATAAAAATGAAGCCATTATAAGACTCGGTTCCCATCACACAATGCAACGCAAACCGGAGGATAGAGTTTTTACCTTATAACGGCCAAAATATTCTTGATACGAATAAAACAAAGGCATTTGATATTATTACTAGTTTTTATATGCTTTGAAAACAATTTCAAATCGTAACTATCAATCATATATGGCATGGGTACTATATATCATGTCGCCATATATATATACACAATCAAAACCGCATGATGTCGTATTTGGAAATTGGATTTCCGTCATGAACCAAGGCAAAAGATAGTCCTTACCGACTTCGAGACAATCTAGCCCATGTCTCAGGGTCAGAGCGCATCGACCCTTGGATCGTCAGGGCCGGTCCACCGATGTGGATTAAAATTCCTGAACACTACGTTTCCCCGCCCTATGGGGCGTAAATGAGCCAACGAATGACCCCATCGGACCCAGATCGTCCGATCTAACCGAGGCGCCTCGCAACAGTAACAACCAAATAAGTAAAATGTCAGGCCATGTAAAAACACTGACACAACTCCTAGCTATAAGGAAACGCATGCCCTCCCTGAGGTCCTTGTCCCGTTTCTAGTTCATACCGGGGTGTGAGGCTCACGATTTCACGTTACACACAAAGCTACGCCACACAGGCGGTGCTTTGATCATCACCACAAGACTTTCCTTTTCAACAGAAGCCCTGATCACCGCATCTTAGCATGCCACACATGCAATTCACACCGTGCAACTGATGGCTATCAATCACACAGAATAAATTCCAATGTCAGACACACTGTCCATTTGCAAGTCCGTTCTGGGTCTGAACGAAACCGGAGGCACTAAATACCTCGCAAACCCATCGATCACCACGTACGTCTAGACGATCACCACTCATTATCCATATTTCGGGATGCCTCCCCATCATGACCTCGGTTACCATCCAAACGAGGTGAAGATCTCCGGTCTTCGACCACCGTCTTCATCTTCTATTTCTTATCGTCGATTCAATTATTCAGAATGGGATAAACCCGGTCTTTCTGAGCAACTCGCGTATATAATAAACAAGTGCAGCACTAACATACACACGCATCATTTCAATTCATTAGTCACTAACCGTCAATCAGTAAGAGAACGATTTCCCAAATATTAACCCCGAAGGCCGAAACCAACATCAGATCAACACCCAGGAAACCATTCGACTTAGCCAACCTTCAGTTAATTTCTAAATTTCACATCCGTATCGTTTATAATATTTTATAATGATTTATCGCTATTTTTATTTATTTTAAAATAGCCAATTTATTCAAAACGACGCTTCGGGCCATAACGCGGTCGTGGCGCTGTTTTTCTTTAGATTTGATTTACACATATCTGAAAACCTAACCGTTGGATCTTCACAAAATTTACATCATTAAAAAGATCTTTTCAAAACGAATCCAACAGTTCCAGTTTCGGGAAAATCCGATGGTCGGATCTCCCGGTATAATCGTTTGAAGTTTCGATTTCAAAATACGAACTGCAGCGTCGTTATTCAATTAAATATAATTATATATATATAAATATAATCGATTCTGGCGCTTTTTTCTTTAGATTTGAATTAAACATTCAAGACAATCAAACCGTTGGATTTTAACAAAGTTGGTGCCGTTGGAAAGATATTTCCAAATCGAACCCAACGGTTTCGATTTCAGGAAAATCCGATGGTCGGATCTCCCGGTATAATCGTTTGAAATCACGGTTTCAAAATACAAACTGTAGCGTCGTTATTCGATATATTCCAATTCTATTTATATATATATATATATATCGATTCTTCGATTTCAAAACTATATTATTTTCATACATTGGATAAAAATGATATTTTTATCTAACTGTCTTCTATTTCCACACTTCACTATTTTTAGCAATTCATTTATATAATAAAAATGTGATTTTTATTGTAAAACAATTCATTTCAAAACACTATTATTTTATATAATTCATATAGGCAATAAAAATAGGATTTTTATTATAAAACAATTTCTTTCAAAACAAGATTATTTTATATAGTTTATATAGATGATAAAAATGTGAATTTTATATTTAAAACACGAACACCATTCAACACATGAATTTCAATTCAACGAATTGAAATCGATTCAACACATGAAGGTTTTCTATAGTTTTTATAAATAGATAAAAAGGTGATTTTTATATTTAAAACACGAATACCATTCAACACATGAATTTCAATTCAACGAATGAATATCGATTCAACACATGAAGGTTTTGTATAGCTTATATATATAGATAAAAATGTGATTTTTATATTTAAAACACGAATACCATTCAACACATGAATTTCTATCCAACGAATGAATATCGATTCAACACATGAAGGTTTTCTATAGTTTATATATATAGATAAAAATGTGATTTTTATATTTAAAACACGAATACCATTCAACATATGAATTTCAATTCAACGAATGAATATCGATTCAACACATGAAGGTTTTCTATAGTTTATATATATAGATAAAAATGTGATTTTTATATTTAAAACACGAATACCATTCAACACATGAATTTCAATTCAACGAATGAATATCGATTCAACACATATAGGTTTTCTATACAACGTATAAATATTGTTTCAGCTAATGAAAATAATTCAAACACATGAATATTATTCAAAATTTCGGCAGCATAACGGCAGGATAGTTAAACCGGGACCGTCCCTAGTATGGCTCCTCGCTCTACCTTAAAACCTCGCGGTTTTTGACAATGGGGAATCATGCATCTAGTTCGCACGCAGGTGGCATGTATATTTATTTCATTTCCACAAACTAATCCTATGTGGTTTCAACCAAATATTTCTCAACCACAAATGGGTATTTTTCAACCACAAACAATCAATATCAAACACAAACAATTCCAATCAACCATTCGCTATCAATCAATTTTCACACCAATCACAACCAACAAATATCGTCCATGGTTTATAGACGAGGGGCGTGTGTGTATATATATATATATGTATATATGTATATATATATATATATACTTATATATAGCAATTCACTTATATTTCAACACATATATAATTTTTACAACGCATATACAACTTATACATCGAACGTACAACTTATACAACGCTTATACGAGGGGTGTACAATGCTTATATAACTCATACATCGACTATATAATTTATACATCGTCGTTTTCCATATCGTTTATAATTTAGAAATCTCACAATGGTTCGTTGCTTTGCTAAAAATTCTAGAAGGCTCAGAAAAATATCCTGTCTCTTCTACAATGTAGAGAGCATCGACACGGTCCCGATGTCTCCTGTTTCATCGAATTTCGTCAACCCATGAAAAAGATATGATTTTTCAAAGTTTGCAACACTTTAAAGTGTCAAAACAGTTCAAAATAGAACAAGCCGTATACCTTAGTTTTTATTCGAAACTAGGTTTCGATTTTTCTCTCAATCCGTTGATTGTTGCTGGAATTAGACCATACCACGACCTGCAGCTTGGAACGGCGCGCCCAACAGTCCCCCTTTGGTTGAACTCGGTTGCAGGGTGGAGGAGCAACCCACGGCGATGCGGCGTGATTTCAGGGGGGTGAATCGAGAGAAATACACCTCGATAAATACTGAGATCCGTATGGATTTGAAGAGGATGGAGAGCCCTTCAAAAATCTCCACAGGGTCGATGGGTTCTATGGCTTGTAGAGGGAGAAAATGAGGAGAGAAGGAGGGAAGGGGTAGCTACCATTCGTTTCAGGGGCATCGGGGAAGAAGAAAGAATGAGGGCCAATAGGGATTTTTTATTTTATTTTATAATTTTTAAATTCTTTAAAATACCCCTTTCACACACGAACCCCAATCCAAACCCAACGACTATCGTCCCTAGCATTTTACCCCCATTCCGAACTCAATGGGATATGTTTTGAAGGCCCATTCGAATGTTTCAGTCAGTTTTCCTTCAAATTAAAATATAAAACATTCAATATTCAATTCGAACGTACATTTCAATTTGCCAGGGCCACAAACTGATTCGAAAAATTCCAGAAAAATAAATCTGGCTATGTTTTGACGATACGGTCCCAACAAAACTAGTTTCGTAGAATTCTGAGACCGTTTGCAAAAAGGCCCATTTCTGGTCGATCCAATTTAACTATAATTGACCAAAACACATTTTCCTTTGCCACGCTCACATATTAGCTTCAAAAATTATGAAATTTGAAATCTAGCAATAACTTCACATCCCGGATCCAACAAAAGTAGTTTCGTCGAATTTCGAGGTCGTTTGCAAAATGGCCAATTCTACGGGCTATATAAATTCCATAGCGACCTTTCTGAAAATTCATTTGGCCATAACTTTTGCTTTCCGCTATGAAAATTTGATTTTTCAGATTCGTTAGAAAGGTATTCACGAACAAATTTAAATATTTTTGGTTTCACTCAAATCCATTTTGTTTTGCACCCGGTACAGTCCGACCAAGTTTGAATTCAATTTTTGAAACTACAGTGCCATTTCAGGCCTTGTTTATAATTGGAATTAATTATATTCGTCTTCAATTGTCGATTCAAACTCACTTTTCATCGCTATTATTTAAAATATTTATTTTAAATATTTAAAATCCATCATTTTAGCCAATTTAAAAATTTTAAATTGGTTCATATTTTCTGGGTCGTTACAATCTCCCCCACTTAAAACTTTTCGTCCCCGAAAAGGAACAAAGTCGAAAGTGGTTTGATTAATCAACTCTATGTTAGATCTGGCTTCCATTCTCCAACTTTTCAATTTCTGAGAATTTTCAAATTCTTCAAAAATTTGGCTAACACCTGGAATTTTTGAAAAATTTCGCCATAACCTCCTTTGTACGGAGAGAGGTTTGGAAATTTATTGGGCCGTATTAGGTATCCAATAAATCCTAATAAGCATACACATATTTATAGTGATATATTCTGGTGTTTACAGGGGAGCGTGTATTGATAATAACACCAGAGAATAAATTCTCGTCACCCTGTCAAAGCCTAAGGGAGTGTGTATTTTAAATGCTCCAGAGGATAAATCCTCGTCACCTCGTTCCGTATGGGAAATAAATAGTCCATGTGCCGTATCTAATAACTAGAGAGACGTGATTATTGTCAACTCCAGACCCGTGTGGGGTTTTTATTAATATGGCAATTTAATCATTACAATTTAAATAGTCCATATCAGTCATCAGTTCAACATGTAAAATATAGTCATCGCCATACAAGCCTCTCGCTCGTATGGTAAATCTTCCACCTCGTCACACAAGCTCCAAATGCTTATGTGGTATATGATGAAGTATGCCTATCTTCCAGAAGTATGCCATGTAATGTAGTTCAAAATTAATTGTTACTATCCTATGGAGACATTTATTTTTACACACAGAATAACCAGCACTCCGCATCCAATGGTATTCACAGGAGTTGATATAATAATATTTCGCATCCAACTCATTAAGGTTTACCTATTTGTCGGGCACGCAAATAAAATCTTTACTCAACAGCTATCCATTTACCTATTCAAACATATATATTGCAAATGTATATATTTTTATCTATTTTCTAATCAGTTCAATGTGTGATTTAAATGAATAAATTCTACCATTATTGTATTGTTGATTAAATTAACTATTGTTTCAATAATTTAATTAATCAAATTTACTATCACACAACACAAACAACAATCAAATTGTTTTTAACTTTTCAAAAACATACTAATCAATTCATATACTCTTTTACTTTTCAAATATATATCTTTTATATATTCAAAAATCATATTTCTAAAACCAGACTATATATATAATCACGAATACGTTATTTAAAAACATATTACTCTCGACTCGTTCTGGGGCACTTTTGACCCCATCTCTAACGAATTGTTCTGATTCTGCTGTACTCATACTAGGATATTGCTGATCCTATCTGTACTGAGTTACTCGTCCTAGAACACTACTGGTTCTATCTCTGACGAGTTCGCAAATGTGTTATATACCAGAGCTAAGCTTAACCAAAGCTCTTATACCACGATGTGACGACCCCATTTCCCGTACAGACGGAGACAAGGGTAATCTTTGGAATATAACACAGAAACAGATAATAGCAGAACAAAATTAAATAAATACACCAGATAATGAACAATAGAATATACTGGATAAAAGTAATCATCAGAGTTACACAATATACAGGATCTTACTTAGTACAAATACAGTTCAACTATACATATATGTCTACAGCGGAAAAACAAACAGAATGTACAATAGGAGTTGAACAGCATAAAAAGAGATAAATGATAGAATCCATCTTCAGCTCCAGCTATCCAGAGAAAACTAGCTAAACCTGAATACAAGGCTGCCCGTGTAGAAAAAGGGGCACCCGAGTTTGAAAGTGAAACAAACTACGAGTCAGTCATGGGACTGGTATGAGAAATCTACTCAACACATTTATAATATGGCTAACCACAGGACCACGCCACTTTCGTGGAACGGGTTTACTCCATTGGTTTGCCAGTGCTTTAAAACAAATCATTCTTTTAAACATAGCAATGCTTTTTATAAAAATGAAGCCATTATAAGACTCAGTTCCCATCACACAATGCAACGCAAACCGGAGGATAGAGTTTTTACCTTATAACGGCCAAAATATGCTTGATACGAATAAAACAAAGGCATTTGATATTATTGCTAGTGTTTATATGCTTTGAAAACAATTTCAAATCGTAACTATCAATCATAGACGACATGGGTACCATATATCATGTCGCCATATATATATACACAATCAAAACCGCACGATGTCGTATTTGGAAATTGGATTTCCGTCATGAACCAAGGCAAAAGATAGTCCTTACCGACTTCGAGACAATCTAGCCCATGTCTCAGGGTCAGAGCGCATCGACCCTTGGATCGTCAGGGCCGGTCCACCGATGTGGATTAAAATTCTTGAACAATAAGTTTCCCCGCCCTATGGGGCGTAAATGAGCCAACGAATGACCCCATCGGACCCGGATCGTCCGATCTAACCGAGGCGCCTCGCAACAGTAACAACCACATAAGTAAAATGTCAGACCATGTAAAAACACTGACACAACTCCTAGCTATAAGGAAACGCATGCCCTCCCTGAGGTCCTTATCCCGTTTCTGGTTCATACCGGGGTGTGAGGCTCGCGATTTCACGTTACACAAAAAGCTACGCCACACAGGCGGTGCTTTGATCATCACCACAAGACTTTTCTTTTCAACAAAAGTCCTGATCACTGCATCTTAGCATGCCACACAGGAAATTCGCACTGTGCAACTGATGGCTATCAATCACACAGAATAAATTCCAATGTCAGACACACTGTCCATTTGCAAGTCCGTTCTGGGTCTGAACAAAACCGGAGGCACTAAATACCTCGCAAACCCATCGATCACCACGTACGTCTGGACGATCACCACTCATTATCCATATTTCGGGATGCCTCCCAATCAGGACCTCGGTTACCATCCAAACGAGGTGAAGATCTCCGGTCTTCGACCACCGTCTTCATATTTGATTTCTTATCGTCGATTCAGTTATTCAGAATGGGATAAACCCGGTCTTTCTGAGCAACTCACATATATAATAAACAAGTGCAGCACTAACTTACACACGCATCATTTCAATTCATTAGTCACTAACCGTCAATCAGTAAGAGAACGATTTCCCAAATATTAACCCCGAAGGCCGAAATCAACATCAGATCAACACCCACGAAACCATTCGACTTAACCAACCTTCAGTTAATTTCTAATTTTCACATCCATATCGTTTATAATATTTTATAATGATTTATCGCTATTTTTATTTATTTTAAAATAGCCGATTTATTTAAAACGACACTTCAGGCCATAACGCGACTGTGGCGCTGTTTTTCTTCAGATTTGATTTACACATATCTGAAAACCTAACCGTTGGATCTTCACAAAATTTACATCATTAAAAAGATCTTTTCAAAATGAATCCAACGGTTCCAGTTTTGGGAAAATTCGACGATCGGATCTCCCAGTATAATAGTTTGAAGTTTCGATTTCAAAATACGAACTGCAGCGTCGTTATTCGATTAAATATAATTATATATATAATCGATTCTGGCACTGTTTTTCTTCAGATTTGAATTAAACATTCCATACAATCCAACCGTTGGATTTTTACAAAGTTGGTTCCGTTGGAAAGATATTTCCAAAGCGAACCCAACGGTTGCGATTTCAGGAAAATCCGATGGTTGGATCTCCCGGTATAATCGTTTGAAATCATGGTTTCAAAATAAGAACTGCAGCGTCGTTATTCGATATATTCCAATTATATATATATATATATATATATCGATTCTTCGATTTCAAAAATATATTCTTTTCATACATTGGATAAAAATGATATTTTTATCTAACTGTCTTCTATTCCAACACTTCACTATTTTAAACAATTCATTTATATAATAAAAATGTGATTTTTATTGTAAAACAACTCATTTCAAAACACTATTATTTTATATAGTTAATATAGGTAAACAAAATAGGATTTTTATTATAAAACAATTTCTTTTAAAACAAGATTATTTTATATAGTTCATATAGATGATAAAAATGTGAATTTTATATTTAAAACACGAACACCATACAACACATGAATTTCAGTTCAACGAATGAATATCGATTCAGCACATGAAGGTTTTCAATAGTTTATATAAATAGATAAAAAGGTGATTTTTATATTTAAAACACGAATACCATTCAATGCATGAATTTCAATTCAACGAATGAATATCGATTCAACACATGAAGGTTTTCTATAGTTTATATATATAGATAAAAATGTGATTTTTATATTTAAAACACGAATACCATTCAACACATGAATTTCAATTCAATGAATGAATATCGATTCAACACATGAAGGTTTTCTATAGTTTATATATATAGATAAAAATGTGATTTTTATATTTAAAACACGAATAACATTCAACACATGAATTTCAATTCAACGAATGAATATCGATTCAACACATGAAGGTTTTTTATACAACGCATAAATATAGTTTCAGCAAATGAAAATAATTCAAACACATGAATATTATTCAAAATTTCGGCAGCATAACGGCAGGGTAGATAAAACCGGGACCGTCCCTAGTACGGCTCCCCGCTCTATCTTAAAACCTCGCGGTTTTTTACAATGGGGAATCATGCATCTAGTTCGCACGCAGGCGGCATGTATATTTATTTCATTTCCACAAACTAATCCTATGTGGTTTCAACCAAATATTTCTCAACCACAAACAATCAATATCAACCACAAACAATTCCAATCAACCATTCGTTATCAATCAATTTTCACACCAATCACAACCAATAAATATCGCCCATGGTTTGTGGACGAGGGGTGTATATATATATAGCAATTCACTTCTATTACAACACATATATAATTTTTACAACGCATATACAACTTATACATCGAACGTACAACTTATACAACGCTTATACGAAGGGTGTACAACACTTATATAACTCATACATCGACTATATAATTTATACATCGTCATTTTCCATATCGTTTATAATTTAGAAATCTCACAATGGTTCGTTGCTTTGCTAAAAATTAAAGAAGGCTCAGAAAAATATCCGGTCTCTTCTAGAATGTAGAGAGCGCCGACACGGTCCCGATGTCTCCTGTTTCATCGAATTTCGTCAACACATGAAAAAGATATGATTTTTCAAAGTTTGCAACACTTTAAAGTGTCAAAACAGTTCAAAATAGAACAAGCCGTATACCTTAGTTTTTATTCGAAAATAGATTTCGATTTTTCTCTCAATTCGTTGATCGTTGCTGGAATCAGACCATACCACGACATGCAGCTTGGAACAGCGCGCCCAGCAGTCCCCCTTTGGTTGAACTCGGTTGCAGGGTGGAGGAGCAACCCACGGCGACGCGACGTGATTTCAAGAGGGTGAATCTAGAGAAATATACCTCAATAAATATTGAGATCCGTATGGATTTGAAGAGGATGGAGAGCCCTTCAAAAATCTCCAAAGGGTCTATGGGTTTTATGGCTTGTGGAGGGAGAAAATGAGGAGAGAAGGAGGGAAGGGGTAGCCGCCGTTCATTTCAGGGGCATCGGGGAAGAAGAAAGAATGAGGGCCAATAGGGATTTTTTATTTTATTTTATAATTTTTAAATTCTCTAAAATACCCCTTTCACACACGAACCCCAATCCAAACCCAAAGACTGTCGTCCCTAGCGTTTTACCCCCATTCTGAACTCAATGGGATATGTTTCGAAGGCCCATTCGAATGTTTCAGTAAGTTTTCCTTCAAATTAAAATATAAAACATTCAATATTCAATTTGAACGTACATTTCAATTTGCCAGGGCCACAAACTGATTCGAAAAATTCCAGAAAAATAAATCTGGCTATGTTTTGACGATGCGGTCCCAACAAAACTAGTTTCGTCGAATTCCGAGACAGTTTGCAAAAAGGCCCATTTCTGGTCGATCCAATTTAACTATAATTGACCAAAACACATTTTCCTTTGCCATGCTCACATATTAGCTTCAAAAATTATGAAATTTGAAACCTAGCAATAACTTCACATCCCGGATCCAACAAAAGCGGTTTCGTCGAATTTCGAGGTCGTTTGCAAATGGCCAATTTTACGGGCTATATAAATTCAATAGCGACCTTTCTGAAAATTCATTTGGCCATATATTTTGCTTTCCGCTATGAAAATTTGATTTTTCAGATTCGTTAGAAAGGTATTCACTAACAGATTTAAATATTTTTGGTTTCACTCAAATCCATTTTGTTTTGCACCCGGCACAGTCCGACAAAGTTTGAATTCAATTTTAGAAACTGCAGCGCCATTTCAGGCCTTGTTTATAATTAGAATTAATTATATTCGTCTTCAATTGTCGATTCAAACTCACTTTTCATCGCTATTATTTAAAATATTTATTTTACATATTTAAAATCCATCATTTTAGCCAATTTAAAAAAATTTAATTGGTTCAGATTTTCTGGGTCGTTACAGCTACATATCCCATTGTGTTCGAAATGGGGGTAATTAGCTATGGACGACAGGCGGTGGGTCCCGTTTCGAGTTCAGAATAAAAAGTTGCTTTTTGAAATTGAAAATAATAAAATATATAAATAAATTATAATTAGACCCCCCTATATCCTTTTCCTCTCTCCCTCGATTGACCAGTTTAAAATCAAAAAGAAAAAAAATGACGAAACTTCGTGCCCCCTCCAACCCGCCACCGCCGCCTCGACCAGCCGCCCGCCACCTCGCCTAACCTCTGCCGTAGCCCTCCCCTCCTTCCCCCGTCCTCCTCCTTCTCTCTCCACTCCTTCCTCAAGCAAAACCGCCTCAGCCCCGAATTGAAACCCGCCACCACCAAAAGAGGAGCCGCCGCACCCTCTGGCCCACCGTGCCACCTCGATCCCCCCCCCCTCTCGCTTCCACCCCCTCCTCCTCTACTCCACCGACGCACACCCTCAACCCTCCCCCCTTTTTTTGTTTGAAATCCGCAGCATCAACCTCAGACCAGGGAGCTTCAACACCTCCAAGAGACGCTCCGACAGCCAGAAGCATTCCTGCTATTTTCCTATGCCTGTTTGTGAGTTTTCTAAATTTTTTTATGAGAAAAGCTGTAATCTTCAGTTTAGAAAAAGCCATGATTTTTTTTGGTTTAGAGAACATGATTTTTATGCAAATAAAAATACGATTTTTGGTGTATGTAAAACTATGATTTTTATTACCATAAAGACATGATTTTTATAAAAGAAAAGTTTATATTTTCTTAATGGAAAGATTTGATTTTTTATTAACATGAGATTTGATTTTTGAAGAGTATATGGATTTGATTAAAAAGGTATTATTTTTCATCATTAAAAATGTTTGATTTTTCATCATAAAAAGGTTCGATTTTTATAGTTAGAGAGGTTCGATTTTTATATATGTAGTGAACATGAAAATATGATTTCTATATTATAGAAGTATAAAAAATTCGATCTTTATATTAGAAATAGATATATAAAAATATAATTTTTTTATATAGAGAATAGTGTGATAAAAATATAATCTTTATTATATGAATACCGTTGTAAAAATAGAATTTTTATCTATATAGTAGCGGTGTAAAAATAGAATTTTTGTCTATATAGTAGCGGTGTAAAAATATAATTTTTATCTATATAACAACAATATAAAAATGTGATTTTTATATATGTAGTTGCTACGGGCAACGAATGTGACGAAAGGCGAGAACGGCAAAGATTTCTACATAAGAAGAGTCGTGACGTTTGGATTAGCTAGTCGGTGAGAACTTCTCACCTTTTAATTTTGTTTTCTAGTTAAAAATATATACTAGGATGCAGACAGTGTTTAGTACACCCGACACCCGTCGTCCACAGACCATGGACGGCTTGTTTGTTTGTTTGTTTGATTTTGGTGTGTAGTTGATTGTGTGATGTGATGTGAAATGAAAATAAAATATTTATATAGTTAAAATATTTTAGAGTTGGAAATAGAATTTTTAACGTGTATATAAAAATAAAAATAAACAAATCGGACGATTTGTTTATATACACACATTCGACTGATATTGATTGGGACGATAAATTTTACACATCGCCCAACTACGCAAGTAAAATTTGTGTTTGATTGTTTGGAACCACACAAGGGTATTGGGGTGATATATGACATACACTAATCCCAATAGTTAGTTGTATGTCGATCGATTGATTGACAGACTGTTATAAGCGTTAAATATTTATATTTGATGCTTATATAGTGTAGAACGCACTTTGGATGATGGTTGATGATTTATCGTTGCTGTTATATACGTGTGGTAGAAAATCCATATAATTAACATTATATGGTAATTGATTAGGCCACATTCCAGTTTCGAAAAAGAAATATTTGAATAGAAATATTTGAAAAGGAAATATTTGAAATAGAATATTTGAGAATAGAAATATATGAAGCCATGTTGATTAGATTTATGCAATTTTGACGTGAACGATATTTATATCAATTTTATTCATTTTATAATGAACATCGAAAGTGATTTCAAAATCTGATATTTTGAATAGAAATGAATTCGAATTGAAATTAGATAGAATTGAAATTGAATAGAATTGAAATTGAATAGAAATTAATTCGAATTGAAATTGAATAGAAATGAATTCGAATTGAAATTGAATAGAAATGAATTCGAATTGAATTGAAAACGAACTGAAATTGAATTCAAAATTGATTTGGATGGAAATAAATTTGAAATGAATTTAAAACGAATTTGTAAGGGAAAATTCAATTTTGATTTGAATTTGAAAAGGAAGTTGAAATCGCTTTGAAAACGAATTTAAAACGATTTATATAATATGTTTTAAAAGGAAATCGACGAAGTATATATTATATATATTATATATATAATATAATGGCCTGAATAGAACGCGCCGCGGCAGTTCGC
The DNA here is from genome assembly GCA_030737875.1 of Allium sativum. Classification (NCBI taxonomy): domain Eukaryota; kingdom Viridiplantae; phylum Streptophyta; class Magnoliopsida; order Asparagales; family Amaryllidaceae; genus Allium; species Allium sativum. Next base: position 61,942,101 of record CM060924.1, read on the forward strand.
GAATTTCGACCATTGACTTCGAACGGATATTACGGGAGATCCGACCGTCGGATTCTCCTGAAACCGGAACCTTGGGTTCATATCGAAAAGAGGTTTCTAACGAATATTAGAAATTTGAAATCTAACAGTTGGATTTGGAATTATGTCCAAATCAAATTTGGAAAAGGTCGCTGCAAGTGCAGTTCGATGGCCGTTGATGGAAATCGACTGTGTGGGCCTTGATAAAATTATTAAAAATAGTAATAATTTGTGTAAAATCATAAGAAATGATTTGGGAAGAATTGGTATGAAAAACTCCATATTTGAAAAGATAAAAATAGAATTTTATCGAAATGAACTAGTTTTGAACTAGAATTATAATTCTATTTATTTTTAAATAAACAAAGTGAATTTGAAAAGGGTTTTAAAAGTAACCAGAATTTCCAATAATTGAATTGGAATGGATTTGAATCGAAATTGTGTTTGGATTATTTCGATGTTGGATTTTGTGATTATACATATATTGTTATGGAAATTTGAAAGATATATATATCGTTATTTCCAATACGATATTGGTTGGTCGTAGAATTTGATATACATATATAATATCAAATGTGATTTAATATCATATATATCATAAGCAAAGTCTTGTGGTCGTAGAATTTGATATTCATATATTTCTATACGATATTGGTTGGTCGTAAATTTTGTGATTATACATATATAAGCCGATATATTTTCTATTCAGAGCCTTGTATTTAATATCAAATGTGATTTGGGTTTGTCGTGAATGGTGTCTTCATTAACACTGTTCTTAAGCCCAGTTGAGAAAATGATTAAATCTTTTTATTTAGATTTAATGAAGTGTTCTGATTAAATAATATTTAATTGGAATTGAATGGGTATTGATTTTTGGGTTTATCGTGAACAGGGTTTTAAATAACGCTTGTTCTTTAACCCGATAATTAATGAAATGTTATTTTGGGTTGTCGTGAACGGTATCTTCAATAATACTGTTCTTAGACCCAAAGAAGTTAAGGAAATCAGAAACTAACTGGAGATTAGTTAAGTTGAATGGTTTCTGGGGTATTTATCTGATGTTGGTTTCGGCTTTCGGGGTTAATACATAGGGAATTACTCACTTGCTAATTTACGGTTAGGGACTGATTAAAATGTGATGTGATTTTGGGGTTTATCGTGAACTGTATTTTAAATGACACTGATTCTTTAACCCAGTCACAGATTAAAACTAAGTGGAGTTTTAATGAATCTTTAATTAGATTGAAATGATCGAGAATGAAGTATCACCAGTTTTGCCCCAGGCGATAGTTAAATCTTTAATTAGATTTGAATGTGAAATGGTAATTGAATTTACCATTAACACTGTGGTGTTAGATATGAAGTATTACCAGTTTTACTTCATGGGATGATTAGGTTGGGATTGGGGAATTAAAACAAATGATTACTTCGGTAAGAATCGTTAATCCTAACTAGTTGAATCGATATTCAAAAGAAGATTAAAGAAAAAATTCAAGGAATTTATCTTTGATAAAATTAATGGGAATCTTTCCCTAAGAATGTGAAATTTAGAAACTAACTGTAGGTTAGCTAAGTAGAATGGTTTCCTGGGTATTGATCTGATGTTGGTTTCGGCCTTCAGGGTTAATATTAGGGAAATTATTCTCTTGATTAATTTACGGTTAGTGACTGATGAATTGGAAAGAGGCGTATGTTGTGTTTTTATAACACTTGTTTATTATATACGCGAGTTATTCGGAAAGACCGGGTTTATCCCATTCTGAGTAATTGTTACGACGATAAGTCGAAGATGAAGACGGTAGTTGAAGACCGGAGGTCTTCACGTCGTTTGGGTAATTACTGATGATCTTGATTGGGCTGTACACCCAAGAAGATGGAAACAGTTAGTGGTCGTCCAGACGTACTTGGTGATCGATGGATATGTGGAGTACTAGGTGCCTCCAGTTTCGTTCAAACCCAGAACGAACGTGTAAATGGACTATGTGTCTGACGTTGGATTTTAGTCTGTGTGATTGATTTCTATTAAATATGTATCTGTTTGGCGCCGGAGAATTTATTCTCTTGCTTAACGCCCTTCTCTGAGACGTACGAGCTCAGGGGTTATATATTGATGGATATCAAACGCATGGAGTGAATTGCCAGTGTGGCATGCCTAAGTGGCAATTGATCAAGGCTTCTGTTGAAAAGCAAAGTCTTGTGGTTGATGATCAAAGCACGGCCTGTGTGGCGTATCTTTGTGTAACGTTAATTCGCGAGCCTCACAGCCCGGTGTGAACCAAAACGGGAGAGGACGTCAGGGAGGGCATGCGTTTCTTTCTAGCTAGAAGTAGCGTCAGTGGTTTTACATGCCCTGACGAGTTTGACTTATGTGGTTGTTGCTGTTGCGAGGCGCCTCGGTTTGATCGGACGATCCGGGTGCGATGGAGTCATTCGTTGGCTCATTTACGCTCCCGTAGGGCGGGGAAACGCATGTTCGGGGTTTTAATTTTATCCACATCGGTGGACTGGCCCTGAGGATCCAAGGGGCAGTTGCGGCTGTTCCTGAGGCTCGGGCTAGACAGTCTAAAATCGGTAGAGGACTATCTTTTGCCTCGGTTCACAGATGGAAATCCAATTTCCAAATACAAGACATTTGCGGTTTTGATTGTAGAGCCTAGTATGGCGACATGATATATGGTACCTATGCCGTCTATGATTGATACTTATGATTTGAAGTTGTTTATACACTATGCACTTATAATAGTATCAAATGATTTGTTTTAAATGTACTAAGCATGTTTGGCTATTATAAGGGAAAACCCTATCCCCCGGCTTGCGTTGCATTATGTGATAGGACCTGGGTCTTATAATAGCTTCATTTTTTCTTTATTTAGCATTGCGTTGTTTGCTTTATGCACTGGTATTCTTGGGAGGAAACCCGTTCCGTGTTGTACGACGTGGTCCCTTGATTTACCTAACTTTAAAATAAAGATTAATAACTGTTTTAGTTCTCACACCAGTCCCATGACTGACCTGGAGTTTATTGTTTAAACCTAAACTCTGGGTGCCCTTATTTTGACATGGGCAGCTAGTAGTTTTGGTTTTGCAGATTTATATTCACAAGGTCCTGATTTACAGCTGGAACGATGCTCGAAAAGCTCTGTATCCGTGTGTCACTTTCAGTTGTGTTTTGTATATTCTTCCGTTGTTATGTAATTTATTGTAATCTCTGATATTCATCGAATGTATTTATTCATTTATACTATGTATATTCTTGTATCTGATGGAATTGTTGTAATAACAATGAATTGTTCTTCCGTTTGCGTTCCTTTGTGTGTTGTTCTCAAAGTATCCGCTCTTTCCTTCACGGGGAAGTTACGGGTCCTTACAACAGACTGTATAAGCATTATTTATTTATTTTAATGCTTATACAGTTGTAGAATGCACTCTGGATGGAATTTTTAATGATTGTTTATCATTATTGTTGTCTACACACGATGTAAGAAATCCATATAACTGAAATTATATGGTAATTGATTGAGTCTGACTCCAGATTAACGAATATTTTTAAAAATAATATTTAACGAATATTTTTAAAATAATATTTAACAAAGATTTTAATATAATATTTAACGAATATTTTAAAATAATATTCAGTAAATATTGAAATGTGAAGCCGTGTTAAGTAGTTAAACGCCATTTTGACACGAACGGGATTCTTTATCGATTTTATTCATTTTATAATGAATATCGAAAAGTGATTTCAAAATCTGATATTTTTAAATATTACCATTTTAATATTATAATGATAAGGAATATTCAAATTTGATTTGAAAATTTAAAATGAAATGAAAATCGTTTTAAAATGAATTCAAAACGAATTTATATAGGAATATTCAATTTTGATTTAAATTTAAAATGAAATGAAAATCGTTTTAAAATGAATTTAAAATGAATTTATAATGGAATATTCAGTTTGGATTTAAATTTGAAAACAAAATTGAAATCGATTTAAAATGAATTTAAAACGAATTTATATAGGAATATTCAATTTTGATTTAGAATTGAAAATGAAACTGAAATCGTTTTAAAATGAATTTTAAACGAATTTACAATGGAATATTCAATTTTGATTTAAATTTGAAAATGAAATTGAAATCATTTTAAAATGAATTTAAAACAAATTTATAATGGAATATTCAATTTTGATTTAAATTTGAAAATGGAATTGAAATCGTTTTAAAATTAATTTAAAATGAATTTATATAGGAATATTCAAATTTGATTTAAATTTGAAAAAAAATTGAAATCGTTTTAAAATGAATTTATAATGGAAAATTCAATTTTGATTTGAAATTTAAATGGAAATGGCAATCATTTTTAAAACTAATTTAAAACGATTTATAAAATTCGTTTTAAATGAAAATCGACGATATTATATATATATATATATTCTAATGGCCTGAATAGAATTAGCCACGCAACGACTGTTCGTGAATTTCGACCATTAACTTCAAATTGATGTTACGGGAGGTACAACCGTCGGATTTTCCTAAAACCAGAGCCGTTGGGTTTGTATCGAAAAGAGATTTCCAATGAATACAAGTGATTTGAAATCTAACAGTTAGATTTGAAGATATGTTCAAATCAATTTCAAAAAAGGTCGCTTTGGATGCAGTTCAGTGGCCGTTATTGGAAACCGACTGTACGGGCGATAATAAAATTATTAAAAATATTGTAAAAATATGTAAAATCATAATAAATGATTTGGAAAGATTTTGGATGAAAAATTCTAGTTTTGAAAAGATAAAAATATATTTTTATCGAAATGAACTAGTTATTAACTAGAATAATAATCCAATTATTTTTAGGAATAAATAAATTGGATTTGAAAATGGTTTTAAAATAACCAGAATTTTCCAACAAATAATCTGGAATGGATTTGGAATGGAAATAATCTTCGGAATATTTCGATATTGGATTTCGTGATTATATAGATATTGTTGAGGAATTTGGAAGATATATATATATATATATATATATATATATATATATATCGTCATTCCCAATACGATATTGGTTGGTTTCAGAATTTGATATTGAATATAAGCCTATATAATTTCTATTCAGAGCCTTGTATTTGATATCAAATTGGATTTTGGGTTTGTTGTGAACGGTGTCTTCATTAACACTGTTCTTAAACCCAGTAGAGAAAAGAATAAATCCTTAAATTATGGTTTAGTGAAGTTTTCCAATTAATTTATATTTGATTGGAATTGAATAAAAGAATAGGGTTTTTGGGTTTATCGTGAACGGTGTTTTAAATAACACTTGTTCATTAACCCAATAACAGTGAAGAATATAATTTGGAATTTATCTTTTAATTAAGATTATTGGAATTTTCCAAAATAAAGTTTTTCAATTTAATATATTAAATTGGAATGGAATGGAATTTGATTTGGTAATAATTGAGATGAGCTTTTGTGGAGGAAGACTGTTAATATATATGGAATTTAAAAGGCTTCGTCGTTATTCCATTTATATTATTTGGCGGACACGGAAATTTATATTGATTATATATATTGATATATTTTCCGTGAATATTCCATAATTAATGGAATGTGATTAAGGGTTTATTGTGAACTATTTTTTAAATGACATTTGTTCTTTAACACAGTTAAAGACCGGATTTCATGCCTAACATTCTATTTTATATTATATTTGTTGATCACTACTAAATATACATCTGTTTGGTGGGAGAGAATTTATTCTCTTGCTTAACACCCTTCTTTGAGACGTACGAGCTCAAAGGTTAAATATTGGCAGAAATCAGTGGTACGGTGTAGATGGTCGATGTGACATGATTGATTTCCCAAAGTTAAATAATCATTAATAATGATTTTTCAGAAGATTGAAACTTAGTGAAGTTTTAATGAATCTTTAATTAGATTGAAAGCGATTTAAATTATCAAATTTGGGAAAATGATTGAGAATTGAGTATCACCAGTTTTGCTCCAAGCGATAGTTAAATCTTTAATTAGATTTGAATGTGAAATGGTCATTAATTTTTACCGATAACGCTATGGTGTTAGATATGGAGTATTACTAGTTTTGCTCCATGGGATGAATAGGTTGGGATTGGGAAATAAAACAAATAATTACTTCGGTAAGGTGCGTGAATACCGTCTAGTTTGGAAAACCTTAATTTGGTTTAAATTGTGAAAAGAATATTATGGATTGGAATAAGGCTATGATATGTTGTTATAGCACTTGATTATAAGATACACGAGTTATTTGGAAAGACCGGGTTTAACCCATTCTGAATAAATGATATGACGAAAAGTCGAAGAGATTGAAGACGGTGCAAGACCGACGATTTTCACATTAAATGGATGGGTTGCTACTGATGCCCATGATTAGTGTAACAAACTTGAAGGGGCTACAGCGGTAGCCGGACGTACTTGTTGATTGTTCGGATATGCGAGGGCCTCTCTCCTGTATTGGACATACGGGGCGAGGAATAAGGTGCCTCCAGTTTCGTTCAAACCTAGAACGGACTTGTAAATGGATGGTATGTCTGACACTGTATTTGTAACACCCCACCTCCGCTAGGGTCACTCACAAAGGGAATGCACTAGGTTTGGTGAAGCATTATCGAGGTAAACATGCACAGAAATATTACAAGACAGAACATATATAAAACAGCGGAAGTAAAACAAATTTTATTACCTTATAAAATATGGTCTAAAGCCTTTTACATCAGAATACATCAAAACCTGTCTTGCAATAGTAAAGAAGCATAAAACCTTTTCATAAATTTATTCCCCAAAATAAAGCGGTGAAGCAGCCATAGCCAAGAGAAGTCCAAGCTATACATGATGACCTCCAAGCATAAGAGGTCCGAACTAAACAACAGCATTTCCTCCCTGAAAACCTGGGGGGGGGGGGTAAAGGAAGACAAAGAGGCGAAACAAAACGGGGTCAGTCATAAAGACTAGTAAGTCCTATCTACTTCCAGTATAAAAACAGGTAAAGGTAACATGACATGCATAAACTGAAAGTAAACATAAGGATGACGACAAGATAGATAGGCTAAACCAAGATAACCGGATGGGCTACTATAGCAAGATAAACTAAGGTATCATGATAAACTACGGTGTCAAGATAAATCAAGGTATCACATCATCAGGTTTCTACCAAGTACACTATCCCAAGGTGTCTATCATGTATAACATCCCACGGTATCCATCATGTATATTTCTTATGGTTCTAACATGTATATTTGCTCTGCACCTCTCGTACTAGTATCCCAACCCGTGTCATGTGTTAACTACGAATGCCCCTTGCCCAATGTCATGTAATGGTCCATGTCAACCTAATATATAGCATATGTAGGTTTTCCCAACTCGTATGTTTCTTTCCATGTATAAGATCAGTCCTTTGCCGTAGGCCGTACTGGCTTCCCCCATGTAAATCTATACCACCTCAACGTAGTACCATTTTATCCTTGAAGTTGTTTTGGACTGCTACCCTTGATCTGGTTATGTTTTCTTACCATGAACTATCGTGTGTTCACTTAGGATTTATGTCACCTAGGACCACTAGGGATTATGCTACCTAATGAACGTTTCCGTGTCTCGGTTTGGGTTCAGCCACCTAGAGCCACTAGGGATTATGCCACCCGTCAACCGCGCCCTTTATCCCGCGTATGTATCGTGAATCGTTTTCCATGTCTAGACGCACATGTTCCTCAATGTGCCATCCGAGTTCCATGCCAGGGCAAATAAGGAAATACCGAACTCGGTCGGGAGCTTTAAGTCGTCTGCTGATGCAGATATCAAGGTCTGTTTTTGTACCCATGGCTATGGTCCCACGTGACCCCTCCCTCAACTACTGAAAGGCAATCCAAGAAAAATCATGTATGAGAACTACATCCTGGCCCCACTATAGCCCCACTTTCCTATGGGCCAACCTCACCCACGACTCGATAGCAAGAACATGGTCTGTTGGGAGTTCTCTGCCTTTCCGTTCGTACACGATTGACTAAAGATGGTAGGTAGTCGGCGACGTGCTATCCAGGGCAAAATCAAGTATCGTCGACTCCACGCTAATCCATCCCAGTCTTTAGGTCGCTCACATAGCAACCAAGGCATACTCTTGGCTCTTCTATCGCAGACCTTAACCTCTGTGAGGCCAGGTTTCATGGACCACCTGCCACCTCATAGAGGGATACCAAGAGTACCCTCACGTCCCCCGAAGCTACTGCTTCGTCACCCAGTTCGTTGGATCCCTTATCCAAGTCGGATCATTTGCTCCTCCTCGTGTGTTTAAGCGATGACCTACCATATCGGGTTACTCATCCATTCATGAACTAGTCCCATGTCCTTGGCTAAGAATTATTACTTAGTTATACTTAACTAAGGTTTACCACTTAGCTTCTTTCCCCGTTACCCTTGATTAACCACGATTTTCTACCTAGTTCCTCTAGCTAGGGTTTTGTCTATTGGGTTAAGTGTTGTTATTCAGGTTCATGACTTAGCCCACCTACGAATCACGTCAAGATTGGCTAAGTATTTAAGTTCAAGGCTTAGCCCTACAAGTTGGTTAAGTATACCAAGAAGCGCATGACTTAACCATATCAAGTCAAATTGGTTAAGTATTGGTTTGTCTTAACCCTATCAGATTATCGTGTTAGATTGATTAAGCATAAATTATCTAAATCGCATTAGATCATCGAGCCGGATTGGTTAAGTATGGGTTAGCTTAACCTCATCCACTAATCATACTACAAGGGTTAAGTATATTCAAAATGTCTTGTGACTTAACCCTATCAAGTCCACATGTTAGATTGGTTAAGTATAGGTTACTTAACCTTATCAAATCATCATGTATAATTGGTTAATTATAAGTTACTTAACCCCATTAAATTATCATGTTAAGTTGGTTAAGTATTGGTTGCTTAACCTCATTGAATTACCAAGTTTAGATTGGTTAAGTGTTTAACTTAACCCCATCGAATTACCGTGTTTAGATTAGTTAAGTATAGGTTACTTAACCCCATCTAATTACCGTGTTTAGATTAGTTAAGTGTAAATTACTTAACCCCATATAATTACCAAGTCGGATTAGTTAAGCGTAAATTACTTAACCCCATCCCCTAATTGTCTTGTATGGTTAAGTGTCATTAAGAAATCAAGCCCGGTCCCACTTAACCTACCCATTCGTGTCATATCGGTTAAGTGTCATTAGTCAAATTTACTTAACCTTATCATGTGGCATTAATTTAATTAATGCACTCTCAACCTCTCACATTAGACCTTGTTGTGGTTACTAGTTAAGCCGGGCGGGTCCGGGTAGTTTTACACCACAACCTAGTCTAACCTCGGGTCTTAAGCGCGACATGACCAACTTCTCACATTGGATCCTATTGTTTGTAGCCACTAGTTAAGCCGGGTGGGTCCGGGTAGATTTATGCTACAAACTCAACACAACCTCGAGTTGGCCACTTTCATGTTTGGTCTAGTGTCATATTACACTTACAACCCCCGTGTCTAGTTTCAAGTCCCATGTTTACCCCACATGTCATGTCCCCATTTAGCTGTATCATGAGTGTCATATTTTCATGAAATCCCATATCAAATTTTCATGTCATAATCACGCTCGTCTATCCTACCCCAAATCGTGTTTCCAACCCAAGTAAAAGCGAGCCAACATAGTAAGGATACTATGCTACATATTGGCCTCAAAACATGCACGATGCCAAGAAGGTGTTGGCCATAAATATGCATGGTATCATAAGGTGGTTTGGCCTCAAAATATGCATAGTATCATAAGGGGTTTTTGGCCACAAACATGCATAATATCATAAGGGAATTTGGCCACAAACATGCATGATAACATAAGGGGTTTGGGTTCATTTACATGCTTAAGCCCCAAAGTCAAATCTTTGCCAATGTTTCACAAGTCGAATGGTTCCCAAAGGTTCATGCTAGCATTCCATAGATAAAGATTCAAACTTGCAAGATAAACTAGGTTAATCATAACATGAATAGCATGATTTAGCCACTAAGCATAGCCAAAAGTCATAGGTTCAAGCAAAAGAGGCATGACAATGTTCATATAGGCTAGCATACTTAGTTTAATCTCGTTTTATTCCATGCCATCATTAAGACTACCGTTTAGATCTAGAAGTAGCTAGAACTTACATAGCGTGGCTTAGCGAATTAGAATGAATCGTCTCAACGAAGAAAGGTGGCTCCTTTGAAGAAGAACCTTCATGAAACCGTCATAGCAACGTTGATTTGGCCTCTATTTGGTGTAGCAAGCTCGCACCTTTTGATTCAGATCTAGCTTGAATGCATAGTCTCTTGGAGTTGGAGATGGAAGCCATGATCACTTGACATTTGGGCAGCACTTCGTGGCTTGAGTGAATTATGAGGGGTTAGGCTAGGTCTAGGGGTGTTTTTATAGAGATTAGGATAGTTTTAGGCCGTTAGATTAACCCTAGGATAGATCTAAGCCCTCCAAAATCGTCACAGGCCTCCAAAACCGAGCCAAAACTAGAAGCAGGTGCACCAGGTCGCTGGATCGACCGTGGGGGGGGGGGGGTCGACCCAGGGGTCGACACCCATGTCGACCCCCTGGAGGGGAGTCGACCCAGGGGTCGACACCCATGTCGACCCCTTGGAGCAGGGTCGACCTAGGGGTCGACACCCATGTCGACATGGGGGTTGACACCCTGTGTGTCTGGCGGGAATTTTCCCGCCTTCTCTTTTTGGGCTAAATTCAAATCTGTTTTCGGATTTGAATTTTTGTGAAACTTCGCGAGGCCATATCTTGGTCATACGGACTCCGATTTATGAAATTTCGGACTCTATTTCGCGTATTTTCCCGAGACAAACGCAATGGCGCAACCCGTTTATCCTGATTCAGATTTTATAATTTAATTTTGCCTTGATTCTTGTCTTAACACGCTGTTAAAATTCGGGTTGTTACATTCTCCCCTCCTTTAAGGATTTCGTCCCCGAAATCTCCAAGTTAGGAAGAACGTACCCTACCATCCATCATCCATCTAATCAAAACATCATCCGCAGGTAACCATTGTCCTTAGACGACTACTAATGCTTTATGAACACATGCAGAAAGTGTGTGTATATGTTCCTTAGCTAATGCTAATGATCAGGCCTGAATGATCTTTCTAATGCAAAATATATTTAGTGCCATGAATCCAACATGTATGCAAATGGTCCTAGTCATATAAACACTATATGTGTGCACAACCATTCATCCACATGCAACATCCACATGGTAACATATTCAATTTCAACCATAAACAAGTACAAATACTCGTGCATATGCAACATGAAACGTGACCGCATCAATCTAGTATCTAATGTGTATTCGCGCATCCACGAGCAACCACTTGCAACCATTTGCAACCATATCAATCATAACATGTTTCAAATACATGTTTACATTCATAGAGTCCTACGTAAGGTTCCCAAGATAGGATCGAGAAGATAAAGAAGACAAACTCCTTACGGGGTTTGCAACAGAAATAGGACCGAGAGGATATCCACCAAGCGATAGCGTGCAAGCAAGCTCTACAGGTGGACCAAGGATCAAAGATGTACTCTTAAAAAGAGACATGATGCGCGCGTCTAAGCCGCAATTCCTTGAGCTTAATTCCATTGTGCTTTGACCGCCTTTTGACTTCATGATTTCGTAGCTCCTTGATTCCCATTTCCAAGGTATGAGTTGGAACTCATTTCTCTGTCGCCTCTCGTTTCACTTTCACTTATTCTTTCCCTAGTATGCTCGGCTCAAACATATTTGCGTAATCTTGCAAGCTCTCCAAAATCCACTAGTGAATTCTGGATCTCATTTTCCAGTGTCAATCCATGTTAACATGTGCACTTACTAGGGTGATTCCTATAACCCATGCTCAAGCGGAATGAACCATCCGCCTTATTGGCGAACGTTACTCGATCGGATCAGAGATTTCCGATAAATACATCAAGAGATTCTAGGTAACTAACCATGACAGAACCCAATAGGTTATACAAGACTTCGAGGGTATTACCAAGGCAAGTTAAGAGTTTAACTACCCTCCTTTCAAAACCGAGAATGGCATCCCTTACTGGATAACCACTTCATCCCTAGAATCCATCCATAGCTCAACAATAGAAGCATTGCTTCTAATCTCAACACTTGGCATAGACGTTCTCAAATCCAAGCAAGTCATGAATAAATGGACCGACTCTCCAACCAGATTTTGGGACTAAAGTGGGATCTTCTACCATGCTAGTACTAAGGTGCAGAGACTTAACTATCGAAGCATACTTAAATGATGCTATGATCAAAACAAAGTCCTGACGGGATAATAGAGAGGAAAATATAAACGTTTAACAATATCGTTACCATCCTTACGAGATACGCTAGAAATGAGAGAATCCAATTGCCCTCTCGATGATCTTGTCCTTGTCCCATAATTCTTAACTATCCGTCCCGTTTTTCCTCCATTTTGGCTTAAGCCATACCAACAAGTTGCCTATCCTTAAGCTTGTGTCCCTTATCCTCGTTCTTACTATCCTTTCTTATAACACGGCAATAGGTCTCTCGAGAACTTCCTCCATCACACGGGAAACATTTACGTGGCTAGACAAGGATTAGTCGCAGTTAAAACTACTGTGACTACCGATGGAGGAAAGAAAGGAAAAGAGATTCAATCAAGGAAACAAAGGATAGTGCTAATGGTCTTTTGGGGAGTAGCCTTTAAAATCTTTTCTTGAAAAAAATGCTTCTTTGTAAACGATTTTTCAAATAGTTTCAGAACGTTTTTAAAACTTTTGCCCAGTCTAGTAACCTTCTGCTCTGATACCAAATGCAACACCCCACCTCCACTTGGGTCACTCACATAGGGAATGCACTAGGTTTGGTGAAGTATTATCGAGGTAAACATGCACAAAAATATTACAAGACAGAACATATATAAAACAGCGGAAGTAAAACAAATTTTATTACCTTATAAAATAAGGTCTAAAGCCTTTTACATCAGAATACATCAAAACCTGTCTTGCAATAGTAAAGAAGCATAAAACCTTTTCATAAATTTATTCCCCAAAATAAAGCGGTGAAGCAGCCATAGCCAAGAGAAGTCCAAGCTATACATGATGACCTCCAAGCATAAGAGTTCCGAACTAAACAACAGCATTTACTCCCTGAAAACCTGGGGGGAGGGGGGAAGGAAGACAAAGAGGCGAAACAAAACGGGGTCAGTCATAAAGACTGGTAAGTCCTATCTACTTCCAGTATAAAAACAGGTAAAGGTAACATGACATGCATAAACTGAAAGTAAACATAAGGATGACGACAAGATAGATAGGCTAAACCAAGACAACCGGATGGGCTACTGTAGCAAGATAAACTAAGCTATCATGATAAACTACGGTGTCAAGATAAATCAAGGTATCACATCATCAGGTTTCTACCAAGTATACTATCCCAAGGTGTCTACCGTGTATAACATCCCACGGTATCTATCATGTATATTTCTCATGGTTCTAACATGTATATTTGCTCTACACCTCTCGTACTAGTATCCCAACCCGCGTCATGTGTTAACTACGAATGCCCCTTGCCCAATGTCACGTAATGGTCCATGTCAACCTAATATATAGCATATGTAGGTTTTCCCAACTCGTATGTTTCTTTCCATGTATAAGCTCAGTCCTTTGCCGTAGGCCGTACGGGCTTCCCCCATGTAAATTTATACCACCTCAACGTAGTACCATTTTATCCTTGAAGTTGTTTTGGACTGCTACCCTTTATCTGGTTATGTTTTCTTACCATGAACTATCGCGTGTTCCCTTAGGATTTATGTCACCTAAGACCACTAGGGATTATGCTACCTAATGAACGTTTCCGTGTCTCGGTTTGGGTTTAGCCACCTAGGGCCACTAGGGATTATGCCACCCGTCAACCGCGCCCTTTATCCCGCGTATGTATCGTGAATCGTTTTCCATGTCTAGACGCACATGTTCCTCAATGTGCCATCCGAGTTCCGTGCCAGGGCAAATCAAGAAATACGAAACTCGGTCGGGAGCTTTAAGTCGTCTGCTGATGCAGATATCAAGGTCTGTTTTTGTACCCGTGGCTATGGTCCCACGTGACCCTTCCCTCAACTACTGAAAGGTAATCCAATAAAAATCATGTATGAGAACTACATCCCGGCCCCACTATAGCCCCACTTTCCTATGGGCCAACCTCACCCATGACTCGATAGCAAGAACATGGTCTGTTGGGAGTTCTCTGCCTTCCGTGCGTACACAATTGACTAAAGATGGTAGGTAGTCGGCGACGTGGTATCCAGGGAAAAATCAAGTATCGTCGACTCCACGCTAATCCATCCCAGTCTTTAGGTCGCTCGCATAGCAACCAAGGCATACTCTTGGCTCTTCTATCGCAGACCTTAACCTCTGTGAGGCCGGGTTTCATGGACCACCTGCCACCTCATAGAGGGATACCAAGAGTACCCTAGCGTCCCCCAAAGCTACCGATTCGTCACCCAGTTCGTTGGAGCCCTTATCCAAGTCGGATCATTTGCTCCTCCTCGTGTGTTTAAGCGATGACCTACCATATCGGATTACTCATCCATTCATGAACTAGTCCCATGTACTTGGCTAAGAATCATTACTTAGTTATACTTAACTAAGGTTTACCACTTAGCTTCTTTTCCCCGTTACCCTTGACTAACCACGATTTTCTACCTAGTTCCTCTCGCTAGTGTTTTGTCTATTGGGTTAAGTGTTGTTATTCAGGTTCATGACTTAGCCCACCTACGAATCACGTCAAGATTGGCTAAGTATTTAAGTTCAAGGCTTAGCCCTACAAGTTGGTTAAGTATACCAAGAAGCGCATGACTTAACCATATCAAGTCAAATTGGTTAAGTATTGGTTTGTCTTAACCCTATCAGATTATCGTGTTAGATTTATTAAGCATAAATTATCTAAATCGCATCAGATCATCGAACCGGATTGGTTAAGTATGGGTTAGCTTAACCTCATCCACTAATCATACTACAAGGGTTAAGTATATTCAAAAGGTCTTGTGACTTAACCCTATCAAGTCCACATGTTAGATTGGTTAAGTATAGGTTACTTAACCTCATCAAATCATCATGTATAATTGGTTAATTATAAGTTACTTAACCCCATTAAATTATCATGTTAAGTTGGTTAAGTATTGGTTGATTAACCTCATTGAATTACCAAGTTTAGATTGGTTAAGTGTTTAACTTAACCCCATCGAATTACCGTGTTTAGATTAGTTAAGTATAGGTTACTTAACCCCATCTAATTACCGTGTTTAGATTAGTTAAGTGTAAATTACTTAACCCCATCTAATTACCAAGTCGGATTAGTTAAGCGTAAATTACTTAACCCCATCCCCTAATTGTCTTGTATGGTTAAGTGTCATTAAGAAATCAAGCCCGGTCCCACTTAACCTACCCATTCGTGTCATATCGGTTAAGTGTCATTAGTCAAATTTACTTAACCTTGTCATGTGGCATTAATTTAATTAATGCACTCTCAACCTCTCACATTAGACCTTGTTGTGGTTACTAGTTAAGCCGGGCGGGTCCGGGTAGTTTTACACCACAACCTAGTCTAACCTCGGGTCTTAAGCGCGACATGACCAACTTCTCACATTGGATCCTATTGTTTGTAGCCACTAGTTAAGCCGGGCGGGTCCGGGTAGATTTATGCTACAAACTCAACCCAACCTCGAGTTGGCCACTTTCATGTTTGGTCTAGTGTCATATTACACTTACAACCCCCGTGTCTAGTTTCAAGTCCCATGTTTACCCCACATGTCATGTCCCCATTTAGGTGTATCATGAGTGTCATATTTTCATGAAATCCCATATCAAATTTTCATGTCATAATCACGCTCGTCTATCCTACCCCAAATCGTGTTTCCAACCCAAGTAAAAGCGAGCCAACATAGTAAGGATACTATGCTACATATTGGCCTCAAAACATGCACGTTGCCAAGAAGGGGTTGGCCACAAATACGCATGGTATCATAAGGGGGTTTGGCCTCAAAATATGCATAGCATCATAAGGGGTTTTTGGCCACAAACATGCATAGTATCATAAGGGAATTTGGCCACAAACATGCATGATAACATAAGGGGTTTGGGTTCATTTACATGCATAAGCCCCAAAGTCAAATCTTTGCCAATGTTTCACAAGTCAAATGGTTCCCAAAGGTTCATGCTAGCATTCCATAGATAAAGATTCAAACTTGCAAGATAAACTAGGTTAATCATAACATAAATAGCATGATTTAGTCACTAAGCATAGCCAAAAGTCATAGGTTCAAGCAAAAGAGGCATGACAAGGTTCATATAGGCTAGCATACTTAGTTTAATCTCGTTTTATTCCATGCCATCATTAAGACTACCGTTTAGATCTAGAAGTAGCTAAAACTTACATAGCGTGGCTTAGCGAATTAGCATGAATCGTCTCGACGAAGAAAGGTGGATCCTTTGAAGAAGAACCGTCATGAAACCGTCGTAGCAACGTTGATTTGGCCTTTATTTGATGTAGCAAGCTCGCACCTTTTGATTCGGATCTAGTTTGAATGCATAGTCTCTTGGAGTTGGAGATGGAAGCCATGATCACTTGACATTTGGGCAGCACTTCGTGGCATGAGTGAATAATGAGGGGTTAGGCTAGGTCTAGGGGTGTTTTTATAGAGATTAGGATAGTTTTAGGCCGTTAGATTAACCCTTGGATAGATCTGAGCCTTCCAAAATCGTCACAGGCCTCCAAAACCGAGCCAAAACCAGAAGCAGGTGCACCAGGTCGCTGGTTCGACCGGGGGGGGGGGGTCGACCCAGGGGTCGACACCCATGACGACATGGGTGTCGACACCCTGTGTGTCTGGCGGGAATTTTCCCGCCTTGTCTTTTTGGGCTGAATTCAAATCTGTTTTCGGATTTGAATTTTTGTGAAACTTCGCGAGGCCATATCTTAGTCATTCGGACTCCGATTTACGAATTTTCGGACTCTATTTCGCATATTTTTCCGAGATGAACGCAATGGCACAACCCGTTTATCCTGATTCAGATTTTATAATTTAATTCTGCCTTGATTCTTGTCTTAACACGCTGTTAAAATTCGGGTCGTTTCATTCTCCCCTCCTTTAAGGATTTCGTCCCCGAAATCTCCAAGTTAGGAAGAACGTACCCTACCATCTATCATCCATCTAATCAAAAAATCATCCGCAGGTAACCATTGTCCTTAGATGACTACTAATGCTTTATGAACACATGCAGAAAGTGTGTGTGTATGTTCCTTAGCTAATGCTAATAATCAGGCCTGAATGATCTTTCTAATGCAAAATATGTTTAGTGCCATGAATCCAACATGTATGCAAATGGTCCTAGTCATATAAACACTATATGTGTGCACAACCATTCATCCACATGCAACATCCACATGATAACATATTCAATTTCAACCATAAACAAGTACAAATACTCATGCATATGCAACATGAAACGTGACCGCATCAATCTAGTATCTAATGTGTATTTGCGCATCCACGAGCAACCACTTGCGACCATTTGCAACCATATCAATCATAACATGTTTCAAATACATGTTTACATTCATAGAGTCCTACCTAAGGTTCCCGAGATAGGATCGAGAAGATAAACAAGACAAACTCCTTACGGGGTTTGCAACAGAAATAGGACCGAGAGGATATCCACCAAGCGATAGCGTGCAAGCAAGCTCAACAGGTGGACCAAGGATCAAAGATGTACTCTTAAAAAGAGACATGATGCGCGCGTCTAAGCCGCAATTCCTTGAGCTTAATTCCATTGTGCCTTGAGCGCCTTTTGACTTCATGATTTTGTAGCTCATTGATTCCTATTTCCAAGGTATGAGTTGGAACTCATTTCTCTGTCGCCTCTCGTTTCACTTTCACTTATTCTTTCCCTAGTATGCTCGGCTCAAACATATTTGCGTAATCATGCAAGCTCTCCAAAATCCACTAGTGAATTTTGGATCTCGTTTTCCGTTGTCAATCCATGTTAACACGTGCACTTACTAGGGTGATTCCTATTACCCATGCTCAAGCGGAATGAACCATCCGCCTTATTGGCGAACGTTACTCGATCGGATCAGAGATTTCCGATAAATACATCAAGAGATTCTAGGTAACTAACCATGACAGAACCCAATAGGTTATACAAGACTTCGAGGGTATTACCAAGGCAAGTTAAGAGTTTAACTACCCTCCTTTCAAAATCGAGAATGGCATCCCTTACTGGATAACCACTTCATCCCTAGAATCCATCCATAGCTCAACAATAGAAGCATTGCTTCTAATCTCAACACTTGGCATAGACGTTCTCAAATCCAAGCAAGTCATGAATAAATGGACCGACTCTCCAACCAGATTTTGGGACTAAAGTGGGATCTTCTACCATGCTAGTACTAAGGTGCAGAGACTTAACTATCGAAGCAGACTTAAATGATGCTATGATCAAAACAAAGTCCTGACGGGATGATAGAGAGGAAAAGCTAAACGTTTAACAAGATCGTTACCATCCTTACGAGATACGCTAGAAATGAGAGTATCCAATTGCCCTCTCGATGATCTTGTCCTTGTCCCATAATTCTTAACTATCCGTCCCGTTTTTCCTCCATTGTGGCTTAAGCCATACCAACAAGTTGCCTATCCTTAAGCTTGTGTCCCTTATCCTCGTTCTTACTATCCTTTCTTATAACGCGGCAACAGGTCTCTCGAGAACTTCCTCCATCGCACGGGAAACATTTACGTGGATAGGCAAGGATTAGTCGCAGTTAAAACTACAGTGACTACCGATGGAGGAAAGAAAGGAAAAGAGATTCAATCAAGGAAACAAAGGATAGTGCTAATGGCCTTTTGGGAAATAGCCTTTAAAATATTTTCTTGAAAAAAATGCTTCTTTGTAAATGGTTTTTCAAATAGTTTCAGAAGGTTTTTAAAAACTTTTGCCCAGTCTGGTAACCTTCTGCTCTGATACCAAATGCAACACCCCACCTCCGCTAGGGTCAATCACAAAGGGAATGCACTAGGTTTGGTGAAGTATTATCGAGGTAAACATGCACAGAAATATTACAAGACAGAACATATATAAAATAGCGGAAGTAAAACAAATTTTATTACCTTATAAAATAAGGTCTAAAGCCTTTTACATCAAAATACATCAAAACCTGTCTTGCAATAGTAAAGAAGCATAAAACCTTTTCATAAATTTATTCCCCAAAATAAAGCGGTGAAGCAGCCATAGCCAAGAGAAGTCCAAGCTATACATGATGACCTCCAAGCATAAGAGGTCCGAACTAAAGAACAGCATTTCCTCCCTGAAAACCTGGGGGGGGGGAAAGGAAGACAAAGAGGCGAAACAAAATGGGGTCAGTCATAAAGACTAGCAAGTCCTATCTACTTCCAGTATAAAAACAGGTAAAGGTAACATGACATGCATAAACTGAAAGTAAACATAAGGATGACGACAAGATAGATAGGCTAAACCAAGATAACTGGATAGGCTACTGTAGCAAGATAAACTAAGGTATCATGATAAACTACGGTGTCAAGATAAATCAAGGTATCACATCATCAGGTTTCTACCAAGTATACTATCCCAAGGTGTCTATCGTGTATAACATCCCACGGTATCTATCATGTATATTTCTCATGGTTCTAACATGTATATTTGCTCTGCACCTCTCGTACTAGTATCCCAACCCGCGACATGTGTTTACTATGAATGCCCCTTGCCCAATGTCATGTAATGGTCCATGTCAACCTAATATATAGCATATGTCGGTTTTCCCAACTCGTATGTTTCTTTCCATGTATAAGTTCAGTCCTTTGCCGTAGGCCGTACGGGCTTCCCCCATGTAAATCTATACCACCTCAATGTAGTACCATTTTATCCTTGAAGTTGTTTTGGACTGCTACCCTTTATATGGTTATGTTTTCTTACCATGAACTATCGCGTGTTCACTTAGGATTTATGTCACCTAGGACCACTAGGGATTATGCTACCTAATGAACGTTTCCGTGTCTCGGTTTGGGTTCAGCCACCTAGGGCCACTAGGGATTATGCCACCCGTCAACCGCGCCCTTTATCCCGCGTATGTGTCGTGAATCGTTTTCCATGTCTAGACGCACATGTTCCTCAATGTGCCATCCGAGTTCCGTGCCAGGGCAAATCAAGAAATACGGAACTCGGTCGGGAGCTTTAAGTCGTCTGCTGATGCAGATATCAAGGTCTATTTTTGTACCCGTGGCTATGGTCCCACGTGACCCCTCCCTCAACTACTGAAAGGCAATCCAAGAAAAATCATGTATGAGAACTACATCCCGGCCCCACTATAGCCCCACTTTCCTATGGGCCAACCTCACCCATGACTCGATAGCAAGAACATGGTCTGTTGGGAGTTCTCTGCCTTTCCATTCGTATACGATTGACAAAAGATGGTAGGTAGTCGGCGACGTGCTATCCAGGGAAAAATCAAGTATCGTCGACTCCACGCTAATCCATCCCAGTCTTTAGGTCGCTCGCATAGCAACCAAGGCATACTCTTGGTTCTTCTATCGCAGACCTTAACCTCTGTGAGGTCGGGTTTCATGGACCACCTGCCACCTCATAGAGGGATACCAAGAGTACCCACACGTCCCCCGAAGCTACCGCTTCGTCACCTAGTTCATTGGACCCCTTATCCAAGTCGGATCATTTGCTCCTCCTCGTGTGTTTAAGCGATGACCTACCATATCGGGTTACTCATCCATTCATGAACTAGTCCCATGTCCTTGGCTAAGAATTATTACTTAGTTATACTTAACTAAGGTTTACCACTTAGCTTCTTTTCCCCGTTACCCTTGATTAACCACGATTTTCTACCTAGTTCCTCTCGCTAGGGTTTTGTCTATTGTGTTAAGTGTTGTTATTCAGGTTCATGACTTAGCCCACCTACGAATCACGTCAAGATTGGCTAAGTATTTAAGTTCAAGGCTTAGCCCTACAAGTTGGTTAAGTATACCAAGAAGCGCATGACTTAAACATATCAAGTCAAATTGGTTAAGTACTGGTTTGTCTTAACCCTATAAGATTATCGTGTTAGATTGATTAAGCATAAATTATCTAAATCACATCAGATCATCGAGTCGGATTGGTTAAGTATGGGTTAGCTTAACCTCATCCTCTAATCATACTACAAGGGTTAAGTATATTCAAAAGGTCTTGTGACTTAACCCTATCAAGTCCACATGTTAGATTGGTTAAGTATAGGTTACTTAACCTCATCAAATCATCATGTATAATTGGTTAATTATAAGTTACATAACCCCATTAAATTATCATGTTAAGTTGGTTAAGTTGGTTAAGTATTGGTTGCTTAACCTCATTGAATTACCAAGTTTAGATTGGTTAAGTGTTCAACTTAACCCCATCGAATTACCGTGTTTAGATTAGTTAAGTATAGGTTACTTAACCCCATCTAATTATCGTGTTTAGATTAGTTAAGTGTAAATTACTTAACCCCATCTAATTACCAAGTCGGATTAGTTAAGCGTAAATTACTTAACCCCATCCCCTAATTGTCTTGTATGGTTAAGTGTCATTAAGAAATCAAGCTCGGTCCCACTTAACCTACCCATTCGTGTCATATCGGTTAAGTGTCATTAGTCAAATTTACTTAACCTTATCATGTGGCATTAATTTAATTAATGCACTCTCAACCTCTCATATTAGACCTTGTTGTGGTTACTAGTTAAGCCGGGCGGGTCCGGGTAGTTTTACACCACAACCTAGTCTAACCTCGGGTCTTAAGCGCGACATGACCAACTTCTCACATTGGATCCTATTGTTTGTAGCCACTAGTTAAGCCGGGCGGGTCCGGGTAGATTTATGCTACAAACTCAACCCAACCTCGAGTTGGCCACTTTCGTGTTTGGTCTAGTGTCATATTACACTTACAACCCCCGTGTCTAGTTTCAAGTCCCATATTTACCCCACATGTCATGTCCCCATTTAGGTGTATCATGAGTGTCATATTTTCATGAAATCCCATATCAAATTTTCATGTCATAATCACGCTCGTCTATCCTACCCCAAATCGTGTTTCCAACCCAAGTAAAAGCGAGCCAACATAGTAAGGATACTATGCTACATATTGGCCTCAAAACATGCACGATGCCAAGAAGGGGTTGGCCACAAATACGCATGGTATCATAATGGAGTTTGGCCTCAAAATATGCATAGCATCATAAGGGGTTTTTGGCCACAAACATGCATAGTATCATAAGGGAATTTGGCCACAAACATGCATGATAACATAAGGGGTTTGGGTTCATTTACATGCATAAGGCCCAAAGTCAAATCTTTGCCAATGTTTCACAAGTCAAATGGTTCCCAAAGGTTCATGCTAGCATTCCATAGATAAAGATTCAAACTTGCAAGATAAACTAGGTTAATCATAACATAAATAGCATGATTTAGTCACTAAGCATAGCCAAAAGTCATAGGTTCAAGCAAAAGAGGCATGACAAGGTTCATATAGGCTAGCATACTTAGTTTAATCTCGTTTTATTCCATGCCATCATTAAGACTACCGTTTAGATCTAGAAGTAGCTAAAACTTACATAGCGTGGCTTAGCGAATTAGCATGAATCGTCTCGACGAAGAAAGGTGGATCCTTTGAAGAAGAACCGTCATGAAACCGTCGTAGCAACGTTGATTTGGCCTTTATTTGATGTAGCAAGCTCGCACCTTTTGATTCGGATCTAGTTTGAATGCATAGTCTCTTGGAGTTGGAGATGGAAGCCATGATCACTTGACATTTGGGCAGCACTTCGTGGCATGAGTGAATAATGAGGGGTTAGGCTAGGTCTAGGGGTGTTTTTATAGAGATTAGGATAGTTTTAGGCCGTTAGATTAACCCTTGGATAGATCTGAGCCTTCCAAAATCGTCACAGGCCTCCAAAACCGAGCCAAAACCAGAAGCAGGTGCACCAGGTCGCTGGTTCGACCGGGGGGGGGGGGGGTCGACCCAGGGGTCGACACCCATGACGACATGGGTGTCGACACCCTGTGTGTCTGGCGGGAATTTTCCCGCCTTGTCTTTTTGGGCTGAATTCAAATCTGTTTTCGGATTTGAATTTTTGTGAAACTTCGCGAGGCCATATCTTAGTCATTCGGACTCCGATTTACGAATTTTCGGACTCTATTTCGCATATTTTTCCGAGATGAACGCAATGGCGCAACCCGTTTATCCTGATTCAGATTTTATAATTTAATTCTGCCTTGATTCTTGTCTTAACACGCTGTTAAAATTCGGGTCGTTTCATTCTCCCCTCCTTTAAGGATTTCGTCCCCGAAATCTCCAAGTTAGGAAGAACGTACCCTACCATCCATCATCCATCTAATCAAAAAATCATCTGCAGGTAACCATTGTCCTTAGATTACTACTAATGCTTTATGAACACATGCAGAAAGTGTGTGTGTATGTTCCTTAGCTAATGCTAATAATCAGGCCTGAATGATCTTTCTAATGCAAAATATGTTTAGTGCCATGAATCCAACATGTATGCAAATGGTCCTAGTCATATAAACACTATATGTGTGCACAACCATTCATCCACATGCAACATCCACATGATAACATATTCAATTTCAACCATAAACAAGTACAAATACTCGTGCATATGCAACATGAAACGTGACCGCATCAATCTAGTATCTAATGTGTATTTGCGCATCCACGAGCAACCACTTAAGACCATTTGCAACCATATCAATCATAACATGTTTCAAATACATGTTTACATTCATAGAGTCCTACCTAAGGTTCCCGAGATAGGATCGAGAAGATAAACAAGACAAACTCCTTACGGGGTTTGCAACAGAAATAGTACCGAGAGGATATCCACCAAGCGATAGCGTGCAAGCAAGCTCTACAGGTGGACCAAGGATCAAAGATGTACTCTTAAAAAGAGACATGATGCGCGCGTCTAAGCCGCAATTCCTTGAGCTTAATTCCATTGTGCCTTGAGCGCCTTTTGACTTCATGATTTTGTAGCTCATTGATTCCTATTTCCAAGGTATGAGTTGGAACTCATTTCTCAGTCGCCTCTCGTTTCACTTTCACTTATTCTTTCCCTAGTATGCTCGGCTCAAACATATTTGCGTAATCATGCAAGCTCTCCAAAATCCACTAGTGAATTTTGGATCTCGTTTTCCGTTGTCAATCCATGTTAACACGTGCACTTACTAGGGTGATTCCTATTACCCATGCTCAAGCGGAATGAACCATCCACCTTATTGGCGAACGTTACTCGATCGGATCAGAGATTTCCGATAAATACATCAAGAGATTCTAGGTAACTAACCATGACAGAACCCAATAGGTTATACAAGACTTCGAGGGTATTACCAAGGCAAGTTAAGAGTTTAACTACCCTCCTTTCAAAATCGAGAATGGCATCCCTTACTGGATAACCACTTCATCCCTAGAATCCATCCATAGCTCAACAATAGAAGCATTGCTTCTAATCTCAACACTTGGCATAGACGTTCTCAAATCCAAGCAAGTCATGAATAAATGGACCGACTCTCCAACCAGATTTTGGGACTAAAGTGGGAACTTCTACCATGCTAGTACTAAGGTGCAGAGACTTAACTATCGAAGCAGACTTAAATGATGCTATGATCAAAACAAAGTCCTGACGGGATGATAGAGAGGAAAAGCTAAACGTTTAACAAGATCGTTACCATCCTTACGAGATACGCTAGAAATGAGAGTATCCAATTGCCCTCTCGATGATCTTGTCCTTGTCCCATAATTCTTAACTATCCGTCCCGTTTTTCCTCCATTGTGGCTTAAGCCATACCAACAAGTTGCCTATCCTTAAGCTTGTGTCCCTTATCCTCGTTCTTACTATCCTTTCTTATAACGCGGCAACAGGTCTCTCGAGAACTTCCTCCATCGCACGGGAAACATTTACGTGGCTAGGCAAGGATTAGTCGCAGTTAAAACTACAGTGACTACCGATGGAGGAAAGAAAGGAAAAGAGATTCAATCAAGGAAACAAAGGATAGTGCTAATGGCCTTTTGGGAAATAGCCTTTAAAATATTTTCTTGAAAAAAATGCTTCTTTGTAAATGGTTTTTCAAATAGTTTCAGAAGGTTTTTAAAAACTTTTGCCCAGTCTGGTAACCTTCTGCTCTGATACCAAATGCAACACCCCACCTCCGCTAGGGTCAATCACAAAGGGAATGCACTAGGTTTGGTGAAGTATTATCGAGGTAAACATGCACAGAAATATTACAAGACAGAACATATATAAAATAGCGGAAGTAAAACAAATTTATTACCTTATAAAATAAGGTCTAAAGCCTTTTACATCAAAATACATCAAAACCTGTCTTGCAATAGTAAAGAAGCATAAAACCTTTTCATAAATTTATTCCCCAAAATAAAGCGGTGAAGCAGCCATAGCCAAGAGAAGTCCAAGCTATACATGATGACCTCCAAGCATAAGAGGTCTGAACTAAAGAACAGCATTTCCTCCCTGAAAACCTGGGGGGGGGAAAGGAAGACAAAGAGGCGAAACAAAACGGGGTCAGTCATAAAGACTAGTAAGTCCTATCTACTTCCAGTATAAAAACAGGTAAAGGTAACATGACATGCATAAACTGAAAGTAAACATAAGGATGACGACAAGATAGATAGGCTAAACCAAGATAACTGGATGGGCTACTGTAGCAAGATAAACAAAGGTATCATGATAAACTACGGTGTCAAGATAAATCAAGGTATCACATCATCAGGTTTCTACCAAGTATACTATCCCAAGGTGTCTATCGTGTATAACATCCCACGGTATCTATCATGTATATTTCTCATGGTTCTAACATGTATATTTGCTCTGCACCTCTCGTACTAGTATCCCAACCCGCGACATGTGTTAACTATGAATGCCCCTTGCCCAATGTCATGTAATGGTCCATGTCAACCTAATATATAGCATATGTCGGTTTTCCCAACTCGTATGTTTCTTTCCATGTATAAGTTCAGTCCTTTGCCGTAGGCCGTACGGGCTTCCCCCATGTAAATCTATACCACCTCAATGTAGTACCATTTTATCCTTGAAGTTGTTTTGGACTGCTACCCTTTATCTGGTTATGTTTTCTTACCATGAACTATCGCGTGTTCACTTAGGATTTATGTCACCTAGGACCACTAGGGATTATGCTACCTAATGAACTTTTCCGTGTCTCGGTTTGGGTTCAGCCACCTAGGGCCACTAGGGATTATGCCACCCGTCAACCGCGCCCTTTATCCCGCGTATGTGTCGTGAATCGTTTTCCATGTCTAGACGCACATGTTCCTCAATGTGCCATCCGAGTTCCATGCCAGGGAAAATCAAGAAATACGGAACTCGGTCGGGAGCTTTAAGTCGTCTGCTGATGCAGATATCAAGGTCTATTTTTGTACCCGTGGCTATGGTCCCACGTGACCCCTCCCTCAACTACTGAAAGGCAATCCAAGAAAAATCATGTATGAGAACTACATCCCGGCCCCACTATAGCCCCACTTTCCTATGGGCCAACCTCACCCATGACTCGATAGCAAGAACATGGTCCGTTGGGAGTTCTCTGCCTTTCCGTTCGTACACGATTGACAAAAGATGGTAGGTAGTCGGCGACGTGCTATCCAGGGCAAAATCAAGTATCGTCGACTCCACGCTAATCCATCCCAGTATTTAGGTCGCTCGCATAGCAACCAAGGCATACTCTTGGTTCTTCTATCGCAGACCTTAACCTCTGTGAGGTCGGGTTTCATGGACCACCTGCCACCTCATAGAGGGATACCAAGAGTACCCACACGTCCCCCGAAGCTACCGCTTCGTCACCTAGTTCATTGGACCCCTTATCCAAGTCGGATCATTTGCTCCTCCTCGTGTGTTTAAGCGATGACCTACCATATCGGGTTACTCATCCATTCATGAACTAGTCCCATGTCCTTGGCTAAGAATTATTACTTAGTTATACTTAACTAAGGTTTACCACTTAGCTTCTTTTCCCCGTTACCCTTGATTAACCACGATTTTCTACCTAGTTCCTCTCGCTAGGGTTTTGTCTATTGTGTTAAGTGTTGTTATTCAGGTTCATGACTTAGCCCACCTACGAATCACGTCAAGATTGGCTAAGTATTTAAGTTCAAGGCTTAGCCCTACAAGTTGGTTAAGTATACCAAGAAGCGCATGACTTAAACATATCAAGTCAAATTGGTTAAGTACTGGTTTGTCTTAACCCTATAAGATTATCGTGTTAGATTGATTAAGCATAAATTATCTAAATCACATCAGATCATCGAGCCGGATTGGTTAAGTATGGGTTAGCTTAACCTCATCCTCTAATCATACTACAAGGGTTAAGTATATTCAAAAGGTCTTGTGACTTAACCCTATCAAGTCCACATGTTAGATTGGTTAAGTATAGGTTACTTAACCTCATCAAATCATCATGTATAATTGGTTAATTATAAGTTACATAACCCCATTAAATTATCATGTTAAGTTGGTTAAGTTGGTTAAGTATTGGTTGCTTAACCTCATTGAATTACCAAGTTTAGATTGGTTAAGTGTTCAACTTAACCCCATCGAATTACCGTGTTTAGATTAGTTAAGTATAGGTTACTTAACCCCATCTAATTACCGTGTTTAGATTAGTTAAGTGTAAATTACTTAACCCCATCTAATTACCAAGTCGGATTAGTTAAGCGTAAATTACTTAACCCCATCCCCTAATTGTCTTGTATGGTTAAGTGTCATTAAGAAATCAAGCTCGGTCCCACTTAACCTACCCATTCGTGTCATATCGGTTAAGTGTCATTAGTCAAATTTACTTAACCTTATCATGTGGCATTAATTTAATTAATGCACTCTCAACCTCTCATATTAGACCTTGTTGTGGTTACTAGTTAAGCCGGGCGGGTCCGGGTAGTTTTACACCACAACCTAGTCTAACCTCGGGTCTTAAGCGCGACATGACCAACTTCTCACATTGGATCCTATTGTTTGTAGCCACTAGTTAAGCCGGGCGGGTCCTGGTAGATTTATGCTACAAACTCAACCCAACCTCGAGTTGGCCACTTTCGTGTTTGGTCTAGTGTCATATTACACTTACAACCCCCGTGTCTAGTTTCAAGTCCCATATTTACCCCACATGTCATGTCCCCATTTAGGTGTATCATGAGTGTCATATTTTCATGAAATCCCATATCAAATTTTCATGTCATAATCACGCTCGTCTATCCTACCCCAAATCGTGTTTCCAACCCAAGTAAAAGAGAGCCAACATAGTAAGGATACTATGCTACATATTGGCCTCAAAACATGCACGATGCCAAGAAGGGGTTGTCCACAAATATGCATGGTATCATAATGGAGTTTGGCCTCAAAATATGCATAGCATCATAAGGGGTTTTTGGCCACAAACATGCATAGTATCATAAGGGAATTTGGCCACAAACATGCATGATAACATAAGGGGTTTGGGTTCATTTACATGCATAAGCCCCAAAGTCAAATCTTTGCCAATGTTTCACAAGTCAAATGGTTCCCAAAGGTTCATGCTAGCATTCCATAGATAAAGATTCAAACTTGCAAGATAAACTAGGTTAATCATAACATGAATAGCATGATTTAGTCACTAAGCATAGCCAAAAGTCATAGGTTCAAGCAAAAGAGGCATGACAAGGTTCATATAGGCTGGCATACTTAGTTTAATCTCGTTTTATTCCATGCCATCATTAAGACTACCGTTTAGATCTACAAGTAGCTAGAACTTACATAGCGTGGCTTAGCGAATTAGCATGAATCGTCTCGACGAAGAAAGGTGGCTCCTTTGAAGAAGAACCGTCATGAAACCGTCGTAGCAACGTTGATTTGGCCTCTATTTGGTGTAGCAAGCTCGCACCTTTTGATTCGGATCTAGTTTGAATGCATAGTCTCTTGGAGTTGGAGATGGAAGCCATGATCACTTTACATTTGGGCAGCACTTCGTGGCATGAGTGAATTATGAGGGGTTAAGCTAGGTCTAGTGGAGTTTTTATAGAGATTAGGATAGTTTTAGGCCGTTAGATTAACCCTAGGATAGATCTGAGCCCTCCAAAATCGTCACAAGCCTCCAAAACCGAGCCAAAACCAGAAGCAGATGCACCAGGTCGCTGGTTCGACCGGGGGGGGGGGAGGGGGGTCGACACCCATGTCGACATGGGTGTCGACACCCATGTCGACATGGGTGTCGACACCCTGTGTGTCTAGCGGGAATTTTCCCGCCTTCTCTTTTTGGGCTGAATTCAAATCTGTTTTCAGATTTGAATTTTCGTGAAACTTCGCGAGGCCATATCTCGGTCATACGGACTCCGATTTACGAAATTTCGGACTCTATTTCGCGTATTTTTCCGAGACGAACGCAATGGCGCAACCCGTTTATCCTAATTCAGATTTTATAATTTAATTCTGCCTTGATTCTTGTCTTAACACGCTATTAAAATTCGGGTTGTTACATTCTCCCCTCCTTTAAGGATTTCGTCCCCGAAATCTCCAAGTTAGGAAGAACGTACCCTACCATCCATCATCCATCTAATCAAAACATCATCCGCAGGTAACCATTGTCCTTAGACGACTACTAATGCTTTATGAACACATGCAGAAAGTGTGTGTATATGTTCCTTAGCTAATGCTAATGATCAGGCCTGAATGATCTTTCTAATGCAAAATATGTTTAGTGCCATGAATCCAACATGTATGCAAATGGTCCTAGTCATATAAACACTGTATGTGTGCACAACCATTCATCCACATGCAACATCCACATGGTAACATATTCAATTTCAACCATAAAATAGTACAAATACTCGTGCATATGCAACATGAAACGTGACCGCATCAATCTAGTATCTAATGTGTTTTCGCGCATCCACGAGCAACCACTTGCGACCATTTGCAACCATATCAATCATAACATGTTTCAAATACATGTTTACATTCATAGAGTCCTACCTAAGGTTCCCAAGATAGGATCGAGAAGATAAACAAGACAAACTCCTTACGGGGTTTGCAACAGAAATAGGACCGAGAGGATATCCACCAAGCGATAGCGTGCAAGCAAGCTCTACAGGTAGACCAAGGATCAAAGATGTACTCTTAAAAAGAGACATGATGCGCGTGTCTAAGCCGCAATTCCTTGAGCTTAATTCCATTGTGCCTTGACCGCCTTTTGACTTCATGATTTCGTAGCTCCTTGATTCCTATTTCCAAGGTATGAGTTGGAACTCATTTATCTGTCGCCTCTCGTTTCACTTTCACTTATTCTTTCCCTAGTATGGTCGGCTCAAACTTATTTGCGTAATCATGCAAGCTCTCCAAAATCCACTAGTGAATTCTGGATCTTGTTTTCCGATGTCAATCCATGTTAACACGTGCATTTACTAGGGTGATTCCTATAACCCATGCTCAAGCGGAATGAACCATCCGCCTTATTGGCGAACGTTACTCGATCGGATCAGAGATTTTCGATAATTACATCAAGAGATTCTAGGTAATTAACCATGACTGAACCCAATAGGTTATACAAGACTTCGAGGGTATTACCAAGGCAAGTTAAGAGTTTAACTACCCTCCTTTCAAAACCGAGAAAGGCATCCCTTACTGGATAACCACTTCATCCCTAGAATCCATCCATAGCTCAACAATAGAAGCATTGCTTCTAATCTCAACACTTGGCATAGACGTTCTCAAATCCAAGCAAGTCATGAATAAATGGACCGACACTCCAACCAGATTTTGTGACTAAAGTGGGATCTTCTACCATGCTAGTACTAAGGTGCAGAGATTAACTATCGAAGCAGACTTAAATGATGCTATGATCAAAACAAAGTCCTGACGGGATGATAGAGAGGAAAAGCTAAACATTTAACAAGATCGTTACCATCCTTACGAGATACGCTAGAAATGAGAGTATCCAATTGCCCTCTCGATGATCTTGTCCTTGTCCCATAATTCTTAACTATCCGTCCCGTTTTTCCTCCATTGTGGCTTAAGCCATACCAACAAGTTGCCTATCCTTAAGCTTGTGTCCATTATCCTCGTTCTTACTATCCTTTCTTATAACGCGGCAACAGGTCTCTCGAGAACTTCCTCCATCGCCCGGGAAACATTTACGTGGCTAGACAAGGATTAGTCGTAGTTAAAACTACTGTGACTACCGATGGAGGAAAGAAAGGAAAAGAGATTCAATCAAGGAAACAAAGGATAGTGCTAATGGCCTTCCGGGGAATAGCCTTTAAAATCTTTTCTTGAAAAAAATGCTTCTTTGTAAACGGTTTTTCAAATAGTTTCAGAAGGTTTTTAAAAAAATTTGCCCAGTCTGGTAACCTTCTGCTCTGATACTAAATGCAACACCCCACCTCCGCTAGGGTCACTCACAAAAGGAATGCACTAGGTTTGGTGAAGTATTATCGAGGTAAACATGCACAGAAATATTACAAGACAGAACATATATAAAACAACGGAAGTAAAACAAATTTTATTACCTTATAAAATAAGGTCTAAAGCCTTTTACATCAGAATACATCAAAACCTGTCTTGCAATAGTAAAGAAGCATAAAACCTTTTCATAAATTTATTCCCCAAAATAAAGCGGTGAAGCAGCCATAGCCAAGAGAAGTCCAAGCTATACATGATGACCTCCAAGCATAAGAGGTCCGAACTAAACAACAGCAATTCCTCCCTGAAAACCTGGGGGGGAGGGAGGAAAACAAAGAGGTGAAACAAAACGGGGTCAGTCATAAAGACTGGTAAGTCCTATCTACTTCCAGTATAAAAACAGGTAAAGGTAACATGACATGCATAAACTGAAAGTAAACATAAGGATGACGACAAGATAGATAGGCTAAACCAAGATAACCGGATGGGCTACTGTAGCAAGATAAACTAAGGTATCATGATAAACTACGGTGTCAAGATAAATCAAAGTATCACATCATCAGGTTTCTACCAAGTATACTATCCCAAGGTGTCTATCATGTATAACATCCCACGGTGTCTGTCATGTATATTTCTCATGGTTCTACCATGTATATTTGCTCTGCACCTCTCGTACTAGTATTCCAACCCGCGTCATGTGTTAACTACGAATGCCCCTTGCCCAATGTCATGTAATTGTAATAACCCGGAAAATATGAGCCAATTTAATTTTTTTTAAATTGGTTATTTCAAAGGAATTTGAACAATTGAAATAGAATATTTCAATAAAATAGTGAATTAGAAATTGTGAGTCAGTTTGAAAATTTGAATTCAAACTTTGACCGACTATGCAGGATGGAAAATATAACGGATTTTAGCGAAACCAAAAATATTTAAATCTGTTAGCCAATACCTTTCTAACGAATCTGAAAAATCGAAGTTTCATAACGGTAATCAAAAGTTATGGCCGAATGAATTTTCAGAAGGGTCGGTATATAGAATATATAGGCCTGGAAAATTGATATTTTGCATACGACCTCGGAATTCGACGAAACCACTTTTTTTGGGTCCGGGAAGTCAAACTATTGCTAGGTTTCAAATTTCATAATTTTTGAAGCTAGTATGTGAGCGTAGCAAAAGAAAATGTGTTTGGTCGATTTCTGTTAAATTGGATCGACCAGAAAATGGCCATTTTTCAAACGACCTCAGAATTCGACGAAACTAGTTTTGTTGGGACCGTAGCATCAAAACATAGCTAGATTTATTTTTCTGGAATTTTTCGAATCAGTTTGTGGCCCTGGCAAATTGAAATGTGCGTTCAGAGTTAAAAATTAAATGTTTTATACTTTAATTTGAAAAATAACTGACTGTAACAGTCAAATTGGCCTAAGAAACATAACCCATTGTGTCCGGAATGGGGGTATTTAGCTAGGGGCGACAGTCGTTGGGTTTAAAAAGGTGTTCGTTTGAGAAAACACTATTTAAAAATTTAATATAATCCTCGGCCAATCAGAATTTTCCTTTCATACATTTAAACCCCCCCCCCCCCCCCCCCGTTCAACGGCGAAAACCGCTCCCTCCCTTCTCTCCTCAATCGCTGTCGCCTCAGGCGATTTCAGCCTTCGCCACCCCCTAACCTCGACGCGTCTCCTCCTCCTCTTCAAATCCGACCCCACCGCCGCCCCTACAGTCGCCTCCTCCGCCCATATCGACGCCACGAAGTCGAGCCCTTCCCACCACCGCCCTGAACGCCACCGACCACCGAACGCCACCAAACCACCACCGATTTAAAGCCCTCTCTTCCCTCTTCCACGTCCAACTCCCCGATCGTCCCCACGTGCCACTGATTTCGCGAAAACTGTAAACCTAGTTTTGAAGCTTCGTGAAAGTGAGTTTTTATTTGATCTTTACACTTTGAAAAATCATATCTTTTTGGTGTGTTGACGAAATCCGATGAAACAGGAAACATCGAGACCGCAAGGAAACTCTCTACCCAATAGAAGAAGCTGCGGATTTTTCTGACATCGTATCGATTTTTAGCGCTCTGAAAACCAAGGTGAGAAATCTAAATTAACGTGAAATTGAATGGAAAATGTCGTGTATAATTTATATAAGCGAAATATAAATTACATACGTGTTGTATACCTCATGTACATGCGTAGTGTAAGCTATATAAGCGAAGTATGAATTTTACATGCATAGAATAATTGATATATGTGTTGAAATGCAAGTGAAATATAGCAATTATATATATATATATATATATATATATATACTCCCCTCGTCCACAAACCATGGACGATATTTATTGTGGTGAATTGGTGTGAAATATTGGATGAAAAATACGAATGGTTGAATAATTATTTGTGGTTGATATTGTTTGGTTGTGGTTGAAAAATACCCATTGGTGATTGAAATGAATTGGAAATATTTGTGGAAATAAAAATAAACATGCCGCCTGCGTGCGAATTAGATGCATGAATCCCCATTGTCAAAAACCGCGAGGTTTTAAGGTAGAGCGAGGAGCCGTACTAGGGACGGTGCCGATTTTAACTACCCTGCCGTTATGCTGCCGAAATTTTGAATAATTTTTGTGTGTTAGAATTATTTTCATATGTTGAAATTATTTTCATGCGTTGAAATTAAAGTCATATATTGAAACTATATCCATGTTTGGAAATATTCATGTGTTGAAAAGTGTTGTATGAAAATTAAATTCATTTGTGAATGAATGAAGTGTTTAAACAATAAGAATCACATTTATATATATATATGTATGAAGTATGAAAAATATTCGCCTTATATAAATAATTTCAATCATAAAAATCCCATCTTTCTAATATGAACAACATAAATAAAATGTCCATGTGTGGAAATGCTCATTTGTTGAGAAGTGTGAGTGGTGGAAAAGTTCATGTGTTGAATAAAAAGATCGAACAATAAAAATTACATTTTTATTGAAACTATGAAGTGTTAAAACATCCATTCGTCGAATAAATATTTTAAATGATAAAAATATCATTTTTATCATATGTGTGATATGCTAAAGAGATGCGGACGTTGAAATAAATATTTGTGGTAGAAATATTATTTTTAATATGCATAGGAACTAAATAAAATAGTCATGTGTTGAAATCTATTTTAGTTCGCCAAAATTATCATCTTTGAAATGTGAAGTGTTAAAAATAGCCACTTGTTCAAATAAACGTGCATGAGTTGAAATATACATTAACTAGCTAATGATATGATTTTAGCCTATGCATGCAACATTAGAATGAATGGTGTTTTTAAACCAAAGAAAATCAAATATGAAATTGAATGGAAATTGATAAATGTTAGAAATTGTATATATGTACATGCATATCTATTGAACAGGTTAAAGCAAAAGGGGCTAGAGAAGAGAAATAGAATTTTGTGCCCGACAAATAGGTACACATTTACCGCTTTGTTTGGGTGATGATTTTATGAGCCTGTTGGCTAGCCGCTTGGCTTTTTCTTTTTCTTTTTGATATGAGACGCCCGTGTGGCTATTTGGGAATTTTCCCAGACCCTCCCGTACAAAGGAGGTTATGGCGAAATTTTCCAAAATTTAAAGGCGTTAGTGAAATATTTGAAGCGGAAGCGATATAGGAATTTTTGAATGAACTATATTTTTATATATATATATAAATAGAAATAGAATTAAAACGAAACGTGGCCGTGCAGTTCATGTTTTGAAACCGTGATTTCAAACGACTAGTGCGGAAGATCCGACCATTGGATTTTCCCGAAACCTCAACCGTTGGGTTCGCCTTGGAAATATCTTTCCAATGGCACCAACTTTGTGAAGATCCGATGGTTGGATTGTCTGGAATGTTTAATTCAAAACTGAAGAAAAACAGCGCCAGAAACGATTATATTTATATATATATAAATATAATTAAATTAAATCGAATAACGACGCTGTAGTTCGTAAATTGAAATCGTAACTTCAAATGGTTAGTGTGGAAGATCCGACCGTCGGATTTTCCCAAAACTGAAACCGTTGGATTCGTTTTGAAATGACCTTCCTAATGATGTAAAATATGTTAAGATCCAACGGTTAGATTTTCAGATATGTGTAAAACAAAATTAGTGGAAAGCAGCGCCAGTGCATCGACACGACCTGAAACGTCGTTTAATTAAAATATAGCCGTTTTTAATTAAATAAAAATGGCGATATATCGTTATAAAATACTATAGACGATATAGAGTGGGAATAAACCAATTTTGTTGTGTTTGCTTGATATGTGATGGTTGAATGTATTTGACATGAAAATTATAACTAAATAACTGAAATGTGAATGTTGAATAGTCCAACCATGTGAATAATTGGTTTGAAAATCTAAATATACGTGGGTTATTTGAAAAGGCCGAGTTTATCTCATTTCAAATAATCGATCGACGTTGAGAAGTCGAAGAGTCGAAGACGGCTGAAGACCAACGATCTCCACATTGGATGGATGGGCGCTACTGATACTCGTGACTGCAGTAGCTACCATGAAGGAATTGAAGTAGTAGCCGTCCAAACATACTGTTGATTGTACGAATATGCGAGGAATTGGTGCCTCCGGTTTCGTTCAGACCCAGAACGGACTTGTAAATGGACTGTGTGTCTGACATTGGATTTTGTTCTGTGTTGATTGATCTCTGTTAAATATAAATCTGCTTGGCGGCGGAGAATTTATTCTCTTGCTTAACGCCTTTCTCTGAGACGTACGAGCTCAGAGGTTATACATTGACAGAAATCAGTCGCATGGAGTGGATTGCCTGTGTGGCACGCCTAAGTGGCATATGATCAAGGCTTCTGTTGCAAAGCAAAGTCTTGTGGTTGATGATCAAAGCATGGTCTGTGTGACGTAGCTTTGTGTATAACGTTAATTCGCGAGCCTCACACCTCGGTATGAGTCAAAAACGGGAGAAGGACCCAAGGAGTGCATGACGTTTCTTTCTAGCTATGGTGGTGTCAGTGACCTCCCAGCCCTGACATTTATATCTACTTTTCACCTGTGTGGTTGTTGGAATGCGAGGCGCCTCGATTATAGGTCTGTAAGGACCGGGAAACGTGTGTTCAGGAATTGCCAATCCTCAAAAGTAAGAGAGGACCGGCCTTGGAGGATCCAAGGGATTGCTGTGTGCGGTCCCGAGGCATTTGCTAGAGTGTCTCGAATCGGAGAGGAGCTTGCCCCTTGCCTCGACTCATGAAGGAATCCAATTTCCAATACGAAATATGCGGATGTGACTGTATTACTAGTACGGCGACATAGTAGATGGTAGCTATGCCGCCTAGGATTGATATTTATGATTGAATTTGCTTTTGAAACATATATGCACTAGTAATAATATCAAACACTTTTGTTTTATTCGTATGAAGCATCTTTGGCCATTATAAGGTAAAAACTCTATTCTCCGGCTTGCGTTTTATTGTGTGATGGGACCTGAGTCTTATAATGGCTTCATTTTATAAAAAGCATTGCGTTGATTTAATCATTTATTGTATTTAATGCACTAGCACTCATTGGAGTAAACCCGTTCCGCGAAAGTGGCGTGGTCCTTTGATTTGCCTTATTATTGTTGTTAATAAGTTGAGTAGATTTCTAATACCAGTCCCATGACTGACTCGTAGTTTGTTTCACCTTGCAAACTCGGGTGCCCTCATTTTCTCACGGGCAGCCTAGTTACAGGTTTCTGACGCACCTTTTGGCTCATGGCGAGGCTTGACTACACTGTGCTGACTTGGATTTTCTCCGCCATTATTGTATCTATATTATGATTCTGCCATTGGAGATGTAGATTGATATTCCTTTTGTGTACTCTTTATGTATGTTTCCGCCTCAGGCGATGGTGACTGATTATGTATCATTATGCACTAAGTTGTATCCTGTACTGTGCTTCTCTGATGTGATGATATCTATATGATTCCGCTGTCATATGTGTGTAAATTATTCTATTTTCTGTTTATGCTATTATCTGTGATCTGCTAATGATGACTAATGTGTTATATTCCGATGATTATCCTTATTACCGTGTCACGGGGTTTTGGGATCGTCACCGCTGGTATCAGAGCTTTGGTTAACCTTAGTTCTGGAGTCTAACACATTAAACACTTCGTCAAATAGAATCAGTAGTATTCTAAGGCGAGTCGCTCATTAGAGATAGGACTAGCAAGGTCCTAGAATGAGCTAAGCAGAATAGCAAAAACAATTGATCAGTCCATCGTTATCTTTCCGTAAAGTTTTCTGCTTAACTATGCAATAGACTATCATTTCTGTTAGCTGACTTTTTTCATTGCTTATACAGAATTTGAAAAATGGCTACCCGAGCAGCCGCCGCTAGAGGAGGCCGTGCAGGCCGAGGCCGAGGAAGGGGAGAAATCCCAGCTCAAGAAGGACCTTTGATACAACCTCCAGCAGCTCAATACTTCGAGCTTGACCGTGTAGCTAAGAGATATAAGAACTTAGGAGGCAAGACCTTCTCGGGAACTGTCACCGTAATAGAGGCCCTTGCATGGCTCAAAACATGCGAGAAAATTCTTGAAGGCCTAAGGCTAGGAGACGAAGAGAAAGCTATTATGGGCGCCTGGCTTATGCAGGAACAAGCTGAATTATGGTGGGAATCTCTTACCGCCGGGAATAGAGAAGCTGGGAGAACATGGGATGGATTTAAAGAACTCTTCAAGGAGAAATATGTCCCAGAACAAGCTCTAGAAAGAATGCACGATGACTTCGCCAATCTCCAGCAAGGGGATCTTTCCGTGCAAGATTATCTGAACAAATTTACAATGTTGTCGCCCTATGCTCCAGAGCTCGTTGCTACCGCAAAATCCAAAAATAAGAAGTTTATCCTTGGACTAAGACGACAATATCATGATAGAGCCATGGCCCATGTCAAGCTGGATTTCAACGAACTGGTGGAAATGACATGCAACTATGAAGACCTTGATCAAAGGCATCTGGATCAGGATCGCGCTAGAAGCCAAGTTGGAAACAAGCGCAAGCCTGCTGTAAATCAGGGCGAGTCAAGACAAGCAGCATCTTCAAAACCTCAGACTGGCAAGCCACCAAGAGGAAATTGCTTTAACTGTGGTAAGCCGGGGCACTACTCAAACGTCTGCACAGCTCCGAAGAGGCAGAAAACGAATTCTCAAGGCTCGAGCCAAGGCTCTCAGAACCCTCGCTCGTGCTTCAACTGTCGCAAGACCAATCATCTAGTCAAAGACTGTCCTTTGCTGAAGAAAGCTACAATAGCTCATGTCTATGACGGGTCTAGCCCGCCAGCTGCTTCCGATGGAGTAGGTAAACCTGATGTTTTGGGAGGTACTCTTACAATTAAAAATATTCCTGTTTCTGTATTGTTTGACACAGGTGCATCGCGTAGTTTTATTGCTAGAAACACAGTGCACAAATTAAAGTTAAAACAGCGAAAGCTCAAAGAATCGGTTGAAGTTCATAACCCGATAGGGGGTCCTGTTACTCTCGGTTTATATTGTAGAGTGCCAATCTCTTATTCTTTCTACAAATTTCCTTTTGATTTAATCGTTATGGATTTTCCCGAATTCGATATCATTCTCGGGCTGGATTGGTTAACGAAGTATGAAGCTGAAGTGAAATGTGCGGAAAGAATCGTTAAAATTCGAACGGAGCTTGGACATATATATATACCCTGTCATGGTTCGAATCCAAATAGAGAAGAATTTTGGTCGGCATTAGAACTTATCCCCACTTCCATGGAAAAGATTCCGATTGTGAGAAACTATGCGGATGTGTTTGAAGAAGTTGAAAACTTACCTCCGCAAAGAGAAATAGAATTCCGAATCGATTTAATTCCCAATGCCAGACCAGTGGTACATCCAATTCGCAGAATGACTCCGAAAGAAAATGAAGAATTAGACGATCAAACTCGTCAACTGTAGTGGAAAGGTCTGATCAGACCGAGTTTTTCTAATTGGGGTGCAGCCGTTGTGTTTGTCCCGAAGTCAGACGGTACTCTTAGATTATGCGTTGATTACCGAGACCTCAACAAACATACGCTTAAAAATAAATATCCATTACCCCGCATTGATGATTTGCTAGACCAATTGAATGGGGCGAAAGTATTTTCCCGAATGGACCTAGCTACAGGTTTTCATCAATTGAGAATAGCAGAAGAGTGTGTTCCTTTGACCGCTTTCAGAGGTCCAGACATATTTTATGAATGGTTAGTAATGTCGTTTGGCCTATGCAACGCTCCAGCATACTTTGTCGATCTAATGAATAGAGTGTTCAGGGGAGTTCTGAATAAATTTGTCCTCGTATTCATCGATGATATTTTAATCTACTCCAAATCAAAACCCGAGCATGAA
Source organism: Allium sativum (assembly GCA_030737875.1). NCBI lineage: Eukaryota > Viridiplantae > Streptophyta > Magnoliopsida > Asparagales > Amaryllidaceae > Allium > Allium sativum. The sequence continues at coordinate 61,982,060 of CM060924.1, forward strand.
AAACACTTAGAACAAGTATTGGAGATTCTAAGGAAGAACGTCTTCAAAGCCAAATTCTCTAAATGTGTCTTCTGGCAGGAAGAAGTCAAATTTCTCGGCCATGTCGTGTCAGAGAAAGGAATTTCTGTTGACCCAAGAAAAATAACAGCGATTCAAGACTGGAAACAACCCACTACTCCCACAGAAGTTAGAAGTTTTATGGGGTTAGCCAGTTATTATCGGAAGTTCGTTAAGGATTTTTCGAAAATATCCGGTCCGTTAACGAAGCTCACAAAGAAACATGAGAAGTTTAAGTGGACTTCCGACTGTGAAGAAGCTTTCTAGGAATTTAAATCGAAGCTGACCACCGCTCCAGTGTTAACTATTATTGATGGCAATCAGGATTTAACGGTTTGGACAAATGCTTCTATTAGAGGTCTTGGTGCAGTGTTAATGCAGAGAGGCCAAGTAGTCGCTTATGCAAGCCGCCAATTGAAACCGCATGAGAAGAATTATGTAACTCATGATCTTGAGCTACTAGCTATCGTTTTTGCTTTGAAAATCTGGAGGCATTACTTGTTGGGCGAGAAATTTATACTGTACACAGACCATCAATCATTGAAGTATTTATATACCCAGAAAGATCTGAATCTGAGACAGTAGCGTTGGCTAGAATTTCTTGCAGCGTATGATCTTGATATTCTGTATACGCCGGGGAAAGCTAACGTAGTAGCGGATGCGCTTAGTAGAAAGACCGCAATCGTTGCCCATCTTATAATTACACCTGGATTGATTGATAGGATTTCAGCCCTTCAGAAAGACGATGAATTCATTCAGAGAATCATTCAGAGAGTCAAGGAAGGTGAAACCGCGAGTTTCCGTATTGACAATAGGGGGGTTCTCAGTTTAAATAATAGGATTTGCATCCCAAATATTCCAGGCCTTCGAAGAGAAGTGCTGGACGAATGCCATAAATCCAAATTTTGCATCCATCCTGGGGTGAGTAAAATGTACAATGATATCAAACGCACTTTCTGGTGGAAGGCAATGAAAAGGGATATTTCTTTGTATGTTAGCAGATGCCCTACTTGTCAATTGGTCAAGAGTGACCAACAGAAGCTAGCTGGACTGTTGCAACCGTTGGAAGTCCCCGGCTGGAAATGGGAACAAATTTCCATGGATTTCATAGATGGTTTGCCGCGAACCAAGAAAGGTAATGACAGCATTTGGGTAATCGTAGATCGCTTCACGAAGACTGCCCATTTTATACCTGTCAGGTCCAATAGAACTGCCCAAAGTCTAGCACAGATATATTTCAAAGAAATTGTTAAGCTGCATGGAATTCCCATCAGCATAGTCAGTGATAGAGATCCCCTATTTACTAGCAAGTTCTGGGAGGCTTTCCAGACAGAATTGGGAACAAAACTGAATATAAGCACCGCTTATCACCCTCAAACAGATGGCCAAACCGAGCGGGTGAATAGAATTCTAGAAGATTTATTGCGGGCTTGTATAATCGATTTTGGTGGGTCATGGGAAGATCATTTGCATTTGGAAGAATTCTCATATAACAATAGCTATCAAGCAAGTTTGAGAATGTCACCATTTGAAGCATTATATGGCAGACCCTGCAGATCTCCAGCATGTTGGGTAGAACCTGGCAACAGACTTGTACTAGGACCCGATATGATTAGAGAAGCATCTGATAAAGTGGACTTCATCAGGAAGCGGTGGAAAACCACCCAAAGCCGACAGAAAAGTTATGCAGACTATAGAAGGAGAGATTTGACATTTACCGTTGGTGATCATGTTTATTTAAAGGTTTCTCCGATGAGAGGAGTAATCAGATTTGGCAAGACTGGGAAGTTGGCACCGAGATTTATTGGTCCCTTTCCTATACTTGAACGAATTGGAACTCTTGCTTATAGGGTTCAATTACCAGATTGGTTGCCTGGAGTGCACAATGTATTTCACGTATCTCAACTTAGAAGACATGTGCATGATCCGGATCTTGTTGTAGAAGAAGCAGCGCAACGGGATGTGCAGATAACTCCAGAATTAGCACTCAGAAGAGAGCCTTTAAAGATTGTTGGCAAAGAAACTAGAGAACTCAGAAGCAAAAAGGTTCATTTAGTTAAAGTGCAGTGGAGCAGTGATCCTAGAGACTGTACTTGGGAAACTGAGGAAAGCATTAAGCAAGCTTACCCCAAATGCAGAGTGGATATCTCTGACTAACTCCGGTGCAAGGTACTTTTACAATACTTCGCATTTACATTTTATTTCCTACTTTACTGTTGTTTCCTTTTCGAGGACGAAAAGTTTTAAGTAGGGGAGATTGTAATAACCCGGAAAATATGAGCCAATTTAAAAATTTTTAAATTGGTTATTACAAAGGAATTTGAACAATTGAAATAGAATATTTCAATAAAATAGTGAATTAGAAATAGTAAGTCAGTTTGAAAATTTGAATTCAAACTTTGACCGACTATGCAGGATGGAAAATATAACGGATTTTAGCGAAACCAAAAATATTTAAATCTGTTAGTCAATACCTTTCTAACGAATCTGAAAAATCGAAGTTTCATAACGGGAATCAAAAGTTATGGCCGAATGAATTTTCAGAAGGGTCGGTATATAGAATATATAGGCCTGGAAAATTGATATTTTGCATACGACCTCGGAATTCGACGAAACCACTTTTGTTGGGTCCGGGAAGTCAAACTATTGCTAGGTTTCAAATTTCATAATTTTTGAAGCTAGTATGTGAGCGTAGCAAAAGAAAATGTGTTTGGTCGATTTCTGTTAAATTGGATCGACCAGAAAATGGCCATTTTTCAAACGACCTCAGAATTCGACGAAACTAGTTTTGTTGGGACCGTAGCGTCAAAACATAGCTAGATTTATTTTTCTGGAATTTTTCGAATCAGTTTGTGGCCCTGGCAAATTGAAATGTGCGTTCAGAGTTAAAAATTAAATGTTTTATACTTTAATTTGAAAAATAACTGACTGTAACAGTCGAATTGGCCTACGAAACGTATCCCATTGTGTCCGGAATGGGGGTATTTAGCTAGGGGCGACAGTCGTTGGGTTTAAAAAGGAGTTCGTTTGAGAAAACACTATTTAAAAATTTAATATAATCCTTGGCCAATCAGAATTTTCCTTTCATAAATTTTAAAAATAAAAAAAAAGAAACCCCCCCCCCCCCCCCGTTCAATGGCGAAAACCGCTCCCTCCCTTCTCTCCTCAATCGCCGCCGCCTCAGGCGATTTTAGCCTTCGCCACCCCCTACCTCGACGCGTCTCCTCCTCTTCAAATCCGCCCCCACCGCCGCCCCTACAGTCGCCTCCTCCGCCCGTATTGACGCCAGGAAGTCGAGCCCTTCCCACCGCCGCCTTGAACGCCACCGAACACCACCAAACCACCACCGATTTAAAGCCCTCTCTTCCCTCTTCCACGTCCAACTCCCCGATCGTCCCCACGTGCCACTGATTTCGCGAAAACTGTAAACCTAGTTTTGAAGCTTCGTGAAAGTGAGTTTTTCTTTGATCTTTACACTTTGAAAGATCATATCTTTTTGGTGTGTTGACGAAATCTGATGAAACAGGAAACATCGAGACCGCAAGGAAACTCTCTACCCAATAGAAGAAGCTGCGGATTTTTCTAACATCGTATCGATTTTTAGCGCTCAGAAAACCAGGGTGAGAAATCTAAATTAACGTGAAATTGAATGGAAAATGTCGTGTATAATTTATATAAGCGAAATATAAATTACATACGTGTTGTATACCTCATGTACATGCATAGTGTAAGCTATATAAGCGAAGTATGAATTTTTCATGCATAGAATAATTGATATATGTGTTGAAATGCAAGTGAAATATAGCAATTATATATATATATATATATGTACTCCCCTCGTCCACGAACCATGGACGATATTTATTGTGGTGAATTGGTGTGAAATATTGGATGAAAAATACGAATGGTTGAATAATTGTTTGTGGTTGATATTGTTTGGTTGTGGTTGAAAAATACCCATTGGTGATTGAAATGAATTGGAAATATTTGTGGAAATAAAAATAAACATGCCGCCTGCGTGCGAATTAGATGCATGAATCCCCATTGTCAAAAACCGCGAGGTTTTAAGGTAGAGCGAGGAGCCGTACTAGGTACGGTGCCGGTTTTAACTACCCTGTCGTTATGCTGCCGAAATTTTGAATAATTTTTGTGTGTTAGAATTATTTTCATATGTTGAAATTATTTTCATGCGTTGAAATCAAAGTCATATATTGAAACTATATCCATGTGTGGAAATATTCATGTGTTGAAAAGTGTTGTATGAAAATTAAATTCATTTGTGAATGAATGAAGAGTTTAAACAATAAGAATCACATTTATATATATATGTATGAAGTATGAAAAATATTCGCCTTATATAAATAATTTCAATCATAAAAATCCCATCTTTCTAATATGAACAACATAAATAAAATGTCCATGTGTGGAAATGCTCATTTGTTGAGAAGTGTGAGTGGTGGAAAAGTTCATGTGTTGAATAAAAAGATCGAACAATAAAAATTACATTTTTATTGAAACTATAAAGTGTTAAAACATCCATTCGTCGAATAAATATTTTAAATGACAAAAATATCATTTTTATCATATGTGTGATATGCTAAAGAGATGCGGACGTTGAAATAAATATTTGTGGTAGAAATATTATTTTTAATATGCATAGGAACTAAATAAAATAGTCATGTGTTGAAATCTATTTTAGTTCGCCAAAATTATCATCTTTGAAATGTGAAGTGTTAAAAATAGCCACTTGTTCAAATAAACGTGCATGAGTTGAAATATACATTAATTAGCTAATGATATGATTTTAGCCTATGCATGCAACATTAGAATGAATGATGTTTTTAAACCAAAGCAAATCAAATATGAAATTGAATGGAAATTGATAAATGTTAGAAATTGTATATATGTACATGCATATCTATTGAACAGGTTAAAGCAAAAGGGGCTAGAGAAGAGAAATAGAATTTTGTGCCCGAGAAATAGGTACACATTTACCGCTTTGTTTGGGTGATGATTTTATGAGCCTGTTGGCTAGCCGCTTGGCTTTTTATTTTTCTTTTTGATATGAGACGCCCATGTGGCTATTTGGGAATTTTCCCAGACCCTCCCGTACAAAGGAGGTTATGGCGAAATTTTCCAAAATTTAAAGGCGTTAGTGAAATATTTGAAGTGGAAGCGATATAGGAATTTTTGAATGAACTATATTTATATATATATATATATAAATAGAAATAGAATTAAAACGAAACGTGGCCGTGCAGTTCATGTTTTGAAACCGTGATTTCAAACGACTAGTGCGGAAGATCCGACCATTGGATTTTCCCGAAACCTCAACCGTTGGGTTCGCCTTGGAAATATCTTTCCAATGGCACCAACTTTGTGAAGATCCGACGGTTGGATTGTCTGGAATGTTTAATTCAAAACTGAAGAAAAACAGCGCCAGAAACGATTATATTTATATATATATATATATATATATATATAATTAAATTAAATCGAATAACGACGCTGCAGTTCGTAAATTGAAATCGTAACTTCAAATGGTTAGTGTGGAAGATCCGACCGTCCGATTTTCCCAAAACTGAAACCGTTGGATTCGTTTTGAAATGACCTTCCTAATGATGTAAAATATGTGAAGATCCAACGGTTAGATTTTCAGATATGTTTAAAACAAAATTAGTGGAAAGCAGCGCCAGTGCATCGACACGACCTGAAACGTCGTTTAATTAAAATATAGCCGTTTTTAATTAAATAAAAATGGCGATATATCGTTATAAAATACTATCGTCAGTGGGAATAAACCAATTTTGTTGTGTTTGCTTGATATGTGATGGTTGAATGTATTTGACATGAAAATTATAACTAAATAACTGAAATGTGAATGTTGAATAGTCCAACCATGTGAATAATTGATTTGAAAATCTAAATATACGTGGGTTATTTGAAAAGGCAGAGTTTATCTCATTTCAAATAATCGATCGACGTTGAGAAGTCGAAGAGTCGAAGACGGCTGAAGACCGACGATCTCCACATTGGATGGATGGGCGCTACTGATACTCGTGACTGGAGTAGCTACCATGAAGGAATTGAAGTAGTAGCCATCCAAACATACTGTTGATTGTACGGATATGCGAGGAATTGGTGCCTCCGGTTTCGTTCAGACCCAGAACGGACTTGTAAATGGACTGTGTGTCTGACATTGGATTTTTTTCTATGTTGATTGATCTCTGTTAAATATATATCTGCTTGGCGGCGGAGAATTTATTCTCTTGCTTAACGCCCTTCTCTGAGATGTACGAGCTCAGAGGTTATACATTGACAGAAATCAGTCGCACGGAGTGGATTGCCTGTGTGGCACGCCTAAGTGGCATATGATCAAGGCTTCTGTTGCAAAGCAAAGTCTTGTGGTTGATGATCAAAGCATGGTCTGTGTGACGTAGCTTTGTGTATAACGTTAATTCGCGAGCCTCACACCTCGGTATGAGTCAAAAACGGGAGAAGGACCCAAGGAGTGCATGACGTTTCTTTCTAGCTATGGTGGTGTCAGTGACCTCCCAGCCCTGACATTAATATCTACTTTTCACCTGTGTGGTTGTTGGAATGCGAGGCGCCTCGATTATAGGTCTGTAAGGACCGGGAAACGTGTGTTCAAGAATTGCCAATCCTCAAAAGTAAGAGAGGACCGGGCTTGGAGGATCCAAGGGATTGCTGTGTGCGGTCCCGAGGCATTTGCTAGAGTGTCTCGAATCGGAGAGGAGCTTGCCCCTTGCCTCGACTCATGAAGGAATCCAATTTCCAATACGAAATATGCGGATGTGATTGTATTACTAGTACAGCGACATAGTAGATGGTAGCTATGCCGCCTAGGATTGATATTTATGATTGAATTTGCTTTTGAAACATATATGCACTAGTAATAATATCAAACACTTTTGTTTTATTCGTATGAAGCATCTTTGGCCATTATAAGGTAAAAACTCTATCCTCCGGCTTGCGTTGCATTGTGTGATGGGACCTGAGTCTTATAATGGCTTCATTTTATAAAAAGCATTGCGTTGATTTAATCATTTATTGTATTTCATGCACTAGCACTCATTGGAGTAAACCCGTTCCGCGAAAGTGGCGTGGTCCTTTGATTTGCCTTATTATTGTTGTTAATAAGTTGAGTAGATTTCTCATACCAGTCTCATGACTGACTCGTAGTTTGTTTCACCTTGCAAACTCGGGTGCCCTCATTTTCACACGGGCAGCCTAGTTACAGGTTTCTGACGCACCTTTTGGCTCATGGCGAGGCTTGACTACACTGTGCTGACTTGGATTTTCTCCGCCATTATTGTATCTATATTATGATTCCGCCATTGGCGATGTAGACTGATATACCTTTTGTGTACTCTTTATGTATGATTCCGCCTCAGGCGATGGTGACTGATTATGTATCATTATGCACTAAGTTGTATCCTGTACTGTGCTTCTCTGATGTGATGATATCTATATGATTCCGCTGTCATATGTGTGTAAATTATTCTATTTTCTGTTTATGCTATTATCTGTGATCTGCTAATGATGATTAATGTGTTATATTCCGATGATTATACTTAACACCGTGTCACGGGGTTTTGGGATCGTCACAGTAATGGTCCATGTCAACCTAATATATAGCATATGTAGGTTTTCCCAACTCGTATGTTTCATTCCATGTATAAGTTCAGTCCTTTGCCGTAGGCCGTACGGGCTTCCCCCATGTAAATCTATACCACCTCAACGTAGTACTAGTTTATCCTTGAAGTTGTTTTGGACTGCTACCCTTGATCTGGTTATGTTTTCTTACCATGAACTATCGCGTGTTCACTTAGGATTTATGTCACCTAGGACCACTAGGGATTATGCTACCTAATGAACGTTTCCGTGTCTCGGTTTGGGTTCAGCCACCTAGGGCCACTAGGGATTATGCCACTCGTCAACCGCGCCCTTTATCCCGCGTATGTATCGTGAATCGTTTTCCATGTCTAGACGCACATGTTCCTCAATGTGCCATCCGAGTTCCGTGCCAGGGCAAATCAAGAAATACGGAACTCAGTCGAGAGCTTTAAGTCGTCTGCTGATGCAGATATCAAGGTCTGTTTTTGTACCCGTGGCTATGGTCCCACGTGACCCCTCCCTCAACTACTGAAAGGCAATCCAAGAAAAATCATGTATGAGAACTACATCCCGGCCCCACTATAGCCCCCACTTTCCTATGGGCCAACCTCACCCATGACTCGATAGCAAGAACATGGTCTGTTGGGAGTTCTCTGCCTTTCCGTTCGTACACGATTGACTAAAGATGGTAGGTAGTCAGCGACGTGCTATCCAGGGCAAAATCAAGTATCCTCGACTCCACGCTAATCCATCCCAGTCTTTAGGTCGCTCGCATAGCAACCAAGGCATACTCTTGGCTCTTCTATCGCAGACCTTAACCTCTGTGAGGCCGGGTTTCATGGACCACCTGCCACCTCATAGAGGGATACCAAGAGTACCCTTACGTCCCCCGAAGCTACCGTTTCGTCACCCAGTTCGTTGGAGCCCTTATCCAAGTCGGATCATTTGCTCCTCCTCGTGTGTTTAAGCGATGACCTACCATATCGGGTTACTCATCCATTCATGAACTAGTCCCATGTCCTTGGCTAAGAATTATTACTTAGTTATACTTAACTAAGGTTTACCACTTAGCTTCTTTTCCCCGTTACCCTTGAATAACCACGATTTTCAACCTAGTTCCTCTCGCTAGGGTTTTGTCTATTGGGTTAAGTGTTGTTATTCAGGTTCATGACTTAGCCCACCTACGAATCACGTCAAGATTGGCTAAGTATTTAAGTTCAAGGCTTAGCCCTACAAGTTGGTTAAGTATACCAAGAAGCGCATGACTTAACCATATCAAGTCAAATAGGTTAAGTATTGGTTTGTCTTAACCCTATCAGATTATCGTGTTAGATTGATTAAGCATAAATTATCTAAATCGCATCAGATCATCGAGCCGGATTGGTTAAGTATGGGTTAGCTTAACTTCATCCACTAATCATACTACAAGGGTTAAGTATATTCAAAAGGTCTTGTGACTTAACCCTATCAAGTCCACATGTTAGATTGGTTAAGTATAGGTTACTTAATCTCATCAAATCATCATGTATAATTGGTTAATTATAAGTTACTTAACCCCATTAAATTAACATGTTAAGTTGGTTAAGTATTGGTTGCTTAACCTCATTGAATTACCAAGTTTAGATTGGTTAAGTGTTTAACTTAACCCCATCGAATTACCATGTTTAGATTAGTTAAGTATAGGTTACTTAACCCCATCTAATTACCGTGTTTAGATTAGTTAAGTGTAAATTACTTAACCCCATCTAATTATCAAGTCGGATTAGTTAAGCGTAAATTACTTAACCCCATCCCCTAATTGTCTTGTATGGTTAAGTGTCATTAACAAATCAAGCCCGGTCCCACTTAACCTACCCATTCGTGTCATATCGGTTAAGTGTCATTAGTCAAATTTACTTAACCTTATCATGTGGCATTAATTTAATTAATGCACTCTCAACCTCTCACATTAGACCTTGTTGTGGTTACTAGTTTAGCCGGGCGGGTCCGGGTAGTTTTACACCACAACCTAGTCTAACCTCGGGTCTTAAGTGCGACATGACCAACTTCTCACATTGGATCCTATTGTTTGTAGCCACTAGTTAAGTCGGGCGGGTCTGGGTAGATTTATGCTACAAACTCAACCCAACCTCGAGTTGGCCACTTTCATGTTTGGTCTAGTGTCATATTACACTTACAACCCCCGTGTCTAGTTTCAAGTCCCATGTTTACCCCACATGTCATGTCCCCATTTAGGTGTATCATGAGTGTCATATTTTCATGAAATCCCATATCAAATTTTCATGTCATAATCACGCTCGTCTATCCTACCACAAATCGTGTTTCCAACCCAAGTAAAAGCGAGCCAACATAGTAAGGATACTATGCTACATATTGGCCTCAAAACATGCACGATGCCAAGAAGGGGTTGGCCACAAATATGCATGGTATCATAAGGAGGTTTGGCCTCAAAATATGCATAGCACCATAAGGGTTTTTTGGCCACAAACATGCATAGTATCATAAGGGAATTTGGCCACAAACATGCATGATAACATAAGGGGTTTGGGTTCATTTACATGCATAAGCCCCAAAGTCAAATCTTTGCCAATGTTTTACAAGTCGAATGGTTCCCAAAGGTTCATGCTAGCATTCCATAGATAAAGATTCAAACTTGCAAGATAAACTAGGTTAATCATAACATAAATAGCATGATTTAGTCACTAAGCATAGCCAAAAGTCATAGGTTCAAGCAAAAGAGGCATGACAAGGTTCATATAGGCTAGCATACTTAGTTTAATCTCGTTTTATTCCGTGCCATCATTAAGACTACCGTTTAGTTCTAGAAGTAGCTAGAACTTACATAGCATGGCTTAGCGAATTAGCATGAATCTGTAAGTAGCTAGAACTTACAGATCTAGAAGTACATGGAGGGGGGTCGACCCAGGGGTCGACACCTATGTCGACATGGGTGTCGACACCCTGTGTGTCTGGCGGGAATTTTCCGGCCGTCTCTTTTCGGGCTGAATTCAATTCTGTTTTCGGATTTGAATTTTCATGAAAATTCGCGAGGCCATATCTCGGTCATACTGACTCCGATTTACGAAATTTAGGACTCTATTTCGCGAATTTTTCCGAGACGAACGCAATGGCGCAACCCGTTTATCCTGATTCAGATTTTATAATTTAATTCTGCCTTGATTCTTGTCTTAACACGTTGTTAAAATTCGGGTTGTTACAGTGTTCCTTTATACTATATTTGGTTATCTCTGCTAAATATATATATATATATATATATATATATATATATGTGTGTGTGTTTGATGGCAGATAATTTATTCTCTTGCTTAACACCCTTCTCTGAGACGTACGAGCTCAGAGGTTAAATATCGGTAGAAATCAGTGGTACGGTATGGATTGACAGTGTGACATGTTGGGATGTGGTGATCCAAGCTGTTGTTGAAAAGCAGAACTTGGTGGATGATTATCAAAGCACGCCTTTAAATAGCACAGTTTTGTGTAGCGTTAATTCGCGAGTCTCACACACCGGTATGGTGGTAAACTAATGGTTAGATCAGTATACTTTAGAGATGGGGATAGACATCCTACGAGTTGTCATGGATTTGATCGACCGAAGTGATACCGGGTGTGGTCGCCCCACACTAGTAGGGATAGGGCATACCCCCCGATTCCCAGATGGATAGAGTTAGCGGTGTTTTCCAATGCTTGGATGTAAGCCATGGTAACTTGTTTCCTGGATATAGTGCGGATGTGCATTACGATGTTTTCTCATGCACGGGACGTAAGTTGTAGGGTATTGCACTACGCGATAGATCTTTTGAATCAGGAGCCGTCAATATGGAAATCCAAACTTCCAATATGAGATTTTGTGATTTTAGTTGTAAAACTATATATGGCGACATAGTGGGATGGGGTGCTCATGCCGTCTACGATTGATATATTTATATTTGAAGTTGATTTCTTTACTTATAGTAATAATAAAGGATTTGTTTTGAAACTTACCAAGAATATTTGGCTATTATAAGGTAAAACTCTATCCTCGACTGCGTTCATTATGTGATGGGACCTGAGTCTTATAAAAGCTTCATTTTTCTTTATTTAGTATTGCGTTGTTTGCTTTTGGCACTGGTATTCTTGGGGGTTAACCTGTTCCATGTTATACGGCGTGGTCCCTTGATTTACCTTACTTTAAATGTAAAGTTTTAAATAACTATTTTAGTTCTTACACCAGTCCCATGACTGACCTGGATTTTATTGGTTTAACCTAAACTCTGGGTGCCCATATTTTCCACACGGGCAGCCAGTAATTTGGGTTTTGCAGATTTCTCTTTCCAGGATCCTGGATTACAGCTAGAACTATATTCGGAAATTGTATTTCTTTTAGTTGTTCTAGTTATTGCATTTTCCGCTACGCCATTGTATTTATGCATTTTATTTCCACTTCTATGTATTTTAATCTCTGATATTTTTCTATGTAATATTTATTCATACTCTGATATATTCTTGTACTCTGATGTGAATTGTTGTAAATAGCAATGAAATTTTCTTCTTTTTGTGTTCTAATTTGTAGTGTTGTCAATTCAATCCGGGCTTTCCCGTAAGGGTGAGTTTGGTTCATCTCAGGCTTACAGAGTTCGAGAACAAGTCACATTAGAACCAAACGAAAGAAATCATCAGAGATTGGATCAGTAATATCCAAGGAGAATGACTCATTAGAGATAGGATCAGTAGTATCCTAAAATGAGTTTGAAGTGTGTTATTTTTATAAAATCGAATTAGATTTTGAAAATTTTATATCAATTATACGTATTTGACTATTTTATTTTATATTGAATTTGGACTATCAAGTGTAAGAAGAATATGAATATACGCCTTGCAAACGTGTATTTGAAGTCTCAAATAAACTGGATAGATATAGAATCACACTCTAGTCGCCCAGGGATGATTCTAATGATAGTCTAGGCATCATCAACATCTGTGTTCGAGTTTCGAAAGTGGGATATCTATATATTTCCAATCGACTGGTGTGAGAACCAAAACTTAGATACGGTTTATTGTTTGTGATTTGACACTAGAAATATGATTTTTGAATATATATACACAAAAGTTATATGTTTTGGAAATTTAATTCACAAATTTATTGCTAGTTGTGTTGTTTGATTATTAATTTAACTAATAAAAATATTGGAATAGTAAATCCAATATGAGAATGAACAGTTTAATTGAACCAAATCCAAACCAATATGTAATGGAAAAGTAAATTAAGCCAAATAGAATCAAATATTGAACTGAATTGAAAATTGATTAGAATTGCATACATGTACGAGCATATATATTGAACAGGTCATAGCAAGGAGGCTAGAGAAGAGGAATAAAATTGTATGCCCTACAAATAGGTACATTTTTAATAATTTATTGGGTTTTGATGATTTTGTGAGCCGATTGGCTAGCCACTTGGCTTTTTCTTTTTCTTTTGGATTGGTGAGGGCCCTGTGAGGCAAGTTGCGGTTGTAGATATCTCCCTGTAAAAAGGAGGTTATGGCGAAATTTTTCAAAGATTTAGGGTGTTAGCCAAATTTCTAAAGAAATAGAAAATTCTTAGAAACTGAAAAGTTGAAGAATGAAGCCAGAATAAAAGTTGATTTGGTTAGTTAAACAACTTTCAGCTCTGTTCCTTTTTTAGGACGAAAAGATTTTAAGTGGGGGAGATTGTAACAACCCGGAAAATCAGAACCAATTTAAAAATTTTATTTAGCTATTTTAATGAATTTTGAATATTTAAAATGATTTAATTTAAATAATAATGACTAAAAATTTATTCAAATCGAAGTTAGAACGTATATGTTTATTTTAATTATATAACGAGCCTGAAATGGCGTGGTAGTTTGAAAATTCGATTTCAAATTTCAAATGAATGTATAGGATTCAAAATAAATCGGATTTTAGTGAAATAAGAAAGATTTGAATCTATTTAAAAATATCTTTCCAACGAATGTGAAAAATACAGATTTCTTAATGGTAATAAAAAGTTATGTCCAGTTTAAAATTTAAAATAGTTGCTAAGGAATTTATATATATATATATATATATTAATATAATATATAGCCATTTTGCAAACGACCTCCGTTTTCGACGAAACCACTTTTGTTGGATCCAGAAAGTCAAATTATTGCTAAGTTTCAAATTTCACAATTTTGGGAATTGATATGTGAGCGTAGTAAATTTAAATGTGTTTGGTAATTTAAATTTGAATTGGATCGACCAAAAATCGACAATTTTTCAAATGGTCTCCAAATTCGATGAAATTAGTTTTGTTAGGACCTTATCATCAAAACATAGCTAGATTTATTTTTTTGGAATTTTTGGGGTCAGTATGTCGCCCCGATAAATTAAATTGTACGTTTAAATTCAATATATATTGATTCATATTTTAATTTAAAGAAAAACTGATTGAAACAGTCGAACTGACTTACAAAACATATCCCATTGTGTTTGGAATTGGGGTATTTAGCTAGAGGTGGCAGTCGTTGGGTTTGATTTGGAGTTCGGATGTGTAAACAAACATTTTTGGAATTAAATAATAATTAAATAAATATATATATTCCATCTAAAACCCTAACTTCATTTCAGCGGGTCGCCGCACTTAAGAATAAACGGACGAAATCGTCCCATTTTCAATCCCAATCTTCCTTCAATCTGAATCAAACTAAAAACAACTCCAAGCTGAAGTTTAAAGAGAATTTCGAGAGCTTCTAAACCATATGAGTTTCATCAATTTTAGCTAAGTAATACGTTTGAACTTTCTACTCAAAGTCGCCACTTTTGGGCACGATTTCCGAGATCCACGGTGGCGCGAGCGAGACAGGACGGGGGTTGGTGGCTGCGCTCCCTAATGTCGATGACGTGGTAGGGTCCGATTGGGTTCAAATGGCTTTAAGTGGCTGAGCGATGGAGAGAGAATGATGCAGCAAGGGGCGGTTTTTTTTCTATAGAAGAGGAACGAAGAGTAATGGGTTAATCCCCTTGATTAATTAATTTAATTTTTGTAATCAAATGTAGAAACGATGATATCTTTTCCGATTCTCATCAGAATTGGACGATTTCACTTGGTTAAAATCGGAAAAATGAGAGCTTCACGATGGAGCTGACCAGAACCAAAACAGAGCACATTGGAATTTGAAACAAATTTGAATCCGAACAGAACATAAATTCATAAATAAAAGAATGGAGGAGTGGAAACGAACGTGAAAACTCTCTCATACTCAAATTATTTTCCAGTTATTATATACTAGGATGTAGACGGGGCTTAGAATCCCCCGATACTATTTATTGTACAGACCAGTTGATTGTTTGTTTGGATTGTGATTGGATTGTCATGTATTGATATTGTTGTATATAAAAAATATTTATATAAATAAATATATAAATTATTATGAAATGAAAATAAAATAAATATTCATTTATAAATCGGACGATTTGTTTATGTATGTCCATTTAGCTGATATTGATTGGGACGATAAATTTTACACATCGCCCTGACTGCACAAATAATAAATAGCATTTTTTGTTTGAAAACCCCACACAGGTATTGGGATAATATTTGACATACACTGATCCCAATAATTAGTGGTATGTCAATCGATGGGTTGACAGACTGTATAAGCGTTATTTATTTATTTTAATGCTTATACAGTTGTAGAATGCACTTTGGATGTTGTATGAATTTTTAATGATAGTTTATCATTATTGTTGTATACACACGATGTATGAAATCCATATAACTGAAATTATATGGTAATTGATTGAGTCTGATTCCAGTTCAGAATTAACGAATATTTTTAAAAATAATATTTAACGAATATTTTTAAAATAATATTTAACGAATATTGTAAAATAATATTCAGTAAATATTGAAATGTGAAGTCGTGTTAAGTAGTTAAACGCCATTTTAACACGAAAGGGATTCTTTATCAATTTTTATTCATTTTATAATGAATACCGAAAAGTGATTTCAAAATATGATATTTTTAAAATATTTTCATTTTAATATTATAATGATAAGGAATATTCAAATTTGATTTGACAATTTAAAATAAAATGAAAATCGTTTTAAAATGAATTTAAGACGAATTTATATAGGAATATTCAATTTTGATTTAAATTTAAAATGAAATGAAAATCGTTTTAAAATGAATTTAAAACCAATTTATAATGGAATATTCAATTTGGATTTAAATTTGAAAATAAGATTGAAATCGATTTAAAATGAATTTAAAACGAATTTATATAGGAATATTCAATTTTGATTTAAATTTGAAAATGAAATTGAAATAGTTTTAAAATGAATTTATAACGAATTTCTAATGGAATATTCAATTTTGATTTAAATTTGAAAATGAAATTGAAATCATTTTAAAATGAACTTAAAACAAATTTATAATGGAATATTCAATTTTGATTTAAATTTGAAAATGAAATTGAAATTGTTTTAAAATGAATTTATTTATGAATACTCAATTTGGATTCAAATTTGAAAAAATATTGAAATCGTTTTAAAATGAATTTAAAACGAATTTAGAATGGAAATTTCAATTTTGATTTGAAATTGAAATGGAAGTGGAAATCGTTTTTAAAACAAATTATAAAATTCGTTTTAAATGGAAATCGACGATATTATATATATATATATATATATATATATATATTATAATGGCCTGAATAGAACGCGCCGCGCAGTGACCGTTTCGCGAATTTTGACCATTAACTTCAAATTGATGTTACGGGAGATCCAACCATCGGACTCTCCTAAAACTAGAACCATTAGGTATGTATCGAAAAGAGCTTTCCAATGAATACAAGAGATTGGAAATCTAATGGTTAGATTTTGAGATATGTCCAAATCAATTTTATAAAAGGTCGCTATGGATGCAATTAGTTGGCCGTTATTGGAAACCGACTGTATGGGAGATAATAAAATTATTAAAAATATGGAAAAATTATGTAAAATCATAATAAATGATTTGGAAAGACTTTGGATGTAAAATTCCAGTTTTGAAAAGATAAAAATATATTTTTATCAAAATGAACTAGTTACTAACTAGAATAATAATCCAATTATTTTTAGGAATAAATAAATTGGATTTGAAAATGGTTTTAAAATAACCAGAATTTTCCAACGAATAAATTGGAATGGATTTGGAATGGAAATAATCTTCGGAATATTTCGATATTGGATTCCTTGATTATACGAATATTGTTGAGGAATTTGAACGATATATATATATATATATATATATATATATATCGTTATTCCCAATACGATATTGGTTGGTTTCAGAATTTGATATTGAATATAAGCCAATATAATTTCTATTCAGAGCCTTGTATTTGATATCAAATTAGATTTTGGGTTTGTCGTGAACGCTATCTTCATTAACACTGTTCTTAAACGCAGTGGAGAAAAGAATAAATCTATAAATTATGGTTTAGTGAAGTTTTCCAATTAATTTATATTTGATTGGAATGGAATAAAAGAATTGGATTTTTGGGTTTATCATGAACGGTGTTTTAAATAACACTTGATTTTTAACCTAATTAATAGTGAAGAATATGATTTGGAAATTATAATCTTTTAATTAAGATTAATGGAATTTTCCAAAGTAAAGTTTTCCAATTTAATATATTAAATTGGAATGGAATGGAATTCGATTTGGTAATAATCGAGATGATCTTCTGTAGAGGAAGACTATTAATTTATCTGGAATTTAAAAGGCTTCGTGGTTATTCCATTTATATTATTAGGCGGACACGAAAATTTATATCGATTATATATATTGATATGTTTTCTGTGAAGATTCCATAATTAATGGAATGTGATTTTGGGTTTATTGTGAACTGTGTTTTAAATGACATTGGTTCTTTAACCCAGTTAAAGAAAGGATTTCATGCCTAAAATTGAATTTTATGTGATATTCGTTGATCTCTGCTAAATATACATCTGTTTGGTGGTGGAGAATTTATTCTCTTGCTTAACACCCTTATATGAGACGTACGAGCTCAGAGGTTATATATTGGCAGAAATCAGTGGTACGGTGTAGATGGTCGATGTGACATGTTTGATTTCCCAAAGTTAAATAATATTTAATAATGATTTTTGGGAAGATTAAAACTAAGTGAAGTTTTATTGAATCTTTAATTAGATTGAAACGTGAACGCGATAATTTAAATTATCAAATTTGGGAAAATGATCGAGAATGGAGTATTACCAGTTTTGCTCCAGGCGATAGTTAAATCTTTAATTAGGTTTGAATGTGAAATGGTAATTAATTTTTACCGATAATGCCGTGGTGTTCGATATGGAGTATTACTAGTTTTGCTCCATGGGATGAATAGGTTGGGATTGGGAAATAAAACAAATGATTTCTTCATTAAGGTGCGTTAATCCCGACTAGTTTGGAAAACCTTAATTTGGTTTAAATTGTGAAAAGAATATTTGAATAAAAGAATAATCTGGATTGGAATGAGGCGTATGATGTGTTGTTATAGCACTTGATTATAAGATACGCGAGTTATTCGGAAAGACTGAGTTTAACCCATTCTGAATAACTGATATGACGAAAAGTCGAAGAGATTGAAGAAGGTGCAACACCGACGATCTTCACATCGAATGGATGGGTAGCTACTGATGCTCATGCTTGGAGTAGCTACCTTGAAGGGGCTACAATGGTAGTTGTTCGGATGTACTTGTTGATTGTTCGGATATGCGAGGGCCTCTCTCCTATATTGGACATACGGGACGAGGAATAAGGTGTCTCTGGTTTCGTTCAAACCTAGAACGGACTTGTAAATGGACGGCATGTCTTACATTGTATTCCTTTATACTGTATTCGTTGATCTCTGCTAATTATATATCTGTTTAGTGGCGGAGAATTTATTCTCTTGCTTAACACCCTTCTCTGAGACGTACGAGCTCAGAGGTTATATATTGGCAGAAATCAGTTGTACGGTATGGATTGACAGTGTGACATGCTGGGATGCAGTGATCCAAGCTGTTGTTGAAAAGCAAAGCTTGGTGGATGATGATCAAAACACAGCTTTAAATAGCACAGCTTTGTGTAGTGTTAATTCGCGAGTCTCACACACCGGTATGGTGGTAAACTGATGGTTAGATCAGTATACTTTAGAGATGAGGATAGACATCCTACGGGTTGTCATTGATCGGTCGACCAAGGTGATATTGGTTGTGGTCACCCCACACTAGTAGGGATAGGGCACACCCCCCGATTCCCAGATGGATAGAGTTAGCGGTGTTTTTAAATGCTTGGACTTAAGTTGTGGTAACTTGTTGCCTAGATATAGTGCGGATGTGCATTACGGCGTTTTCTCATGCACAAGACGTAAGCCGTTGGGTACTGACTACGCGGTAGATCTTTCGAATAAGGAGCCTTCAGTATGAAAATCCAATCTTCCAATACGATATTTTGCGGTTTTAGTTGTAAACCAATATATGGCGACATAGTGGGATGGGGCGCTCATGCCTTCTATGATTGATACATTTATATTTGAAGTTGATTTCTTCACTTATAGTAATAATAAAATATTTGTTTTAAAACGTACCAAGCATATTTGGCCATTATAAGGTAAAACTCTATCCTCGACTACATTCATTATGTGATGGGACCTAAGTCTTATAATAGCTTCATTTTTCTTTATTTAGCATTGCACTGTTTGTTTTAGGCACTGGTATTCTTGGGGGTAAACCCGTTCCGTGTTATGCGGCGTGGTATCTTGATTTACCTTACTTTAAAAGTAAAGTTTTAAATAATTGTTTTAGTTCTCACACCAGTCCCATGACTAACCTGGAGTTTATTGTTTTAATCTAAACTCTGGGTGCCTATATTTTCCACGGGCAGCTAGTAGTTTTGATTTTGCAGATTTCTCTTTCAAGGATCCTGGATTACAGTTGGAACTATATTCGGAAAGCTTTGTCTCCGTGTATTTCTTTCAGTTGTGCTATTTATTGTATTTTCCGTTACACATTATATTTATACATTTTATTTCCGCTGTTATGTATTTTAAATCTCTGATATTTTTCTATGTAACATTTATTCATACTCTGATATATTCTTGTACTCTAATGTAAATTGTTGTAATTAGCAATGAAATGTTCTTCTGTTTGTGTTCTAATTTGTCATGTTCTCAATTCAATCCGGGCTTTCCCGTAAGGGTGAGTTTGGGTCATCACAAATTGCTTGAATAGAACGCGCCGCGCAGCGACCATTCGCAAATTTCGACCATTAACTTCAAATTGATGTAACAGGAGATTCGACCGTCGGATTCTCCTAAAACCGGAACCGTTGGGTTCGTATCGAAAAATCTATCCAACAAATATAAGAGATTTAAATTTGAATGGTTGGATTTGAAAATATGTCCACATCAATTTCAGAAAAGGTCGTTATGGATGTAGTTCGGTCGCCATTATTGGAAACCGACTGTCAGGGCCTTATTAAAATTATTAAAAATATGGAAAAATTATTTGGAAGGATTTTGATGAAAAATTCCAGTTTTGAAAAGATAAAATATATTTTTATCGAGATGAACTAATTAATAACTAGAATATATTCCAATTATTTTTAGAAATACTAAATTGGATTGAAAATGGATTTTAAGATAATCAGGATTTTTCGAACGCATGAATTGAAAAGGATTTAAATGGAAATAATATTCGGAATATTCCTATACTGGATTCCGTGATTATATAGATATTTTTGAGGAATTTGGAAGATAAAGATATCATTATTCCCAATACGATACCCATTAGTTTTCGAATTTGATATTGAATATAAGCCGGTATTATTTTCTATTCAGAGACTTGTATTTAATATCAAATTGGATTTTGGGGTTTGCCATGAATGGTGTCTCAAATAACATTGTTCTTAAACCTAGTTGAGAAAAGAATAAATCTTTTAATTAAGATTTATAGAAGTTTACCAATTAATTAATATTTAATTGGAATTGAATGGAAATTAGATTTTTGGGTTTATCGTGAATGGTGTTTTAAATAACATTTGTTCTTTATCCCAACTAACAGTGAAGTTATGATTTGGAATTTATAAATCTTTTTATTAAGATTTAATGGAAATTTTCCAAAGTAAAGTTTTCCAATTTAATATATTAAATTGGAATCGAATGGAATTTGATTTGATAATAATCGAGATGAGCTTCTGTGAAGGAAGACCATTACTATATATGGAATTTAAAAGGCTTTGCCTCTATTCCATTTATATTATTAGTCTGATACGGTAATTTATATCAATTATACACTATTATGATTTCCATGTAGATTCCGTTTTTGATGGAAGATGATTTTGGGTTTATCATAAACAATGTTTTAAAGGACATTCGTTCTTTAACCCAGGTAATACAGAATTTATTTCCTAAATTTGAATAATGATTTTTGGAGACTAAAACCAAACTAGAGTTTTAATGAATCTTTAATTAGATTAAAATGAGAATGAGATAATTAAATTTATCGAATTCATGAAATGAAAGAAAATGGAGTACCACCAGTTTTACTCCAGACGATAGTTAATTCTTTAATTAGATTTGAACGTGAATTGGTAATTAAATTTACCGATAACACCATGGGTGTTAGATATGGAGTACTACCAGTTTTTCTCAATGGGATGGATAGGTTGGGATTGGGTTAATATAAATAAATGATTATTTTGGTAAGGCTCGCTAATCCCAACTAGTTGATAAACCTTAATTTGGTTTAGAATTGATAAGGATAAAATAAAATCTTTTGAAATTGATATTCAAAGGAAGACTAAAGAATAATTTTAAAAGAATTTATCTTTGGTAAAATTAATGGGAACCTTTTTCGCTAAAATGTGAATATTGGAATAAAAGAATATTCTGGATTGAAATGAGGCGTATGATGTGTTTTTATAGCATTTGATTATTGATTATAAGATACGGGAATTATTTGGAAAGACCGGGTTTAACCCATTCTGAATAATTAATACGATGACTAAAAGTCGACGATGAAGACAGTGGTTGAAGACCGGAGATCTTCACATCGTTTGGATGATTACTGATGTCTTGATTGGGCTGTACATCCGAGACAAGCTAACAAGTGGTGATCGTCCAAACGCCCTTGGAGATCGACCGGATATGCGAGGACTTCCGTCCTGTATTCGACATATGGGATGAGGAACAAGGTTCCTTCGATTTCGTTCAGACCCAAAACGGACTTGTAAATGGATGTGTGTCTGATATTGGATTTCATTCTGTGTTGATTGATTTCTATTAAATATATATATCTGTTTGGTGGCGGAGAATTTATTCTCTTGCTTAACACCCTTTTCTGAGACGTACGAGCTTAGAGGTTATATATTGATAGACATCAGTTGTACGACATGAATTGTCAGTGTGGCATGCTAAGATGCGAATGATCAGGGATTTTGTTGAAAAGCAGGGCCTTGTGGTTGATGATCAAAGCACGACTTTAAGTAGCATAGCTTTGTGTTGTAGCGTTAATTCGCGAGCCTCACACCCCGGTATGAGCTAGAAACGGGATAAGGGACCCAAGGAGTGTATGCGGTTCTTTCTAGCTAAGAGGGGTGTCATGGCATGGAGCACAGACAATTTTACTTATGTGGATGATGAATTGCGAAGCGCCTCGGATATGATTGGTCGACGTACTGACCATTTCGAAGGTCCGATAGGACCGGGAAACGTGTGTTCAGGATTTGCCAATCCACTAAAGTAAGTGTGGACCAGCCTTGGTCGATCCAAGGGTTCACTGCGGGGATCCTGGTTCATTCTGCTAGAGATGGCCCGAATTGGTAAGGAGTACATCCCTTGCCTTGACTCATGATGGAAATCCAATTTCCAATACGGCATTTTTCGGCTGTAGTTGTAAACCTATATGACGACACAGTGGGATAGGGCGATCATGCCGTCTATGACTGATACATTTATATTTAAAATTAATTTTTACATTATGCACTTATAGTAATATTAAAATGGTTTGTTTGAAACGTACCAAGCATGTTTGGCTATTATAAGGGAAAACTCTATCCTCCAACTTGCGTTGTATTGTGTGATTGGACTTGAGTCTTATAATAGCTACATTTTTCAAAAAGCATAGTGTTGTTTTATTTTAAACATGGATTCATGTGGAGTAAACCAGTTCCATGTTATATGGCGTGGTCCCATGATTTCCCAACTTTTAAAGTAAAGATGTAATAACTGTATTAGTTCACACACTGGTCACATGACTGACTCGGAGTTTATTGTTTCTACCAAAACTCTGGGTGTCCATATTTTCCACACGGGCTGCTTGTAGATTTGGTTTTCACAGAAACTTCTTTTCACAGGATCCTGGATTACAGCTAGAGCTATATTCGAAAAGCTTTGTATCCGTGTATTTCTTTCAGTTATGCTAGTTGATGTATTTACCGCTACACATTGTATTTATATATTTAAATTTCCGCTGCTTTGTATTTTAATCTCTAATATTATTTTATTTCCGCTGTGTAATATTTATTCATACTCTACTATATTATTGTACCCTGATGTAATTGATGTAATAGCAATGAAATGTTCCAGTGTTTTATGTTCTGATGAGTCGTGTTCTCAACTCAATCTGGGTTTTCCCGATAGGGGAATTTTGGTTTATCTCAGTTATAAACAAAATCACAAGTTTATTTGCAATCAATACAAGTCACTACTACCAAATAAGTTGAATTTAATTACGAAGCAATTTACTTAAGTTTCCACCATATTTTTTCACAATCAAATCATTAAAATTAAATTATAAATTTATTAACTCAATTTAATATAAATAATTCAATATTAAATTTCCAATCTCAAAATTTAACAATACAAACCAATCATAGTTACATTTTCAACCAATGGATGTTATTATAGTTATAATTGGTTTGGAATTCATTATGCAATCAAATAGATCTATATTATTATCGTATTCAAAACATTAAAATTATCAATATATATGGAATTCCAAAATTAGATAATTCATTATATGTTGTAAATTGAATATTAACTTCCAATTTCAACATAAGTAAATTATCATACACAAGACATTATCATATATAGCTATTGAAATTCATTGTTTAACAAGTCAAGTTAAGTTCCATACCTTATAAATATACGGCATAAATCATAAATTTTAATATTTAAACCAACATTGTTCAAAATCGCACTAAATTTAATATTACAAATTATCGCAAAATCTACAGATGTTATATCCTCCTCACCCCAAATTAAAAAATGTCGTCCTCGGAAAGGCATAGTAAGAAAGTTATCAATTTATATATTAAATCATATAATTTTTTATTTGGCATGGAATAAACATATAACTTATACAAAAAGTTCAATATAGGTTGAAAACTCAAATCTTCACAAAATATCAAAGTCATGAATTCACGAAAACTTTCGTTGGAGTCTCCTTTGTAAGATTAGGTCCGGAAGACAATAATAAAAATATAATCAAAAACATACATCTCATCTTGGTGATGAGGCATCCCAAAATGTGGAAACAATATATAATGCCAAAATTCGATATAGGTACCTTTCATTTGCATTATTAGCGATTTAGCTTACTTTTAAGCAAGCAAAAGCATTTTTTACGCACAGTTAGCTCCAAAAGCATGTAAATGTCATCTGTACCTACTAAAACACTCAACAACTTATAAATGAAATAAATTTGTATGTTTATAGTAAACATAAATGAAGTAGCAAGTGCAGCAAAAAGAACAAATAAAATATCCAATCAAATTTATTTTCTTTCATCCAAACATGCATGGTATCAAATTCCACAATGTCAATATTTTATTTGTACACTTTTATTTGTTCATTCCCTTCTTTAACAATTATATTTTCATTTGTTATATTTCATTTCCCATTCATTCCTAATGTCAATGCTGGGTTGATTACATATATTACCTTCTATCGTTATACAATTTATTTACATTCACTCATTGACATTCATTTTTTCAATAATTATATAGATTCACATTCAATTAATTTAACCTATGAATTGATTCACTTTAGTTGTATTACATAGATACTTATTCACTTTCTATTATTTTAATCGATTCTCATTGAATATATTTTTTTTCATTTACACTTTACTTTGTTTACAACGACCTAATACAAAATTTTAACAATAATTTCCATTCATACTTTCTAATATCAATATCTAATCTATTACACTACCATTTCTTACCAATATACAATTTATTAACATTTATTTGTAGCATTCACTTTATTGCACATTAGTTGTTTTTATTTGATTCATTTCAATTTATTAGGTTTATATAAATTTATTTTCTTACAATGAATTCGTGCTCAATTAATTCATATTACCGTGTGCCCAATTGAATCATTTACAATCATCGATGTTCACTATATTTGTTTATTTGTTTCACTTCACAAATTAGATTCATATCCATATTATAATAATTCCATTTTATTTGGCTTATTTCACTAATTCAGTCCTTTAACCAAATTTATTTATTCTTTTCCATTAATGTCCATAAGTTGAATAAATCTAACAATCCATATACTAGTTTATTTCATTAGTTTAATTTATTTACCTTTCTTAGTTGAATTCAACTCCATAACAAAACTAAGTATATCATTTATTATTAGAATTTATATTTTATTTATATTTATAAACAATCAATTTAATTTCACTTTTCATTATTCATGCTTACACTTGTAAATTATTCGGTTGATTATTCATATAACATTTCAACTTCTTACATATTTGGTAAGTTATATATGCTATAAAAAAGAATTGATTACTATACAAATTCAGTGGTTACAATACGTTTCAATTCAATGTTTCAAATTCTCAATAGTTTTATTTTAAGTATAATTCCCGTAGGTTCATTTTTTTATTTCACAATTTAGAAGTTTCTAAAATGTCAAGTTTTGATTCATTTCAATAATTTGAAAATTATTAATTATTCATGAATTTAAGAATTCAAACTCCAGGTTCATTTCCAAAACAACATTCAAAATGATATATACAATACTTCTATATCAAAACATAATTTAAAGGATCTAAATGAAATCCAATTTTCAAAACAAAATATAAAAGTTTCTGAGAGGTCTCCCTACTCAGATTCTCAAAAATAAACATCGATATGCGTGCATTCATCACCAAAATTATTTCCCAAAGACAAGAGGGGAATATACACTTAATTCCTTTAAATCATTTAAAAACAATTTCTGTATGTAACTACCTATATAACATATTTATATTATTTCAAAACCATTTGCAAATTAATATTTCAGAAGCACACGAATTTAAATTCTCAAATTCACATTCATGTTCATCTTATTTCATTATCAATTAATTCTCAGTATTTCTTTTATATTAAGATCATTCAATAGTCAATAGTCTAGTTATAATGACTAATTAAACAAATTTAATAGATTTTCAAAATAATTCCTTATATAAAAAATATAATCCAAAACAATATCGTGTCAATCGGTTCTATTCGAGTGTTTAGAAATCCTTATCGATGCCTTGGCATCCCAAATACCGACCAGAGTTCATAAATATTCAACAGAACAAATAAACACAATGCAAAACCATTTCTATATCAAAATTACTAGTATGCTCTCTCATATACACTCAAACTCATTTTAGGGTATTATTATGCTAGCTCTAATGAGCTAATCCCAAAAAGAGCCATGGTTATCGCTAAACCAAAGCTCTGATACCAACTGTAACGAACTGGATTTTTGACCATTCAAATCGACAATAGTCCTCACGTGTCGACTTAAACAAATCTAAAATACAGATAGTTATTGGGATTAATATAAGAAAAAGAAGAAAGAAGAAAACTATCACAGAATCTCGCAGCAGAAGGACAAAATATAATAAATAAATAATAGTTCATCAAGCTATTAAAACATACATTTGATTATACATTACATGAATTTATTAGAGTTATCCATCATAAAACGTTTGTTGAGCTTCATCTTCATCTTCAAAATGGTATCTTCAATAACTGAAAACTCGGGTTGATCCGAGCACAAATGAAAAGACAAAATACTCGAATCAGAACTAAAATATTCCCATATCAGTCAAATCAAAACCATGTAATAATACAAGTGTCACAACATCAAATTTTTTTACATTAGTTCACATCTCCTATCCAATGTGTTCGTGAGTGCAATAAATTAATAGATGTTACCGGAATTTCCATCTCCTAAGGATCCGTTAAACTAGATACTATATAATACAATACGCTATTATAATAGTGTCTATGGTTAAATATAAAATATTAAAATAACATAAGCGGGATTACCTTTTTACCCTTACACTATTTATAAATGTTATATTCTATACACTACTGTAAACCCACTGTAATCTGGTGGTATCAGGGAGCACTCCATATGTACAATGTCAAATCAAAATCAAACGGCCTCGATCTGGATAATATGATAAGGCACACAAGAAATGCCCAGAGTAGGAATATATAATTGCATGCCCAAATTGGTGGTAACGCATAGCCGCGACTACCTCCCACCTCGGAACAACACTCCCAAATTACGGATGCGCATCTTTCAAAACAAATCAACCGAGAGACTATAGTATTAAAGGAAGAAGCATTGCTGATGGAGGTAGCTAACCCCACTTGTTACGGTATATCCCTGTTTCAATCATTTTAATTATGACCCAAAGTTCAAGGACTTACATCATCATTCTCTTACTTCATTCCAGTAGCATTCGCTAAACTAACCTACTTCATTCTAGATCCTCCACCGCGTACACAGTTGCAAAAGTCGTTTTTGGTATTGGCAGAGAGTATGACAATATTTGATCCTGGCCTCTTTAACAACCAAATGTTTACATTTTTCACATCAGTCGGTTCTTTTACATTTCAAAGAGGTTCGTACTTCGTATCAAAATATCATATTTTTGCTCTAAACCCATGTCAATAGTCAAGATAGAATATTTTTCATATTGAATTCTCCATTTAAAACCAAACTTAGAAACTTGAAGCAATTCCAATTCTAACAAAATTTGAATATTAAAATAGTTGAAATGTATGATAAAGTAGATTATGTATTAATAGTTTGAAAGTAGATAGTTAGGAAAATAAAAGTTTAAATACTAGGTTCGAATTTAAAAATAATATTTATCAAATTTTAGTTATAT
The DNA here is from genome assembly GCA_030737875.1 of Allium sativum. Taxonomy (NCBI): domain Eukaryota; kingdom Viridiplantae; phylum Streptophyta; class Magnoliopsida; order Asparagales; family Amaryllidaceae; genus Allium; species Allium sativum. The sequence goes on from CM060924.1 coordinate 62,009,961, forward strand.
ATATAGTTAAATATTAAAGAAGTTTATGAAATAGATAGTAGATTATAAAAAATAGATTAATTAGTATAATTTTAAAATAGATTATATAATAATTATTAATATATATTTAAGTAAGAAAAATAGTTTATAAAGTAAAATAGTTATTTATTAAACAGTTTAAAATAGTTATAATATATATATATATGTATATATGTTAAAAATGGAATATTTTCTAATAAAAATAGTTATTTACCAAAATAGTTCATATAATGCTTTAAAAATACTATAATTGGAATTAGACTTGTTTTGTCAAAATTTCAATTAGACTTGAAGTCATATTCCACTTTCGAATCAAACCAACTAAATTTCAATATTTCAATCGATTAAATTTCCATTTTACATTAATTTCAATCAAATAAGTTTAATTCAAATAGTTAATTCCCAATCAGATTCTCGTTTTCAATGATTTCTATTCATAACAAATATTGAGTTCACAAATTCAGATATTGCCCTAAGTCAATGTTAATTGAAATAAATTTCAATGGTGGATAAAACAATTCAATTTTAATGGATTTAATTCATATACAAATTCAATGGAAATTGACTTATAAAATAACATTCATATTGTCTTAAAACAATATTTCAAGATTCAAGGTTTAAACAAATTTCATTTAATCAACCGGTGTCCGTATATAATTTCTATCCTATAGCCAAGTGATACTTAAAATTTAATTTTAGTATTTTGGGAAAGGATATATATCATTTCAATCCTAACCAGGGCCATAGGTATTTATCATTTCAACCTACATTCTTAATTCATTTCAGTGATTAATCTAGACTTTATTTGATGCCCGTAACATCTAAGGTAAATGGTTGGGATTAATCAACATAAACAATGGTCATATATAAACAAGATGAATTACACACCAATACATTAAATATATAAATTCAAGGAAACCATCAAAATCAATACATTCAAACCGTTCAATATAACATCAATTTACTAGTCATCAGGTATGAGGTTTAAACTAGAAATTAAATCCTAACTGTTCAATTTATATTAACAGTTGAACTAAATTATACTATCAACGCAGTTAGCACAAATAAGCAATTTAAACTATCAAACAATAAACAATATGATTATATTACAACATGATTTTAATTTAACTAACAATCAAATATTTTAGTTAGGTGTGACTGCGTTTAATCACTCAATGAGTGAGTTTAATCACTCACCTTTGATTCCGAACGCGACTGAAACCCAATTGAAGGCCCAAAATTCAACAGTCTCACAATCAGTCCACGACAGTTCCAATGTCTGGAATTTTGATACGAACCCAATGCAACTGACCGTGCATCAATATGAATTCGTATGAGGAAGTTTTTTTTGGCTAGGTAAGCAGGTTTTATAGGTTGTACCACTGTTTATTAGAAGCAAAGAAAGAAGTGAAGTCCTGCATAGGCACAGAAACTCCATTTGGTTTGAAGTGCCATAACACTCTATCTATAAAGTATAGGAGAGAAACATATAGTTTCAACTACTAATAAGGACCAAAAATTAATCCCTCACAAGGGTGTAATAACTGGAGGTGTCACAATCGCTACCTATAAGATTAACATATTCAGAAAAGAGTACAACAAGTTTAGGTACATAGCATGGATTAGGACTGCGAAAAGAGTACAACAAGTTTGTACATGTTTTATCATTTGCAATTCTAAATATATTAAATAATTTAATTAACATCCTGACCTTCTCCCTCCAAGCCTTTCTTCTTCGTGTTATCTAGAACGCAGAACCCAAAGAACCGATCAAAAATGTGATTCATCCAACTTAATACAAAGCTCTAACACTCGATCCAATATCACCACCGCGTGCGCACCCTCGAGAACTGTAACAACCCGGAAAATCCGAGCCAATTTAAAATTTTTATTTTAAATAATTTAGCTGAAAAATGTGGTAGAATTTAAAATTTTCATTTTAAATAATATTTAAAGCCAGTGAAAATAGTCAATTTTCAAACGACCTCGGTTTTCGACGAAACCACTGTTGTTGGAACCGGAATGTCGAACTATTACTAGGTTTCAATTTTTAGAATTTTCCGAGTTAGTATGTGAGCGTGGCAAAAGAAACTGCGTTTTGTTCATTTCGGTCAAATTTAAACGACTGAAAAATAGCCATTTTTCAAACGGTCTCAGAATTCAACGAAAATAATTTTGTTAGGACCGTATCGTCATCACGAGGCCAAATATTTTTTTTTATTTTTCTAAGTCCGTATGTGGCCTCGGTGAATTTATTTGTACGACAGAATTAATTTAATAAAAGAATTAAATATTAAATTAATTAAACCAAGCCACAGACAGCCGTTTGGGCTGACGGGACATGGTCCGTTGGATCCGGAATATGGGTTATTGGCTAGGGGCACCTTCTTCTGGGTTGAAATCGAAATAGTTTAGAAATTTTGGATTTAATTATAAAATTACACTAAAATAGTATAAATAATAGGAAAAGAAAAAAAACCCTAATCCATTTCTAATACAGTAGCGGCCGCCACCCCCTTCGTTCAATGGTCGATACAGCTCGAAGCTTCCCCCTCTAAAAACACGCTCATCTTCCCGAATTAAAACCCAATATCTACACCACTTCAGAGCTCTTCTTCTCCTCTGCAATTCCATAACATTGGATCGTCTCCTAGTGCCGCCGTCGCTGAGCTCCACCGACCCAAACCCGTCGACGTTGGGCCGCCGCCACCGAGCTGCACCATAGCAGGGTCCCCCTGTGCGCCGCGTGTCCCTCCTCGTCGTGGTGGTGTCTGATTGGCTCGAAGTCAGGTGTACGGATTGAAATCGTTAACCCTAGAACTGAACAAAAGGTAAAGGTCGCGGCCGAACATCTGTAGTGGAAGAACGGCCTAATTTCCCATTTATTATTTAATTAATTAAAATAAAATTTGTTTTAAATCTTTAAATGACCATATCTAATTCATTTCAAATCGGAATTCGATGATTTCAGCAGCGTTCAGATCGTAAAGACCGGATCTATATTGGTGGACTAAAAAGAGACCATTTTGAACTATTTGAAATTTGGACCAATTCGCAAATGAAGGTGAGATCTCTGATTTATTAAAATTAAATAATTTAATTATAATGGTGAAATCATGGTTTGAATATTACTGTTCCTGATCTGCGATGTGATGATTATTGTATGTGATTATTGTATGGTTATTGAAATATGTTGTGATGCCATGAGATAGCTATGTTATTTAGATCTGTAATTTTTGGTGTAATCATAATAAAGCTCTCATCTTTATTTTTTTCTTTATCCAGTTCTATTAAAGAGGAATTTTATTTTGATTGTCATAATAAAAAAACAAAGTTAGAATTTAAATTTGATTAACAAAACATAAAAAAAGGTTTTGATCTTTTGTTTTTGAAACAAAACAAAACAAAAATTGAATCTTTATTTTTATTTGCAAAATAAAAATATAAGTTTGGGTTGAATCTTTTATTGTTGATTTACAATATTAAACAAAGGTTTGAGTTTCTATTTTGTTTCAAAGAAAAAAGGGAAGTTAGAACATTTTGGCATAGAATAAATAAAGTTTGAATCTTTATTTTGTTATACAAAATAAAAGGAAGTTAGAGTATTTTGACAATAAATGAAAAAGTTGAATTCTTATTTTGATTTACAAAATAAAAAGAAAAGTGCATCTTTATTTTTGATAAACAAAATGAAAGTTGAATTTTCATTTTGTTTTATGATTTATAAAATAAAGATTAGATATTTTATTTGTTTTACAAATAAAATAAAGACGAGACCCTTTATTGTGATTCATCAAAAGTACACCAAATCATATATTGTATTGTTTGTGTTAATATCGAAATCATGACGTTGAGTAAATGATTGAAATGGTTAGAGAAAAACCATATTATCGTGGGTTGACATGAAATTTGACAACTGAATTATAGATTACCATCGTTGTGTTGACATGAAATAGATTGTTAATATAGTTGAAATGACACAAAACTACATCGTTATGTTAATATAGTTGTGGTGACACAAAACTATACAAAATTACATTGTTATGTTAGTATAGTTGAAATGACACAAAACTACATCATTATGTTAATATAGTTGAAATGACATAAAATTTCATCGTCATGTTATTATAGTGGAAATGAATCAAAGATTGACATTAGAAAAAATATTTATATTAGAAATGTTGACACTAGGAGATGTTTACATTAGAAATAAAGTTCACCTTTTTATCTGCATTTTACAATGCAAATATTACATAGAAAATAAATTAACTTTTTAGTTGAATTCTCTAGTATGAATAAAACTTAGAAATAAAGGTTCCCCTTTTCTTTGCATTTTACGATGTAAGTATTACTTAGTAAGAGAAAAGATTTACATTTTTCTATGTAAAGGAAAATAAGAGAAAACATTTAAATCTCAATGTAAAGAAATAAAAAGAGAGGATTTACATTTCAATATAAAGATTAGAAAGAAAAGAGATAAAATATTTGCACTTTCTAATGTAAATAAAAGAAAACAAAGATTTACATTTTTTTTCTAATGTAAATAAAAGAAATAGAGAATTTACATTTTCCTAATGTAAATAAAAGTAGTAGAAAACTTGCATTTTCCAATGCAAAGAAAAAGTTCATTTTTATGTTTTATAAAAATGAATAAAAGAAAAAACACATTTTTATGTTATAAAGTAAATAAAGGGAAGATGTATTTTTATGTAGTAAAATTGAATTAGAGCAATGTTTATTTTTATTGAATATAAAAATATACATCATTAAAATCAATATTTTTGTCGCGTTAGAATTGGCGGACGAAAATATCGTTTTATTAAAATATACACTGTTGAAATCAATATTTTTGTCGCATTAGAATTGGCAGACAAAAATATCATTTTAATAAAATATACACTGTTGAAATCAATATTTTTGTCGCATTAGAATTGGCAGACAAAAATATCATTTTAATAAAATATACACTGTTGAAATCAATATTTTTGTTGTATTAGAATTGGCGGAAAAAATATCGTTTTATTAAAATATACATTGTTGAAACTATTATTTTTGTCGCACTAGAATTGGCGTACAAAAGTGGTATTGTTATTGAGTATAGAAATATACGTTGTGAAATCAACATTTTTGTCGCATTAGAGTTGGCGAACAAAACATGAATTTAAAGGTATATCTTTATTTGTAATTTAATAACAAATAAAAAAAAACAAGATTAATAAAAGTACATTTTTGCGTCATAGTCTTTCTAAAATAAAGAGAATGAACTTTTATAGTTGAAATCGCCAAACGATTTATATTTATATATTTTATATATAAATATAAAATTAAACGAAACACGCGCTGCAGTTCGCGTTTCGACAATCGTACCTTTAAACGATTATACCGAAAGATCCGACCGTCGGATTTTCCCAAAACGGGAACCGTTAGGACCGCTTTGGGAAAAGCTTTCCAACGATATGAAATTCGCCAAAATCCAACGGTTAGATTGTAAGATATGAGTAAATCAAATTTGGGTAAAAACAGCGCCAGGGCCGCCCACGGACCCGAAGCGTCGTTTATTTATTTTGAGCTATTTTTAAATATATAAAAATAGCGATAAATCGTCACAAATAGATATTAACAATATAGAATGATTTAAAAGATAATTTTGCGAATAGTTATTTGAAAGACCGAGTTTTACTCATTTCAAATAATTACACGACGTTTAAATCAAAGATATAGAAGACGACGGTTGAAGACCGGCGGTCTTCATGGCGAACAGATGGCGACTGATGCCCTTGACTGACTTGCTCCCAAGAAAGGGTTAAACCGTGGTAATCGTCCGGACGTACGTGTTGATTGACCGGATAAGCGAGAACCTCTCTGGTGTCTCCGGTTCCGTTCAGACCCAGAACAGACTTGTAAATGGATGCGTGTCTGACATTGAAATTCATTTCATATTGTTTGCGAACAAATTATGCAGTTCTAAACAACTGTAAAATCCGTTCGGCTTTCCTAAACAACAAGGATTGTTGTAGAGGGTGTCGAACTCTGGGACCAAATTATTTTATTAATAAATCCAATCAAGTTATCCCTAACTTTTGATTGGTGGAAAACAAAGAAAATAGCAGAAATTAAAAAAAGAGATTTTTAAAAATAAGTGAAAGCAATTAGGGGATAATGACATAGATCAGATTCATAATCATCAATAGCCAAAAGATTAACCAGATCTAATACATGTTTCTGTCACAAACATGAATCAACGATAATAGGTTTTTAGAAACAAATATGTAAATAACGACAAGCATAGCCTATGCAGGAGCTCAGCTCTACAACCATAGACAATCAGGACAGATTCACTAATTAATTTCTAAAACCCTAAAATTAGATCTAGATCTGATAAACGTTAGATAGAACACGAATATATCCTGTGAAGGAGCATAGCTCTTAAACGACACAAAATATGAAGGTTCAGATCTAACCCTTAATTCAGATCTAGATCTACATGTATACAGTCTTCATCTTTTGGCTATGTGATTCATATTGAATCATACTATCAGCGTCATCACCCCCTAATCGAAGGGGATTAGCTAGACATAGCTAAAGAAGAAGAGAAAAAGAAAATAAATAACATGAACATAAATAAAATAAACAAAAAGTAAAAAGAAAGGGAGAGAATGGTTTTATTCCAAGAAGAGAATTACAGAATAAAACCTAATGTGTACCTTACAAGACTAAGATACAATGTATTTATAGCTGATATGACAAAGGCTAGCTAGCTAATTACATAATGTGGGACTAAAGAAATAACCCAAATAATACATAAGCCAGTGTGAACGCAGCTTTAGAGTGAGTGGTCTAGCAAATAGGCTAGTGTGAACGCAACATGAGTAAGAGGCCTTCCAAATGAGCTAATGTGAATGCAGTTTGAGTCTTTATTGAGCCAAATCTTCTTAACTGAAATATAATTGCAACCGTTCTTCAAGCTTTAGACTCTTCAAGCTTTAGCAATTTTAAACTTCACTCTTTTTAAGAAAATTCTTCATGCTTTATCCATCAAATGCTCTAAACCATGCTTCTTGTCAACAATCTGAAAATACAGCTATAAATACAAAATATCAATTATTTTAAAGGGAAAATAAGATAAATAAGCGGATAAAATATACACATTTACGTGTATATCACATATAATAAAAATCGATTTCTATTAATGTATATCAAATTGGTGGTGGAGTATTTATTCTCCGCTTAACACCTTGGTATATATTAATAGTTATTGATAGTATGACGTGAATTGTCAATGTGGCGCGCCAAGATTCAGATGATCAAGGCTTTGTTGAAAAGCAGGCCTTGTGGTTATAACGTTACTTCACGAGCCTCACACCCCAGTATGAGTCAAAAACGGGATATGGACCGTAGGGAGTGCACACGTTTCTTTCTAGCTAGAAGTGGTGTCAGTGCTTAAACTGGCTGACATTTTACTCATGTGGATGTTGGATTTTGAGGTACCTCGGATTTTTATAGGCCGTTAGTGGTCATATTATAGGTTCAAAGGAACCGGGAAACGTGTGTTTAGGAATTGCCAATCCACTTTCGACAGGTGTGGCCGGTCCTACCGCTCCAAGGGTTCACTGCGGGGGACCCTGAGGCATTTGCTAGAGTGTCTCGAATCAGAGAGGAGCTAGCCCCTTGCCTCGACTCATGATGGAAACCAAATCTCCAATACGACATTGCGATTTTGATTGTACACTTATTTATGGCGACATAGTATAATGGGGTACTATGCCGTCTCGGATTGATACATTTATTTTGAAACATTTTAAATGGAACACACACACTACTAATAATAATATCGTTTATTTCGTATTTATCATCATTTGATAACTATAAGGTAAAACCCTATCCTCTGGTTTGCGTTGCATTGTGTGATGGGACTTGGGTCTTATAGTGATTTCATTTTTTTCTATAAAAAAAGCATAGCGTTATTCCACGATTTACTTATTTATGCACTGGCGGTCAATTAGAGTAAGCCTGTTCCGCTTTCGCGGCGTGGTCCTGTGATTTGCCATATTATTATTTAGTATAGAAAGATTTCTCATACCAGTCCCATGACTGACTCGAAGTTTGTTTCACTTTGCAAACTCGAGTGCCCTCTTTCCACACGGGCAGCCCAGTGACAGGTTTTCAGGTGATACTATCTGATTGGAGTTTGCTTGCGAGAGAAGGAGCTGAAGACCTATCTTTATCTTTGCTTTTACTTTAGAGATTTTATTCTATCTTGTATTTGATGTACATTTGGGCTTGAGACTTATTTCCCTTTTGTTCAGACTATCTATTTATGCTGAGTTGATCCTGTAAACTGCATACTCTGGTGTTCTATTGTGATGCTTATGACATTTTATTTTCCGCTGAAATGTTTTATGTGCTATGAAGTTATTCTGAGATCTGTTATTATTGTAATTATGTTGTATTTCAAACGATTATCCTTGCTTTCGGTCAACGGAAGTTTGGGGTCTTCACAGTTGGTATCGGAGCTTAGGTTTACCTTAGCTACGGAATATAACATATTTAGAACAATCTATCTAGATAGAATCCACGTTATTCTAAGACGAGTAGCTCATTAGAGATAGGACTAGAAATGTCCTAGAGTAAGCACAGCAGAATAACACATATTTTCCAGTCATTACATCATCATCTTTTCATCTCGTCCTTATCTTATCTTTTCTTGAAATTTCTCATTTTTGTTGGTCTGACTCTTTCCTTGATGGTACAGACTGATTTGAATGGATACTAGATCCAGAACAGCCTGAGGTGGAGCCCGTGGTGGAGCTCGAGGCGGGGCTAGAGGAGGAGCCCGAGTAGGAGCTAGAGGGCAAGCTAGAGGGCAGCTCCTCTCCGCCTCGTCGCCTCCTTCTTCTATTTTTTATTTTTTTTTAATTTTTTTATATTTTACTGAATCGGGTTTTGAAAATAAGAAGGGGGGCCAGAACGTATAGAAAAGGAAGGAAGATAAAGGATTTTAATTTTTAATTATTTTATTTTGCAAAAAGTTGACTTTTACGTACGACCTCGAAACGAGGCCCACCGCCTATCGTCCCTGGCGTATTACCCCCATTCCGAACACAATGGAATATGTATCGTAGGCTGATTCGGCTGTTACAATCAGTTTCCGTTAAATTTACATTTAAATCACTATATTGAATTTTAAACGTACATTTCAAATTACCGGGGTCACGTACTAACTCTAAAAATTCTCGAAAAATATTTTCTAGCTTCGTATTGACGATACGGTCCTAACAAAACTAGTTTCGTCGAATTCTGAGACCGTATGAAATATGGCCAATTTCCAGTCGATTAAAATCAACTAAAACTGGTCAAACGCGTTTTCCTTTGCCACGCTCACATATTGATTCGAAAAATTATGAAATTTGGAATCTAGCAATAATTTGACACTGCGGATCCAACAAAAGTGGTTTCGTCGAAATCCGAGGTCGATTGCAAAATGTCTATTTTTAAGGGCTTGAATTCCATAGCGACTATTCAGAATTTTCAACTGGACATATCTTTTGATTCCCGCTATGAAATTTTGATTTTCGGATTCGTCGGAAAGATATCATCAATTAGATCCTATTATTTTTGGTTTCACTAAAATCCGGATTGTTTTGCACCCGGTACATTCTATTGAAGTTTGAAATCGAATTATCGAACTACCGCGCCATTTTCAATTCTATTTATAATTATATATAATTATTAATATTCTATATATACGTTCGAATTATATTCAAAATAAATTTCTCGCCGATATTATTTAAAATAATCTATTTTAAATATTCAAAATTCGCTAAAATTACCAAAATAAAAATTTTAAACTGGCTCAGAATTTGCGGGTTATTACAATCTCCCCCACTTAAAACTTTTCGTCCCCGAAAAGGAACAAAGTCGAAAGTGGTTTGATTAATCAACTCTACGTTCGATCTGGCTTGCATTCTCCAACTTTTCAGTTTCTGAGAATTTTCAAATTCTTCAAAAATTTGGCTAACACCCTAAATTTTCGAAAAATTTCGCCATAACCTCCCCTGCACCAGGAGCCACGGGAAAATCCTGAAATTTCCATACAGGCCTTCTGATCTCAAAAAGAAAAAGAAAAAACCAAGCGGCTAGCCAATAGGCTCATAAAATCATCATCACCCAAACAAAACAGTAAATTATAGTAAATATGTACCTATTTGTCGGGAAAACAAATTTTATTCTTCGGCTCTAGCCTCCTTGCTATGACCTGTTCAATGTAAGCACATGTATATGCAAGCAAATGCGACCAATTTTCAATATTATTCAATATTCGGTTCAATTAGGCATAATGGTTCAAAAATATCAAACAAATGAACAAACAACACAAACATCAATCAATTAGTGAATTAGAGTTTCAAATTCATAATTTTGATATATATACTGAAAATCTCATTTTTGATGCCAATTCACAACAAAGTGTTCTAGCTATATCGGTTTTGGTTCTCACACCAGCCTAATGGAAATATATAGAAAATCACACCTTCATATGTAGGAAATTCTCACCGAATAGAAAACCAAACGCCACGACTCTTCATATGTAGGAAATCTTCACCTTTTCGTCCTTTGTCACTTTCGTCGACCATATTCACTACATATATAAAAATCACGTTTTTATATTCTCCATTATATAAAAATTATATTTTTAACTTCATGATTATATAAAAATTATATTTTTATCTTGCTCCACTTCGAATAAAGAATATATTTTTCTAGCTCGCTTTCATATATATGAAAATCAAATTTTGATTCGCTATTTATATATGAGAAATCATATTCTTAACTTGCTCTTCGTATGACAAAAATTATATTTTTAAATTGCTTTTCATATGAACAAATTATATTTTTATACTTACTTTTCATATAAACAAACTTAAGCTTTTTATATATAAAAATGTAAGCTTTTCATATAAAGAAAATCAAATATTTACTATATTTATAAAATCAAAGCTTTACACAAATAAAGATCTCGCCTTTCTTTATATGAAAATCCCGCTTTTCTTTATATAAAAATCTCACTTTTATGTTAAATAAAAATCTCCTTTACAATAAAAATAGCTTCTTTATCCATATGAATACTATAGAAAAATCGCATCTTTATTTTGCTACTTCGTATATAAAAATCAATTCTTTTCACCAATCAAATTTTTATCATGAAGTAATATATATATAAATCAAATTTTTTTTTCCTATGTAAAAATATATATATATAGAAATCAAATCTTTACCCATAATAAAAATCCCATCTTTTTAAATAAAAATCAACTGATTTTATATACTAATAAAATCAGTTTTTATACACTATTAAAATCAGTTTTTATAAAATAGAAATAAAAAAAAAAAAAAACTCACCTTACTGTTAAAAAAAAAATCGAGCCTTGGTCATAGGGGGTGCTCGCGCTCACAGGAGGTCCGAGGGGGGATCGAATGGGGCTGTGGGTTCTTGGAGGAGCAGCACGAGAGAAGAGTGAGGACGTCGAACTGGGGGAGGCTCGCCGGAGGGGAAGGCCACGGCGCGGAGGTGAGCGCCGGTCTTTGGTGGTGGTCGCGACTTCCTGGAGCAACTAGGTTAAGGTTTTTTTTTATTTCGTTTTCAATTTTGAATGGGAAGAGTAAAAGGTGGGAATCGTTGACCGTAGTGAAGGGATAAAGGTGGGGGGGGGTTATTTAATTAATTAATTTAATTTAATTTTCCAATAAAAGTGGACTTTTTATTTGAACTCGAAACGAGACCCAACGACTCTCGTTCCTAGCTAATTACCCCCATTCCGAACATAATGGGACATGTTTCGTTAGCCAATTCGACTGTTACGACCAGTTTCTGTTTAATTCACATCATAAATCTTTGTATATTCAATTTAAACGTACATTTCAATTTACCGGGATCACATACTAACTCGAAAAATTCCAAAAAAAAATTATTTCTAGCTTCGCATTGACGATACGGTCCTAACGAAACTAATTTCGTCAAATTCTGAGACCGTTTGAAAAATGGCCATTTTCCAGTCGATTAAATTCAACTGAAACTGGTCAAACGCGTTTACGTGCGCCACGCTCACATATTGATTCAGAAAATTATGAATTTTGAAACCTAGCAATAATTTGACATCCCGGATCCAACAAAAGTGGTTTCGTCGAAAACCGAGGTCGTTTGCAAAATTTCCATTTTTAAGGGCCTGAATTCCATAGCGACTATTCAGAATTTTCAACTGGACATATCTTTTGATTCCCGCTATGAAATCTCGATTTTTCTGATTCGTTGGAAAGATATCATCAATTAGATTCCATTATTTTTGGTTTCACTAAAATCCGGATTGTTTTGCACCCGGTACATTCAATTGAAGTTTGAAATCGAATTATCGAACTACCGCGCCATTTTCAATTCTATTTATAATTATATAGAAATATTTATATTCTAACGACGACGCGTATAAATATATACGTTCGAATTATATTCAAAATAAATTTCTCGTCGATATTATTTAAAATAATTCATTTGAAATAATCAAAATTCGCTAGAATTGCCAAAATAAAATTTTTAAACTGGCCCAGATTTTCCAGGTTATTACATTGTCCTAGTGACAAGTAGAATTATAATGCAAGTTATAATTAATGATGAACAAAGAACTTATTAATAAACCTTAGTTAAAGGTACTAATTTAATAAGAAAACACACAACAATGGTTATGGTAACGGTGTAAGTTAAGGTTATAATTAAATAAGAAAGAATAAAGTAGATGTATTATTAGTAGACTTGTAATGGGGATTATTAAGTCTAACGAATGTAATAATAATAAGCGGAAGTCCGCTCCAGCGGCGTGAGACTGATTAAAGAAAGTAAGCAGCCAAATGTAAGCTAATAAATCAGTAACTTGAACAAAAAGTGAATATGTAAATAGCCAAGTTAATTAGCAATTGATAAGTTAAAGAAAGAGCGTGATTAAAAGATTAGGCATATGATCTAATAACGCGACGGCGTGATGAGCTTGCACCAATCTGTACGTATGGACATGAAGAACCGAAACGGGGTAGATCATCGTGTGTATGGAGCCAAGAGAGTAGCACGTCCAACTGATTATTCTACGGGACTAGCGGGAAGCACGGGGCTTCTGCGGGACGTGGTAGAGTACTCTAAGATGGCCCTCTGAGGAAGAAATGGATAAAGCCATCGCTCGGAGGCAGATTTGTTGCACCATCTAGAGTACATCTTGATTGCAACTATGGTGTAGCAGTCAGAAGGCTATATGACAGATGGCATTGGATGATTCGGTGGTTTGCCTCGCTCTAGGAGGAGGTGGTCAAGACCAAATTAAGGGTAGTAATTATCGGATACATGTCATCAGCGGTAAGTTGACGCGGAAATGCTAATAGCTAAACCAACAGACCAACGATCTTTCACTATCAAGGCACTGGTTGAGAGACACACCAACTTGGATGTTAGATTGGTTGATAGAGGTATGTCATTAGCTCTTGATGTAGTCGTTTATTAGGTGAGGGAGGAGCCAGGGTGGGGCCATAGCCACCGTAAAAAGTTCATGTTAAAGTGGGGGATTGTTGGACTTAATCCAACCTCGCTGAATCTGGGGATGCATAATCATCGAGTTGAGTTAGTTGTTATTTGAACTAGTTAGATTGAATTAATCTATGGTTGTTAGTTTATTAGAGTTTGTTTTGTATTTGAATAAGTATAGTCGAACTATTATCATGGTTGTTAATGAATTAGAAGAAAATATATTTGCACAAGACAGTAGTTATTAATGCAATAAAAAGTAGTATTTTCATTACTTTCTAACTTTTAAATTTCGTTTTTCTGTAGTCGTTTTTGTTATATCGCGACGGTCGGAAAAAGTTCCCCTACCTTCCACATAGAGCGCACGCATATGAGACTGTACACACATCCTTGTAACAAAAGGAATTCATATTGTTACGTGCCTACCAACTCATATTTGTACTTGTCTCCTCTAATTTATTTCGTGATGTAGGACTATTTATTCAAACCGTCATTCCAAGCTTAACAACATTCGAGACAATTATAACAGTCTCCTCCTTGACTCGCATCCTACGAGTATCTTTTGAGAGCACTGTCTTGCCTTGCATGGTCCAGTCCGTAGCCTTCGGCTCTGATACCACGATTATATCACGACGGTCGGAGCAAGCCCTCATTTCCTTCCACACAGGGTGCACGCATATGAGTTGGAACACACATCTTTATAACAAAAGAAATCTCTATTGTTAGGTGTCTACCAACTCATATTTGTACTTGCCTCCTTTAATTTATTTCGTGATGTGCGACTATTTATTCAACCGTCATTTCTATTTTAACAACATGCGAGACAATCATAAACGTTTTTTTAGTTTTGTTTCTCTATGGTTTTTGTATTTGTTACTGATAAGCTTTTAGGGGTTGAAAAAAAAAAGATTTGTCGAATTTATGAAGCATATGGATGATAGAATAAAGAAATAATTAGTATTTCATTGGCCACAAAGTTAGGCAATGCACATTCTTAGCTTTTTCTAGAACCAAGTGATATGGAGCAAAAGCCAAGACAAATTCTAATAGCAAAATAAAAGTCATAATACCAGGTATGGAAAGAAATCGTCTGGACCTAAAAAACAGTGGTCCTCTGGATTCGCAAGTCAAGAAATCCTGATTTACTTTATTTTGCAATTAAAACTGAGTCCAGGTGACCTGCTCGTACTGGAGATAGTAACACATAATTTATTATAAGCAAATTTATAATTCATTTTTGATACAGCCTCTAAACAATGACCCCAAAACCAATCAATATCAAAACATTAAAAATAAAAAAAGCCTGCAGACGTATTAATACAAGAAGGAAGCAATCCCTTCCTTCAGTATAAAATTCTCTCAAATCAGCATTGAGGAAGATCAGCTGGAGGCTTTTGTAACTTCTCTAATTCTCCATCTCCATCTTCAACCAAGAAAACCATACCTAATCCCCAAGTACTGTGAACATCTATATGACAATGCATAAACCAAGCCCCAGGATTATTTGCAACAAATCGTATAACTGCCCATCCATTCACCGGCACTGCAACCGTACTTCTCCTAGGTGGATCCACCATGTTAAATTTACTTGTGTCCTTTTTTGCATTGAAGTTCCCAAATCCCACAGCAAGAACGTAGAAGTCGTACCCATGTAGATGAGTTGGATGATTATCACCAGCAAATATATTGGTTCCTTGTAGCACCAATTGAACTACAGATCCGTATCTTAGCTTGTACACCTTGGTTCCTTTTGTTGGTTGCCAAAAGTTTCTACTTATATTTTTTGCTGTGTAGTCAAACTGGAAAGGTGGGTTAGCTGGAAAATCGGTTGTGAAAACACCAGGTACACCTTGATAATGTGCTTGTAAGATCGAATATGTCTGAGGCAATACAAGCGATATGTTATTCATACTAGCTCCGAATCGTGTTTTGTAAGGTCCTTTACATGTTTTTCCTTTTGAGCAGTTAAACATTCCCGCACCAATTGTGAAAAATAAATGCTCATCCACCGGAGATGATAAATCAACCTTTCTTGGGCTTCTTAAACTTGTGGTGAAAGCTGTTGCAGAGTTTGTATCATTAAAAGCTGGAAGAGATGGAAGAGAAGGTGGGACGTTTGATCCAGGTTTGTTTGAGCAGTTGCATGTGTAATCCAAAATGGCTGTCGTTGTGGTGTTGTCAAAAGGGATATCTTGTGAACTAGAGTAGGCTCTTGCAGCTATATAGTATCTAGCAGGTGGTTGGTTAGTTGTGATTAAAACATCGGTTGTCTGTCCAGGGCCGAGCATTAGCACGTTAGTGGTTATGGGCTTTGTGTATGATGCGTCTATCCCTACAACTGTCATCGAGTGACCAGCAATGGAGACAAAAAGCTCAATGTTTAGTGCAGCATTAATGAACCTAAGGAGTTCAGTTTCGCCTGGAGCAACTGGGATTATAGTTGTATCTGTTCAAGATTCAGAAACTAGATTGTCATACATTTCAAAGATAAATATAAGTTACTACTTAATCCCTGTAATATATATTTATGTTTGCATAACTATTAGTAATTGATTTGTTGTGGAATGTTGGTTTTAAAGGAAAAAGGCATACCTTTGCTTGAGCAGTTGAAGAGATCACCAGGCTGCCCATTGATGGTTAAAGCGTCCGATATATTGGGAGCTGCTCCAGTTCTGCTTGCTTGATTAACTACGTGGATTGGGTTTTTTTTCCACCATTCCCCTGTATATGTATTACCGTTAGAGAGGTACTATTCTTTTCCTTCATTTTATTTTTTCAAATTTAGTGTTAGCTAATAAGTTTGAGTGCATTAGGTTATGTACATATGCAGTGTTCTTGATCGTACATATCCAAATCGATGATGTATTTGTGTTTACATGTGTACCCTGGCTTTTCGATATATTTGTGTGTGTAACTGTTATGTAAGTGGTAACCATGACGTACAAAATTTAATTAGTATATACTTGAAACTTGAAAGGTATTTCCGTGAGAAAGTTATCACTGAGAATAATTAGTATTTTGCTCAGTCAGCTGGGATGTATTATATTTCTTCATCACCATAACTATCAAGTCAAATAATCTTCATGGAAAAGGACAAACCATAGTATAGATGAAAATATCATTGTAAAAGTGTCCACTTCAAATGAAAATGGCAAAAGTGAACACCTTTCATAAAACTTATTATATGTAAGTCTGTTACGTAAACCTAAAGCTAATAGAAGTTTAGGTAGTGTTTGGTTTACCATTTTAAGTTTTGGGTTTTTGTCCATACAAAAATGTGCACAACGCATGTAAATCATGGAAAACAACAATTTTAGAAAACAAAGTTAACACACAAAATAAAAAACAACTTTTATCCATTTTTCATGTTTTGAGAAATGAGGGAAATATGTAGATCAAATCCTCATTTTATGATTGTTACATCCCCTCCGCGGTCCCCTCCATATTGCTTTCATTCTACAATTCCTCCTTCTACACCTTTAAAGTTTTGTAATTAATTTCGAAAACTAAAACCCAAAACTTATTTTTAACCAAACAAACCCTTAGTATGTTGCACCAGGATTATGCATCTTAAAGTAACGAGGTTCTTATAATTTGGAAAGTTATCAAGGCCTAGATCTTTATTTTGCACCAAGTAAATTAAGGTTAGATTAGCATTTGTCTAACACTCAAGAAATAGAAAAAGAAAAATGAAATCCTAAAAGCAAATAACATGTTCTACTATTAGGAAACAAAATTATATATTTTTGATCTAATATTGATTAACTTTTGTTTTTTCATACCAAGAAGAATGGGAACTTCTCTATTTGGCTGAGTGAAAGGATATGAAGAACCTTCCCTAGGATGTATGATAAGGGCTCCATACACAGTAGCTCTTAGCCATGAGCTGTGTGCATGCCAAAATAAAGTTCCTTCCTGTCCCTCGATTGTGAATCGGTATGTGTAGCTTTCACCTGGCCTTATTGGGCACTGCGTTATGTATTCAGGACCATCTGCCCATCCAGTTCTCATTTGTCTAACACCATGCCTAAATACAAGAAATAATGTGAACGTAAACATGACTTTATATTTTTTGATGTTAACATAGCTCTGTCAGATACCTTTATTTTTGTAAATGATGTGTACGCTTGATATAATGTTAATTTGATATTAAACTAGGTTGGTGCTTTGTTTTGTCTACTTCGTATATCCTTTGCTATGGAATAAGTGTATAGTTAAATGTATATAAACGTTACTTTTGAGCTTGTTACTATTCTAAAGCATAGTATGGCGTTCCCTGAACTGAAGGATGTAATATACGTTTACATATAATGATGTTATATATGTTTACGTACCAATGAATGGTGACATTGCGTTCAACGGCATTCTTGACATTGATAACAAGACTGTCACCATTTTTAACTTCTATAGTTGGCCCCGGATACATCCCATTCACCGTGATGATATTCCGGGTTTTGCACAGCCTCTTCACTCGTGTTTTTTGTACCTGCAAAATTTGATTATGTCAATCTAGGGTAAGTGAGAAATACTTCAAACATGCAATGTGTGGAGAACATACAACAAAGTCGTGGAAATGAGTTTCAGCACTGGATTGAGAAAGGAAAATAGAAAACAGTAGAACCAAGCATGAGAACAAGCGTTGCATGTTATTCATGGTGTCAATGGATTATAGCTACTATCTTAATCTCTTGATTTGATAGTTAAATTCGATGTGGTAGTTCAAATAGAGAGGTATACGAGCCGTTATATATGGCAATGGTGCTAGCAACAAATACTAGAAGCTTTGTCAGTTAGTTTGTAAATCTTGGAATCAAATCCAGTGTACCTAGAATCCTTTATGCTTCTGTATCTAGCCAATTATTTTGTAAATCTTGGAATCAATTAGTTTGTGAATCTTGGTATTCTCACCTTTACACCAAAAACATATCTTTTGAAATATGCGTATTCTGAAATTGTCTCTCTGTCATGCATGATGCATGTATAACGGTGCAGCTTCCATCCATGCACCGGCTACTATTAATTTCTTGGCAATGTAACTTTGAGCTGGATGTTAAGCAATGATATCAAATTTTGCTTATAATTATATGAAAATGACATTTTAAAACTATTGTTTGATTTGAAGCATGAATTGAAGTCGTGCTGAAATCACACAGAACTTGTAGGGGTGGATTGTTCTGTATCCATTTTGGTTGTGCCCACCCAATGGAAGCTTCCTGATTTACATTTTTTGCAGTTAAGTCCCTCAATTGTCACAGAGATTTAATTGCAAAAAGTGGAAATCAGGCACATCCGAAACGGACAAACAAGAATTGCCCTCGAATTTGTATCATATGGTATTTTTCTAACCGTAATATCATCCAATTAACAAATGACAGGTAATTATTTTTACAAGATTCCACTTTTCTTTAATAGTTAATGTTTAAAAATTCAACCTAACCTTCAGAACATGAAAACTTAGTTTCATTATTAGATTTACTAATTTGACATATGCAAATAGCGTCGATGTAAGAATATCCGTCGAATGTTAAAGACAGCTAAATGAAACCCTTAACAAGTTAACGTTAAGTTAACTAATCATAATAAATAATCACATGTGGCAGTCGTCACTTTAGACATACAAACTTTGCGTAACAGCAAAGTCTTCAAATTATGGCCAGGTACTAGTAATCTTTCCATCTACCTAGGTAACGGGTTTCGTGAAAACATCTCAACCTTTTGACTACATCAAGCCTTTTAATAAATGCATAAAAATGATAGTAAAACCTTAATACATTAACGTTATCAAGATTATTAATATATTATTAAGATTATCAAAATAACAATAACATTAATGTTAATACATTAATGTTAAAGTTAATACATTAATGCATTAATGTTAATACATTAACCTTAATACATTAACGTTATTATTAATGTTAATACATTAATGTTAATATATTGACCTTAATACATTAATACATTAACCTTAATACATTATTAATATTAATTAACCTTAATACATTATTAATGTTAATTAACCTTAATACATTATCAATGTTAATACATTAATGTTATTATTAATGTTAATACATTAGTGATAGTAAAACCTTAATACATTAATGATAGCAAAATGGTAAAGAAAAGACTAACATGAAGCATCATACACTGATAAAATATTTATCAAAATGATAGCAAAGCCTTAATACATTAATGCGAGACATAATAATTTTGAGAAAAAAATTTAAAATTAGAAAATTTGTTAAACTTATAAGAAGGAGTCAATCATGGGAAAAGGTCGATATTGCAAAATCAGATTCTTTAGTGACATTTACCATCGAGGGATCTGAACCGGAGTTAGAGGAAGAGACGGTTGCATCGCAACATATTGTAGGTGACATGCATATGTTAGACACCTTGCCACTGATGACACCAATAACCTCTACACCAACCTCTCAACTAGCTGCAATAGTCACTCCAACCTCACTTGAAGAAGCTGGCAACACATCGAGCTAGTCAACCGAAAATGCTTAAAGGACGTCTAGATCGCTAAATGATATATATGAAGACAAAGCACAAGTGGAGTTATCAAATGAACTGATTCTACTTGGTGTTGATGAACGTGTTACTTATAGTGAAGCAACAAAAGAGAAGCAATGGGTGAAAGCCAGGAAGCATGAAGTGGAGATAACTAAGAAGAATAACACATGGGAACTAACCGTCTTGCCACCGGATGTTGAACCGATCGGATTGAAATGAGTTTATAAACTAAAAAAGACACCAAATGAAATGTTGTTCAACAAAAAGCTTGGCTCGTTGCAAAAGTTTACATGCAACAACAAGGGATCAACTATGAAGAAGTTTTTGCACCGATGGCTCGATTTAAAATCGTGTAATTATTGCTCACGCTTTCAATAAAAGAAGGATGAGAAGTTCATCACCTTGATGTCAAGTCATTTTTCTCAATAGAAAGCTTCAGGAGGATGTTCATGTAGTTCAACCACAAAGTTTTGTGAAGAATAATGTAACACCCCGTAATTCTGTAAATATTAATATTCACAAATTAAAGAATAACTAATCTCAGACGTGAGAATTGTGGGAAACGGCTTGCGACATTGTTCGTCTCGGAATTCTGGTTGAAATAGAATCCAAGTTTGCGTGAATTGGACTTCGTATGAAGAAGTTATGGCCATAAGAAGTTTCAAAAAATTCAAAACAGCTCGCAGAAAATTTAAAATTCAAACAGAAAGTGCAGAAGCGGGCTGGGCGGGAAAATTCCCGCCCAGGCAGGTCGATTGGGGAGTCGACACTAGTGTCGACCTCCCCCTCCCCCCCCCCCCCCCCCCAAGTCGACTGTAGTGTCGACCTGGGTTTGGCGGCTAGGGTTTCTGAGTGACCTGTTTTTAATTGAGTAATGACCCATTAGGGTTTTTGACCTAATCTGGTTGGCTAGGATTAGTTCTGTGTTGATCTGACGGTCTAAAATAAATCCTAACTCTATAAATAGCTAGGTAGTCCCTCACCCTAATTCATATGAAAAATAGAGTAGCTACCGTCATACCGCCGCCATGGAATTCAGTCTAGCCGCCGCCAACTAAGAAGGAAGAAAAGCTAATTCAATTCTAATTCCAATCAACTCTAAAGCAAATCAAGACTCTTTTTCTTCTTACATTGTGAGTATGATAGTCTTAACAAGATTATTATCATTTTAATTAGGTTAAGTCATGAATAGATTATGAGTAGATGATGTGAATTGTCATATATGTTGTTGTAAACCTTATGCTATCATGTATGTTATTAATCCTATGCTATGTGGTGATGATATCCTATATGTTGTAAATCATGCTATGATGATGTTATGTATGTTGAAAGTTTCTATGCTAAGTTGTGATGAATCATACATGTTAAAAAGCCATGATGTTACTATCTATGCTAGTTAGTTCATATTAATTAAATCATCATGGTTGGGCTATGTTGATCTATATGACAAGTCACATATGCAAGTTAGATTGATTAGAAAAGTTATGAACATATGCCATGACATCTATTATGACATCTAGATTTATGCTATGACATATGTGATATCCTATGCTAGTTCACACCATCATTATGTTGCCTAAAAACCCCATATGCAAGTTTATGTATAGATTTGGGCTATGATCATATCATGTAAATTGAGACATTTAACAAGTTGACACCTTTTGATCCTTAACATGTGTAGTTTATGCAAGTTTCACCCCTATTATGATTAGATTTATTTTAATTGTCTATATGTTGTGATAATTTATCTTTGTGCTATGTGTTAGACTATTCAAGTCTAGCCTATATTATGCGTTGAATAAGAGAACGTATAAACGTGGGGTAGGGGTAATATTAAGGATTTAATATTAAAAATTTGGGGTGCAATTGATATGATTTTGCATGCCATAAGTGGATGGCCATAATTGAGTCAATTATGGACATCATTAAAATTGGAAGTAATTAATAATTTGAATAGGGAATTATTAAAACTGGGTAAAAGATTATAAGTGTTAATCAATGCTTAAGACACGAGGTTGAACTCGTTTGTGACGTAAACCTGCCCGGACCCGCCCGGCAAATCCAGTGGTCACAAATGTCAGCCCAATGTGAGAGGTCCTAGGCCTAAACTAAAGCATAATAGTTGTAAAGACACGAGGTTAGACTCTTTTATGGTGTAAGACTGCCCGGACCCGCCCGGCAAATCCAGCTGCCATAAATGCCAGTCTAATGTGAGAGGTCTTTATGAGGTTATGGCCTGAATGAATTAAGAAATACTTAACCAGATAAACATGTAAAGTGGGACATGGGGGTTAAGTAGGTGCCTTGGGTGGCACGAGGAATCTAGTGGGTGCCCTTAGTGGCATGTTAAATACGAGTAGTAAGACTTAACCAAACACACATGTAAATGAACATGACTAAGAGGGTTAAGTGGGATATACTAGTAGTGACAAGCTTAGGTGGGTAGCTTGTGGGGGCCCATTTCAACCAGTATCCCAAACGTATCTTTGTGGGCTCGACTCAAGTCGAGGACGGGACACGCATGTTGGGTTTGACTGTAAGAGGCCAAAACGGGGAGCGGTGGCAACGCAAGTCCAACGGGTTTCATATGCGTGTGTGGACCCGGGTTGGTAGTTAAGACGTTGTTGCATCATGTAGGTATAAGCCGTGCATTCTCAAGTTGTATCGGGTTGCCACTTTAGGGGAGTGATACACCCCACTGTGGGACCAGTACGGGTATCTACGATTAGGGAGCCGATCGAAAGTGGGTAGTGGGGTACACCTAGTGGAGATAGGGGCAGACAGCACCTATGTAGTAAGCTAGGGGTACGCAAGGCTATTTATAAAGTTTCTGTGTGAAGCAAGTGGGATCAACCTTTAGGGTGACTGGTGCGGTGCAGTGTAGTAATGTGTGGTGCAGTGTAGTAATCATTCGTTAGTAATTAGGTGTGCCTTTAACGTTATCTTTCACGTTATCATTATCTGCTCATTCCATACCTAATAGTTCATAGACATTTACTTGTCTTCCAGCTTATGCCTTAGTCTAGTTATTTTGATAATAGTATTGTTAGAATTATCATACTCGCCAGACTTTATGTCTGACCCCCTCTATTTCTATCCTTTTTCCCCCTCCAGGTCCTCAGGTTGGACCCAGCTCTAGTGGAGTTTGATTGGACTGCTTTATCTCTCTTGGAAAGCTTGGACCGTTGAAGTAAAGTCCAGCTTGTTATCTTCTTTAATGGCTATTTGTGTAATGGGATTATGTATTTTGTTTTATGAAGATGGATATTGTACTTAACTCTGAATTATGGTTTTATGATGTAACAAACATGTTTAATTTCCGCTGCAATAAAATGAAGTTTTGAATTTCCAAGTACTACTTATTATCTGTCTTGTTGTAATTTTTCTGTTCTATATTCACTTAAAACCTCCACGGAAGTTAATGCATTCCCTTTGTGAGTGACATTAATGGACGTGGGGTGTTACAAATAACCAAGAGAACAAGGTGTATAAACTATCTAAGTCCTAGTATGGACTTCCTCAAGCACCAAAAGCCTGGGATGCTTGGCTAGATAAGTGCCTAAAGAGGCTCAATTTTCATAAGTTTCCACAAGAACAAGCAGTTTATATAAGGAGGAATGCTACGATTATGTTGATTGTTGATGTTTATGTTGATGCCTTGTAAGTCACAAGAACAAGTACTTCAGAAATACGTAAGTTTAAGAACCAGATGGGCAAGGAGTTCAAGATGAGTGACCTCGGTCTCTTATCTTACTATCTCGGGATTGAGGGAGATCAAAGGAAGAGGTGTATTATGTTAAAGCAAACTGCCTATGTAACGACCCGAATTTTTCAAAATTGCCGAAATATCCAACCGCTCTAAAATTACTAATGAAAGCTAAACTACACAATATTTGATAAATATTCGATACTACTAAATGTATATGATGCAATTTTTATTTATACAAACTATCAAAGATCTTCTAATACATTAGGTATGCTGTAATATAAGAGAACTTAAACAAATACTGTTGTATAACTCTAATGAGATAGGCAACAATAACCACTCCTGCAAACTCAACAAACAAGTCAAACGCGGAATAATATAGTAAGCATGAAAGATACCATATCACAAGATATATAACAAGCAACAAACAGAAAAAGTTTATGTCATTTTTGGGGATGCATCACTACCACTTGTGACTGCCTACATACCCCCATTTAATTGGATACCCAATTAGATGCAGGATCAAGCCAACGTAGTTCTCCAATTCACAAATAGTACTCGTGAAGCCTACGATGCACAAATAATAATGAAAATCCAAAACTACCCTTCAGCCTTAATCTTTAAATTTAGATTGATCAAATCTAATCAGCTTTGTTACTTTCAAAATCAATTCTTTTAAAAATAATCCCTCCGGTCTTAAAATCCCGATTCCATTTCAATTCATTGAAATAATATATTCCTTTTATATCAAATCATACTTCACTTCGAGATTTAAAAACGAATCACTTATGAAAATCTCAAATATCTACAATACAAGCAATCAACATATATGCCACCAGATCAGGCGGCTTTCCCCCGATGACAAGCCCACCAGGTACTAGCCACCTCCATAAATAAATAATACTGTCGCTCAAACATTCCAAAGCAGACTACCTTCAAGGTCTTCTAAACCCCATACCCAGTTTTTAGTCACGGGTTACCCGAATCTCGGTAACACAACAAATAATTTAGTATCTCGAAGTGATAAATCATTTCGCAATAATAATCACAAATATCTTCAAATCATAGTATTGTTGTCTTTCTAAATCATTTTAAACAACGAGATTTAAACCATTGAGATTCTCTTTGTTTATAAAACATCTTTTTATAAACAATTTATTAACTTCCAAATATTTATTTCCGAATATTTTCTATTTCTCTTAAATCAAACATTTCATTTCATATTGTTTACGAAAACGATCTTTCAAAAATCATGCCTTGCAAGAATTTTTTTCTTCAAAATTCATTCATTTCAAATTACATTCACAAATTAAATGAATCAATATTGTTGTTAAACACCTTTCAGTCAAATCGTGAAATAGATCACAAGGCATTAGCATACAAATATTTTCTACCCAAACCAATGCTAAATATATTAGCATACTTGCTCATAAACTGAGGGAGCATAAATCACACTATCAGTCAAACAATAATGACCAGCGATAAATGACAATCTGTGACGACCGCCCATAACTTCTACACTTAACAAGGGAAATAATGCACTGAAAGACGTGCTAGGAAGCTGTGGACGATCATCAAGGTAGGATAACACAAGCGGTACCTTTTGTATAACTCACAGGCAAGGATAAAATATAATAGAACATATACAACATGCAATAATAGTGAAGCATGATTGCACAGAAATTTAAACTTCCATATCAACAAGGAGTATTCATAACATCTTTGGATTACATCAATAAACTCTGTACAAAAAGCCTCACTACAACACTCAGAGAATCATAACAGCGGAAACAAAAGTAGTTGATAGTAGAAACTAATACGTCGGCCTCTTGCTCGTCATCGCACATCAGCATCGTCTCACCAAGCTATCACCTGCTACTCAGTCTGCCCATCCACAACCAAATGAACAGCCCAAGGTAACAAGAGGGATACATAAAACCTTGAGTCAGACAACAGTCTTAGTGAGCAATAAAACAACTATCTAACATCATCAATGAAGTATATGAGAATAGGCAGATTGATCAACTAATCTACCAACATCAGCCGAGAGGAACTCACACCCATCTTCCCTACATCCGACAGTGATAGCCTTTACAACAAGCATTAAGAAACAAACAGTACACTCATGGCAATCAGTTATCAAGCGTAGACCATTCTAATCGATATCGAAATCTCCCAAGCACAAGCCCTAGCGGCCAAAACCAATATCAGACAAGCACCAAAGAGATATCTCCTTCGACATCGAATAATCTACACAAGACGATACAAGTAAAATAATCATCATCCATGACTCTGGCTATCACTGCCAATCCTGCTTTGAAACCATCATTAACCGTATGATAGCCAACCTTGCCATACGTCAAGGGCTAATGGTAAACCCCGGTTCTAGCAAAACTCCATACGCCATCGTGACTCGTATCACTAAACCCGTCATGACTGCCCAAGATACACGAACAGTGACTTTCTAGTCTTTGGGTGCCTCCATTGTACCCCTACTTTGAGTCCGCTAGAACCAACGACAACGATAATCTCTCGACCTTCAATATCTTTAGTCATATAACCTGATGATTATTCACAAGCTCAAGCGCCTTCTCGAGCAACCACTATCCATGAACTTACCACCTTGAGTCGACTTCATATTCGTTGCATTACAGTGATCAACGAATACATCACATCACTTCACACATTCCCATTTGAATATACTTCGAAGCCACAATCATTTTCAAACCAAAATAACACCATATCGTGGTCCATCATAGTCAGGTCGTCACCCCTTAGGTCGTGACCGACCCAAGACTTACGACCCGACTCTCATGAGTCATTCCACCAGACCAACGACCAATCACTAGGTCATTCTAACCTTTCCACGACCTGACTACATCGCCCCTTTGGAGCAACCCATCTTCACTTCATTAACAGGCCGACCCGACCTGGCCCACCCAACGACCTGACTAGGTCCAATGTAGAACGACCCACCCCTTCATGGAACAGAACAATCTGCCTTGCCTCAAGTCGAAAAACCTAACTTTGCCACAACCTGAAGCATTCGAGCAACCCGACCTAATGATCACCGTTACCCATCCAGACCTGAAGGACCTAAATCCATTTTTTTTGAGATCTAGACACACGACCTGACCCCAAAACGACCCGACTCCAGATCTGACCAAAATAGCTCCAAACTTAATCAAATCATCACCAAACGACAACATCGATTCAAACAACTCGTCCAAATCATCCAATTCAACCATAAATACTCCATGCAACCATCAACAACATCAAAATGACAATTATCCATCAATAATCATATAAAATTCACCAAATCATGATGAATCAATACATAAACTTAAACATGTTGGATCTAGATTAACCCTGGAGGGGGGGGGTGAATACGGTTTATTGAAAATTAAGAGAGATATTAAAAAATATCAGATCACAAAATGTAGCAGAAAATAAATACAGAAAGGTAAATGACACAAGATATACCCAGCTTCGGCAAAATCCTACCTAATGCTGCATTCCTAAGGTTTCTACTAGGTAATAGAACAGATCCTTGTTTTTCCCTGCGTTAGTTTTCTTGCCAAAAACTGGAATATATAGAATAAAATTTCTTGGCTCCTTGTGTGATTAATTATGAAAAACCAAATGACCTTGAGTGATTGTTGCTTGTCCATGAACACTTGCCACATTTATTTGTGCACACTCGAATTTGCAAGATATTTGATATTCTGGAAATAACATACTTGAATGATCATTGATTTCTTTCCTTAAAATCCCCTGTTGAATTTTTGGAACCAAATCAAACTGTTTTCAACACATGCCATGCTTGTATCCCACTGATTTGTCTCCACATTTTTTAAACCATATTTCGATGGACTGATGAATACATTTTTGTGTTCTTGGCCAACTAGAAATTGCAAAATAAAAATCCAACGTTTTATTTCTAGTTTTGGCTCCAATTTATATGCCACAAATACCTTTCCATATTTGTTGTATATGCCACTTTAAAAACTGCCTTTTGCTCACTGGTATATTTGTGCCCCTGAATTGTTGCTGCTTGTATTTTATTGCACCCTTGGATTGACCATGCTCTTGTGTTGCTTGCTCCTTTGTGAGATGCACCTGTGTTGCACTATTCTGGTTTTGTTGCCAAATATACATTGACACATGCATTGTGTCTGCCATGCATACACTTGTTTGCTGTGTATGTATCCTCTAGCTTGTGCATGTGAAATCAATTGTTGTTGCTCTAGTATATGTTATTACACCTTTGAGTTATCACCCAGACATGCCATTTCATTTATGCTCATGCTATCTGAAACATGATTTGTTCCTGTACACTTTTTGACTATGAACCAAAAACTGGTTTCATAGAGTATATGCTTGAATTTGTCATGATGCCTTGATCTGAAACGTTTAGAGGACATGCAATCATGGACTTGTTGGACAATTTGCTTGAGCCTGAATCATTTGCCTTTTGTGCTGCTACTTGAACACTTGTGCTCGACTTGGTTCATATGTACTTTAGCATTTTCATGAAACTGTTTTGCATGCAGATGTATATCATTTTGCATTCTTAACTTGTTGTGACCATTGAATTGCTGCCTTGGCTTGTTTATTTGTGCTTATACCATCTTGTTGTAGCAGATCACTTATTCTTGCATTCTTGAACATGGACACAAACTTGTACACTTCCATTCACTTGTGCTTGAACTCAGAACTGGGCTGTCTTGAACATACCTGAATTTCTTCATCCATTTTGACATTGCTGTGTGAACCTGAAGCATTACATGTTGTACACCACTGAATCATGCCATATTATGCTTGCTATTTTGACTTTATGTTGCATTGAGTTAATCTGTGTGATCTGCCATGGTAAAATCACTTGAATCTGAGCTGATCTTGTATTTTGTATTGTGCTCGGCCATGTTTGTGTGCACTTAGTCGAGAAGGTCCACGTGGCTACTCCTCAGTTGCTCGCTGATTGGCGAGGCAGTGCACACGTGTATATTTATACACGTGTGTATATGCAGCCATCAGACTGGTTTTCTTGTCCCTACACTGAAATATTTTATATATATACACTGACTGCCTTGTGGTATTTACGGTGTATCACAGTGAATATCACAAGCTATCTAGACACAGTCGGAAAAATCAGATCGAGTCAGAAAAATTATGAGAAATACACCGAAATTTTAAGGCAAATAAATTTTCAAAATAAAAATTATATTTGCTAGAATTTAGAATATTATTTCTGTTCCAGATACTATGTGTTTCTGTATGTGACAGGTATGAAGACTGGACTGGCTGAAAGCTGTGAAGACAGAAGACTAAAGACATAAGACAGTGAATGAGTGTATAAGTGTCTGTATATATAAAATGTAACTGTGTCAAAGAATGTAATGAGTGATGAGTGATGTAGTGAGGAGCTGATGTACAGAAAAATAGAAAATTGTACTAATATTTGTAATAAACAAATTTGAATGAAATAAAATATTATTTTATTGTTGTCAAACAAACTTGTTTATCGTATTCAGTTTATTTACAAGTACAAATTCATGTGAAGTGTTTAAATAGTGAATTTATAAATAGTTGTATTGTTTGAATGTTTGAAGTATAATATTTATATTTAAATAAAATAATATATGAATGTCTGTACAGTCGTATTCTATTTTAAATATAAATATTATATTCCTGTCCGTGATATATATATAAAACAGTATAGTAACAAACACATTTAAAATAATATTTATTTGGTTGTTATCATCAAACATAAAACATATAATTGTGTATACAACACCGTTATATACAAAAATCTCCCCCTTTTGATGATGACAAACAAATAAAAGATTTTGATCACAATAAATGTGTTTGACAGTGAATATTGAACTCCCCCTATTTGAAAGCTCCCCATATAACCAAACTCCCCCTATAACTGTGCATGAGTGAAAAAGAATGAAAATTGAATGAATTTTCAAAATTAAAAATATTTATAAAATATTCACTCATAAATCAAAATCTCAATCCATTCTCCCCTTTTTGTTATCATCAAAAGGATATATAATTTAAAATATAGATGAAAGATGACTAAACATTATAATTTCAGCTTAAGAGGAAGAACGATCATCATAAATCTCAATCAGTCAAACAAAAATCATAATATTCTGAGAACAGGTGGCATATTTCACATTTTAGAGAATGACGGATTTACGATGAATTTATAAAAATGGAGAGAGTTTTAAAACAAATGATTTTCAATGAATTTCAAAAGAATTTTTAAAATTTATGTAACAACCCGAATTTTTACAACACGTTAAATCAAGAATCAAGACAGAATTAAATTATAAATTCTGAATCAAGTGAAACGGTCTGTGCCATTACGTTCGTCTCGGAAAAATACGCGAAATAGAGTCCGAGTTTTCGAGAATCGGAGTCCGTATGACCCGTTAAAGGCCCAAAGAAGATTTCTGGAAATTTGAACTTCGGAAATAGCTTTGAAAATCAGATCTGGGGCTAGGCGGGAAGTTTCCCGCCTAGGCCACGTCGACAGGGCTGTCGATAGGCCTGTCGACTTGGGCCCAGACCAAGTCGACAGCCCTGTCGACTTGCCTGTCGACAGGGGGTGACCGGGGCAAGTTACCTGGCGCACCTGTTTGTCTCACCTGGTCTTGTTCTTGGGCTGGTTCTGGAAGCTTCCGAGATCTGATGGTCCTGATCTATCCTAGGGTCAATCTAAGGGCCTAAAACTATCCTAATCTCTATAAAAAGACCCTAAACCTAACCTAAATCCCTAAAAATCAAACCTAGCAACTAAGTGCTGCCAAAATTAATTTTGATCATGGCCTCCATCTCCAATCCCTAGAGCCTATGCATTCAAATCGGGTACAAATCAAAAGATGCAAGCTTGCTACACCAAATAGAGGCAAAATCAACGTTGCTATGCGAGTTTCATGACGGATCTTCATCAAAGGAGCCACCTTTCTTCGTCAAAACGATTCATGCTCCTAGTCCTCTTGCCACGCTATGTAAGTTCTAGCTACTTTTGGATCAAAACGGTATTTTTAATGTTGACATGGGATAAAATGAGATAAAGCATAAGTATGCATGTATGTGAACCTAACTTTGTCCCTTTTCTATGATCTATGACCTTAGACTAAGATGTAGCAACTTAATCATGTCACTCATGTTATGTTTAGCCTAGTTTATCTTGCAAGTTTGGATCTTTGTCTATGGAAGATTTGCATGAACCTTTGGGAACCATTTGACTTGTGAAACATAGGCAAATACTTGACCTTGGGGCTTATGCATGCATATGAACACAAATCCCTTATGTTTCATGCATGTTTGTGGCAAAACCTCCTTATGATATTATGCAAGTTTGTGGCCAAATCCTATATGATAGTATGCATGCTTATGGTCAATCCCTATATGACTCTATCATGCATGTTTTAAGGCCAAACCCCCTTATGACGCCATGCATGTTTGGAGCCAATCCCCTTTGTGGCATCGTGCATGTTTTGGGGTCTACATGTAGCCATAGTATACCTACTATGTTGACTCGCTTTGCTTGCGTTGGGAAAACACGATTTTGGGTAGTTAGATAAACATGAACATGTCGCGAAATCTTAACTTGAATATGACATGTGTTTATACTTGAAAATATGACTTGAAAGATAACATGGAAGTTGACATGTAAGTATGCATAAAAACATGAGCTTGGGAATTTACCTATTAAGTTAGGTCTACCCTTTGGGAATTTACCTATTAAGTTAGGTCTACCCAAATGCTTGAAAAACTTGTAACATGTTTTGGAAACATGATGAAATTAGATAATATAAGTGTGGCCAACTCGAGGTTGGGTTGAGTTTGCAACGTAAAACTACCCGGAACCGACCGGCCTAACTAGTAGTTGCAAACAATAGGACCCAATGTGAGAAGTTGGTCATGTCGCGCTTAAGACCCGAGGTTAGACTAGGTTGTGGTGTAAATCTACCCGGACCCGCCCGGCTTAACTAGTAACCACAACAAGGTCTAATGTGAGAGGTTAAGAGTGCATTAATTAAATTAATGCCACATGATAAGGTTAAGCAAATTTGACTAATGACACTTAACCGATATGACACGAATGGGTAGGTTAAGTGGGACCGGGCTTGATTTCCTTAATGACACTTAACCAATTTAGACTTGGTAATTAGATGAGGTTAAGTAATTAAGACTTAACTAACCTAAACACGGTAATTAGACGGGGTTAGGTAATTGATACTTAACTAACCTAACCACGCTAATTAGATGGGGTTAAGTAATCCACGCTTAACTAATCTAAACATGGTAATTCAATGGGGTTAAGTTAAACACTTAACCAATTTAAACTTGGTAATTCAATGAGGTTAAGTAACCAATACTTAACCAACTTAATGTGATAATTTAATGGGGTTAAGCAACTTATACTTAACCAATTACACATGATGATTTGATGTGGTTAAGTGACCTAAACTTAACCAGTCTAACTCGTTAATTGGATGTGGTTAAGTGACCTATACTTAGCCAATCTAACTCGTGAATTTATGGAGGTTAAGTAACCCATACTTAGCCAATCTAACGTGAAAACATGATAAGGCTAAGTCACGAATCACTTTAATACGCTTGACCGATTTGACTCGGTAATTTGACAAGGTCAAGTTAATTTATATAATTAACCAATCTAAAATGATAATTAGACGATGTTAAGTTATGGATTACTTAATATACTTAGCCAACTTGACACATGGTTTGTAGGGTTAAGTCTTGGACTTGGATACTTAGCCAATTTTGACATGGTTTGTAGACGGGCTAAGTTATGAACTTAAGTGACACTTAACCCATTAGATAAACCCTAATTCGGAGGATTAGGTAAATAACCATAGTTAACAAGGATTATGGAAATAAGGCTAAGTGGTAAACCTTAGTTAAGGGAAACTAAGTAATAATTCTTAGTCAAGGAAATTTGGACCATTTCTTAGATAGATTAGTAACCCGATACGTTAGGTCAACGTTTAAGTATGCGTGTAGGAGCAGGCTATCTGATTTAGATAAAGGCTCCAACGAACTGGGTAACGAAGCAGCGGCTTCGGGGAACGTGAGGATATTCTTGGGATCCCTCTGTGAGCTGCCAGGTCATTATACTAGGATCACGAGAGGTTGAGGTCTGCGGTAGAAGAACCAAGAATATGCCTTGGTTGCTATGCGAGCGACCTAAAGACTGGGGTGGATAGCAGTGAGTCGACGAATACATAAGGTGCCCGAGATAGCAAGTTCGTCGATCATCTACCATCTTGAGTCAAGCGTGTACGTACAGAAAGGCAGGGAACACCCAACAGACCATAATTGCTATCTAATTATGGGTGAGGTAGGTCATAGGATGTGGGCTGGCCGGAGTGTAGTTCTCATGCAAGATTTTCTCTTGTGTTGCCTTTCACTAGTTGAGGGAGGGGTCTCGTGGGACCATAGCCACGTGTAGAAAAGCAGACCTTAGTATCTGCATCGGCAGATAAATCTAAAGC
The DNA here is from genome assembly GCA_030737875.1 of Allium sativum. Lineage (NCBI taxonomy): Eukaryota > Viridiplantae > Streptophyta > Magnoliopsida > Asparagales > Amaryllidaceae > Allium > Allium sativum. The sequence goes on from CM060924.1 coordinate 62,043,292, forward strand.
TCCCGACCGAGTCCTATATTTCTTGTTTTGCCCTGTGACAGGACTCGGATGGCACGAAGTGATACATGTGCATACAGTTATAGAAAAACGATTCACGATGAATGCGTGGGAAAAAGGGCGCGGTTGAGGGTTAGCGTAATCCCTAGTAGCCTAGGCCGTTTAACCCAAACCGAAATACGAAAGTGTGCAATAGGTAAGCGTAATCCCTAGTGGTGCTAGGTGGCGTAAGTCCTAGTAGTCCAAACGATGATTCATATGGAAGAGCCTAGCTAGAACAAGGGTGACAGTCCAAACGATTTCAAGGATAATACGACATGAGGAAGCCCATACGAGGTACGGCAAAGGACCGAACTTATATACATGGAAAGAAACATATGATTTGAGTAACCTATATATGCGATATTAGGTTGACATGGACCATTACACGACTTTGAGCAAGGGACATTCATGGTTAACACATGACGCGGGTAGGGATACTAGTACGAGAGGTGCAGAGCAAATATACATGTTAGAACTAGGAAGAATATACATAATAGATACCGTGGGATGTTAGACGGGGCAGATACCTTGGGATAATGTACTCGATAGAAATCTGACGATGTGATACCTTGACTTATCATAACACCGTAGTTTATCATGATACCTTAGTTTACCTTGCCACAGTAGTTCAACCGGCTACCCTGGTTTAGTTTATCTATCTTGTAGTTATCCTTATGTTTACTTTCAGTTTATGCATGTCATGTTACCTTTACCTGTTTTTATACTGGAAGTAGATAGGACTTACTCAGTCTTTTTGACTGACCCGTTTTGTTTCGCCTCTTTTCTTCCGTTTCCCCCCCCCCTCCAGGTTACAGGGAGGAAACAATGCTGTTTAGTTCGGACTTCTTCTGCTTGAAGGTCATCATGGATGGTTTGGACTTTTCTTGGCTATGGCTACTTTACTGTTTTATTTGGGGAATAATTTATGAAAAAGGTTTCATGCTTCTTTATTTCAGCAAGACAGGTTTTGATGTACTCTGATGTAATAAGGCTTTTGACCTTATTTATTAATGTTATGAAAGTATGTTTTTACTTCCGCTATTTTTATATGTTCTGTCTTGTGATATTTCTGTGGATGTTTACCAAAAATGCCCCTCTAAAGCTAGAGCATTCCCTTGCGAGTGACCCTAGCGGAGGCGGGGTGTTACAATTGGTATCAGAGCAGAAGGTTACTAGACTGGGCAAAAGTTTTTAAAGACCTTCTGAAAATTATTTGAAAAACCGTTTACAAAGAAGCATTTTTCAAGAAAATTTTCTTTTAAAAAGGAAAAGGCTATTCCCCAAAGGCCATTAGCATTATCCTTGTTTCCTTGATTGAATCTCTTTTCCTTTCTTTCCTCCATCTGTAGTCACAGTGGTTTTGATTGCGACTAGTCTTTCTAGCTGCGTAAGTGTTTCCCGTACGATGGAGGTGGTTCTCGAGAGACCGTTGCAGAGTTATGCATGAAAGGATAGTAAGAACAAGGATAAAGGATACGAGCTCAGGGATAAGCAACATGTTGGTATGGCTGAGTCCTAAAAGGAGGGAGAAAGATGAACAATGAAACCCATGACGAGAGAGTACCTTTGGCATGGTGAAACGGGACGGATAGTTAAGTATCATGGAACAGGGACAAGATCATTCAGAGGGCAATAGTATGCTCTCATTTCTAGGGTACCTCAGAAGGAGGGTAACGATCTTGTTAAAGGTTTAGCTTTTCTTCTCTATCATCCTGTCGGGACTTTGTTTTGATCACCGCATCTTTTAAGTCCGCTTCGATAGTTGAGTCTCTGCACCTTAGTACTAGCGTAGTAGAGGATCTCGTTTTTGTCTCAAGTCCTATTGGAAGATCGGTCCATTTACTCATGGCTTGTTTGGATTTGAGAATGTCTATATCAAGTGTTGAGCTTGGAAATAATGCTTATGTTTATAAGTTGTGGATGGATTCTAGGGATGATGTGGTTATCCAGTAAGGGGTGCCACTCTCGGTTTTAGAAGGAGGGTAGTTAGACTCTTGGCTTGTTTTGGTAATACCCTTGAAGTATCGCGTAACCTTTTGGGTTCTGTCATGATTAGTTACTTAGAATCCCTAGATGCCTTTGTTGGAAATTAGAAACCCGATCGAGTGGTGTTTGCTAGTAGGACGGATGGTCTACTTCACTTGTGCATGGGTTATGGGAATTACCCTAGTAAGTGCGCATGGCAACCTGTCTACTTTCAAGAGAAAGTTTTTCTACGTGGAATACCTTGTGGTACGAGGTCTAGGATTCACTAATGAAATTTTGAAAAGCTTGCGTGGAATCATGAGTACGCAGTCCTGTTTGCGCCAAGTGTTCTAGAAGGAGAATAAGTGCAAGTGGAACGAGAGGCGACGAGGAAATGAGTTCCAACTCATGTTATGGAAACAGGAAATAAGAAGCTGCGAAATCGTGAAGTAAAAGGGGCGGTCAAGGCACGATGGAACTAAGCTCAAGGTAATGCGACTCAGGAGACTGAAGACTAAATACGTGCATGATATCTCTTTTGGGAATATATCCTCGATCCCTGTTTTTCTGTTGAGCTTGCTTGTAGGCTATCTTTTATGGGTATCCTCTCGGTCCTGTCTCTGTTACAAATCCCGTAAGGAGTTTGTTTTGTTTATCTTCTCGACCCTGTTTCAGGGAATCTTAGGTAGAACCCTATGGATGTAAACATGTATTTGAAACATGTTATGGTTGATATGGTTCTAAATGGTTGCAAGTGGTTGCTCGTGGATGCGCGAAATTTACATTAGATATTAGCTCGACTCGGTCACATTTCATACTGCATATGCACGAGTATTTATACTTGTTTATGGATGAAATTGAATGTGTTATCATGCGAATGTTGCATATGGTTGAATGTTTGTGCACGCATATAGTGTATATGACTAGGACTATTTGCATACATGATGGATTCATAGCACTAAACATATTTTTGCATTCAAAAGATTTTTCAGGCCTGATCATTAGCATTAGCTAAGGAACATGTACACACACGTTTTGCATACATTCATAAAGCATTAGGAGTCGTCTAAGGACAATGGTTGCTTGTGGATGATGGTTTGAGCAGATGGATGATGGATGGTAGGATATGTTCTTCTTAACTTTGAGATTTCGGGGACGAAATCCTTTAAGAAGGGGAGAATGTAACAACCCGAATTTTTACAACACGTTAAATCAAGAATCAAGACAGAATTAAATTATAAATTCTGAATCAAGGGAAACGGTCTGTGCATTGCGTTCGTCTCGGAAAAATACGCGAAATAGAGTCCGAGTTTTCGAGAATCGGAGTCCGTATGACCCGTTAAAGGCCCAAAGAAGATTTCTGGAAATTTGAACTTCGGAAATAGCTTTGAAAATCAGATCTGGGGCTAGGCGGGAAGTTTCCCGCCTAGGCCACGTCGACAGGGCTGTCGACAGGCCTGTCGACTTGTGTAATACCCCGTATTTCAGTTAATGCTAAAATTCACTAATTGCAGAATAAATAATCCCAGATGTGAGAATTGGGGGAAACGGGCTGCGTCATTGCGTTCGTCTCGGAAAAATACGCAGAATAGAGTCCGAAATTTTGTAAATCGGAGTCCGTATGGCCCAGTTATGGCCCAAAGAAGTTTTCAGAAAATTCAAAGTTAAAAACAGATTTAAAATTCAGTTCTAAAACAGGATTGGAGCCAAAAGCGGAGGTGCTGGGAAAGTTCCCGCCTAGCCCCGTGTCGACAGGCATGTCGACAGGGGTGTCGACAGCCCTATCGACAGGGGTGTCGACACAGGGTGTCGGCCCTGTTGATCTGGGTGCACCAGATCTGGTTTTTGGTTGAGTCTTGGGCTGTGTTCTAGAGATTTCCGAAATCTGATGGTCCTAATCTAATTTAGGGCTAATCCTATGGTCCTAAAACACCTAACTAATCTATATATACACCCTAATACCCCCTAATCCTTACTAAAAATAGATCTAAGGCCATTATGCCACCACATTGAAACTTGAAGGAGCCTCCATCAAAATTAGAGAAGGGATAGCATTCCAAATCAACTTCTAGCCTCTTAATCTTCTTCATTAGTTTGCTAATCTTGGTTTTGGTGAGCTTCTATCCCCTTAATAATCAATTGTTAAATTGATTAAGATAGGATATGATGATGTATGGCTAAGTTTGTGGATCAATGTGTTTATGCAAGCTTAGTATAGTGTATGTTATGTATTTTGCAAGTTATATGCTATATGTCATGCAAGTTTAGTGTATGTGTTCATGACATCTTTATGCAAGCTTAATGTTATGTAGTCATGACATCTTTATGCAAGTTTGGTGCTATGTTTCATGATGCTTATGATGCAAAACACTAAGTTGAACATTGATCTATTATGCAACATGCTTATGCAAGTTATGTGTATGCTTATATGCAAGTTTAACATGTTATGCAAGTTATGCATGCTTATGCAAGTTATGTGAATGCTTATGCAAGTTATGTGTATGCTTATATGTAAGTTCAACATGTTATGCAAGTTATGCATGCTTATGCAAGTTATGTGTATGCTTATATGCAAGTTTAACATGTTATGCAAGTTATGTGAATGCTTATATGCAAGTCTAACATGTTATGCAAGTTATGTGAATGCTTATATGCAAGTCTAACATGTTATGCAAGTTATGTGAATGCTTATATGCAAGTTTAACATGTTATGCAAGTTATGTGAATGCTTATATGCAAGTTCAACATGTTATGCAAGATATGTATATGATAATATGCAAGTTCATATGCAACATGTTATGCAAGTCATGTGTATGATAATATGCAAGTTTGGGTTAAATGTAGTTGGGTTAATATATGCTCATATATGCAAGTTGACATCCTCTTAACCCATGACAAAGTTATATGCTAAGATGTGGTTACACCCATGATATTTGTGATGAATCTTCCCTTTATTATGTCATGAAATGAGAACGATTTACGTGGGGAACGATGGGGTTAAAAATGCATATTAACAAAATAAAATGAATGAACATAAGTGGGAATTTACCTATTGAGTTAGGTCTACCCCATGGGAATTTACCTATTGAGTTAGGTCTACCCATGCTATGGAATTGGGAATTTACCTATTCGGTTAGGTCTACCCATATTCTTTAAATTTGATATTAATTAGGGATAATTAATATGGGGGTGATTAATTAGGTGTAATTAATCAACTAAGACACGAGGTTGGACCCTTTTGTAGCGGAAGTCTGCCCGGAACCGACCGGCCATCCAGCGGCTACAAATGATTGGCCCAATGTGAGAGGTCTTAGTCATAAATTAAATACGTGATTAAAGTAAAGACACGAGGTTAGACCCTTTTTATGACAGAAGTCTGCCCGGAACCAACCGGCATATCCAGCAGTCATAAAAGATGGTCTAATGTGAGAGGTCTTTATGAGGTCATGATCTTAATTAATTAATTAAGAAACACTTAACCATATTAGCATGTAGAGGGACATGAGGGGTTAAGTGGGTGCCTTGGGTGGCATGTGGAAATCTAGTGGGTTGCCTTGGGTGGCAATAGAAAATACGATTAGAATACTTAACCAAGTGGAAACATGTAATTAAACATGATTAAAGGGTTAAGTGGGATACACTAGATAAGTGACAAGCTTAGGTGGGTAGCTTGTGGGGGCCCATTTCAACCAGTAACCCATTTGTATCTTTGTAGGCTCGACCCATGTCGAGGACGGGACACGTGTACTGGGCTTGATTATAAGAGGCCAAAACGGGTTAGCGGTGGCAACGCAAGTCCAACGGGTTTCATATGCGTGTGTGGGCCCGGGCTGGTTGATAAGCCGTTGTTGCATCGTGTAGGTATAAGCCGTGCACCGATGATAGTATTGGGTTGCCACTTTAGGGGAGTGATACACCCCACTGTGGGACCAGCACGGGTATCTACGTTAGGGAGCCGATCGCTTGGGGAGTAGTGGGGTACACCTAGTGGAGATAGGGGCAGACGGCACCTATGTGGTCAGCTAGGGGTACATGAAACTACTAGTTATATCTTTCTTTTAAGTCCTTGGGTGGGATCAATCTTTGAGTAAGAATGACTGGTGTGGTGCAGTTAGTAATTATCCTTGGGTGGGTAGATGCGTCTTTACGGTTATCTTAGTTCACCCTATGTTTGTTGGCTACTTAGTGTAGTCATTATCCCCAAAGGTACCGTACCGAGTTCATATCATACCCTAATTACTTTAATAATTGTATTGTTAAGGTTATAGGGCTCACTCAGGCTTATGTCTGACCCCGTTGTTTTTATCTTTTTCCCAACCCTCAGGTTCTCAGAGTGGGCCCAGCACGAGTGGGCTTTGATTAGGCTGCTTTTATTTATCTCTTGGAGCTTGGACCCTAGATGTAGAGCTCAGTTTACCCTTTTCTTTTATGGCTATCAGTTCATGTATTGGGATTATGTATTTTTATTTAGCAGGATGGATATTTGTACTTGACTTCTATTATGGTTTTGTGATGTAACCAGACATGTTTTATTTTCCGCTGCAATTGAAATGATGTTTTAAATTTTCAAAGTATTACTTATATCTGTCTTGCTGTAATTACTCTGTTCTATATTCACTCAAAATACTCCACCGATGTTATGGCATTCCCTTAGAGAGTGACCATAGCGGGCGTGGGGTGTTACACGTGGTATCAGAGCAAAGGTTACCGGAACAGATAAAATTTTTAGAAAACTATTTTTCTAAAACATTTTTGGAAGAGATATTTTCAAAAACATGTCTTTAAAGAGAAAAGTTTTTGAAAGAAAAGCATAATCCCCAATAGCCATATCTATATCCTTCGAATTCTCCGTTTTGAATCTTTCCTTTTTCGTTTCAGCATGGCTGAGGATCTTAACTTTCCGGAGGGTGTGACGGTACCAGTATGGTATAGGAGATTGATGGAGGCGAGGGCCACCACTACGGGTCCAGCTAATGTTCCTCCACCAACCGTAGCACCCGATCTTCCTCCTCCCCCTCCTCCTCGCATGGATACTTTTGCTAAGACTTGCAAAGAATTCAAAGCTATGGGAGGAAAACCTTTTCAAGGATCTGAAACTTTTGTGGAGGCTAGAGATTGGCTTAAAGAGGTGGAAGAATTGATAGATATCTTTGAGATGGAAGAAGGAAAGAAAGTCAAGTTGGCTGCTTGGTTAATGAAGGGAGAGGCCTCATTCTGGTGGGAGGTCACTAATGGAGAACGCCCCGTTGACTCTTGGGCGGATTTTAGGCAAAGATTTGTGGCAAAGTTTCTCTCAAGGGCGGAGGAAAACTTGTATATGGAAAGATTTTTGACTCTAAAGCAAGGAAATCTCTCAGTGAAGGAATATGTCAACAAGTTTAATCAATTGGCAAGGTTTGGCCTAGACATGGTGAATACACCGGAGAAGAAGGCTTTGAGGTTCGTCAAAGGCTTGAATGAACCGATGCATGGGTTGGCTATGACTCATATCCCTATGGGGGCCACCTTCGAGAAGCTAGTTGACATGGAACTCATGCATGAAGAAGAGAAGGGTCCTAATGCTAATAAGGCACCCGAGAAGAAGGGAGATCAAAAGAGACCTCAGCAACAACAGCAAAATAAAGGTGAGAAAGGCAACGGTGGCAAGGGCAAGAAGAAGAAGGGTTTTAATTGTGGGACACCTGGCCACCTATGCAAGGATTGTCGCAAGAAGAAGAAGACTGGATGCTTCCACTGTGGCGAAGCAGGACATCTAGTGAAAGACTGTCCTAAGAAGGGGCAAAGGACGGGGTCTACCTCAGGAGGACAGGTGCAAGCTCTTATGGCACCGGGTCAGGCTAGGGGGCAAGTACAGGCTCTCGCGGTCCCACCGATTCAGGAAAGAGGTAGAACTATTTCCGTTGAAAGTCTGGTTTTTCTATTTGATCATCCTGTCCGTACATTGTTTGATTCAGGCGCATCGCATTCGTTTATCTCATCATCATTAGTTGAGTCACTACACTTAGACACCAGTCTGGTAGATGATCCCTTGGTTGTTTCAAACCCAATTGGGGGCTCCACTTATTTGTCCATGATATGTTTGGGTTTGAAGATTTCTATACTTAGCATTGAGTTTAGATGTGATGCTTTTGTGTTGGGCTTCACGGGCTATGGGTTAATTTTGGGCATGGACTGGTTATCCAGTAATGGTGCTGTTCTTGATTGCGAAAGGAGAGTTGTTAGGCTCATGACCCGCTTGGGCAACACTCTCGAGATCTCTTGTAATCCCATGGATTCTGTTATGCTAAGTTATCTTGAATCGCTTGACGCTTCGGTCGAGAATTTGCAATCTGTTAGAGTGGTCCGGGAATACTCGGATGTGTTTGAGGAGGTGAAGGGCTTACCCCCGAAGCGGGAGATTGACTTCCGAATATATCTGGTGGATAATGCTAAACCTGTATCTTTACCAGTGCGCCACATGGCTCCTCGTGAGAGGAGGGAACTCCATAAGCAAGTAGGGGAGTTGCTTGAGAAGGGGTTCATAAGACGAAGTATATCGGAGTGGGGTGCTCCAGTAGTATTTGCTACGAAGGCGGATGGGTCCCTCAGACTTTGTGTAGACTATAGAGAACTCAACAAGCTCACAAAGAAAAATAGACACCCATTGCCGAGGATTGATGATCTTTTCGATCAGTTGGTTGGCGCTCCAGTATTTTCTCAGTTGGACTTAGCCACGGGGTTTCTTCGGTTGAGGGTGGCTGAGGATAGCATAGACAAGACTGCCTTTCGGACTCCGGATGGTTTCTATGAGTGGCTGGTGATGCCATTTGGGTTGACGAACGCCCCTGCATACTTTGTTGATTTGATGAGTAGGGTGTTCAGGGAGTTCCTTAATAAATTCGTGGTGGTCTTTGTGGATGATATCTTAGTATTTTCTAAGAGTGAAGAAGAGCATGCCCTACATCTTGGGGAGGTATTGAAGACTCTTCGAGCACATAGCCTTAAGGCTAAATTCTCTAAATGTCACTTCTGGAGGAGGGAAGTGCGGTTCTTGGGGCACGTGGTCTCCAAGGAAGGGATAGCTGTGGATCCCGCGAAGGTAGTATCAATTCAGGATTGGAAGGTTCCGAAGAATGCTACCGAAGTAAGAAGTTTCTTGGGGTTGGCGGGTTATTATAGGAAGTTTATCAAAGACTTCGCAAAGATATCAGCCCCATTAACCCGCTTAACGAAGAAGAATCTTGTTTTCACATGGGACGTAGATTGTGATGATGTGTTCCGACGGTTAAAGAGAGCTTTAACCACCGCTCCAGTTTTAGTGTTGCCAGATGGGAGCAAGCTATTTATTGTCTATACCGATGCTTGTGGGACAGGACTTGGCGCAGTCTTAATGCAAGATGGAAGGGTGATAGCCTATGGTGGAAGGCAGTTGAGAGTGCATGAGAAAAATTACCCTACCCATGATTTAGAGTTGGCCGCTATTGTTTTTGCGCTTAAGATTTGGCGCCATTATCTTCTTGGTGAGAGATTCGAATTGTTCACTGACCACAAATCATTGAAATACTTGTTTTCTCAGAAGGATTTGAATTTGAGACAGCAAAGGTGGATGGAGTTCTTAGCATCCTATGATTTCGAGATAGCGTATACCCCTGGCAAGGGTAACGTGGTGGCGGACGCCTTGAGCAGAAAAAGTTTGTCCTTGAGTCCATTGTTCGTGGAACAACGAAGCTTGGAATTTATCTCGAAGTTTGATTTCAGACCTTCCATTGATTATGTACCCGGTTTGCTAGCATCCTTGGAGGTCAGACCTACTCTTTTGGGGCGGATTGGAGAAGCACAGAGGGACGACCCACAGTTGGTTGAGTTGGTGGAGAAGCTCATAAGGGGGGAGTCGTCCAGCCATTTGAGTAGGTACACCCTAGACGATAGGGGGTGCTTGCGTAGAGACGGTAGACTTTGTGTACCGCAAGACGAGGGTTTGAGGAAGGTTATTCTTGATGATGCACACCGTTCTAGGATGACCATTCATCCCGGTGAGGACAAGATGTACCAAGACATGAAGAGGGTTTTCTTCTAGGCCGGTATGAAGAAAGATGTGGCCGAGTATGTCGCTCGATGCTTGGTGTGCCAACAAGTGAAGGCGGAGCAAAAGAAACCTGGTGGGTTGCTTCACCCATTGGAAGTTCCGCAATGGAAGTGGGATAGCGTCTCGATGGATTTTGTTGACGGGTTACCCAGATCAAGAAAGGGTAATACGGGAATTTGGGTTGTGGTAGACAGACTTACTAAAAGCGCCCATTTCATACCTGTGAAGAGCAAGAGGACTGCTCCATGGCTAGCTTCAGTATATCTTCGAGAGATAGTTCGATTGCATGGGGTACCCTCTAGCATAGTGAGTGATCGAGATCCTATCTTCACTAGCGAGTTTTGGAGGAGTTTGCAAGAAGCAATGGGGACTCAATTGTGTCTGAGCACCGCATATCATCCTCAGACGGACGGCCAGACTGAGAGGGTGAATCGTGTCCTAGAAGACCTTTTGAGGCTTTGTATCTTAGATTTTGGAGGTACATGGGAAGAGCATCTTCCATTGGTGGAGTTCGCATATAATAATAGCTTTCAGTCCAGTATTGGTATGGCTTCATTCGAAGCTCTTTATGGAAGGCCTTGTCGATCACCTGCATGTTGGTGGGAATCTACGGATAAAATCTTGCTTGGGCCTGATATGGTCAGGGAGACTTTTGAGAAGATTGACTTGATTCGAAGAAGGATGAAAGCAGCGCAGGATAGGCAAAAATCTTATGCGGACAAGAGGAGGACGGATCTTGAGTTTGAAGTTGGGGACATGGTCTTTGTCAAAGTGTCTCCATTGCGAAATGTGGTTCGCTTTGGATCTGTTGGGAAGCTAGCACCAAGGTTCGTGGGGCCGTTTCCTATTAAGGAAAGGATCGGACGGATGGCATATAGAGTGGAGTTGCCCGACAGACTTAGTGGTGTACATGATGTATTCCATGTGTCCCATTTGAGGAAGTGCTTACATGAGACCGCAGAGGTGATAGAGCCGAGCTTGCTTAAAGAAGTGGAAGTAGAGCGTGATGCGACTATCCGACGAGCTCCTACCCGCATCCTTGGGTCAGAAACTAGGAAATTGAGGAATCGAGAGGTTCAACCAGTCAAAGTACAATGGGGAGAAGACGAGAGCAATGCAACTTGGGAAACGGAAGCGAAGATGCGTTCATTGTACCCATTTCTCTTTGATGGTATGTCTTTAATTTCTCCTCTATCGTTGTCTAGTACTTATCTTATCTTTAGTATGTCCTCTCGTTAGTACTGTTTGACCTTTAGATAGGGTAAACCTATGGTTGAAACATGTGTTTGAGACATGTTATGGTTGATGGATGCAAGTGGATGCAAGTGTTTGCTAGTGGGTGCTCGTGGATGCATATACACACACTCTAGGCACTAGATCGGCTCAGTCACTTCATATTGCATATTGCATAAAATTGTGTGTAGGAAGCTATATTTATGGATGTATAATGATTGTGTTATCATATGGATGATGCATTTTGGTGAATGATTGTGCACGCATGTAGATATTGTATGTGTCGATAGGGTCCTCTCGCATACATAATGGATGCATGGCACTATCATGGTTTGCATATGTTCATACATTAGATAGGGAACATATACACACACTTTTTGCATATGCTCATATATCATTAGAAATTGTTTTAAGGACAATGGATGCCCGTGTTTGATGGATTGAGTAGATGGTTGTTTGGGTGGTAGGATATGCATTCTCCTTAGCTTAGAGATTTCGGGGACGAAATCCTTTAAGGAGGGGAGAATGTAACACCCCGTATTTCAGTTAATGCTAAAATTCACTAATTGCAGAATAAATAATCCCAGATGTGAGAATTGGGGGAAACGGGCGGCGTCATTGCGTTTGTCTCGGAAAAATACGCAGAATAGAGTCCGAAATTTTGTAAATCGGAGTCCGTATGGCCCAGTTATGGCTCAAAGAAGTTTTCAGAAAATTCAAAGTTAAAAACAGATTTAAAATTCAGTTCTAAAACAGGATTGGAGCCAAAAGCGGAGGTGCTGGGAAAGTTCCCGCCTAGCCCCGTGTCGACAGGCATGTCGACAGGGGTGTCGACAGGCATGTCGACAGGGATGTCGACAGCCCTGTCGACAGGGGTGTCAACACAGGGTGTCGGCCCTGTTGATCTGGGTGCACCAGATCTGGTTTTTGGTTGAGTCTTGGGCTGTGTTCTAGAGATTTCCGAAATCTAATGGTCCTAATCTAATTTAGGGCTAATCCTATGGTCCTAAAACACCTAACTAATCTATATATACACCCTAATACCCCCTAATCCTTACTAAAAATAGATCTAAGGCCATTATGCCACCACTTTGAAACTTGAAGGAGCCTCCATCAAAATTAGAGAAGGGTTAGCATTCCAAATCAACATCTAGCCTCTTAATCTTCTTCATTAGTTTGCTAATATTGGTTTTGGTGAGCTTCTATCCCCTTAATAATCAATTGTTAAATTGATTAAGATAGGATATGATGATGTATGGCTAAGTTTGTGGATCAATGTGTTTATGCAAGCTTAGTATAGTGTATGTTATGTGTTTTGCAAGTTATATGCTATATGTCATGCAAGTTTAGTGTATGTGTTCATGACATCTTTATGCAAGCTTAATGTTATGTAGTCATGACATCTTTATGCAAGTTTGGTGCTATGTTTCATGATGCTTATGATGCAAAACACTAAGTTGAACATTGATCTATTATGCAACATGCTTATGCAAGTTATGTGTATGCTTATATGCAAGTTTAACATGTTATGCAAGTTATGCATGCTTATGCAAGTTATGTGAATGCTTATGCAAGTTATGTGTATGCTTATATGTAAGTTCAACATGTTATGCAAGTTATGCATGCTTATGCAAGTTATGTGTATGCTTATATGCAAGTTTAACATGTTATGCAAGTTATGTGAATGCTTATATGCAAGTCTAACATGTTATGCAAGTTATGTGAATGCTTATATGCAAGTTTAACATGTTATGCAAGTTATGTGAATGCTTATATGCAAGTTTAACATGTTATGCAAGTTATGTGAATGCTTATATGCAAGTTCAACATGTTATGCAAGATATGTGTATGATAATATGCAAGTTCATATGCAACATGTTATGCAAGTCATGTGTATGATAATATGCAAGTTTGGGTTAAATGTAGTTGGGTTAATATATGCTCATATATGCAAGTTGACATCCTCTTAACCCATGACAAAGTTATATGCTAAGATGTGGTTACACCCATGATATTTGTGATGAATCTTCCCTTTATTATGTCATGAAATGAGAATGATTTACGTGGGGAACGATGGGGTTAAAAATGCATATTAACAAAATAAAATGAATGAACATAAGTGGGAATTTACCTATTGAGTTAGGTCTACCCCATGGGAATTTACCTATTGAGTTAGGTCTACCCATGCTATGGAATTGGGAATTTACCTATTCGGTTAGGTTTACCCATATTCTTTAAATTTGATATTAATTAGGGATAATTAATATGGGGGTGATTAATTAGGTGTAATTAATCAACTAAGACTTGGACCCTTTTGTAGCGGAAGTCTGCTCGGAACCGACCGGCCATCCAGCGGCTACAAATGATTGGCCCAATGTGAGAGGTCTTAGTCATAAATTAAATACGTGATTAAAGTAAAGACACGAGGTTAGACCCTTTTTATGACAGAAGTCTGCCCGGAACCAACCGGCATATCCAGCAGTCATAAAAGATGGTCTAATGTGAGAGGTCTTTATGAGGTCATGATCTTAATTAATTAATTAAGAAACACTTAACCATATTAGCATGTAGAGGGACATGAGGGGTTAAGTGGGTGCCTTGGGTGGCATGTGGAAATCTAGTGGGTTGCCTTGGGTGGCAATAGAAAATACGATTAGAATACTTAACCAAGTGGAAACATGTAATTAAACATGATTAAAGGGTTAAGTGGGATACACTAGATAAGTGACAAGCTTAGGTGGGTAGCTTGTGGGGGCCCATTTCAACCAGTAACCCATTTGTATCTTTGTGGGCTCGACCCATGTCGAGGACGGGACACGCGTACTGGGCTTGATTATAAGAGGCCAAAACGGGTTAGCGGTGGCAACGCAAGTCCAACGGGTTTCATATGCGTGTGTGGGCCCGGGCTGGTAGATAAGCCGTTGTTGCATCGTGTAGGTATAAGTCGTGCACCGATGATAGTATTGGGTTGCCACTTTAGGGGAGTGATACACCCCACTGTGGGACCAGCACGGGTATCTACGTTAGGGAGCCGATCGCTAGGTGAGTAGTGGGGTACACCTAGTGGAGATAGGGGCAGACGACACCTATGTGGTCAGCTAGGGGTACATGAAACTACTAGTTATATCTTTCTTTTAAGTCCTTGGGTGGGATCAATCTTTGAGTAAGAATGACTGGTGTGGTGAAGTTAGTAATTATCCTTGGGTGGGTAGATGCGTCTTTACGGTTATCTTAGTTCACCCTATGTTTGTTGGCTACTTAGTGTAGTCATTATCCCCAAAGGTACCGTACCGAGTTCATATCATAACCTAATTACTTTAATAATTGTATTGTTAAGGTTATAGGGCTCACTCAGGCTTATGTCTGACCCCGTTGTTTTTATCTTTTTCCCAACCCTCAGGTTCTCAGAGTGGGCCCAGCACGAGTGGGCTTTGATCAGGCTGCATTTATTTCTCTCTTGGAGCTTGGACCCTAGATGTAGAGCTCAGTTTACCCTTTTCTTTTATGGCTATCAGTTCATGTATTGGGATTATGTATTTTTATTTAGCAGGATGGATATTTGTACTTGACTTCTATTATGGTTTTGTGATGTAACAATACATGTTTTATTTTCCGATGCAATTGAAATGATGTTTTAAATTTTCAAAGTATTACTTATATCTGTCTTGATGTAATTACTCTGTTCTATATTCACTCAAAATACTCCACCGATGTTATGGCATTCCCTAAGAGAGTGACCATAGCGGGCGTGGGGTGTTACAACTTGGGCCCAGACCAAGTCGACAGCCCTGTCGACAGGGGGTGGCCGGGGCAAGTTACCTGGCGCACCTGTTTGTCTCACCTGGTCTTGTTCTTGGGCTGGTTCTGGAAGCTTCTGAGATCTGATGGTCCTGATCTATCCTAGGGTTAATCTAAGGGCCTAAAACTATCCTAATCTCTATAAAAAGACCCTAAACCTAACCTAAATCCCTAAAAATCAAACCTAGCAACTAAGTGCTGCCAAAATTAATTTTGATCACGGCCTCCATCTCCAATCCCTAGAGCCTATGCATTCAAACCGGGTTCAAATCAAAAGATGCAAGCTTGCTACACCAAATAGAGGCAAAATCAACGTTGCTATGCGAGTTTCATGACGGATCTTCATCAAAGGAGCCACCTTTCTTCGTCAAAACGATTCATGCTCCTAGTCCTCTTGCCACGCTATGTAAGTTCTAGCTACTTTTGGATCAAAACGGTATTTTTAATGTTGACATGGGATAAAATGAGATAAAGCATAAGTATGCATGTATGTTAACCTAACTTTGTCCCTTTTCTATGATCTATGACCTTAGACTAAGATGTAGCAACTTAATCATGTCACTCATGTTATGTTTAGCCTAGTTTATCTTGCAAGTTTGGATCTTTGTCTATGGAAGATTTGCATGAACCTTTGGGAACCATTTGACTTGTGAAACATAGGCAAATACTTGACCTTGGGGCTTATGCATGCATATGAACACAAACCCCTTATGTTTCATGCATGTTTGTGGCAAAACCTCCTTATGATATTATGCAAGTTTGTGGCCAAATCCTATATGATAGTATGCATGCTTATGGTCAATCCCTATATGACTTTATCATGCATGTTTTAAGGCCAAACCCCCTTATGACGCCATGCATGTTTGGAGCCAATCCCCTTTGTGGCATCGTGCATGTTTTGGGGTCTACATGTAGCCATAGTATACCTACTATGTTGACTCGCTTTGCTTGCGTTGGGAAAACACGATTTTGGGTAGTTAGATAAACATGAACATGTCACGAAATCTTAACTTGAATATGACATGTGTTTATACTTGAAAATATGACTTGAAAGATAACATGGAAGTTGACATGTAAGTATGCATAAAAACATGAGCTTGGGAATTTACCTATTAAGTTAGGTCTACCCTTTGGGAATTTACCTATTAAGTTAGGTCTACCCAAATGCTTGAAAAACTTGTAACATGTTTTGGAAACATAATGAACTTAGATAATATAAGTGTGGCCAACTCGAGGTTGGGTTGAGTTTGCAACGTAAAACTACCCGGAACCGACCGGCCTAACTAGTAGTTGCAAAAAATAGGACCCAATGTGAGAAGTTGGTCATGTCGCGCTTAAGACCCGAGGTTAGACTAGGTTGTGGTGTAAATCTACCCGGACCCGCCCGGCTTAACTAGTAACCACAACAAGGTCTAATGTGAGAGGTTAAGAGTGCATTAATTAAATTAATGCCACATGATAAGGTTAAGCAAATTTGACTAATGACACTTAACCGATATGACACGAATGGGTAGGTTAAGTGGGACCGGGCTTGATTTCCTTAATGACACTTAACCAATTTAGACTTGGTAATTAGATGAGGTTAAGTAATTAAGACTTAACTAACCTAAACACGGTAATTAGACGGGGTTAGGTAATTGATACTTAACTAACCTAACCACGGTAATTAGATGGGGTTAAGTAATCCACACTTAACTAATCTAAACACGGTAATTCGATGGGGTTAAGTTAAACATTTAACCAATTTAAACTTGGTAATTCAATGAGGTTAAGTAACCAATACTTAACCAACTTAATGTGATAATTTAATGGGGTTAAGCAACTTATACTTAACCAATTATACATGATGATTTGATGTGGTTAAGTGACCTAAACTTAACCAGTCTAACTCGTTAATTGGATGTGGTTAAGTGACCTATACTTAGCCAATCTAACTCGTGAATTTATGGAGGTTAAGTAACCCATACTTAGCCAATCTAACGTGAAAACATGATAAGGCTAAGTCACGAATCACTTGAATACGCTTGACCGATTTGACTCGGTAATTTGGCAAGGTCAAGTTAATTTATATAATTAACCAATCTAAAATGATAATTAGACGAGGTTAAGTTATGGATTGCTTAATATACTTAGCCCACTTGACACATGGTTTGTAGGGTTAAGTCTTGGACTTGGATACTTAGCCAATTTTGACATGGTTTGTAGACGGGCTAAGTTATGAACTTAAGTGACACTTAACCCATTAGATAAACCCTAATTCGGAGGATTAGGTAAATAACCATAGTTAACAAGGATTATGGAAATAAGGCTAAGTGGTAAACCTTAGTTAAGGGAAACTAAGTAATAATTCTTAGTCAAGGAAATTTGGACCATTTCTTAGATAGATTAGTAACCCGATACGTTAGGTCAACGTTTAAGTATGTGTGTAGGAGCAGGCTATCTGATTTAGATAAAGGCTCCAACGAACTGGGTAACGAAGCAGCGGCTTCGGGGAACGTGAGGATATTCTTGGGATCCCTCTGTGAGCTGCCAGGTCATTATACTAGGCTCACGAGAGGTTGAGGTCTGCGGTAGAAGAACCAAGAATATGCCTTGGTTGCTATGCGAGCGACCTAAAGACTGGGGTGGATAGCAGTGAGTCGACGAATACATAAGGTGCCCGAGATAGCAAGTTCGTCGATCATCTACCATCTTGAGTCAAGCGTGTACGTACGGAAAGGCAGGGAACACCCAACATACCATAATTGCTATCTAATTATGGGTGAGGTAGGCCGTAGGATGTGGGCTGGCCGGAGTGTAGTTCTCATGCAAGATTTTCTCTTGTGTTGCCTTTCACTAGTTGAGGGAGGGGTCTCGTGGGACCATAGCCACGTGTAGAAAAGCAGACCTTAGTATCTGCATCGGCAGATAAATCTAAAGCTCCCGACCGAGTCCTGTATTTCTTGTTTTGCCCTGTGACAGGACTCGGATGGCACGAAGTGATACATGTGCATACAGTTATAGAAAAACGATTCACGATGAATGCGTGGGAAAAAGGGCGCGGTTGAGGGTTAGCGTAATCCCTAGTGGCCTAGGCGGTTTAATCCAAACCGAAATACGAAAGCGTGCAATAGGTAAGCGTAATCCCTAGTGGTGCTAGGTGGCGTAAGTCCTAGTAGTCCAAACGATGATTCGTATGGAAGAGCCTAGCTAGAACAAGGGTGACAGTCCAAACGATTTCAAGGATAATACGACATGAGGAAGCCCGTACGAGGTACGGCAAAGGACCGAACTTATATACATGGAAAGAAACATATGATTTGAGTAACCTATATATGCGATATTAGGTTGACATGGACCATTACACGACTTTGAGCAAGGGACATTCATGGTTAACACATGACGCGGGTAGGGATACTAGTACGAGAGGTGCAGAGCAAATATACATGTTAGAAATAGGAAGAATATACATAATAGATACCGTGGGATGTTAGACGGGGCAGATACCTTGGGATAATGTACTCGATAGAAATCTGACGATGTGATACCTTGACTTATCATAACACCGTAGTTTATCATGATACCTTAGTTTACCTTGCCACAGTAGTTCAACCGGCTACCCTGGTTTAGTTTATCTATCTTGTAGTTATCCTTATGTTTACTTTCAGTTTATGCATGTCATGTTACATTTACCTGTTTTTATACTGGAAGTAGATAGGACTTACTCAGTCTTTTTGACTGACCCGTTTTGTTTCGCCTCTTTTCTTCCGTTTCCCCCCCCTCCAGGTTACAGGGAGGAAACAATGCTGTTTAGTTCGGACTTCTTCTGCTTAAGGTCATCATGGATGGTTTGGACTTTTCTTGGTTATGGCTACTTTACTGTTTTATTTGGGGAATAATTTATGAAAAAGGTTTCATGCTTCTTTATTTCAGCAAGACAGGTTTTGATGTACTCTGATGTAAAAAGGCTTTTGACCTCATTTATTAATGTTATGAAAGTCTGTTTTTACTTCCGCTATTTTTATATGTTCTGTCTTGTGATATTTCTGTGGATGTTTACCAAAAATGCCCCTCTAAAGCTAGAGCATTCCCTTGCGAGTGACCCTAGCGGAGGCGGGGTGTTACAATTTAACCACAAAACAGTGATGGATTTGGACTATAATTATAATTTCAACTTAAGTGACACAATCAAATAGTCTCAAGTCCCAGTAGCTATCAATCAACAAAACATAATACGTCATAAAATATTAACACATTTCACAAAATAGAACATGGATTGATAGGCTGCTTTTTACACACCATGGAGAATTTCATATAAATTTATATTTATTCAAATTATTTTCTTTTCTTTTTCTTTTAATTTAAGAGCCCACTGACCATGCATAACCAGATCTTGGATTTTTAAATGAGATCAGTTGCAGCTTAAATATAAGTAATCTCTTAACCATGCATGACCAGAGCTTGGATTTTTAAATGAGGTTAGAGAAACACTTATTAATATTATATTATTATTATTTTCTTTTTCAAAAAATGAATATCTCCTCAGTATATAAAACCAATATGGATGATAGAAATGGTTTGTGAAATAAATTTCTAAATTAATCATATTATGAAATATGACCAACTGTACCGGGATCATTGAAAATTTTCAATTATCACTAATTCTGAATAATAACATAGTCCCGTTTCTATCACAAATATTTCCACTATTTATTCAAGATGATTTAAAAAAAAATTAAACTCTCCACATTAATATAAAAAACATGATGGGTGACAGAATGATGATAGATAATGAAGATGGTCGTGAAATAATCGCCAATTTTAAGATATTATAATAACTGTTCAACCATCATGAAAATCTAAATAAAATCTCCTCTTGTTGTGAAATATACTACAGTCACAATTCATCACAATTTCAAAATCTAATAACAATTTTAATGAATTATAAATACAGTTCAATTTGGATATTGATTTCAATTTCTGAATGAATAAAAATAAATAATTTTAAAATTGAAAAACAAGTAGAAGAGGAATGTAGAGAGATATATACAAAAAAAATATACAAAAAAAATCAGCACATCTGATACCAATTGGTGTCCTTATTAACAAATTTTAATCACAAAGCTCAACCAGACAAAATTAACAAATTTGGCACATTTATCAGAAATGCAGACAAGAACAAGTAGTTATTTGACGAACAGTTTCAAAGTAGCAAACAGATCATAAACAAGCAATTTCCAAAATATTTTCAAAACAATATCAGAGTAGGACAAGAAATCAGTTCAAAGAAGACTTGTCAAGGAGATGTTTCAAAGATATTTCAAACAATCAAATAATGGTTCATGATCCAATGATTAAATATATGGTTTATTTTAAATCATTTGAAGGGATTTGAAAAGATCGAGATTCAATGAATCAGTCACACCAGATTATAAATTTTAAATTCACGATGTGTGTGAGATTAAAGTAATCAATAATTTCAAATGATTTAAAACAAGCAAATATTTAAATCAAAAAAATCATGAAATGTCATTGAGTTTCAAGACCAAATTTTCAAAGAATTTTTTCAAATTATTTCTGACAAGTCCAAAGAATTTTTCAGAATATTTACATCAAGTTTGAGTAATAATTCATGATCCAAAAAATAGTGGTTTATTCAAAATCACTTGAACAAATGTAAATCTTGAGATACAATGAATCAATCACACAGGATTAATAATTTTAGATCTGAGAGGTGTGTGAGATTCAAAATAACAGAAGTTTTCAAGTGATCTCAAACGAACAAAAAATAACCATAATGATCATGAATAAAGATGAATTTCAGGATGTATCACTGATTCAAGATAAATCAAAATATCCAAGCCAATCTGAAAAATAATGAAATTATCACAATTGATAAATATTGGTGTGTTGTAATGAGTATATTATTTCAAGCCTTTCTAAAATGAATTAGAAGAAACCCAAAACAACAGAGGTGTGTGGAATTTCATTAAATATTCTGATCTTCAAAAAAAATTAGAATTTCAAAATTAACAGTGTTCAAGATATGACACGAATACATCAACACTATTAGGAATTCAGAAATCAGAAATAAACTTCAAATCAATTGCAGATATTTACAAGTTTAGATTCAGGATCTGGAAATGATTAAAACATCGGAGTTTTATTCGAATGAAGCAAATTTCCAGAAAAAATATGAATTCTGCAATTAGAAGTTAATGAAGCTCAAAATGAAACAAAAAATATGACAGTGACAAATCAAGAATAAAATAGATGGGGTAGAAGAAGGAATAAACAAAGGAAACAAAATATCTACTAAGATGAGTTCAGAGATTATGCCTAAAATCCATGTAAACCAGAATCTCCGACTCAGCAAGCTTGGCTAAGGAACTATGAATAATCTGAAATATGAAGTAGTTTGAATTTAGTTTCTCTTTAGCAAAGCAGTTCCTCAGCCTCCTTCGGTACCTAGTAGTTTGTAGAATCGTGTGGTCTAACGAAGGTTGTAAAACCACTCACAGTTTTGTTCATGTCTTTTGGTACCCAAATCTGTTTGTATAACAATCCATTAGAATCAACTAGAGTACCCTTTGGAACCCAAATTCATTTAGTTTTTCCAAAATTCATTTTATTTCTTTTTGGGGTCCACAGTTGTTTAACTGGATTGTTATCAAAACGATTCTTATCTCGTTTGTGATTTAAAAACCTTTTGGAATTTTCAAAATTCAAAATTTCAGAGTGACCCTTCTTGAAGTGGTTTGAAGGATTTTTAAAATCACAAGAGCTCAAATTTTCAAAAACGCTTCCTTTCCCAAAACCAAGACCATTTTCATTTTCCGAAGAAAATTGGTTTTTCAACAACATATTCAAATATTTTTCACCATTAAAAAATTTAGCCAATATTGTTTTAAGTTGTTGAATTTTAAATTCAAGATCACCATTTTCTTTCATTAGATCTGAACAACGGTTTTTAGTGATCTTACTCTTTTCGAAATCAGTTTTCAAAACCAAATTTTCATCGTTAAGCAATTTAATTTTGGTTGGGACTCAACAATTTTAAATTCAAAATGTTTACGACTTTCAGATTCAAATTTCTTGAGTTTTTCAATCTCAATTTCTAGCTCATTCAGAATATACTCAGTTTTCAACAAGCTTTGTTTTTCAGCAAAAATATATTTGGAATTTTCAGTCGTCTTGAAATTTTCAAATTCCTTTTGTAAACAATTGTTTGTGCTTTCAAGCTCTATCTTGTTCTCTTTTAAAATCAGAATTTCATTCTAAAGTTTTTGAATATTTTTATTTTGACGAACAAGATCATTTTTCAAATTTAAACAATTTTTGCTAATAGAATTTGAAAACTTCCTGACATTTTTAAGCTTTGATTCCAAAAGATTATTTTTGCAAATCAACTCAAGTTTTTCGAATTTCAGAATTTTATTTTTAGACTTTAGGTTCTCAACAGATTCAGTTAAATAATTTAAGAGAGAAATTAAATCTTTACAAGAAAGATCTCCTGTTGAGTCTCCATCTGGATTTCCATTTGTACAACCTATTAAGCACAAATCTAAAACTGAGTTAACCTTCTGCAGTTTTGAGCTGTTGTCTTCTTTTCCATATAGCATGCTGAGAGTTGTCCAGATTACTAGCGCAGTCAAACAATGAGATATAAGGCTATATTGGACATCATCAATATAAGAATATAAAGTATGAATAGCAAGAGAATTAAACCCAATATCATTTCTCTAACCATATCAAATCCATTAGTAACAGTATCCCAACATTTAATATCAACAAATTTTAAATATAACTCCATTTCTAATTTCCAATTTAAAAAATATGTACCATTAAAAATAGATGGAATACGACTGGACTGACTCTCAGAGGACCGACAATTAGGATGACCCATTACTCTAGAGTTAACAGAAAACACCTGCTCTGATACCACATGGTGTCTCTATTTACGAGGAATTTTAATCACCCCGGTGGCCACCAAAGATACCTCAGACACTGGTTTCACGTCCTGCATCTCAACACGGACAACCACCCACGGGCATGTAGGGGCAAAACTCAATACTTTGCCACATGATCATATAGCGAGAACCCCCTATCATGCTGTTACCTTATACCAGCTCTAATACCACTTGTTGGATCTAGATTAACCATAGAGGGGGGGGGGTGAATAGGGTTTATTGAAAATTAAGCGACATATTACAAAATATCAGATCATAGAATGCAACAGAAAATAAATACAGAAAGGTAAATGGCACAAGATATACCTAGCTTCAGCAAAATCCTGCCTACTGCTGCATTCCTAAGGTTCTACTAGGTAATAGAACAGATCCCGCTTACAAGACCATGTAAACTCGAGAACACCTCGCTCATATTCTGATCCTATTCTCAAAACCCTAGACTGATCTAATCCCCTAGATCAGATTTCCCCTGATTACGACCCTGTAACCAGTAATCCTAGTTTTTACAGACTCTAGTAAACTGCCAGTTAACATCCTAATTGGTTCCCCCTAGATTTTACAGAACTAGAAAACTGTTCAGACGATTTACAATAGAAATGTAAAATACAAAATAAAGAACAAAACCCTTAATTTAAAACTTTAGGAATAAAATAAGGGTTATCCCCTTTATTTCAAAGTAGGCCGACCCTTCTTTAATTTCTATGCCCGATATCTCTCTTGAAAAAATGCGGCAGCTCTAGGGTTTTTGAAATCCTTCCGAAATCAGATCGATGATGTGATTAAAATATGCTCTGGAATTTCTCTGATGTTCTTCTTCACGTTGTTTCTCTCTGGTCAAGGATTTTGGGATTCTCTCTTTCTGGCGATCGAAAACCCTAGTGAGTAACTCTGATTTGAAAATATTTTGCTCTTGAATTTTTGATGCTTGGTTTACAATCCCCTATGCCTGTGATGAAATGGTTGTTAAGTAGGATTAGAAATCCTTTAACATCTCTGATTTCAAAAATGAATTCGATCTGATTAGGCGTGTTTCCTCTTTTGATTCTCTTGATAAAAAATCGGCTTTGGTTGACTTGGCACTTGTGTAAATATGAATTGATGAACCTGAAAATTATTTGTTGCCTTTTTATCCACCTTGAATTTATTTTACCGAGATGCAAAACTGGAAACAAAAAATGTTTTTCCTTGCGTGTTTTTTCTTGCCAAAAACTGGAATATATAGAATGAAATTTCTTAGCTCCTTGTGTGATTAATTCTGAATAACCAAGTGACCTTGAGTGATTGTTGCTTGTCCATGAACACTTGCCACATATATTTGTGCACACTCGAATTTGCAGGATATTTGAATTTCTGGAAGTAACATACTTGAATGATCATTGATTTCTTTCCTTAAAATCCCCTGTTGAATTTCTGGAACCAAATCAAACTGTTTTCAACACATGCCATGCTTGTATCCCACTGATTTGTCTCTATAATTTTCAAACCACATTTCGATGGACTGATGAATACATTTTTGTGTTCTTGGCCAGCTAGAAATTGCAAAATAAAAATCCAACATTTTGTTTCCAGTTTTGGCTCCAATTTATATGCCACAAATACCTTTCCATATTTGTTGTATATGCCACTTTAAAAATTGCCTTTTGCTCACTGGTATATTTGTGCCCCTGAATTGCTACTGCTTGTATTTTGTTGCACCCTTGGATTGACCACGCCCTTGTGTTGCTTGCTCCTTTGTGAGCTGCACCTGTGTTGCACTATTCTGGAATTTTTGCCAAATATACATGGACACATGCATTGTGTCTGCCATGCACACACTTGTTTGTTGTGTATGTATCCTCTAGCTTTTGCATGTGAAACCAATTGCTGTTGCTCCAGTATTTGTTATTACACCTTTGAGTTATCACCCAGACATGCCATTTCATTTATGCTCATGCTGATCTGAAACATGATTTGTTCCTGTACACTTTTTGACTATGAACCAAAAACTAGTTTCATAGAGTATGTGCATGCATTTGTCATGATGCCTTGATCTGAAACATTTAGAGGACATGCAATCTTGGACTTGCTGGACAATTTGCTTGAGCCTGAATCATTTTCCTTTCGTGCTGCTACTTGAACACTTGTGCTCGACTTGGTTCATATGTACTTTAGCGTTTTCATGAAACTGTTTTGCTTGCAGATGTATATCATTTTGCATTCTTAACTTGTTGTAACCATTGAATTGCTGCCTTGGCTTGTTTATTTGTGCTTATACCATCTTGTTGTAGCAGATCACTTATTCTTGCATTCTTGAACATGGACACACGCTTGTTCACTTCCATTCACTTGTGCTTGAACTCAGAACTGGGCTGTCTTGAACATACCTGAATTTCTTCATCCATTTTGACATTGCTGGGTGAACCTGAAGCATTACATGTTGTACACCACTGAATCATGCCATATTATGCTTGCTGTTTTGACTTTATGTTACATTGAGTTAATCTGTGTGATCTGCCATGGTAAAATCACTTGAGTCTGAGCTGATCTTGTATTTTGTATTGTGCTCGGCCATGTTTGTGTGCACTGAGTCGAGGAGGTCCACGTGGGTACTCCTCAGTTGCTCGTTGATTGGCGAGGCAGTGCACACGTGTATATTTATACACGTGTATATATGTAGCCATCAGACTAGTTTTCTTGTCCCTGCACCGAAATATTATATATATATATACATTGATTGCCTTGTGGTATTTACAGTGTATCACTATGAATATCACAAGCTGTCTAGACACAGTCGGAAAAATCAGATCGAGTCAGAAAAATGATGAGAAATACACCGAAATTCTAAGGCAAATAAATTTTCAAAATAAAAATTATATTCACTAGAATTTAGAATATTAATTCTGTTCCAGATACTGTGTGTTTCTGTATGTGACAGGTATGAAGACTGGACTGACTGAAAGCTGTGAAGACAGAAGACTGAAGACATAAAGCAGTGAATGAGTATATAAGTGTCTATATATATGAAATGTAACTATGTCAAAGAATGTACTGAGTGATGAGTGATGTAGTGAGGAGCTGATGTACAGAAAAATAGAAAATTGTAATGATATTTGTAATAAACAAATTTGAATGAAATAAAATATTATTTTATTGTTGTTAAACAAACTTGTCTATCGTATTCAGTTTATTTACAAGTACAAATTCATGTGAAGTGTTTAAATAGTGGAGTTATAAATAGTTGTACAGTTTGAATGTTTGAAGTATAATATTCATATTTAAATAAAATACTGTATGAATGTCTGTACAGTCGTATTCTATTTAAATATAAATATTATTTTCCTGTCTGTGATATATATATAAAATAGTGCAGTAACAAACACATTTAAAATAATATTTATTTGGTTGTTATCATCAAACAAAAAACATATAATTGTGTATACAACACTGTTATATACAACAAAACAATGGATCTAACTTGCATAAACATATGAATCAACATAAGAATTACTGGTTTAAAGTTGATAGATTAGATCCTATAGTGAATCAAATGAAAACACACTTACCATGATGTAGATCTAGGTGAAAACAACTTAAAATGATGAAAATAAAATCAAACAACCCATATACTTGATTGAATCCGTATGAGGGAAGCTTATCACTCACCAAATCTTCGGTTTATCTTAAAAACGATGAATCACGAATCCGAACAATGGAGAACAACCTTCAAACCTCTCGATTTGATGAAATCTCTCTTCACTTGATGTAGATCTAGGTTTGATTGATGTAGATCTTCAATCTTCACATGTAGGTCTAGAATTTTAATAGTGGAAAGGTGTATTTGATTGAGCAAGGAAGATCACGAGCTCAACCAAATGAGAGAATGAAGAAAGTAAACTATTCTCCATGACTCTAAACCCCTATTTATAGCCTCTCACATGTTGGATTTTATGCCCTAGAGGCAATCCATTTGATGTGATTGATAACGCTGTTGATGTTATTATTTTATTTGGAATTGAATATTCTGTTATGTTATATATTTACTGTGTAATATAAATATCAACATAATAGAAGTCCTTAGAATAGTAATATGGATTCATATAGTTCAAGTAAGTGACTTGAACATGATATTGTATATTATATTAAGTATTATAATTTCTTAAATGTCCCTAGTCAAGTTTTATCGTTTATATAGGACAATAATAAAACATTGAGACTAGTATGTTGATTGACTGATGATCACATCTCATTGATCATTAATATATGTGATATTAATTTCAAGACATAAATACGTATTAGAGAATAGTGTATTAGGCTGACCCACCATGAAAAAACTAAATGGAATATAAATAACAGTATCATAAGTTATTTTCATAGTGACAGTGATGTAATGGTCCTCAGACCTGAAATCATTATAATTTTATTCGAGGATATTTGTGTTTTGATATGATCAAAAGTTACTTGTAACAAAGTATACGATAAAGGTGGTTATTGGATACATCTCAAATCGAATGAAAATTTTGAATGATCTAAATGGAATTTAATCCTACAATATATATTTGTCATAATATCCATGGGCCTCTTGATTGAGTCAGGCTTTGAAATGCATGACCGTGCTCAAATATTGATTTTGTTTTATATATTCTACTCATCGATTAAGATTAAAGGATTAAATTATAAAGAGGATGATACGATCCATGCCTCGAGTTTAATCCTGGATATATTGGTTAGAAGGATTATATTACGTCGATACACTGGCCACAAAAAGGTTGTAATCGTTAATATTATTATAACTTGGGTAGCAGCGATATATTGCTAGATGCCAATCACTGTTTATGATTTTAAATATAATTTAAATCATTTCCAACGTTGTAATAACCTATAGGGTCACACAATAGAACGTAATAAAGGAGAAATTATTTTAGACAAATAAAATACCAATATGTTGATATTTTATTTGGGGATGGAATGAGTATTCGGTTTGTTTCATATTTTATTGTTGACATTTGTTTTAAAAGTAACATATGTTTCTTTTAAAATACACGTCAATACCCTAGAAAATTAGATCCGATCAGATAAAACTAAAACCTAATCGAATACTCTTTTATCTGAAAACCCCAAAATAATGGTGGCTAGCAGCTACCCTTTATCTCTTCTCTGATTCGTTTAAAAGGGAATACATTCTAGTGGATACCAGTAGAGGGGCGGTGATTTGCCGAGCCTTGCGATTCGATGCTTCATTTTTTTTCTTCTGATTTGATTTCATTTGGTTCTTCATGGATTCATCCACGACACATATAAATCCTAATCGATGATTTATTCTGTTTTAATTTATCGTTATCGCATAGATCCTTACGGTTTTAAATTTGTTGAAATGGCTAAAATCCGGTTTTGATTTGATTGAAAAAAACCAACAGTGGTATCAGATCTTAGGGTTGCGATAAATGGTATTTTGAAATTAGATCTTGGTTTTTACTTGTTTGAATTCCCAAATAATCGAATGTGTTAAGATAAGACACTAGTTTTAATTCTAAAGTAGATTTTTGTTTGGGATGCAATTTAGTTTTAGTCTACCGTAAGCCGTTTCAGTATAAAATGCATTAGTATTAGAAATTAATTCCATTTACCAATTGCATGATTCAACACACTGGATCTATTAAGTTACATTAAAAACTGTGTATTTTAGTTGTGGTTTGGATCTGCTATAATCTTAATGTGACTGTTTCAATTTTGATTTAGATCAAAACAAAATTTCATCATTGAACAAAAGATGAGATCTTTCGATATAATAGCCTAAAATAAATCTAAGTTGGGGATATTAATGATTACTAATTCAAATAAGTGAATAATTTTTGGAACTGGTTATCATGACCCATATCAATTATGACTCCATGGATTTTAAATTTCTAAAAGTAATATAGTCAATTTGATGATTTGAATCATTACAATATCTTGGAATTGGCTGTATATTTTACATTTAGTAATCTTCAGTTGAATCCTATGCATTGATTACTATGCTTCTCATTTAATTATAATATATTTGTAAAAATTTACAAAATTTGTTAATAACAAGATGTCAGTTACTGTCCAATAGCTTAACGGATGCTTTACGTAATAAAATTTGTTAACTCTTTGAAATTAAACGTGAATTTCAAATTCATTAGTATATACATATATATTTCTCAATTCCATTGTTGGTTTTCTAATTGAAGGAAAGGGAAATTAATGGGAAAGAAATAAATAAAAGTTACGTGTTAATGAGGTATTTAATTTCAAAATAATTTGAACCGAGAATGAATTGGTTGAGATCCACAAATTGAGGTGATTAAGTTTAATGTCAAAACCATTTCAGCGCTACTATACCTATTATTTCCAACATGACATTATTAAATAAATGACGTTTCTTATATAATGACATTATCATGGCATTCCTAATAAAATGATATCTTTTCACAAAGATGACATTTTCTAATAAATAACACTTCTATTAACATGGTATTTCAAATGAAATGATATTTTAATATAAATGACATTTCCTAAACAAATGATATTTTTAATCTAATATAACATGTCTTAACAAAATGAACATTTTTAACATTTCTAGTCTTTATGATTTAAAATAAATTACTTTAAATATCAAAACCCATTAAAATAACTTAAAATAAAATTTTAAATTTACCCCAAAATTCAGGGTTATTACAGTGGAAACATTAATATCATTGCCATCTTTAATACGCAGGTTTTGAACATTGCCATCTTTCATTTTACATACATACATATATATATATATATATATATATATATATATATATATATATATCATGAAACGCTCAGCAGCACTAAGGGAAGAAAAATAATAATAATATATTATAACAAAATTTTCTTTTAACATGAACATACATGCATGCATAAATTTCTATTTACCTGTTGTCTTTTTATCCATTTGTTTGGTCTCACACCTATATACAAAATATGTTACATACGTGTATGGCAATATGACAATAAATTTTGTGTATTAATTACAACTTACTTCCAATTTATCACCAATGAATTAAATAGCAACTGATTTCCTACACTAGTCAATTAATCTATTGCAATTCTTATTTTAAAATTAGTTAACATTCAATGTATTCCTAATTAATGTTATCATTTGTCTTACAATTTATACCCCTAACTTCCGTATAACGAAAGCAAGGATGATCATTGGAATACAACATAAATATGGCAATACATAACACAGATAACAACATAAGTATAAGAAAAACCACATCATAACAACATCATGGCAGCGGAAACAGATGTCATCAAAATATAGAATTCCACAGTCACAGAAGTCCAACTTATTACATCAAACCAAATAGAATGCAACGTGTCACAAAACTCCAAGTACATAATTAAAACTGAAATAAGCCTGAACATCTCAAGAACTTAGAAAATGTCTAACAGAAAATGAAACGAAAGGAAAGAAAGATAACATGTCTTCAAACTCCAAGCCACCTCAACAATAGAATCTTCAAGCAAGAACTCCAAGCAAGCTAAGTAGGAATCTATCAATTGGCTGCCCGTGTGGAGAGAGGGCACCCGAGTTTGCAAAGTGAAACAAACACGAGTCAGTCATGGGACTGGTGTGAGAAATCTATATTAACTACTGAATATGACAAATCTAAGGACCACGCCACTTTCGTGGAACGGGTTTACTCCAATAGACTGTTGTGCATTTATTTATTAAATAAAAAGAACAACGCAATGCTTTTGTAAAAATGAAATCATTATAAGA
The DNA here is from genome assembly GCA_030737875.1 of Allium sativum. Classification (NCBI taxonomy): domain Eukaryota; kingdom Viridiplantae; phylum Streptophyta; class Magnoliopsida; order Asparagales; family Amaryllidaceae; genus Allium; species Allium sativum. Next base: position 62,074,094 of record CM060924.1, read on the forward strand.
CTCAGGTCCTATCACACAATGCAACGCACACCAGAGGATAGAGTTTTACCTTATAATGATCAAAAATGCAGAGTACGAGTCAAATACTATTTTAATATGATAAGTGTGTACTATGTTTAAAATACTTCAAAATAAATGTATTAATCTTAGACGGCATAGTACCCCATCCTACAATGTCGCCATAATAAGTATACAATCAAGTCCGTTATCTCGTATTAGGAAGTTGGTTTCCATACTGAGTCAAGGCCAGGAGCGAAAACCTTACCGATTCGAGACACTCTAGCAATGCCCCAGGATTGGTACTCTGTCCAACCCTTGGATCCTGCAGGGCCGGTCCATACGTTGACGCTTAATGGATTGGCAATTCCTGAACACACGCCTCCCGATCCTAACGGACCTTTAAATTGGCCAGTAGCGACCAATATACCGAGGTACCTCAATTCCAACAACCACTATAAGCTAGAAAGAGACGTGCGCACTCCCTGCGTTCCCTTGCTCCGTTTTAGACTCCACCGGGGTGTGAGGCTCGCGAAGTAGCGTATACACAAAGCTGTGTCCATACTGGGCTATGCTTTGATCATCATACAAGGCTCTGCTTTGCAACAATAAGCCTTGTTCGAGTGCAACTTAGCATGTCACATCGACAACTCATATTATGTGATTGATAATTATTTAACACATAAAAGGGGTGTTAAGCAAAAGGATAAATCCTCCGCCACCAAGCATCTATATATTAAATAAAAACCAATTTATTTACATGACATAAATTTCGACGTCAGGCATGCGATCCATTTACAAGTCCGTTCTGGGTCTGAACGAAACCGGAGTCGTCTTATTTCGTGGGAAATAAAGACACTCGCAAATCCGAACCATCAACAAGAACGTCCGAACGATCACTACCATCGATCCATCAAGGTAGCTACTCCCATCAAGGTCAACAATAGTAATACGACCGTTCGCCTTGAAGATCGTCGGTCTTCGACCGTCGTCTTCAATTCTTCCAATTTAATGTTGTCGTATAATTATTTGAATTGAGATTTAACTCGGTTTTTCAAATAATTTTCGTAGTTGTATAAATTACAAAACAAATTTATATCGCTAGAATTATTTAATAACGATTTTACACTTTTTTTTTCTTTTTTATAAATCAAGAATAGTTCTTATTTCTCTTAATGACGCTTCAGGTCAATAGGTGACCGTGGCGCTGTTTTTACCAAATATTGATTTATATTTAACTCAAAATCCGACCGTTGGATTTTGACAAAATTATACCGTTGGAACGATTTTCTCGAGGCGGTCCTAACGAGTCTGACTTTGGGAAATCCGACGGTTGGATCTTTCTGTAAGATCGCCCAAAGTTATGTTTTCGAAAACACGAACTACCGTGCGCGATTCGTTTTAATTTAATTAATATTTATATAAATATGAATTCATTTGGCGATTCACACACAATTCAGTCAATACAACCAAGCCAATGTAGTCAACATAATATGATTCTATCTATGGTTTTGTCTTCTCTTTTATCATATGTAGATTTTGATAAAAATGACACTTTCGGTTCAATTTCCTCTCATTTGTATATGAAAATGTACTTCCAAATTTTACCTTTTTATTTAAATATAAATAAGGTGACTCATGTTTGTTTTTCACCCTTTTTTTTTATTTATAGAAATTTATAAAAGATTCTAATGTTTTTCGTTCTTTTTATTTACACTAAAATTTATAAATAAAAGATTCTCATGTTTTGTTCTTCTTGTCGTACATTAGAAAATGTAAATAAGCAATTCACAAATTTTGTTCTTCTTCATTTACATAAAATGTAAATAAAGTGATTAACCTTATTCTTCTGAGTTGCATCCTGAACCAACTCCGGAGCATACCTTGAGAGTTCTTCAAATTTCTTTACATATTCAGAAACTGTCATTTATCCATTTCCATCTTTTTCATCTTTTCCTTTGAAAATTTCATTTCACTTGGTCTGACACCTTTTTCTTGACCGTACAGACTAAGTCAAATGGCAACTCAAGCTAGAGTTAGAGCTAGAGGTGGAGCAGCTAGAGTGAGGGAAAATACTGCTTCAGTAGGCCCCAACCAACCAGACAGAGAGGAGGAAGCACTACCACCACCTCCACCTGCTTTCGATCTTGATAAAGTTAAGAAGAAGATAAATAATTTAGGCGGAGTTCATTTCACGGGCCAAGAATCTATCACGGAGGCCCAAGCTTGGTTAAAGACAATGGAGAGGATTCTGGATGGTTTGGAGCTAGAGGATCTCCGCAAGCGATTTATGGCGGTATGGATTCTAGATGCTCTGATACCAACTGTGATTCCTATGCATTGATTACTATGCTTCTCATTTAATTATAATATATTTGTAAAAATTTACAAAATTTGTTAATAACAAGATGTCAGTTACTGTCCAATAGCTTAACGGATGCTTTACGTAATAAAATTTGTTAACTCTTTGAAATTAAACGTGAATTTCAAATTCATTAGTATATACATATATATTTCTCAATTCCATTGTTGGTTTTCTAATTGAAGGAAAGGGAAATTAATGGGAAAGAAATAAATAAAAGTTACGTGTTAATGAGGTATTTAATTTCAAAATAATTTGAACCGAGAATGAATTGGTTGAGATCCACAAATTGAGGTGATTAAGTTTAATGTCAAAACCATTTCAGCGCTACTATACCTATTATTTCCAACATGACATTATTAAATAAATGACGTTTCTTATATAATAGCATTATCATGGCATTCCTAATAAAATGATATCTTTTCACAAAGATGACATTTTCTAATAAATAACACTTCTATTAACATGGTATTTCAAATGAAATGATATTTTAATATAAATGACATTTCCTAAACAAATGATATTTTTAATCTAATATAACATGTCTTAACAAAATGAACATTTTTAACATTTCTAGTCTTTATGATTTAAAATAAATTACTTTAAATATCAAAACCCATTAAAATAACTTAAAATAAAATTTTAAATTTACCCCAAAATTCAGGGTTATTACAGTCTTCCCCACTTAAAAACTTTTCGTCCTCGAAAAGGAAAAAGAAAAATAGAAAAGGAAGAATAAACACAGGGAATGTTTTTAACAGAGATGGTAACGTCTATAACATCAGGCTTTCCTCCTCCAGTAAAAGCTGGCACTGAAGAAGTTGGTCCTTTCGCTCCTTCATACACATGGGCCACTTGAGCATCGCTACTTCTCTTAGTCTTCTTCGAATGCACGATCAAGGGAAGAGTCAAAACAACGGAAAAGGTGATTCTAAGGAATAGAAAAGATCGAAGGATGAATGAAAAGATAACGATAAAGTGACTGGCTATTATGTATCTCATGAACTGTTCGCCATAGAATATAGTGATTCTATGTAAACGAATTATTATAGATATGTTATATTCCGCTTTGTAAACCAAAGCTCTGATACCAACTGTGATAACCCCAAACTTCCACGGGTGAAGGCAAGGAGAAATCATTTTTGGAATACAACATAAATATAATAACACGGAACACAGATACAATATAGCATAGGAAATTCATAGAGTAACAACATCATAGCAGCGGAAAATATAATGTCATTAACCACAGAAAAACCACAGTCACAGGAAACTAAGATTATTACAACAAGTTTATAAAAAGAAATAAGTTTCAACTCCAAAATAACATGAAATGGAAATAAGTCTGATGTCTGAAATCAAAAAGGAAAATGCGATAAAGCAAAAGAAAAAGGTCCTCGAAGCTCCAAGTCATCACCTCTTCTCCAAAGCAAAGAATGAACCTGTCTACTTGGCTGCCCGTGTTGAAGAGAGGGCACCCAAGTTTGCAAAAAGGTGAAACAAACTATGGGTCAGTCGTGGGACTGGTGTGAGAAATCATAACTAGTTTAGTAATAATAATATGACACATCCAAAGACCACGCCGCTAATGCGGAACGGGTTTACTCAATGGATTGTCGTGCATAATTTAAAGTGTCAGAACGTACAACATTGCAATGCTTTTTAGAAAAATGGAATCACCATAAGACTCAAGTCCCATCACACAATGCAACGCACACCAGAGGATAGAGTTTTCCCTTATGGTGATTAAACATGCTAAATACGGCAAATACGAGTTTAATATTATTATTAGTGTATAATAAAAACATTTCAAGATAAATGTATCAATCCTAGGAAACATAGTACCCCATCCTACTATATCTCCATACTAGTAATACAATCAAAACCGCAGGGTCGTATTTGGAATTTGGATTTCCATCTGAGTCAAGGCTAGGGAGGAGCTCCTTACCGATTCGAGACACTCTAGCAATGCCCCAGGATTGGTACTCTGTCCAACCCTTGGATCCTGCAGGGCCGGTCCATACGTTAACGCTTAATGGATTGGCAATTCCTGAACGCACGCTTCCCGGTCCTTTTGGACCTATAATACGGCCAGAGGCGACCGCATATATCCGAGGCCTCGAAAAATCCAACAACCACAATGAATAAATGCCAGCGCTGGTAGGTCCCTGGCACCACTCTAGCTAGAAAGAAACGTGTGCACTCCCTGCATTCCCTTCTCCCGTTTTAGACTCCGCCGGTGTGTGAGGCTCGTGAAGTCACGTCATACACAAAGCTATGCCTAGACAGGCTATGCTTTGATCATTCCACAAGGCCTGCTTTTCAACAAGAAACCTTGATCATTGCATCTTAGTATGCCACACTGTCACTCCATACCATACCATTGCTTCTCCATCAATACATAAATGGGTGTTAAGTAGAGAATAAATCCTCCACCACCAATATTTATATATGTAAAGAAAAAGATTATATTTTGTCAATGCATCTTATATGTAAAGAAAAGATTATATTTTGTCAATGCATCTTATATGTAAAGAAAAGATTATATTTTGTCAATGCATCTTATATGTAAGTAAAAAGATTATATTTTGTCAATGCTTCTTATATCCAATAAAAAAAAAACTTAGATTTTGTTAATGCGTTTATATGCAATTTCATGTAAAACAAAAGATTGAAATTTAATGTTTCACTTTTAATGAATTAAACGGATTAGAACTTTATGTTTCATTTTAATGAATTAAAAAGAATGAAATTTAGTGTTGCATTTTTATTTACATGTTTAATGTAAATGAGAGATTAGAGTTTTGATGTAAATTTGTTGACATTAAAAAGATTGGAGTTTTAATGTAAATTTGTTGTGATTGAAAAGACTAGTATGTGAAGGTAAATTTGGTTGACATTAAAAGACTATAATTTAACGTAATATGCTTATTTACATTTTTTTTTATAAATAAAAGAATGAAACTTAGCGTGGTAATTATATTTACATTTTTAATATAATTTATAAAGATAGAATTTTATACCGTAATGTCGATTTCACTTTTGTATATAAAAAGGAGGAACCTTTGCATTGCAAAAATAGAATTTCACTTTTATATGTAAAAAAAAAAAAAAAAAAATCATCTTATGTTAAGTTGACATTATTTTTAATGTTAAATAAAAAGAAAATGCATTGTATGAAAATTGACATTTATTTTTAATGTTAATAAAAAGAAAATGCATTGTATGAAAATTGACATTTATTTTTAATGTTAATAAAAGAAAATGCATTGTATGGAAATTGACATTTATTTTTAATGTTAATAAAAGAAAATGCATTGTATGGAAATTGACATTATTTTTAATGTTAATAAAAAGAAAATGCATTGTATGTAAAATTGACATTTATTTTTAATGTTAATAAAAGAAAATGCATTGTATGTAAAATTGACATTTATTTTTAATGTTAATAAAAGAAAATGCATTGTATGTAAAATTAACATTATTTTCAATGTTAAAAAAAAAAAATGCATTTCCACCGTATGACATTATTTTATAATAATGTAATATAAAAGAAAATCCACCGTATGCTATTCTACATTATTTAATGTAAATAAAAAGAGAAAATACATCGCATGATAAAAAAAAATTTACTTTTTTTTTATGTAATTAAAATGTTAATTTATACTGTATGATAAAAAATTACATTGTCTACGTAATTAAAATAGAAGTTTGTATTGTATAATAAAAATTACATCTTTGTATGTAATCAAAGAAGGGGATTTGGCGATATAATTAAAATTTACATTCTTATATAATGTAAATAAAGGTAGGAATGTGACATGTATAAAAAAATTACTTTATTTAATGTGAATAGTATAGGAATATTCACCATAGAAAAACTTACATTTTATTTAATGTAAATATTATACTAATTTTGACCGAAAAAAGAAATTTACATCGTAGGATGAGTAACATTATTTTTAATGTTATTTAAAAAAGAAATTTACATCGTAGGATGAGTAACATCATTTTTAATGTTATAAAAAAAAAGAAATTAACATCGTAGGATGAGTATACATTGTTTTCAATGTATATAAAAAGGTAATTTCACTGTAGGATTATTTAACATTTTTTTATGTTAATATAAAAGTAATTTCACCGTAGGATGATTTTACATTATTTTATAATGTAAATAAAAAAGAGAATTAACTGTAGGATGAGTTACATTATTTTATAATGTAAATTAAAAGAAGAATTGCACCGTAGGATGAGAATAACCTTATTTTTAATGTTAATATTAAAAAGAGTTTAACGATAGGATTAATATACATTATTTTTAATGTAGATAATAAAAGAAAGTTTAATCAAAGGATAAGTTACATTATTTATAATGAAAATTTAAGAGAATTGACCGTAGGATTAAATTATATTATTTTAATTAAAAAGTAACTTAACATAGGATGAGTTACATTATCTTAATGTAAATTAAATGTAATTTACATCGTAGGAAGTTAACATTTATTTTTAAATGTTAATATTAAAAGAAGAATTACACTGGAGAATGAGTTAACATTATTTTTGATGATAATATATAAGAATGCGACATGTAAAGGCGAGTTTACATTTTATTAAATGTAAATAAGATAAGAATGCGACATGTAATGAAAAGTTACATTTCATTTAATGTAAATAAAAGTAAGATTCTGAGAATTCGTCGTTAAGTAAGAAGTTTAACTATTTAAAAAAAATTTTAAGACAAGAATTAGCCGTTATAAAATAATATAACGACACAAAATAGTTTTTTTTCAAAACTATAAGTATGCGAGATAATTTGGAAAGTCCGGGTTAATCCCATTCCAAATGATTGTACAATTTCAAGAATCCAAGTATGAAGGCGGCGCATGAAGACCGTAAATCTTCCCTCGAATGGACAGCGATCGAGACTCTGAATTGACTTGCTACCAATTCATGGGTCAAGGTCATTGCCCAGACGTACGTGTTGGTTTCACGGATTTGACTTTCGTTCAGACCCAGAGCATAAGTTTAAATGGATGGTGTGTCTGACATCGTACTTCGTTATATATCATATTGTTGATTTTCTGTTAATATATAAATATTGGTGGTGGAGGATTTATTCTCTGCTTAACACCCATTTATGTATTGATGGAGAAGCAATGGTATGGTATGGAGTGACAGTGTGGCATACTAAGATGCAATGATCAAGGTTTCTTGTTGAAAAGCAGGCCTTGTGGAATGATCAAAGCATAGCCTGTCTAGGCATAGCTTTGTGTATGACGTGACTTCACGAGCCTCACACACCGGCGGAGTCTAAAACGGGAGAAGGGAACGCAGGGAGTGCACACGTTTCTTTCTAGCTAGAGTGGTGCCAGGGACCTACCAGCGCTGGCATTTATTCATTGTGGTTGTTGGATTTTTCGAGGCCTCGGATATATGCGGTCGCCTCTGGCCGTATTATAGGTCCAAAAGGACCGGGAAGCGTGCGTTCAGGAATTGCCAATCCATTAAGCGTTAACGTATGGACCGGCCCTGCAGGATCCAAGGGTTGGACAGAGTACCAATCCTGGGGCATTGCTAGAGTGTCTCGAATCGGTAAGGAGCTCCTCCCTAGCCTTGACTCAGATGGAAATCCAAATTCCAAATACGACCCTGCGGTTTTGATTGTATTACTAGTATGGAGATATAGTAGGATGGGGTACTATGTTTCCTAGGATTGATACATTTATCTTGAAATGTTTTTATTATACACTAATAATAATATTAAACTCGTATTTGCCGTATTTAGCATGTTTAATCACCATAAGGGAAAACTCTATCCTCTGGTGTGCGTTGCATTGTGTGATGGGACTTGAGTCTTATGGTGATTCCATTTTTCTAAAAAGCATTGCGATGTTGTATGTTCTGACACTTTAAATTATGCACGACAATCCATTGAGTAAACCCGTTCCGCATTAGCGGCGTGGTCTTTGGATGTGTCATATTATTATTACTAAACTAGTTATGATTTCTCACACCAGTCCCATGACTGACCCATAGTTTGTTTCACCTTTTTGCAAACTTGGGTGCCCTCTCTTCAACACGGGCAGCCAAGTAGACAGGTTCATTCTTTGCTTTGGAGAAGAGGTGATGACTTGGAGCTTCGAGGACCTTTTTCTTTTGCTTTATCGCATTTTCCTTTTTGATTTCAGACATCAGACTTATTTCCATTTCATGTTATTTTGGAGTTGAAACTTATTTCTTTTTATAAACTTGTTGTAATAATCTTAGTTTCCTGTGACTGTGGTTTTTCTGTGGTTAATGACATTATATTTTCCGCTGCTATGATGTTGTTACTCTATGAATTTCCTATGCTATATTGTATCTGTGTTCCGTGTTATTATATTTATGTTGTATTCCAAAAATGATTTCTCCTTGCCTTCACCCGTGGAAGTTTGGGGTTATCACAGTATAGATATATTTAATTGATTGTTTGACACAATATATATCAAATACGGATGTTGCACTTATATATATATATATATATATATATATATATATACGTGTATTCACACACACATACACACACACACACACACACACACACATATATATATATATATATATATATATATATATATATATATATGGGAAAGTCTATTTAGACACAAAATATTGACACAAATTTAGACACAAGCAATCTTAACCACAAGATCTCCCCCTGAATTCCACCTCACACATAAAAACAAACAAATCCTACGGTCCAGATTGTGTGTCTATAATTCTATGTTTAATTTTGTATCTCAATAGCCGCTCCCTTTATATATATAAACTAGAAGTTGAATAGAGATTCTAACTTGTCAGTTAGAACATGTTTTAATTGTCACTTCATAGCAGTAGAGACCACAGCTATATTTTATAGCATCTACACTCACTTAAATATGTTTAAGAATACTAAGTTACAAAAGTATATATATTAAACAATGCTTGTAATATAATATGTATATATACATTAATGATGAGGGCTATAGTATCGAAAAGATGCACTTATATGCAGGTTCCATATTTATGATAATAATTGAACATACTGCCAAAAAAAAAAAAAAATAAGGTCACAACAAATATGATTTACTATTTGACTTTATAATATATGTGTAATTGTATATAATGATACAACTAGATACATTTTATTTTCAAATACCTTTTCTGTATTTATGAATATACGATACTAATATAGTTTAAAAGTTGTAGTAAATATGATTTACTATTTGCTTTTACGATATTAGTATAAATGACAACATTTAGATACTATATTAATCCTTGTTTATACTTGTTGAATAGACATTAAACATGAATGGATAATTTTCACACACACAAACACACACACACGCGCGCATACACACACACACACACACACACACATATATATATATAGCTCCAGAGAAGGTGTGTATATATATATATATATATTAAATCCGAATCTGAGATTGTTTCTAGATATATATATGTGCTGATAGAAAGTAGTGTGATATCTTAACTTACATAAGTTAAGATTTTAATATCCACAACAGTTTAGAACTGCAAAAACACTTTAGCACATTTACATCATCTTTGACTTGTTACACATACCAGTTTACAAATGCCTTCAGACTATATTGTATTTAATTTACATTCTGCAGTTAGACTGTACTATAGTAAATATAAATGTTAGATGCATGCTAAAATTTGTTATAATGAATGTTGTTGACATTTAATTTGCTTCAAATTGTTACATACTACATAAATAATGCAATTTTACTTGTAGTAGTATACAAACAGTCATGATTACAAATTTGTCTTAGTTTACACCTTCTTATATATATATATATATATAATTTTATTTGAATTCTTATAGATATTTTGTTTTGACAAATGATCTATATGATAGATTATTGCTATCAACATAGATAAATCATGATTTGAATTCTTACAAATTTTTAAGAAAATTTTGATTAGCAGATGTGTTAAACTTGGCATTTTAGATCAAGATACATTACATTTTATGTAGTACATACTTTGTTTATACCTCTGATGGATAAATCTGGGTATTTAAATGTGACGGCCTGGAATTTCGCTCGATCCGAATCAGTCGTTAAACCGATCTAGACCGTTCGAAACCCCTGATCGTTTTGAGAACAAGACAAATCAGAACGCAAACAGAAGAACATTTCATTGTTAATTACAACAATTCCATCAGATACAAGAATATACAGAGTATGAATAAATATACATTCGATAAATATCAAAGATTACAATAAATTACATAGCAGCGGAAAAACAATATAAAGCACAACTGAAAGTAATACACGGATACAGAGCTTTCCGAGCATCATTCCAGCTGTAAACCAGGATCCTGTGAATATAAATCTGCAAAACCAAAACTACTAGCTGCCCATGTAGAAAATAGGGGCACCCAGAGTTTAGGTTAAAACAATAAATTCCAGGTCAGTCATGTGACTGGTGTGAGAACCAAAACAGTTATTTAAAACTTTACTTTAAAAGAGAGTAATTCAAGGGACCACGCCGTATAACACGGAACGGGTTTCCTCCCAAGAATACCAGTGCATATAGATAAACAACGCAATGCTTTTTCGGAAAATGAAGCTATTATATGACCCAGGTCCCATCACATAATGCAACGCAAGCCGGAGGATAGGGTTTTCCCTTATAATAGCCAAACGTGCTTGGTACGTTTAAAACAAATCATTTGATACTATAATAAGTGTATAGTGTCAAAACAATTTCAATCATAGACGGCATGGGTACCATATATCATGTCGTCATACTAGTTCTACAATTAAAACCGCAATACACGTATTGGAAATTGAATTTCCGTCATGAGTCGAGGCAAGGGGCAAGCTCCTCTCCGCTTTCGAGACACTCTAGCAAATGTCTCAGGGCTACGCACTCTGGGCAGCCCTTGGATCTTCAGGGCCGGTCCTCTCTTACGTTTGAGGATTGGCAATTCCTGAACACACGTTTCCCGGTCCTTACAGACCTAAAATCGAGGCGCCTCATCCAACAACCACATAGGTGAAAAGTATATAAATGTCAGGGCTGGTAAGTCACTGACACCACCAAAGCTAGAAAGAAACGTCGTGCTCTCCCTGCAGTCCTTATCCCGTTTTTGACTCATACCGAGGTGTGAGGCTCGCGAATTCACGTTATACACAAAGCTGCCACGTAGGCCGTTCTTTGATCATCAACCACAAGACTTTGCTTTTCAACAGAAGCCTTGATCCATGCAACTCAGCATGCCACACAGGCAATTCATGCCATGCGATTAATATCTATCGATATATAACCTCTAAGCTCATATGTCTCAGAGAAGGGCGTTAAGCAAGAGAATAAATTCTCCGCCGCCAAACAGATATATATTTAATAGAAATCAACCAATACAGAATAAAATCCAATGTCAGACACACAATCCATTTACAAGTTCGTTCTGGGTCTGAACGAAACCGGAGGAACTTTCCTCACATATCCATCGATCTCCAAGTACGTCTGGATGACCACCAACTGATTCCCTCATCTTGGGTGTACAGCCCAATCAAGATCATCAGTAATCACCCAAACGATGTGAAGACTTCCGGTCTTCAACCACCGTCTTCATCTTCGACATATCATCGAATCGGTTATTCAGAATGGGTGTAAACCCGGCCTTTCCGAACAACCCGCGTATATTATAAACAAATGTTACACAAACACAACATACGTCTCATTCCAATTCATTAGTCACTAATCGTAAATCAATAAGAGAGCAATTCCACAAATATTAACCCCGAAGGCCGAAACCAACATCAGATCAATACCCAGGAAACCATTCTTCTTAACTAACCTACACCTAGTTTCTAAATTTCAATTCTTAGGGAAAGGTTCCCATTAATTTTATCCAAGATAAATTCTTTAAATTTATTCTTTAATCTTCCTTTGGATGTCATTTCAAAACAAATTATGGTTTTCCAAACTAGTCGAGATTAGCGAACCGCACCGAAGTAATTATTTATTTTATTTCCCAATCCCAACCTATTCATCCCATGAAGCAAAACTGGTAATACTCCATATCTAACACCATGGTGTTATCGGTAAATTTAATTACCATTTCACGTTCAAATCTAATTAAAGATTTAACTATCGCTTGGAGCAAAACTGGTGATACTCCATTCTCGTTCATTTTCCAAATTTGATAATTTAAATTATCAGTTAACATTTCAATCTAATTGCAGATTCCTTAAAACTCCTTTTTCCGGGTTAAAGAACTAATTTCATTTAAAACACAGTTCACGATAAACCCAAATCACATTCCATTTATTATCGGGTTAAAGAACAAGTGTTATTTAAAACACTGTTCACGATAAACCCACAAATCAATTCTATTTAAAACCCATTTCAAATCCAATTTATTTATTTAAAATAAATGGGTTTTTATTTTAGTTCTAAACTAGTTCATTTCGATAAAAATCTATTTTTATCTTTTCAAATATGGAGTTTTTCATCCCAATTTTCCCCAAATCATTTCTTATGATCCTACACAAATTTCTACAATTTTTAATAATTTTATCAAGGCCCGTACAGTCGATTTCCATCAACGGCCATCGAACTGCACTTAGAACGACCTTTTTCAAATTTTATTTGGACGTCTCTCCAAATCCAACCGTTAGATTTCAAATTTCTAATATGCGTTAGAAAGCTCTTTTCGATACGAACCCAAGGGTTCCAGTTTTAGGAGAATCCGACAGTCGGATCTTCCGTAATGTCCATTCGAAGTCAATGGTCGAAATTTACGAACTGCCGCGGCGTGGCGCGTTCTATTCAGGCCATTATATATATATATATATATATATATATATATATTATATATTTCATCGATTACCCCTTTTTAAACGAATTTTATAAACCGTTTCAAATTTGTTTCAAAAACAATTTCAACATTCATTTCAAATTCAAATCGATTTCAGTTTTATTTCTAATTCGTTTCTGTTCAATTCGTTTTCAATTCAAATTAAATTCGTTTTCTATTCAAATCAAATTCGTTTTCTATACAATTCAAATGCGTTTCTGTTCAATTCGTTTTCAATTCAATTCAAATTAAATTCGTTTTCTATTCAAATCAAATTCGTTTTCTATTCAATTCAAATTCGATTCTATTCAATTCAAATTCGATTCTATTTAATTCAAATTCGTTTTCTATTCAATTCAAATTCGCTTCTGTTCAATTCGTTTTCAATTCAATTCAAATTAAATTCGTTTCTGTTCAATTCGTTTTCAATTCAAATTAAATTTGTTTTCTATTCAATTCAAATTCGTTTTCTATTCAATTCAAATTCGATTCTATTCAATTCAAATTCGATTCTATTCAATTCGAATTCGTTTTATATTCAATTCAATTCGAATTCGTTATATATTCAATTCAAATTCGATTCTATTCAATTCGAATTCGTTTTATATTCAATTCAATTTCGATTCTATTCAATTCAAATTCGATTCTATTCAATTCGAATTCATTTTATATTCAATTCAATTCGAATTCGTTATATATCCATTTCAATATAAAAACGAATATAATCGATATAAATATCGTTCGCGTCAAAATAGCGCATCTCTAATCGACACGGTTTTATATATTTTAATAATTCCGTTATTCTATTCAACAAATGAATCTATATTTTTGTCAACACCTGACTAATCTCAACGAATGAGTACTGTCCACATATGACTATTTTTGTTATTAAATATATTTTATAAAAATTATGGTATTTATCGTTTGATTTCTAATCAGACTCCAACCGTAAATTAGTAAGAGAACGATTCCCTGAATATTAACCCCGAAGGCCGAAACCAACATCAGATCAATATCCAGGAGACCACTCATCTCATCTATTTTCCAGTTAATTTCTAATTTTATATATGATAAAGATGTAAATTTTATTGTTAAAATATTTCGTTCAACACATGACTAATCTCAATGGATGAGTACTGTCAACACATGAACCTTTATTTTATAATGATAAAGATGTAAATTTTATTATTAAAATATTTCGTTCAACACATGACTAATCTCAACGGATGAGTACTGTCAACACATGAACCTTTATTTTATAATATTCTTTATCTTCTAAATTGGAATGAGGCCCAATCAATCACCATATAGCGTTAACTATATGGATTCCATACAACACATGTATATAATAGCAACGATAAACAATCAACCATCATCCAAAAGTGCACTACACTGTATAAGCATCAAATATAGATATCTAAGGCTTATAACAGCCTGTCAATCAATCGATCGACATTCAACTAATTATTGGGATTAGTGTATGTCGTATTTCATCCCAATACCCATGTGGGGTTTCAAACAATCAAACACAGATTTTATTTGTGCAGTTGGGCGATGTGTAAAATTTATCGTCCCAATCAATGTCCTTCAAATAGGTGTACATAAACAAACCGTCTGGTTTGTAAATGAATATTTATTTATTCACATTCACGTTAAAAAATATATTTTTAATGACCAAATTATTTTATTCAACCTATGAATATTTTATTCGGTTCATTTATTAAATAAAATTATATCTTTATTTTTCTAACTTATTTTAGAAAATTTCGGTGCCATAACGGCACGATACTAGAAACGGGACAAGGCCTAGCCTTATCCCCGGTCTAGTGATGGCCCACGCCATACACATATCAATCCAATCCATTCCATTTCACCAAACAATCAAATTCAAATCAAATAATCTAACCAACTACACAACCAAACAAACAAGTCCAGGGTCTGTGGACGATGGTGTCGGGTGCTACTAAACACCGTCTGCATCCTAGTATATATTACAATATAACTAGAAAAAGAAATTTTAGAGTGAGAAGTCCTCACCAAAGCTATCCCAACTCCGCGACACACCAATTGTTGGAAATCATCACTATTCTCGCCCTTTGTCACTTTCGTTGCCCGTAGCCACTACATATATAAAAATCACATTTTTATTTTCTTGCTATGTATATAAAAATCATATTTTTACTTCGCTGTTCAATATATAAAAATCGAATTTTTACTTCGCTATTCAATATATAAAAATCGAATTTTTACTTCACTATTCAATATATAAAAATCGAATTTTTACTTCGCCATTCAATATATAAAAATCGAATTTTACTTCGCTGTTCAATATATAAAAATCGAATTTTTACTTCGCTGTTCAATATATAAAAATCAAATTTTTACTTCGCTGTTCAATATATAAAAATCAAATTTTTACTTCGTTATTCAATATATAAAAATCGAATTTTTACTTCACTACTATATAGATAAAAATTCTATTTTTACATCGCTACTATATAGATAAAAATTCTATTTTTACATCGCTACTATATAGAGATTTCGCCATTTCAAATATAAAGATTTCGCCTTTATTTCACTATATATATAAAGGTGATATTTTTACTTCAACATATATATAAGAAAGATCAGATTTTTATTTTGCTAACTATATAAAAATAATATTTTTATATTCTCTATTATATAAAGATCATATTTTTAATATTCTATTATAATAAAAATTATATTCTTAAAAAACAATGCATTTTTATATTTCAAAGTCAATGCTTAAATTTATTTTCAAAAACATTTATAAAACAAAGTTATTTCATTTTTCCCCTTTTTCCCTTTTCATGTTGTATATATATAATTTCAGATTTTTAAAACAATAATTTTCATGTAAAAAAAAACCGTCCTTTCTGTAAATAAAAACTGTAGCTTTAACTATAAGTATTCGATCTTTGTTGTCAATAAAAATCCGATCTTTGTTGTCAATAAAAATCTGAACTTTGTTGTCAATAAAAACAATTCTTTTTATTTATATATATAAACTAAAACTGAATTCAAACAAAGTATTTTATAATTCAAAACTGAATTAAAATAAATTAAAAAGGAAAGCTCACTGTTTTTCGGAGGAGGAGGTGTTGCAGAGGTCGTCGGAGGTGAACGTGGCTGCGTTGGAACGGGTTTATCGAACTGGGGGGAGGGGGCTCGAGCTGACGGAGCTCACGTCGGAGTTGTGGAGGATCGGAGGGGGTTCGTCGGCGTTGGAGGTGAAGGGGGCGGAGCAACAGGTGGTGGAGGCGGTCGTGGGTAGCATGGTGGTCTCATGCGTCGAGCAGAAGGGGGGAGGTGGAGGCTGACGCGGGGGAGATACGGAGGAGGGGCGTGGTGGAAGATGGAGGCGGAGCGCCGCCTAGGGAGGCGCGGCGGCTAAGGAGAACGACGAGATCGATCGTCGGGTTTTATTTATTTATTTTAATTTGACCTAGTTTGACTGAATAAAGGAAGAGAGAGAAGAGGGGAGAGAGTTATAGGAATATAATTATATATTTT
The DNA here is from genome assembly GCA_030737875.1 of Allium sativum. Taxonomy (NCBI): domain Eukaryota; kingdom Viridiplantae; phylum Streptophyta; class Magnoliopsida; order Asparagales; family Amaryllidaceae; genus Allium; species Allium sativum. The sequence continues at coordinate 62,090,842 of CM060924.1, forward strand.
AAATTTTCAATTTATATTGACTTTTCATACGACCTCTAAACGAGGCCCACTGCCTGCCATCCATAGAGATTTATCCCCATTCCGAACACAATGGGATATATATCGTAAGCTGATTCGATCATTACAATCAGTTTTCGTCAAAATCGACATATAACTCGATATATTGAATTTGGACGTGCATTTCAATTTACTGGGGTCACATACTAACTCGAAAAATTACAGAAAAATATTTTCTAGCTTCGTATTGACGATGCGGTCCTAACAAAACTAGTTTCGTCAAATTCTGAGACCGTTGGAAAAATGGTCATTTTCCAGTCGATTAAAATCAACTGAAACTAGTCAAGCGCGTTTTCCTTTGCCACGCTCACATACTGATTCGAAAAATTATGAAATTTGGAATCTAGCAATAATTTGACATCACGGACCCAAAAAAAGTGATTTCGTCGAAATCCGTGGTCATTTGCAAAATTTCCATTTTTAAGGGCCTGAATTCCATAGCGACTATTCAGAATTTTCAACTAGACATATCTTTTGATTCCCGCTATGAAATTTCGATTTTTCGGATTCGTTGGAAATATATTATCAATTAGATTCAAATATTTTTGGTTTCGCTAAAATCCGGTTTGTTTTGCACCCGATACATTCAGTTGAAGTTTGAAATCAAATTATCGAACTACCGCGCCATTTTCAATTCCTTCTATAATTACATATAATTATTTATATTCTAACGACGACGTATATAATATACACGTTCTAAATATATTCAAAATAAATTTCTCGTCGATATTATTTAAAATAATCCATTTTAAATCTTCAAAATTCGTTAAAATTGCCAAAATAAAAATTTTAAACTGGCCCAGATTTTCGGGTTGTTACATTAAATATCCTTAAAATCCTTTTGTATTTACGCATGTATGATAGGACTTAAATATTGTTTTGTAAATGTTACACAACAACATATGCATATTTGTTTGCATTGGATGATATCCTAAACTGTCTGCATAAATTAGAGGCAGGCAAAATTATGATTTATAATCCATGAAAGGCACATAACAGCTGGATGTTTGACTCATTGTTGATGATACAAACCCAAAGTGCCCACTGTGTTATTAACATTACTAATTTTTTTTCAATGTGAAGACGGTGAAATGGTTTCAAATGATTTTAATAAATCATTATAAAGATATGATCACCAGCAAATAAAATATTTGATAATATATATATGTATATAAACATACATAATTGGTAGGTTCAATATTGATTGATGTTGCTTTATATATATATATATATATATATATATATATATATATTTATATATATATATATATGAGATATAGATATTTGATATACATATGAGCCGCCTACCATGGCACACCATATTTTGTTAAATATTGGATTTAATAATACTTTTGTTGTGTTGACAACTACAAGCATGGGAAGGCCGAAAGATAGTTTCAGAGAAAATTGAAATTGTTTAAATAAGAAGGGTAATATGATGACCACGGGCATTTGCAGACTACTTCAGTCGTCATTGGTGTGACCAAAATGTATGCTATATATATAAGCATTTGTAATCTGAAGCAATGAATTTTAATGTTAATATATTAGCTGTGTAAATTGCTTCAGTATATAATTGATAAATGTATATTGTACACTGGCAGTTTTTTTGTTTTGAACTGGAATAAAATTTTAATGTATTTCTATGTATACTTGCATGATGTGCTAATGTTATGATAAATATTGTTGAGTATATACTATATATTTAAGCGGGTGAATATATATATGAATGACATGTATATATCTGTTTTGAAATCAGTTCGACTGCAAATGTTAATTACACTTCTTTTCCCTTTAATGTGTATGTATTTTTACACGTTTCATGCATAAATTAATGTTTGTTTTATTCATGAGGTAAATCATGTTAGAGCATGAGTTATATGATATTGGATCATATGTATGTAATATTATTGGGTGTAATAAAAAAAATCTGTAATGCAATGGGCTTGGACATACATGTAACTATAATCATGGTAGTAATTAAGATGCAACAATCACTCAACATGAATTATTATTATGTTTTATGCATGAATCAAAATTTACTTAACTTCGATATTTATTGTAAATATAAAAGGGCCATGATTTGAAGTATATAAAATATACGGTTAATTTGATCACAATATATTGAAATATTCAAAAGGGTCTATAGAAGACATACACATTTATTTTATGAACTCAATTTATAACATGAGAATGTGTATATATTGAGTTTCATATGTAAAATACATATATTTTGAATTATGTAAATAAAACTAATATCGCACGCCACTACGAATTATAAAATCCCTTTAAAGCAAAATTTTGTTATATTAAGTCGTGGTGAAGTCTTCCAATAGTACACCGATCAATGCCAGTCTCGTTGGATATAGGTAATGCCAAAGCATTGTGCATCCTTTGATTTTGGTTATATGCGGTAGGAGTAATTGTGGTGCTTCGACTGTATTATTGGGTCTGACTTAACTAAGGCTTCATAATTAGATTATGGCCTTAGAGACAATAGCATGAATTATTCTATATTCTGAGCAAATGAATAATACTGAAAAAAATACTCATCATGCAATCCAAGAATTATATACGATATAATTGACATAAGACGTCTACCTAAAAGGTTGTGTTTTGGGGTGCAGCGAAAGCTTGGTCAAGGCATGACTAGATACGGATCTTGGAACACCATTATATATCTATACGCACACACAAAGGGATGTTAATTTGAGTGGGAGCGTATTTTACTTTAAATTATACATTTATGTTAATATAAATTTTGATTGCCAAAAATTTGAGCTTATATTAAATAAATATTACAGAATTAGTTATTACTTATTATCTACTGAAGAAATTAAATAACAAATAACTCCGATAATTTAAATTAATTCTTGAGAAGGATAATTGTATTAAATCAAATTTCTTGATTAACATTGAAATTTGAGGATCGTCCTCAAACAAATTAAACATAATTGTTTTACAAATATAGAAGATCTAAAAAGAAGTTGAAGTGTGATTTCAACTGAATAAGATATAAATGTTATAAAATCTATAGATAAGAATCACATAGATGTATGTGAATTTACAGAAATTGCAAAACAAGTGGAGATCTGACAAAAGACAAGTGGGCTTACAATTGGAAATGAAGCAAATGTTGACGTATAATCCATAGGAAGTTGCTTCTTGTTCTATGTAATGGCTTTATTAAATAAATAAAATAATTGTTATTATGAAAATTCCTTTTAAAATAAAAGTCATAATAGATCTTGTTTAGACAAGTTTGAATTTCATTTGTAATAAAAGAACAATTGTTATTCATTTTATTTAAATGAAATATCTTATTGAATTTCACAAATAGTTAATGATCTTTATAAATCCTTAACTATGATGTGCTTGACATAAATACTGAGTGAATTAAAAAATTTAAATCCAAAACACCTTTAGCATTGTCAGATAATCCATATAATTGAGAAACACATATCAAAACTCCATAATGATGGAATTTTGAGGTCATTTGATTTCGAATCATATGAAGAATGCAAATCATGTCTATAAGGCGTAATAACTAAATCACCTTTCACTTGACATAGTGAATGAGCAAGTAAGTATTGGGTCTCATTCATAATGATGTATATGGAGCAATGCATATATAAGCTAAAATAGGTTTTATTACTTCATTACATTTACTGATGATATCACTAGATATAGATATGTGTGTCTTATGAAACACAAATAAAAATCCTTTGAAAAGTGCAAAGAATTCAGAACTGAAGTTCAAAATTGTGACGGCCCGCCCGCACCAGCCGACATTACAAATGAAAGTGTGCTGTGCCAATGCCTGACTAGCACGGGACGATCACCAAAGAAAAGAAAAGAAAAGAAAAGAAAGGAATTTGAACTAACAAGGAACCTGTAGTATATCTCACAGCGCATGGAATAAAATATAATAATAACATAACTTGACATAAAACAGGCGAGACAGTGCATAAGCTGAAAACTTAAACCATCATAGCAGCGGAAAATCCAAAATTACAGCTTATGTTCCACATCATCTTTATTACAACTTTTAAAACTGTCTCTAAAGCAAAGTAAAGGAAAGGTACACTACTAATGCCCAAAGTAGTGACCAGCAGCGACACAGGGAGAATATATAGGAATAATACGTGTAAGCCTCCTGCTCGTCTCTGGACGGCTACTCGTGCATACCACCTAACCGGTCTCTAGTCTGCCCGTTTAAGAGCACCCAGAGTAATAAGAAGAGACATAAAACTCTGGGTCAGGCAAAAGTCTGGTATGAGCGATAAGCAACAAAACAGAACAATTACAGGTATACTAACCATACCTGAACCTGGACCTGCAACCAAAGAGTTAGCACAACATATTTCTCAATACTTTAAGGTGCCACTAAACACAAGGTATAAAGATATGGGGGAGGGGGTTTGCATGTCATAGTGATAGCAAACAATCAAGCACAACAACCATCCTCACATCTCTCACTCAGTGCGTAAAGCATACGATATCCACCGCTTTGATCACCTAAATCCTTCCTATGATCACTCTGCCCCATGGAGTCATGGCTACTCCACTGCACTGATCCATAGCCACTAGTCCTTGCTATGTCCACTCTTCCCCATGAAGTCATGACGACTTCACCGCACTGGTTCATAGCCATGCTATGATCACTCTGCCCCATGGAGTAATAACTACCCCACAGCACTGATCTGTAGCCTAACATTCGTCTCGGTGGTGAATCAAAGCTATGGACGTCGATAACCCCTTAGCACACGTCCCGCAGCAAAGCCCAATCATGAAGTTAACTCGTTGGTTCCCAACTGGATCCTGAGTTCTACTTCCCACTTGGGCTACCTTTGCATCTCGGGTTTTGGTCTCCTCCTCCGGATCGGTTCGGCTATTCACTTCACTTCGCTTCGGATCGTGCTCCTTAAGGTGGTTCGGTTCGTGATTCTCCTCCAGCTCGTGGTCATTATGTCAGCTCATGGAAGACTCCTTAGTCAGATCGGTTCACGATGGAGCTCCTGATCGGGTCGGGCCTTCATCACCAGTTCGAGTTCGTAGTGTGCTCTGGTTCCGGTCGGGGGCTTCAGCTGTGAGCTGTTCGTGAGCTCCTGGTCGGATCGGGATCTCCAAGCGGTTGGGGTCGACGCACTAGCTCATGGTGCAGCAGTTCGGAGGAGCGGTTCATGGGGAGGGGGTGCTCCACGAGCGGATCGGGTCGTTCTTCCTCCCTCCGATCCGATCCGGTTCCTGCACAGTTTTCTGCAACTTTTCCAGCTACTATTTTACGCCACACGACGACGTTTTCAACCACTCTAACTGTTCTAATCAATCACAAAGCATACCATACAGTCATAGCAACATATAGAGTTGACCACAAACACTAAAACAACAATCTGATAGGTTAAAATGGATCAAACATAGCCAAAATCCCATATTTTCCCTTAAGTACGTTTAAGAAAAATTAATGATAGGTTTAGCAAAACTTAACCAAATTAACCCAAATTTCTAACAGAGACCTAAAACAATATTTCAAAATTTATAAATATTTTTCCAGAATTTAATCACGTTTAAATTCGCTAGTTAACACTAATTACCCTTAATTAACCAAAATTAGTGAGGAACTATGCAAATCACTCACCTTTGCCACAATTAAACTGTAGATCTGAAATGATTCTCTGTTTTGCGCTGTTCCCAAGGCTATACATCAGTTCTAACCTTGCTTTGGTGTTATTTCCCTTTGATTTGATGTTGCTAAGCTTAATCCTTGATTAAACGGTGATTATAGACGATTCTAGATGTTGGAGGCCATTGCTAGGGTTCCTAGGAGGCAAATGGCGGCTAGAAAACTGAAATGAAAACCTAGCTCATTTCAGCCTCTCCATAACCCTAATTCCGAATGGGTTATGGGCCCATTCACTAATCACCTCATTTGGCCCGGTTAAGCAGTTTTTCATCTTCCAAACCTTATTTCAGCCATATCTCCCAAACGGTAAGTCCGTTTTTCACATATGACCACTCTACCGAAAGGTATACCATCATCCGGATCTAATGGAAGTGGTTAGAGGTCAAAACTCCTTTCCAATCAAAAGTTATGGCCGAAACAAGATCAGCTAGGGGCAAAATGGTCATATAAAAATCGGCAAAAATAATGAACATGGGAAATGACCCTAATAGTCGTCTCCTAAAGTTACATGACCATACGACTTCGTATGTGAAGGAAATAAATATTCTACGATCCTTCGATGCGTATAATGCGGGTTGTTACACTCTCCCCCCCTTAAGAAATTTCGTCCCCGAAATTCCTTAACCCAAAACATACAAAGGATCCCGCATGCCTACCAATCATTAACAAAACAATAAAGCATACCAAACAACACAACAAGCCTATCCTAGCATGCAGTTTACTAATAAGGGAGTACTGTACCGAGATAAAAACCTTACCAGGCAAAGAGTTCTGGATACTTCCTCCTTATGTTCTCCTTTGTTTCCCAAGTACAGTCTTCCTCATCACCACGCCACTGAACTTTGACTAATTTCACCACCTTCCTTCGAAGCTGCTTCGTATCATTCCCAACAATACGCATAGGCATGCGGTTCCCAACCGCCTCGGATTCAACCTCGATATTGTCCAACTGATCCGGTGTAATAGTCACACTAGGGACGTGCACAAACTTCCTTAACTGGGAAACATGAAATATGTTGTGAACTCCTGCCATCTTGTCTGGTAATTCAACTTTATACGCCAAATTCCCAACTTGCTCGAGAACTGAGAATGGACCAACAAATCTCGGTGTTAACTTGCCTCTCCTGCCAAATCGAATCACGCTCTTTAATGGAGAAATCTTGACAAACACGAAGTCACCAATGGAGAACTGTAAATCTCTTCTCCTTTTATCAGCATAACTCTTCTGCCTATCTTGGGCAGCCTTCATTCGCTGTTGAATAATCTTGATCTTGTCTGAGGTTTCCCTTATCACATCTGGCCCAAGCACAAATTTCTCATCAGTTTCTAACCAACATGACGGTGAGTTGCACGGTCTTCCGTAGAAAGCTTCAAATGGAGCCATAACAATACTGGATTGATAACTATTATTTTATATGCAAACTCTACCAGATGTAAATGGTCATCCCATGATCCGCCAAAATCCAATATGCAAGCTCTCAAGAGATCTTGTAATGACCCAAAAATCCGGTCCAATTTGAGCCGACTAAATAACACAAGTCCAACCCCAAATTTGCACTGGAAATCAGGAAATTAATAGAAAGAAGATAGAGGGTGAGGAAAGATAAGATAGAAACTTAGAACAGAAGAAGAAGAACACAACATCAGAGTAACACGAACCTCACAGCGGAACGAATAACATATAATATATATAACATAACTTGAAATATACATCCGTATTTGAATATACATCATTATCAAAGTACAGCACTTACAACACAGCGGAAATAAACTATAGCTATATGATCCTGAAGCCTCCTGCTCCAGCTCTTCAGATATATCTGTAAATCCTGACTACTTGACTGCCCGTACAAAATTGGGCACCCAAGAGTTTAGGGAAAACAACAGAATAAACTCCGGGTCAGTCATGGGACTGGTATGAGTAAAACAGTTTAAAACAGTTCAAGCAGGTAAATGATATCTCATAAGACCACGTCGTATAATGGAACGGGTTTTTCCCTTATGAGAATCCAAATTATCTTTATATCAAAAACCCTTTTGATATTATAATAATGTCTATCAACCACAATATAATAATCATCTAGCAAAAATGCTTTCATCTCACGTTCCACACACACACACACACACACACACACACATATATATATATATACACAATCAAAACCACAAACACATATTGGGTAATGGATTTCCAACTATGACAAGGTATGGAACCACCTTCCGATCAGTGTACTCTAGGAACGATACACTGGAGTTCAACAAGAACATCTTGCAACTCAGCCACACATGACCGACCACTCATTTCGCTTCAGTGTATCGAATGTACATCACCAACGGTTGGGATCAGCAACCGTTCCCGTATATATATGAGACAGCATTGATAAATTAAAGAAGCAAATGAATAATCTCTAGATAGGTGATTATACACCCTACTTCGGAGCGACCGACTTAGCCATGCTGCCTGCCCGATTTCTGTCATTACCGGATGTGAGGCTAGAAGGTACGCTTATCTTTTTCATATCAAATCTTCGGTCACTCTGAATGTCACATCGTCATACCCACCAAATAACAAATTGATTTCCCCAAAAATACCACGGGTATAAAGCTAAGAGAAACTAATTCCTCCACCACCAACGTAAATACGTTTGAAACGATCAACTTACGTGATCTACCAGATATACTCTGTCAGACCTTCGTCCATACAAGTTGTCCTGGGACTGGACAAACCGAAGGTACTATTCAGTACATCCATCTTAGGCACTGTTATCTAAGACTTATATAATAGCCCTTGCACTTTACTCCGTCTTCAATTATCTTTGGCATATATGATTCGCAACGCTTATGCCAATACAGAGTTGTTCTTTGGATAATAATCCAACCGGTCTCTCCATATTAACAACGTTAAAATGGTCAAAAACTTCGATAGTCGGTGAGTTAACTATCGAAGGAAAATACGTGTATAAACAACGATATTATTTCCAGAAGGAAATTCTATCAATCAATCATCAATCTCTACCATTCCATAACTATCAGACTCTAACTGTAAACTAATAAGAGAACAACTTCCCAAGTAAAAACCCCGAAGGCCGAAACCAACATCAGATCGATACTCAGAAAACTATTCAACTTAACTAATCACTAGTCAGTTTCTAATCTTGTTTAACTCTATTTCTTAACTCTATACGATTAACTCTATTTCGTTTTTAACTCTAATCGATTAACTCTATTTGATTACCTCTAACTGGTTAACTCTAATTGATTAACTCCTTTAAAATAAACTATATTCGATTTACTCCTTTAACTCTAACTGATTAATTCTAACTCCTTTTATAATATCGTATTTATTTTCTAAATAAATATTTACTTTATTCTATTTATTTTCTCAAATAAATATCCCTTTATTCTAATTCTATTTATTTCCTAAATAAATAAATAATCCCTTTTAATCTATTTGTAAATGTTCTACAAATATTTCTCTTTCTATTTGTTTGACAAATATTTTCCCTTTATATTTGTTTTACGAATATTTCCCTCTATATCTGTTTAACAAATTCTTTCCCTTATATTTGATTTACAAATATAATTCCTTTATTTCAAAATCCTTTTTCTTTTATAATATAAAATCCATTGATTTTATATAAATAAATTATTTTCAAAATATACTTTGAAAATCCCTTTTCCACATTCTGGAATTTCTTATGGTATTTAACATACCATATAACAAAGATAAATATCGTCCAAACATACATAATCGACACCAGATTATATATCACATTATATATCACAATATATAAATCACAGTAAAATAACTGTTGAGGAATCCAGTTGGATTCCTCCAACCTGTTTCCCTGCATCACAGATGATAGATAATAGAATAACATCGATTTTACTTTGATATGAATTATTCTGATAAACAGAATCAACATATAAATATTTAATGGTTTATATATATATATACCAATATATATATATATATAGTTTCCATTAACTGACTAGCAGTTCAATCAGACAGTCAATAAACAATCAAACAGACAATTTTTAACAGTTCTAAGAATACACTGTAAAAATAGAACTATTCAGAGTTGGTGAGTTTTACTCACAGTTGCGCGTTAACCGTTAAATAATCGGTTTGCGTTATTTGACCCAGTTGGACAATTTATTTCTCCATAAATTGTAACGAGCTCTGTTTCTCTCCCAGTTAGTCTCATTGTGTTGCTCTCGTCCATACGATCCTGTTGGATCTTGTTTCGCTGAATTTCGACCATGTACGACAAAGATATCAATATTTTAAACTTGATACACTATTTAAAAATTAAAATAAATTAATTTTTATTTAATTGGGCTTACTCTATTCAAACAGGCCCATCTAAAATTTCTAAAACCCATACCTTGTATTTGCCTTCTCCCCCAAATACAACAGACAAAATTGCTCCTCCTCATTCCATTTGACCGCAACTTTGACCCACCGTACCACCTCCTCCGGTCATCACCATTTGGCGCCGCCTCCACCATTTGACTCAGCACTAAAATCCGCTCCACCCTCACACTAGTTTCACCAACATGCACCTCTGTTTGGAACTGGCGATTTCAGCTCGTCCGTGTATTTCTGGAGCATGACCGAACTGAATTTAGTTTGAAATCCACAAAAAAACTCATGGAAGATGTTAAACACCACGCTGAATCCAAAAATGATCTTGAATTCGCAAATAAAAGCTTCGATTTCAAGGTTCCCTCAACCCTAGCTCACGCTGGGTTGTTACCGTTGACAGAAACAACGCTCGAACCCCGAACAAGGTATATGAGAACGAAGAACAACACAAGCCGAACTCAAAAACATTAATCCGCTGATTTTAGGAATTTACATTGATTTTCTATCGATTTTTCTTTGAGGGTTTTTCTTCCTGGTTATGGAAACTTGAGTGACGGCGGCAACGAGATTATATATAGGATCCTATCGGTTTGTGTGGCTGGAAACAAGGGCTGGGTGGCTCCTTTTGGTCCACAACCCATAGGATATTTTAGTTTTTATCTTATTTTTTATTTTTGTTTTAGCACTCTAAAAATCCGTGTGATCACACACGATACCCAAAAATCAACAAACTGGACATACTGCTAGAGTTTGACATTACGGTCCCAACGATACTGGTTTCGTCGAATTCTGACTCCGTATGCTCACACAACGTATTTTTAGCTGTCAAAATACTGACTGTTTCTCACTCTAAAAATCCGTACGGCCACACACTGACTCTAAAAATCACCAAACTTCGAATCTAACAACTATTTGACATTGCGGATCCAACAAAATTAGTTTCGTCGAATTCCGACTTCGTTTGCAAAAGTGGCTATTTTTAAACCCCTAAATAGCCTATTTAAATATATAAATATATTTAAATATAATTGAATTTAATATTTAAAATTAAATATTATCGTCTATATTCACAGAGGAATACTGTACAGCTTCATAATATTCCTATATGGATTTACAACTCGATATCACATCGTCAGAGTTATATCGATATTCGATTTCTATTTAAATCCTTATATAAAAATATAATTAAATCGTTATGGTCAGGGCGCTGCATTTTTGAGAATTTGATTTGGACATAACTCAAAATCTACACGACTAAATCCCGATTTTTCTCTTCCACTAGAAAGATATTCCACCAGCTCCATACGTTTCTTGTTTCACAGAAATCCGATTTAAAACGAACCCTGTATACTCAGTTGAAGTACGAATCGCCAAATAGCGAACTGCCGCGCCATTTCAAGCTCTATTTTAATTAGTGAATATTAGGCTCACATCCCTATTTTGAAACTTAATTAGGCTCACATCCGGTCATAAACTTATTATAAATTAGGTCCCTGTTTTCAAAACTTATAAAATAATAATTTAAAAAAAATAAAAAAAATTCTTAAATTAGTAATAAAATAAATTATGCATTATACAAAAAATTCAGTTCAAAAAACAACAAAAATCATGTCAGAAAGAAGAAAATAGCAAAAAAAACAGAAAAAACTGCAGTTAAATGCATAATATTACGCACCTTTTTGAGTTTATTGCATGCATATGTGCAATTATTACAGTTCTTACAGCGCCTATATTTAACTGCATATTTCAGTTCATTTTTATTTGCATCCAAATGTGCAAATATCTCAGAAAACATGCACACATGTGTGCAACATTTTTATAGGATAACACGTTAGCTAAAAGTAGGGACCTAATTTATATATATAAAAAAAAGAAATTTAAAATTAAAACCCGCCCACTATTTTCTGAGTTCCGCCTTTAAAAAAAAAAAATTGTGCGATACTTCATAAAAAAAAATTCTAAAATCTGGAAATAATTTCAGGATTCCACGGAAATCAAAAAAATATATTTGCATACATTTATGCAATTATTACAGATAATTGCATATATGTACGCAACTCTTCCGTAAGCTGTGTTCGGTTTGGAAATCTGAAAATAAACCTGCACAAATGTGTGCAAGTATTTGAAATATTTGCACACATGTAAGCATGTATTTGCATAATAAAAATCAACGAAGATGAATGTAGTGAAAAATAAGCACGGATGTATGCAGGAAAATGATATATCTGCATACTATTATGCATTTAACTGCAAATTTCGATTTTTTTTTCTATTTTTTTTATTTTTGACGCCTTGTTTGATGGTTTTTTGTTCTGAAATTTTTAGCGTTTACATGTTTTATTTAAATACGAATTTACGTGATTTTTTTATATTTCTTTTATAATTTTTTTGATGAATTTTCAGAAAATAGGGACCTAATTTACAATAAGTTTATGACCGGGTTTTTTTATATTTTGAAACTTAATAAGGACCTCTAAAAAACGCAGCCTTTTAATTATATTAAAATTCTACGTTTAAACTGGCGTCGATTGAATATATTCGTCAATATAATTCAACTCTAAGCTGAATTAAATCTTGGGGATGACCCAGTTCACAGAATATTGTGATATCCAACATTTTTTATTATCTCTGAATTAAATATATTATTCTATTATTTAATTTAATTAAATAATCACTTATTTGATTAAACCACCATTTAATTCACTATTTATATAATTAAATTAATTAATTATAATACCTCTGGCATTGCGGGTCATTACAGATCTTCTAATACTCGATTCACCCTCTCTATGTGACCGTCGGTTTGGGGATGATATGCGGTACTGAGATGTAATTCTAATCCTAATGCCTCTTGTAAGCTCTTCCAAATCCCACTAGTAAATAATGGATCTCGGTCACTCACAATGCCTTTTGGTACTCCATGAAATCTCACTACCCACTTCATATATAGTTCAGCTAACTTAGTTGCAGTTCTATTCGACTTGACTGGTATAAACCTTGCGCTCTTGGTCAAGCGATCAACAATCACCCTAATGCTATCATGGCCGATCTAGTCCTCGGTAAACCATCGATGAAATCCATTGAAACTTGCTCCCATTTCCATTCGGGAATTTCTGACGGTTGCAACAAACCAGTAGACTTATTTTGCTCAACTTTAACTAGCTGGCAGTTCATGCATTTGGATATAAACTTCCCAACGTCTCTTTTCATCCCTTCCCAGTAGTAGGTCAGCTTCATGTCTCGATACATTTTATTACCACCGGGGTGTATGGTCAGTTTTGAATGATGACATTCTCTAAGCACCTCATCTCTCAATCCATTGACATTGGGTACAACTAGTCTTCCATTATTTCTGAGCCATCCATCTCGATAAAGCCCATACTCGTTCATCTCCTCATCGATGCTCTTCTCTAACCACTACAAGAAAATATGATATACATAGCATTGTATCACATCCTTACATTAAAGTGGTATAATAAAAAATTAAAGTAAATAAAATAGTGTATATATTGTGCTATATAATGAGGCAAAGAAAATAGCAAACAAATTAGGCTATACATAGGCATATCCGCTATGTTAACATATTTGATAGAAAAAGCGGGAGCGAAAAATAGACTTGGGACTAAATGAAATGTAAGGCCGCGAAAGTAAAAAAATAACTCCATCGCATTCATACGTATCCCAAAATCCCTAAAATTTTCGTTTCAATGGAACTTGGCCATATCTGATTCAATCCAACATCCAAGTCGTTTATCTCCTACCAGTCAACGGGAAATCTAGAGCTCTGATTCACTCCGACTCTTCCAAATCAATAGCAGGATTTTTTGAAATCGTTAATATTATTACTTTCTTTCTTCTACAAATTCGCTTCGGTCGCTATTTATCTTTTCTTATTCAACTGAATCCCTAACTTGATTTCCCATGATTTGTAATACCTTGATTCAGATGTGTGTAATATCGTCAGTCTACTATTCCTGGTGCCACCGTTTTAGTGTTAATTATTAAATTTTAAAGTCCGAGTCTAATTGAAGGCCCTTTGATGAACTTTCCGATTTGTCAACAAGTACACCTTGATTTGCTTAGTTGTCCAGATAAGGCATGTATTATTCCATCATTCTTTCATTTTGACATACTACTCTGCCTCTGTTCGATCTGTTTCACATTGGTCAGAAATCTGATTCTTTCAATTAACAAGTTGAGATATTGTTTTAGTTTACTATTATGCCTTAGTTCATTATGTTTCTATTGGTTACTAATCTGATTCTGAAATTTGATGGAGCATTTACTTGTTTCAATTTACTATTTTCACCTAATTCGTTATATGTCACATTAACACTAGCTAAGAGTCTATTCTGTGAATTAACAGACTAAGAAATTCCTCCACTTCACTAATTTACCATCATTCATTGTGTTTAACATTGGCTAGAAAATCTGATTCTGAAAAATCATAGAATAAAAAATTGTTCAGATTACTATTGCACCTTCATTCATTATATTTAACATTGATTACAAATCAATTTCTGAAAAATTAACAGAATATTTGGAAAATGTTTCGACTTTGATTGTTAGAAGTTTATATATATTTATAAATTTGCGGAACAATGGGTGAAATTAGTTTCTATTCATTTTGCTTTACATATATTGATCTTCATTGTGTGTGTGTGTGTATATATATATGTATGTATATGTGTGTGTGTGTATGTATGTATATATATATATATACCTAGATAGTACTTACATGTTTGATATTCATTGTAGTTTAATAATATTCATAAGCGCATGAGGGATGATATAAAAATGAGTTGGTTTAGCTGAAAAAGTATTTTATTTTAAAAATTCGAAATATTAGAGAAGGAAAGACAATAAAGACATTTTCTTAACAGCAGTTCATCATAGTAGGCATGTAGCTGGACCTGTTTGCCAAAAAATTATGATTATAAACCGAAAAATAATTTAATAGGATTGTGGGATGATTTTGAATGCATAAGGTTACACCATGTCAATTTTCTTGGTACTAGAACCTATGATGGTGCTTTCGCTATGGGTAGTTTAGATGGTTTACAGGAGCTTAAACTAGGCCATTTTGCATTTTATAACCACCTATTTGGTTCTTAGTTTCTTAAGATAAAGCTTCAATATTATTTTATTTATCAAAATTTTGCATCTGATTCTATTATATGATGAAAAAAGGTGAATGAATCATTGTGGTGTCCAGGTACCAGCCTTTCATATTTTTAAGATTGCATTTTTTATAACATAACTGTCAAACAATGCAACTCTAGTTTACATATACTACAACCAACATCAGCACACTTGTACATTACTGCTTGATACGTCCTATTTTCGAAAAAACCGGAAAAATCCAACTAAAACCAAGCTTTCCTGTAATTGCCCACATTTCAGCATGGTTCTAGCTAGATTTGGCCAGTTTTCGGAAAAACTGGTGAAATCCAACCAAAACCAAACTTTTCCGAGATATCGCCCACGTTTCAGCATGGTTTCTTCCTGATCAGTCCCGTTTTCGAGAAAATAGGAAAATCTCGCGGAAACCAAAGATTCCCGTAATCGCCCATGTTTCTGCTTGATACGTCCAGTTTTCGAAAAAACTGGGAAATCTTGCCAGAACCGAACTTTCCCATGAGCGGCCACGTTTCACCAGGGTTTCTGCTTGATACGTCCTATTTTCGAAAAAACCGGAAAAATCCAGCCAAAACCAAGCTTTCCTGTAATTGCCCACATTTCAGCATGGTTCTAGCTAGATTTGGCCAGTTTTCGGAAAAACTGGTGAAATCCAACCAAAACCAAACTTTTCCGAGATCGCAACAAAAATATTTTTAAAAATATTTTTAAAAAATTTGGGGAGGGCACTTCCATCGAAAACATTTTCAAAAAAAATTTTTTTTAAATTTTTTTTTTTAAATATTTAAAAATTAATATTTTTAAATATTTAAAAAAAAAAAAATTCTCCGAAAAATCCACACAAAAAAAATTTGTTGATCGACCAATGTTTCAGCTTGCGTTTTGCCTGATCCATTTTGGTCAATCCTTCCCCTTCTCCTCCTTGAAATTACTAAACTTTGAGATTGTCGGATATAGTGAATCAGTGTATGGATCAAATGTACATAGTTAACACTTACCTTTAATACCATTATCTTTCATGGTTATTGATTTACTGATCTAATGGTTATTATAAAAGAGCTATGTCGAGACCCAAAAAAAGAGGACCTTTGATGTTGTGCCTGTGTAGGCCAATAGAAAATGATAAAATGACTAAATTTAATTATACCTTTGGATGAGCAGTATAGGAGCTGAATTTTTGAACATCAAAGTTGCTGAAAGACCGTTTGGTTCTTCATACTTGAGCTTAATATATAGATGAAAGTGACAATCATTGGTGGTAAACAGAAAATGGATGGCAAATTGCAGGAAAAAAATTAGGTTTTTTAATTTCAAACCAAAATAAAAGTTATTCTGAACACAAATCATTTAAGTTGGTCATACAGCAAATTGGTATTGCTTTTTTTGATGTAGTCACAGATTCATATGCAGTAGGAGAATATTATATAATATCGAATAGAATATATTTACTCTTGATGTAGTTTTACAACAAACTTCTTTACTTTTGATGGATGACCCCTTGATGCAGTTCTCTAAAATTTAGTTTGAATGTTAGAAACAGATAATAAAAAACAATAATTGGATTTCTAACCCTGAGACTTTTGATGGCTTAATGTGATATGAGTTACATGTCATGAGTTGTCACCAGCAGCACTTATACTTATGTTTTGTAAGTTATTGGCAGTAATCCATGGCTTCGTAATATCATGTAATGGGTGTGATGAAATAGTTGCCGAAAGAAAAGTTTTATCAAGTGATCCAAATGAGTTTGTACATCGAGTTCCTTTAGGACCAAATGCTATGGAAATTTTGATAGAATCTATTACTTAAATACTAAATCAGGAACATACCCCCACTTTCATGGATACCTCTTATCACTCTATTTCAAAATACAACCCTCTTCATGCTATAAACTTTCTTTTTTTAACTTGCTAGCAACTGCTAATAAAAGACGTGAGGTCCTAGAAAATCGCTTCTCTTGAAACTACCTTCTACATTCATTTGTTTCATTTTCCCTACCAAATTCCCCATTACTTCCCTCTTTCTCAATAAACAGAATTTCCTTTCTTAACCCATTCCATTAAATCATGGCCGATCCCTACATACTTCAACTTTAAACTCTCTAATTATGCCCTTTCTTACGCTCTTGAATCCTTTTTCACCTTTAATTCCACCGACTACCAGTCCAATACGAGATCAGTATTTACCTTTGCCGGCAGTCGACTGCAAGCGGTGAAAAGTCAGTGAAGACATGTTAATTTGTCATGTCGCACTGCCAATTTTGGATGTAGAGGTAATATTCTTTTTCCCAAACCGCGTATTCTTTATAATTCCAGTTAAGACCACAGTTGGTTGATTTTACATTATAAAGACCACCATAAATTTCTAAACCCTACGAAAGTCATCATATATTTTAGTACTTCGATTCTATGCATTAAAGAAGATGTACAGGCTGGCCTCAGGCTCTTGGGTGGAGTGATGCTGTTCAAGTTCGGGCTATGGTAAAGATTGGAGCGAATATAATTCTCCATCTTAATTTTTTATCCATGCTTTTATGACTGTAATTTTTTGATATTTTGATTTGGTTTCTTTTAGAATTATTTTATGCTTTATTTATGTGTAATAAACGGATTTTGCTTTGCTATAAAAAAACGCACAGATGGTTTTCATTAAAAAACCCGCTAATTATAACCATTGAAGCTATAATTGATGGCCATATAATATTATTTTAATTCATAGGATAATTCATCAACTCCTCATAAACGTCCAAAAAAAGGTCACGCTACAGCTTCTGTCAGCAATGCTATCAAAACATTGTCAATGCTTTGGATAAGGATGACACCGGTGGAGTTGACCAGACTGATACTAGAAACCATTATTAAGGTTGTTACTCTTTTATTTAGTTCACAATTTAGGTTTTCCAATCATGTTTCCCACGGTAGGCTTAGTAATGTTGTTGAAATAGAATTCACATGTGCTTACATATAATTTTCTACTGTTTGTAATTCTGATCCAACTAGCATGAGAGAAATCAAATTACATGCAATGACTAAGTGCATGATAGAAATCAAATTAACCCTGATATATTTGTTTCACTCCAAACATGCGGTGTTAGGATAAACTCTTTGCTGCTTATACTTTTTGACAAAAGTTTGATTTCTACAAATATTTAGCAGAAAACAATGGAAGTTCATGTTTGAAAACATATTTTATAAGGATTTTGATATTAAGTGACCACAAGATATTAAAAGTGAAACAAAGGGATATGGAGTCATTTTATTTGTTTCTCTAAAAGTTCAGATATGCATATTTATTTTAATTTTTCCTTTGAGATTGTAAGGTATTGCATTGCCTGCTATATTTATTTAGGATATGTGACTTGCATAATTCAAGAGCATCTTGTGCAATGCTTTACCAGTATATTCTTCCCTTTCCGCTTCGATTGTTTGCAGAAACATAGCTACATAAAATTTTCAGATCTTACCTTTCTTTTATGGATTCTTCTCAATGCGGGTAATAACATTTCCTGACTTCTTTTACAGTCATAGTATCCCCTCATTATTACATAGTAGTTGAATTCGTGGAATCAACATTGTGGCCTTTCTTTGTTCCTCATTAATGTCATATACTTATGGTTTTCAAGCATTATCAGGTGCTGTCAGATCTGAAGAGGTCAGTTTGTCGAATGATAACTCGTCTGGTCAGTGATGAACTTTCTTAAACATGCCTCTTTAGTAATATTCAATCTTGAAGGAGTGAATGAAACGATCCTAGAATTTGGAGTTGGTCTTAACTGGATTACCATATTTGTAATGATTTTACTTACAAAACATGTTTGGCTATTTCTAACTTGTGTATATATAATAATCATGTTTGACTATTTCCATTTTCTTCATATTTATTTATCCATTTAAATTGTAAAGTAAAAATAAAATAAAAATAATAACCTATTTCGTTCATATTTTGCTTAGAAAAGTGGTCTCTATCTATGCTACTTAAATCACATACGTACCAGCTATATACAGACAATTACTTGTATACTGGTTCAAATTTTGTGTACATGTTTTAAATAATAAAAGTAAGTATTTATATGCATTATTATTATAATTATGGCCTACTTCACGAGAGAGTACACCAACTTCTCACGTTTGTAACTGCAAATAATTTCATGCTAATTTACTTGAATTTGTTATCTAACAATTGAACTATTTAGATTGATGATAGCCTACGTAATTAATTTCGTGTTGTTTCCAACTGATTATTAAGACTTTTATGTGATATTTTCTATTATATTCCCTGTTCAACAAACGAATAAGATGCACTGTTCATTTATGCTGACAATATCGACTCAGTGACCGTTATCATCTTCGTAGGCTCACATTTTTGTTACCTGCTTTATCTATGTGCAGCGTGTGCTTTTTGGTTGTCCAAGCTCCCATGATACATTGATTTCTACTACATACATTTCAGGTATCGCATCTGATGCAATATGTGTTTTGCTATTTATTATTGTTTGATTTCGAACTATTTTCACCGCCAACAACTGCAATGTTCATTGTACTATCGTCAACTTCAATTCATATGAACATAGCTTTGTCCAAAATATGCAAACAACCAACGATTGGCACCTGCACTGCATCTGCCTCCATTGATTAATTATGGGAATGGTTTGTATATTTGGTCAGCTTTAAATTCCACTGCTAAAACGGAGTTATGTTATATATTTGACTCTACGGCTGTTATTGATGGTTTGCATTTTATGTGTTTTGTATGTGGTCTTTTACTGATAAGCTATGTCCACGTATAGCTTAAATACATTACAATGTTGATATATGTTTTTTCTCCTACTGGATGTGAGCCATGTTTCATTTAAAAGTGTAGATCTAAAGCAGTGTTGATATTATAATTGTAATCAGTTAACACCTATATCTGGACTTATTTGTTGCCTTCTTTTGAATTGTTTAAAATGCTATTTTTTTCTTCTCCCACAATTTTAGGTTTTCAATTTTATTACTGTTACTCAACCAATTATTTATATTTGTGTGATTGTATTGCTCAGTCAAACTGGTAGTTCAAAACCAAGTATTTCGATATATTTTTTGGAAGTAGCAATGGTTATTAAATCAGCTGTTCATTGTCTAAAAATGAATTCACTCTGTCACAAACGAACATATGTCATAGCCATCTGTTAATAATTTTGTCTTCGAACATGGCCTGCAACTATACCTTCTGTTGACGTTGACGTTTTACCTTTTAGGCTCTTGCTGATTAAAAAAGGGTGTTACCTTTATGGATGCGTTGGAATATTAAGGGCTTCTCCTTGATGTCCATGTTGTTGAAGCAAATAATGAAGCAAATAATGCACTTGCTGATGTATTTATGTTCAAATACTCCTTTCAACAGCAGTTGTTATTTGGTAATGTATATTTGATGACCTTCATAATATTTTGTTGCCACTACGACCAAATACATGACTTACGTTGTTCGCATGTCATACTCATAGTTTGATAAATAATGGTTTATATAATTTAGGCACCTCGTTAACAAGGTTAGGACTTTTATTTTTGGAAGTTTAACATCTTCTCCTTAAACACTCAATTTTTATTTGTTATATCTCACATGCTAATGCATCCGGATATTATTACTAATTTCCTGTTATGGATTTTGATTGGTCAAACTACCAAAGGTGGTAAGAAATATATTTGTATGTTTTTACTTTATATCTCCTTGCTGTATTGCCACTTTATCATAATTTGTATAGTTCATATTAATTTTGAAAATATTTTCAGCAAGAAGGCAATAAGTAGAAACGGAGACAAAGTAACAACCAACTCATTATCATTGTCATCTGCCGTGTGTTTAGTATGGGCCAAGTTGGAAAGGAAGAAGAGGGTGAGTATGATCAATAAGCTACCATGTTTCTTTCCGTTTCTTCATGTATGACTTTGTTTTTTGAATCGAAACTAAAGTTTCCAGTTAATACAACATAACATGCACATGAGAACATACAATTTTTGGACATGGGATTTGAGCTGGCTCAGGATTGCTATGAGAATCCAGTGATGAATTTTTGCATTTTGTTGCTTAACAATAAAGAAAAGGTAAATATGTTATAAATTTGATTCCTACATGATATTGCATAATAGGATACTGGATCCTCCCTCATCAAGTGCCCAACTGTCACCTATAATGGTATAAGATCAATGTGAATGAGCAATTAGGCAAAATGACAAAGTTTGACACATTGTATACTTGTTTTGTTTATTAAATATGTAGATGAGCAGCTCATAGTCACAAGTTTGTGAATAATATAAGATTACTTTCGTGAATAATATAAGATTAAGAACCAACCACTCGAACATGCTTTTAGAATTTTAAGTGATCCAAACATGTGTGTGCGCTAGTGACAAGCGAACCACTAGTGCTACAGCGCTAAAGCACATCCACAATTGGCTACATCACTAGAACGGATATTACTTTTCTCAGATCACATGTTAGAAATAATTATTTTATTTGACGTTAAAGGTTGTGATTCATATCGACACCAAGATTGGAGATAAAGATTCCAAGTTACGTCCCAAGTTCTCTACATATCCCAAGTTACTTGACATGTGATAAATTGGATAAGAAAATGAGGGATATGAATTTTTTTTATTTAGGTGAACGGTTATTTTGAAGATGCGAAAACTTAATTGTAAGCATTAGTGATGTATTGAAGAGAGTAAATGAATATTTCTATCCTATAGGGAATTAAAATTGAAATCGCGACAGAAGGATTTCAAAAGAAAGTAATTTGTAGGAGAATTCTAAAGATGTGGATGACTTGAATGAAAAATCTGATGAGAGAAATACAGAGTAGAGAAAAATGTTTCTTGTTTGCTATTATCCATAGATTAGAAATGCTAAACTATAGTAGTTAAGTAAACTTATAAATTTTTCGTGTATCCAAATCAGTATCTAAATCTACTAACCATATGGGACAATATGCTTTGAGTTGTATTACCATTGTCGCATTTTGACGTCTTGGTAATGAGTTTGTATATATGTGCAGTTGGTTGTAATTTGAATTGTAAATTTATTCTATCCAAATAAAAAAGGAAATTTCTACCATGATGTTGATCAGGTATCCAGACGTTGTTCAATTCTATGAGGTATTGCATCTCACTGACTGTTATTCTTCCCACTTTTGATTGGATTTGGATGCTGTAATGGTTTGTAAGTTACTTATTACATGTTGTATTCGTATTGCATGCAGAGAGTCACATATTACATGTTGTATTCGTGTTGCATGTAGAGACTCACTGTACATGCTGTAAGTTCGTTGTATAAGTTATTTTAATTGCAGGGTGGACGGAAGCAATTAGTGCACCGTTCATTTGAAAAGTATTTGTTATGAAAATTGTTATAGGATCAATGTAGTACATGCGTGAACTATTTTCTTTTTTACATAATTACTAAATGCATACATATTTTCTGCATATCTTCTGTTATACTAAAAGCCTATTTTACGTAATTACTGCATGCAGCATATTTTCTGTTTGTTATGAACTATTTGAGATGACATCTAACATTGTTTCATTTTTTGCATTTTAATTACGTTCTTGTAGGTTCTAGAAGTTGGACGAGCTTACAAGCTGAAGACTAAGTGATTTTTCATGGAATCTTATTTTGAAATGATGTTTGAACAATATGTATGTTGACTTATTTCTATATTTATTAGTAGACTTGTTAACTTTGACTTTGTAATTGAAATTAAATATGCATTTGGTATTAATATTTTGTTATTG
Source organism: Allium sativum (assembly GCA_030737875.1). Classification (NCBI taxonomy): domain Eukaryota; kingdom Viridiplantae; phylum Streptophyta; class Magnoliopsida; order Asparagales; family Amaryllidaceae; genus Allium; species Allium sativum. Next base: position 62,113,856 of record CM060924.1, read on the forward strand.
ACAGTTTTATCTTGTAAATTTACTGCTTAATTGTTTAGACTGTACACAAATTAAACAAGAGATTTGCTATATAAAGATCGTAGCTGAAATATGTGCTATATATTAAAAGTATTAATAGCGGAAAATTGCTCTTATGGAAATATAAGGTGAAATGCTATGTAAAAAATTAAACAGTGTGAAAAACCTTTGCATATCATTGAAAGTATGCTATGAAAACACTGATAACGCTATATATACTACAAGTGTTTATAACAGAAAACACCATTCATGGAATCAAAATGTGTAATCTATAAACACTGTGGAAAACTTTTCATATCACTGCATATGAGCTATGAAAACAATGATAATGCTATAAAAAAAACCCAAGTATTTTAACATGGTAAAATCTGAATGCTATTATATCAATGGAGAGGTTTATAATAGCGGACACTTTTTCAAAACAAAATGGAAAACATTTTTCATATCGGTGAATATGTGCTATGAAAATATTGATAACGCTATAAAAAAATAAGCTAAGATATTAGTAAGCAAATATAATTGCAAGGTCTGAACGCTATGTAAAACATTTCATGCTAGTGAATGTGCGCTATAAAATGTATAATACTATAGCGTTTAGATTTGAGCTATAAGATATAGCAGGGCAATTATAACATGTTGATAAATAGTGTCGTCACTAATGCTATGGTAGCCTATTATAGCACTTTTCACGATCTATTAAAAGGTAAATCTGTTGTAGTGAAATTGGAGATGATCTTCAATAAGTTATGATCGTCTCTCTGACTTGAACCAATCCGCTCAATCAAAGTGGGTATGATCGTCAAACTTGCTAGCAATTCTGGATCCAATTCGCACTTTGGTCTGAAATCATATCCAGCGATGTACTCAAGTTGCTTCCATTCCAGAAACATAGCCCCTAAACTGGCATGTCTTCTACTCAATGCATCAGCTACCGCATTGCCCTTTCCTGGTGTATATGTGATATCGAAATCATAGGAAGCCAAGAATTCTAACCATCTTTACTAACGGAGATTTAGATCCTTCTGGGAGAAAAGATACTTTAGTGACTTATGATCAGTAAACAACTCGAATCTTTCTCCCAAGAGATAATGTCTCCACATCTTCAACGCGAACACGATCTCTGTTAATTCCAAATCGTGGGTAGGGTATCTTTTCTCATGCAGTTTCAGTTGCCCACTAGCATAAGCTACAACCCTACATCCTTACATCAATACAACACCTAGCCCAGTACCACAAGCATCTGTGTATACCGTCATCTCTTCATTCCATTTAGGAATGACTAACACTGGTGCACATGTCAAATTTTCCTTTAGATTCTTGAATGCATTCTCGCACTTTTTGTCCCAGACGAAAGCTTGATTCTTCTTGGTCAACTGAGTCAACGGTGCTGCTATCTTGGAGAAGTCTTGGATAAACTTACGATAATATCCAGCTAATCCCAAGAAACTTCTTTTGTCTGTTGCATTCTTGGGCATAGACCAATCTTGTACCCTAGCCACCTTCGCAGGGTCCACAGCAATACCATTCTCTGAAATAACATGGCCCAAGAATCTCACTTCCCTCCTCCAGAAGTGACACTTAGAAAACTTTGCTTTCAATTGGTGTTTTCTCAACACCTCCATCACTACTCTCAAATGTTCCTTGTGTTCTTCCTCTGTCCTCGAGCAGAACAAAATATCATCCACGAAAACAAGAACAAACTTGTTCAATTAATCCCTGAATACCTTATTCATAAGATCTACAAAATATGCTGGTGCATTGGTCAACCCAAATGGAATGACCAACCACTCATAGAATCTAGACGGCGTTCGAAATGCCGTTTTAGCTATACTCTCAGCTTCCACTCTAAACTGATGAAAACCTGTCGCGAGATCCAATTGGGAGAACACTCTCGTGCCACTCAACTAATCAAACAAATCATCTATCCGCGGTAGAGGATACTTATTCTTTCTCGTCACCTTATTCAACTCGCGGTAGTCTACACACAATCGAAGGGAACCATCTGCCTTGGTAGCAAACACAACTGGTGCTCCCCACTCAGAAACACTTCTTCCGATTAATCCCTTCTTTAAAAGATCGCTCACTTGCACCCCGAGCTCTCGCTGCTCCCTTGGTGCCATACGACGAAGTGGCATCACTATAGGTCTGGCATCTTTCACCAAATCAATACGGAACTCAATCTCTCGGTGTGGTGGAAGTCCGGTCACTTCCTCGAAGACGTCCGGATACTGGCCAGCCACGGGCACATCTGACAACTCATCATGCGGGATGTCGAGGGAATTTAGAAAACTAGCCATTACCCCATCACTGGGTAGACAACCAAACACTACCCTCCGCCCATCATCCGCTCTAACTGTCACCAAAAAGCCCTCACAGTCTACCACCACCCCGTATCTTTTGAGCCAATCGACTCCCAAAATAATGCCAAACCCAGTAAAGCCCAAAACAAAGCAATCACAAACAAACATGCATCCATGACTCGATAAGACCACATTACGGCAAATCATGCTAAGGCTAGTCGAACCACCAATCGGGTTCGTCACTACTAAAGGTCTATCGACAATCTCGGGCTCCAATTCCAACCTATCTACCAGGTCACTAGATATGAAGGAACTGGAAGCTCCGGTATCAAACAACACTCTAACTGGAACATCATAAACAGAAAACATACCTTGAATAACAACATTCTTTCCTTTCTCCGCCGTAGTTGGGGCATTCGACGAAGAAGGAACAACATTGATAGCATATTCTTTCACAATCTGCTTCTCTTTAGGGGGTTGCCGACACTTATCCTTGTGATGTCTCACTTGGCCGCAGTTAAAGCACTTCCTATCTGCTGGCTTGGCCCGATACTCTTTGGCATAGTGGCCCTTCTTACCACAGCTGAAGCACTCAACATTTTTCTTACTCTTTTTCTGGCCATCCTTAGCTTGATTCTGCTTACTATTATTCTAGAATTATTCTGGCCTCCACCGCCTGCTTGCAGTTTCGGCTCTCCTGCAGATACAACAACAACTTCAGTCTTTGACTTAGGGTAAAGACTATCCGATCTCAATGCTTTCCCTACAATCGATTCAAACGTCTCATCGATGTGGTTAATAAGCCTTTCCCCCAAGTACTCATCCAAGCCAGTTATGAACTTCTCGTTCTTCTTCTCAGTAGTATCAATAAGAGATAACCCATATTTCGATAAAGTATCGAACTCTGCAATATACTCTGAAACTGCCCTTCCATTCTGTATAAGCTCCAAGAACTTCCTAAACAACTCTGACTTCTAGGCAGCTGGGATAAACTTATCACTGAATCGGGTCTTTAACTGATCCTAAGTAACTTGATCCTCTAGGGTAGCTGCCTTAATAGCATTCCACCAGTTCATTGCCCGTCCTTACAGCTGACGGGATGCTATGTTTCTCTTCATCGCATCCTCGATACCCAAGTCTTCAAAGATACGTTCACAGCTATCCAACCAATCCTGAACATCCGTAGCTGACTGCATTCCATGGAATGGCTTCCCACCAAGGCTAGTGTAATCCTTACAGAGCTTGACGAAATCGGCTCTAGGCGCTTGCACCGCTGCACCACCACCGTTAACAGCATTAGGAACTGCTCCTTGCACATCTCTAAGCATTTCTCTCATGAAGTCAATGAACATCGTCCTCATAGCAGGAGCATTCCCATTATTAGCTCCTCTACCAGTACCCCTCGTATATCGGCTCATCGTTCAATCTGTAAAGAGAAACGGTTAATCATCTTCTTTGTGGTGTCAATGAAATGCGACTTCATCCTTAGCTACACTAATAATATAAATATATAGCTTTTGAAAACCAAAATAATAACAAATACGCTCTCTCATATACGTATACTATCTCTCCCTGGTGTCTTTCCCTAGGTTAACTACGCAACCTAGAGCTCTGATACCAAATGTGACGGCCCGCCCGCACCAGTCGACATTTCCAATGAAACTGCGCTGTGCCAATGCCAGAGTAGCACGGGACGGTCACCAAAGAAAGGAAAAGAAAGGAATTTGAACTAACAAGGAACCTGTAGTATATCTCACAGTGCAAGGAATAAAATATAATAATAACATAACTTGACATAAAACAGGCAAGACTGTGCATAAGCTGAAAACTTAAACCATCATAGCAGCGGAAAATCCAAAATTACAGCCTATGTTCCACATCATCTTTATTACAACTTTTAAAACTGTCTCTAAAGAAATGTAAAGGAAAGGTACACTACTAGTTCCTAAAGTAGTGACCAGCAGCGACACAGGGAGAATATAAAGGAATAATACGTGTAAGCCTCCTGCTCGTCTCCGGACATCTACTCATGCATACCACCTAACCGATCTCTAGTATGCCCGTTTAAGAGCACCCAGAGTAATAAGAAAAGACATAAAACTCTGGGTCAGACAAAACTCTGGTATGAGCGATAAGCAGCAAAACAAAACAATATCAGGTATACTAAACCATACCTGAACCTGGACCTGCAACTAAAGAGTTAGCACAACATATCGCTCAATACTCTAAGGTGCAACTAAACATAAGGTATAAAGACACGGGGGAGGGGGTGTGCATGTCATAGTGATAGTAAACAATCAAGCATAACAACCATCCTCACATCTCTCACTCAGTGCGTTAAGCATACAATATCCACCGCTTTGATCACCCAAATCCTTGCTATGATCACTCAGCCCCATGGAGTCATGGCGACTCCACTGCACTGATCCATAGCCACTAGTCCTTGCTATGTCCACTCTACCCCATGAAGTCATGATGACTTCACCGCACTGGCTCATAGCCACGTTACGATCACCCTGCCCCATGGAGTAATAACTACCACACTGCACTGATCCGTAGCCTAACATCCGTCTCGGTGGTGAATCAAAGCTATGGACGTCGATAACCCCTTAGCACACGTCCCGTAGCAAAGCCCAATCATGAAGTTAACTCGTCGGTTCCCAACTGGATCCTGAGTTCTACTTCCCACTTGGACTACCTTTGCATCTCGTGTTTTGGTCTCCTCCTCCGGATCGGTTCGGCTCTTCACTTCACTTCGCTTCGGATCGTGCTCCTTAAGGTGGTTCGGTTCGTGATTCTCCTCCAGCTCGTGGTCATTATGTCAGGTCATAGAAGAAACCCTAGTCAGATCGGTTCGTGATGGAGCTCCGGATTGGGTCGAGCCTTCATCCCCAGTTCGAGTTCGTAGTGTACTCCGGTTCTGGTCGGGGGCTTCAGCTGTGAGTTGTTTGTGAGCTCCTGGTCGGATCGGGTCGTGAGCTCCTAGTCGGATCGGGATCTCCAAGTGTTCGGGGTCGACGCACTGGCTCATGGTGCAGTAGTTCGAAGGAGCGGTTCGTGGGGAGGGGGTGCTCCACGAGCGGATCGGGTCGTTCTTCGTCCCTCCGATCCGATCCGGTTCCTGCACAGTTTTCTACAACTTTTCCAGCGACTATTTTACGCCACAAGACGACGTTTTTGACCATTATAACTGTTCTAATCAATCACAAAGCATACCATATAGTCATAACAACAAATAGAGTTGACCACAAACAATAAAACAACAATCTGATAAGTTAAAATGGATCAAACATAGCCAAAATCCATATTTTCCCTTAAGCACGTTTAAGCAAAATTAATGATAGGATTAGCAAAACTTAACCAAATTAATCTAAATTTCAAACAGAGGCCTAAAACAATGTTTCAAAATTTATAAATATTTTTCCAGAATTTAATCATGTTTAAATTCGCTAATTAACACTAATTACCCTTAATTAACCAAAATTAGTGAGGAACTATGCAAATCACTCACCTTTGCCACAATTAAACTGTAGATCTGAAATGATTCTTTATTTGGCGTTGTTCCCAAGGCTATACAGCAGTTCCAGCCTTGCTTTGGTGCTATTTCCCTTTGATTTGATGTTGCTAAGCTCAATCCTTGATTAAACGGTGATTAGAGACGATTCTAGATGTTGGAGGCCATTGTTAGGGTTCCCAAGAGGCAAATGGCGGCTAGAAAACTGAAATGAAATGAAAACCTAGCCCATTTCAGCCTCCCCATAATCCTAATCCCGAAATGGGTTAGGGGCCCATTCCACCTCATTTGGCCCGGTTAAGCAGTTTTTCATCTTTCAAACCTTATTTCAGCCATATCTCCCAAACGGTAAGTCCGTTTTTCACATATGACCAATCTACGGAAAGGTAAAACATCATCCAAATCTAACGGAATTGGGTTCATGTCAAAACTCCTTTCTAATCAAAAGTTATGGCCGAAACAAAATCAGTTAGGGGTAAAACGGTCATATAAAAATCGGTAAAAATCATGAACGTGGGAAATGACCCCAATAGTCGTCTCCCAAAGTTACATGACCATTTGACTTCGTATGTGAAGGAAATAAATATTCTACGATCCTTCGATGCGTAGAATGAGGGTCATTACAAAAACCAATTTTGATAGAAAATAAATACTCTTCGAACAGAACGAGAGAATATTTAAGTCAATAATTTAATGACTATCCAAATAAGTATGAAATTGTTTCATTACTCACTCCACCTAGAACGCCATATTGAAATGGTGTGTCTGAAAGGAGAAGTCACACCTTATAAGATATGGTACGTGTAACAACCCAGATTTTGGAACCAATTTGAAATTTTATTTTTAATTGATTTAATGGATTTCAAGAATTTAAAATGAATTATTTTGATAATAAACGATTTAAAATTTATTTAAATCGAAGTTAGAATGTATAAATTTAGAATTTAATTAAAATGAATTTGTAATGGCGCGGTAGTTTAAAATTTTGGTTTTAAACTTTAAATGAATGTACATAATTCAAAATAAATCGGATTTCAGTAAAATAAGAAACGTTGGAATATTTTGAACTGTAATTTTCTAACGAATGTAAGAAATTGAGATTTCACTTTATAAATTGTAAGTTATGGCTAAATTAAAATTTAAAATAGTCGCTACGGAATTTATTTAAATTTTAATATATATAAAGCCCTTAAAAATAGCCATTTTGCCAACAATTACCGTTTTCGATGAAACTACTTTTGTTGGATCCGAAACGCCAAATTATTGTTAGGTTTAAAATTTCAAATCATTTGGAATTAGTATGTGAGCGTAGTGAATTTAAACGTGTTTCCAATTTCAGTTTAAATTCAATAAGCTAGTTAAAAGGCCATTTTTTAAACGGTCTCCAAATTCGACGAAATTAATTTTGTTAGGACCGTATCGTCAAAACACAGCTAGATTTCAATTTTCAAAATTTTTGGAGTTAGTATGTGGCCACGGTAAATTAAAATGTACGTTGGAATTCAATATTGAACATTATATTAATTTATATTTTAATTTTGATGAAAACTGATCAAAACAGTCGAATTGGCTTATGAAACATATCCCATTGTTTCCGGAATGAGGGTATTTAGTTAGGGATGATAGTCGTTGGGTTTGATTTGTAGTTTGAATTGATAAACATGCATTATTGGAATTAAATAATATAAAATATATATATTAACCTAGTCAAAACCCTATTCACATTCATTTCGTGGTTAACCCGCTTATGCCACCGTCGTTCTCCAATCAAGGGCCGAATTTGCTCAAAATTTCTTCTCTATTTTTTCGCAAAATCCACAAAGTAATAACAAAAACTTATAAAGGGAAGATTAAAGAGGGTGGAGAGGGCTTCAAATTCATGCAGGGTTGATCGGTTATCATTGTGTGTGGTGCTAGAATTTCTGGCTCAAAAGCAGCGCGTTTCGTGGTGATTTCTGTGTGAAGGGGAGGCCGAATGGCGAGCCACTCAGGGCGATGGAGGCTCTCCCCAAGGCGCTCGACGTGGTGGGTCCCGATCAGGTCCAAGCACGACGATGGAGGCGAACGACGAAGCCCTAGGAAGCGAGCAAGGGGTCGAACGGTTTCTGGAGATCGATTAAGGATAATGATGCAATTAGTTTAATTAATTAATTATATTAAAATTTTGTAATTAATGTATAAATTTGTGTAGCTTTTTCATACGAGATCGAAATTTGACTATTTCAGTTGCGTTGCGCTCGTATTAGCGAGTGCTACAACATGGAACTGACCAGAATGGTAACGAAGTGAGTTGGAATTTTTACCTAAATTAAACACCTATTTAAATTAATTTAAAAATAAAATCCTCCATTAAAGACTGAAGGAGTGGATACCAAGGCGAGAACTCTCACACTCAAAATTTTGTACAATTATTTACTTTTATAATTGAACGTATGTTGATTGTCTGTGAATGAAATATTTGTTTGGTGGATGATGGATGTGTACAGTTTTAATGTCATCATTATTAAACTGTAAATAAATTCACATGTATTATGATGTAAACCCCACATGGGTAATGGGATGACAATTTTACACATCGCTCAATTATTTGTTGATGATTGAAAACCCCACACGGGTCTGGGGACGATAATTAATTCACATCTCCCTTGGATTTAATTGTATGTCAACTGATTGAGTGACAGATTGTGATAAGCGTTATTTAATTATTCAATGCTTATACAGTTGTAAATTGCACTCTGGATGTGAATTGAATTTTTAATAGTTGTTCATCACTATTTTTGAATACATGCGATGTACGAAATCCATATAAATAAAATTATATGGTAATTGATTGAGTCTGATTCCAATTCAGAAATAACGAATATTTTAAATAATATTCAGTAAAGAATCAAAACATGATTTTGATGCCCGATTTTGGATGGACATGAAAAAATAGAAATATATGAAGCCGAGTTAAGTAGATGTATGCCATTTTAACTCGAACGAATTTCTCTGTCCATTTTATTCATTTTAAAATGAATATCGAAAAGATTTGATTTCAAAATTTGATATGTTGAAAATATTATTATTTTTATATTATAATAATATAGGTGGTTCAGTTTTGATTTAAAATTGAAAAGGAAATCGAAATCGTTTTAAAATGAATTTATAAACGATTTATAAAATACGTTTTAAAAAGGAAATCCACGAAATATATTATATATGTATTTAAATGGTTTGAATAGAACGTATCGCGCAGCGACCGTTCACGAATTTCAACCATTAACTTCAAATCGACGTAACGGAAGATCCGACCGTCGGATTCTCCTTAAACTGGAACCGTTGGGTTCGTATAAAAAAGATCTTTCAAATGAATATATGAGATTTAAATTTGAACAATTAGATTTTAAAATATTTCCAAATAAATTTTAGAAAAGGTCGCTATGAATGCAGTTCGTTGACCGATATTGGAAACCGACTGTAACGGCCTTAATAAAATTATTGAAAATATGGAAAATTATGTAAAATCATAATTAATGATTTGGAAAGATTATGGATGAAATATTCCAAGTTTTGAAAAGATAAAAGATATTTTTATCTGAGCGAACTAGTTAACAACTAGAATAATAATCAAATAAGTTTAAATTAATAAATTGGATTGAGAATGGTTTTTAAAATAACCCGAGTTTTTCAACAAATAAATTGGAATGAATGTAAATGGAAATTATCTACGGATATTTCGATATTGGATTCCGCAATTATACGGATATGGTTATGGGAACTTGGAAGATATAGATATCGTTATTTCCAATATGATATCTGTTGGTTTTAGAATTTGATGTTGAATATAAGCCGATATGATTTCTATTCCGAGCCTTGTATTTTATATCAAATTGGATTTCAGGTTTGTCGTAAATGATGTCTTCAATAACACTGTTCTTAAACCCAGTTGAGAAAGGAATAAATCTTTTAATTAAGATTTAGAGAAGTTTACCAATTAATTAATTTAATTGGAATTGAATTGGATTTATGGTTTATCGTGAACAATGTTTTAAATAACATTGGTTCTTTAACCCAATTAACAGTGAAGATATGATTTGGAATTTATAATCTTTTAATTAAGATTAATGGAATTTTCCAAAGTAAAGTTTTCAAATTTAAATATTAAATTGGAACTGAATGGAATTCGATTTAGTGATAATCGAGATGAGATTCTGTGAAGGAAGACCATTACTATTTATGGAGTTTAAAAGGCCTTGCCATTATTCCGTTTATTGTATTAGTACGATACGGAAATTTATATCGGTTATATACTGTTATGAGTTCCGTGAAAGTTCCATTTTAATGGAAGAGGATTTTGGGTTTACCATGAATAATGTTTTAAACATGTGATGACCCCAAGCCCCCGTTCCACGTTGGTAAGGGTAATCTTTGGAATATAACACATAAACAAATAACAGCAGAACAGAAATATATAATTACACCAGATAATGTACATCAGAATACATTGGATAAATATAATCATCAGAGTTACACAGTATAACAGGATCACAGTAGAGTTTCAGCTTTATATAAAAATGTCTACAGCAGAATCAAACATAATATACATAACAAGAGCTGAACAACATAATAGAAGTGATAGAATCCATCTTTAGCTCCATAGCTATCTAGAAAGAGCCTGCTAAAACCTGAATACAAGGGTGCCCATGTAGAACTAGGGGCACCCGAGTTTGCAAGTGAAACAAACTACGAGTTAGTCATGGGACTGGTATTAGAAATCTACTTAACTTATCTTATAATAAGGCCAATCACAGGACCACGCCGCTAGCACGGAACGGGTTTACTCCATTGGATTGCCAGTGCTTAAACCAAGTAAATCATTTAAACATCGCAATGCTTTTTACAAAAATGCAGCCATTATAAGACTCAGGTCCCATCACACAATGCAACGCAAACCGGAGGATAGAGTTTTACCTTATAATGGCCAAAATATGCTTGATACGTATAAAACAAAAGCATTCGATATTATTACTAGTGTTTATATCTTTCAAAAACAATTTCAATCATAAGTATCAATCATAGATGACATAAGTGCCCCATACCACTATGTCGCCATATATAGGTTTACAATCAAAACCGCACGATGTCGTATTTGGAAATTGGATATCCGTCATGAACCAAGGCAAGAGATTGTCCTTACCTCTTCGAGACGCTCTAGCCCGTGTCTCAGGATCAGAGCTCGAGTGACCCTTGGATCGTCAGGGCCGGTCCACACGGAGTGGATTAAAATGCCTGAAAATTGCGTTTCCTCGCCCAATGGGGCATCAAACTGGCCGGTATATCCACCAAACCATCCATCGGCTCCATAGAGACCAAAATAACCGAGGCGCCTCGCTATCCATCATCTACATAAGTAAAACGTCGGGGCGTGTAAAACCCAAACACCACTCTTAGCTAGAATGAAACGCATGTCCTTCCTGAAGTTCTCTCCTGTTTCTGGTTCATACCGGGGTGTAAGGCCCTTGAATCAATGCTATACACAAAGCTAGCTATATTAAAGCCATGCTTTGATCATCAACCACAAGACTCTGCTTTTCAACAAAACCCTTTATCATAGCATCTCTGTATGCCATGTTGTCAACCTACAACGTCAGACACACATCCATTTACAAGTCCGTTCTGGGTCTGAACGAAACCGGAGGCACCTTATTCCTCGTCCCATATGTCAAATACAGGAGAGAGGCCCTCACACATCCGAATGATAAACAAGTACGTCCGGACAACCACCACTGTAACCCCTTCAGGACAGGAACTCCCATCTAAGGCATCAGTAGCCATCCATTCGATGTGAAGATCATCGGTCTTGCACCATCTTCTTATCTTCGACTTCTAGTCGTCGACCAATTATTTGAAATGAGATTTAACTCAGCCTTTTCAAATAATTCACGTATATTTAGAATTCAAATCAATTGATTTCCATGGTTAAATTATTTGACACCCATAATTCAGTTCATTAATATAATTTTCATGTCAAACACATTCAACCATCAAATATCCAATAAACCGAGTAAATTCAGTTTATTTCCATTCCATATCGTTTATAATATTTTATAACGATTTATCGCTATTTTTATTTATTTAAAAATAGCCCATTTATTTAAATGACGCTTCAGGCCATAACCCGGCCATAGCGCTATTTTTCTTCATATTTAATTTACACATATCTGAAAATCTAACCGTTGGATCTTTACAAATTTTATATCATTGGAAAGATCTTTTCCAAACGGACCCAACGGTTCCAGTTTTGGAAAAATCCGACGGTCGGATCTCCCGGTACAATCGTTTAAAGTTACGATTTCAAAATACGAACAGCAGTGTCGTTATTCGTTTTATTTTAATTATATATATATATAATTGATTCTGGCGCTGTTTTTCCTTAGATTTTAATTAAACATTTCACACAATCTAACCGTTGGATCTTTACAAATTTTATATCGTTGTAAAGATATTTTCAAAGCGAACTCAACGGTTCTAGTTTCGGGGAAATCCGATGGTCGGATTTCTCGGTATAATCGTTTAAAATCACGATTCCAAAACACGAACTGCAGCGTCGTTATTCGTTTTATTTTAATTATATATATATATATAAAATATAACCCGTTCTTCTGTTTCCAAACCATTTTCATTTCATATACGTGGTAAAAATAATATTTTGACCCAACAAATATTTATTTCAACACATGACTATTTTTAACACTTCATATATATAATAAAAATGTGATTTTTATTGTTAAAACAATTTATTTCAAACATGAATATTTCTAGCGATTCATATATATAGTAAAAATGTGATTTTTTTTGTTAAAACAATTTGTTTCAAACATGAATATTTTATATACTTCATATACATGATAAAAATGTGTTTTTTATCTTTGAAACAATTCATTCGTCATATTAATATTTTTCCAACATATGAATATATTTCAACACATGAATATAAATCAAACACATGAATATTTCAGAAAATTTCGGCAGCATAACGGCAGGGGGTTTAAAACTGGCACCGTCCCGAGTACGGCTCCTCGCACTACCTTAGGCCTCGCGGCATTCTCTAAGGGGCTTATCCTTATAATCTAAATATTTCGATCATTTTCATATCACATAAAAATTTTCCACAAACAATTTCTATTTCGTTTCAACCGCAAACAAACATAACCAACCATTCGCAATATCAACCAAATTTCACATCAACCACAATCAAGTCGTCCATGGTTTGTGGACGACGGGTGTTGGGAGTTTCTAAACTCCATCTACATCCTAATATATTTTATTTCTAAATTACATTGAATTTAGAAATCTCACATTGATTTTCTCTTTGCCAAAAATTGTAGCAAGTCCAAAAAATCTCCGGTCTCTTCTAGAATGCATAAGACGTCCTCACAGTCCCGGTGTCTCTTGTTTCACTGGATTTCAACCTAGTGGCAAAAAGATATGATTTTTATAAGTTAATCATATTTTGTGATGGTTTTAAAGTGTTGTAAATGGTTTAAATAAACAAAACCGTACCTTTAAGCAAACCGTTCAAACCTAGGTCTTTGATTTTCACGCAAACCGGTGCGCTAGAGGAGGATCAGCCACTACCACGTGGAAGGGCATGGAGTCATGCACACACACGTGGTAGAGGCGTCAGGTGCGATCCACGGTGGAGGTGGTGGCGATGGTCTGAAGCGGCGGGATTTGGAGGGCTGGATCTCAACGATTAAGCGACGACAGGGAGTGAAACCTATATGGATTTGAAGAGGAAGGGATTCTCCACAAAATTCCCAACTGGAGCCCTCGAGTTCGTTGAGCGTATTAGGAGATAAAGAGGAGAGAAGGTCGGATCCTCTTTTTGTTGTAGCTGAAGAGAGGTTACGGGGGTTTGAAAGTGAACGATGCAATTTGATTGACCAATAATATATATATATATATATTTAATTCTTTTTAAATTCAAAAATATATGTTTCCCCGTACGAACTCCAATTCAAACCGAGCGACTGTCGCCCCCAGCTAAATACCCCCATTCTGAACACAATGGAATATGTTTCGTGAGCCCATTCGACTGTTTCAGTCAGTTATTCTTCAAATTAAAATATAAAACATTAAATTTTAGATTTGAACGTACATTTTAATTCGCCGGGGCCACATACTAATTCTAAAAATTCCAGAAAAATAAATCTGGCTATGTTAGGACGATACGGTCCCAACAAAACTGATTTTGTCGAATTTGAAGATCGTTTGAAAAATGGCCATTTTCTGGTCGATCCAATTCAAACTGAAATCTCCAAACGCGTTTTCTTCTGCCACACTCACATATTAATTCCAAAAATTATGGAATTCGAAACCTAGCAATAATTTTACATTCCAGATCCAACAAAAGTGGTTACGTTGAAAACGGAGGTCGTTTGCAAAATGTCTATTTTTATGGGCTATATTTATTCCATAGCGACCTTTTTGAAAATTCATTTGGCCATAACTTTTGATTCCCGCTATGAAATTTCGATTTTTCAGATTCTTAGAAAGATATCTTAAATAGATTTAAATATTTTTGGTTTCACTAAAATCCGTTTTTATTTTGCATCCTGTACAGTCAGTCAAAGTTCGAATTCAAATTTTCAAACTACCACGTCATTTCAGGCCTTGTTTTATAATTAAATTAAATATATTTACTATAACTTCGATCCAAATAAATTTTTAGTCGTTATTATTCAAAATAATTTATTTTAAATATTCAAAATTCATTAAAATAGCCAAACTAAAAATTTTTAAATTGGTTCTGATTTTCCGGGTTGTTACAATCTCCCCCACTTAAAATCTTCTCATCCTCGAAAAGGAATGGAGCTGAAAGTTGTTTAACTAACCAACTCAACTTTCATTATTTTAATTATGGCTTAAGTTCTTCAATTTTTCAATTTCCAAAAACTTTTCAAATTCTTCAAAAATTTGGCTAACACCCTAAATTTTCGAAAAATTTCGCCATAACCTCCTTTGTATGGGAAGGGGTTTGGAAATCTATTGGGTCGTATTAGGCACCCAATAAATCCTAAAAAGCATACACATATTTATAGTGATATATTCCGGTGTCCACAGGGGAGTGTGTAAAGATCATAACTCCAGAGAATAAATTCTCGTCGCCCTATAAATAGTTTTTGTGCCTTAATGACTAGAGAGACGTAATTATTGTCAACTCCAGACCCGTGTGGGGTTTTTACTAATATGGCAAATTACCGTTACATTTTATATAGTCCATATCAGTCTTTGGTTCAACCTGTAATATAGTCATCGCCATTCAAGCCTCTCGCTTGTACGGTAAATCTTCAACCTCGTCACATAAGCTCCAAATGCTTATGTGGTATATGATAGAGTATGCTATCTTCACGCAGTATGCCATGTAGTGTAGTTCAAAATTAATTGTTACTATCATATGGCGACATTTATAATTTCACACAGAACAACCAACACTCCGCATCCAATGGCATTCACAGGAGTTGATATATAAATAAAATTGCGCATCCAACTCATTAAGGTTTACCTATTTGTCGGGTACGCAAATAAATTATTTACTCAATAGCAAATCCATTTACCTGTTCAAACATATATAATGTACATGCATGTATTTCAATCAATTTTCAAATCAGTTCAATATTTGATTCAATTTGCATAAATTTACCCTTCATCCTCTTATTGATTAGATTACTTATCATTCCAATATTTTGATTAGTCAAGTTCACAATCACATAACACAAATATCAATCAATTCGTTGATTAATTTTTCAAAAATTTAATAATTAATTTATATACTCTTTTAAAATCATATTTACTAAGATCAGACTATATAATTAAAAAATTTACGTCCATGAAAAGGAAACAACAGCAAAGTAGAAAACAATACGGAAGTGCAAAATACTTTAAATGTACCTTGCACCAGAGTTAATCAGAGATATCCACTCTGCAATTGAGATAGGCTTGCTTAATGCTCTCTTCAGTTTCCCAAGTACAGTCTCGTGGATCTCCACTCCATTGCACTTTGACTAAGTGAACCTTCTTGTTCCTCAGCTCTTTAGTTTCTTTGCCAATAATCTTTATTGGCTCTCTTCTCATAGCTAATTCTGGAGTAATTTCCAAGTCTTGTTGCGCGGCTTCCTCCACGACCAAGTCCGGATCATGCACATGCTTTCGAAGTTGAGACACCTGAAACACATCATGTACTCCAGGCAACCAATCGGGCAATTGAACCCTATAAGCGAGAGTACCAATCCGTTCAAGTATAGGAAATGGACCAATAAATCTAGGTGCCAACTTCCCTGTTTTGCCAAATCGGACCACTCCTCTCATCGGAGAAACCCGTAGATACACATAGTCACCAACAGCAAATGCTAAATCTCTTCTTCTCAAATCTTCATAACTCTTCTATCGGCTTTGAGCTGTTTGCAATCGTCTCTTAATGAAATCGACTTTACCCGAAGCTTCGCGAATCATATCGGGTCCCAATACAAGCCTATTACCAGGTTCAACCCAACATCCGGGAGATCTGCACGGTTTACCATTCAGTGCTTAGAATGGTGACATTTTCAAGCTTGCTTGATAAATGTTATTTTAGAAGAACTCAGCAAAATGCAAGTGGTCTTCCCATGATCCACCAAAATCAATAACACAAGCCCGCAATAAATCTTCTAGAATACAATTCACCCTCTCCGTTTGGCCATCTGTTTAAGGATGGTATGCCGTGCTCAGATTCAATTTTGTCCCCAATTCTGTTTGGAATGCTTCCCAGAATTTACAAGCAAAAATCGGGTCCCGAACACTAACGATACTCATGGGAACTCCATGCAGTTTAACAATTTCTTTAAAATAAATATGTGCCAGACTTTGAGCCGTTTTATTCAATCTGACACGTATAAAGTGGGAGGTCTTCGTGAAACGATCTACGATCACCCATATACTATCGTTTCCTTTCCTGGTTCTAGGCAAACCATCTATGATGTCCATAGAGATTTGTTACCACTTCCAATTTGGAATTTCCAACTGTTGCAACAATCTGACGAGTTTCTGTTGATCGCTTTTAACTTGTTGACAAGTAGAACACCTGCTAACGTAAATAGAGATGCCTCTTTTCATAGCCTTCCACCAGAAAATTCTCTTTAGGTCATTATACATTTTACTAACCCCTAGATGGATACTCAGCTTGGCTTGTGACACTCATCCAATACTTCTCTTTTGAGCTCAAGGATGTCGGGAACACAAATTCTTCCTTTCAATCTCAGAAATCCCGTGTTATCCACTTGGAAACTGGAGACTTCGCCCTTTTTAATTCTTTTGATCATCTCTTTTACAAAATTATCGTGTTTTTGAAGAACGGATATTTTATCAATCAACGAAGGCGTAATGATAAGATTGGCGATGATCACATCCTTCCTGCTGAGCGCATTAGCAACAACATTGGCTTTCCCCGGAGTATACAAAATATCAAGATCATATGCCACGAGAAATTCTAGCCAACGTTGCTGCCTCAGATTCAGATCTTTCTGGATGAATAAATACTTCAATGATTGATGATCGGTATATAGTTCGAACTTCTCACCCAATAGATAGTGCCTCCATATTTTCAAAGCAAACATAATGGCCAACAATTCAAGATCGTGACTTGCATAATTCTTCTCATGCGGCTTCAACTGACGACTAGCATAAGCGACTACTTAGCCTCTTTGCATTAATACTGCACCAAGACCTCTAATAGAAGCATCCGTCTAGACTTTCAAGTCTTGACTGCCATCGATAATTGTTAACACTGGAGCAGTTGTCAATCTTAACTTCAGCTCTTGGAAAGTTGTCTCACTTTCCGAAGTCCAATTGAATCTTGCGTGCTTCCTTGTAAGCTTTGTTAAGGAACTAGATATTTTCGAAAAATCTTTAATGAATTTCCGATAATAACTAGCCAATCCAAGAAAACTTCGGACTTCTGTGTTGAATCACGCTACATAGCATTTTGACTATGACAACTATACAAGTACATATATACATTCTCGACTAACTTTATGTTGCAGGAAGATACTTTTAACGAACAGATTCAAGAGCACAAAACAAAGATCACATATATGATTATAAGATTTCGTGAGTCCTAGATTTATATGTTAAAGTCTTCCTTGATGATAACACACACACAGATTTAAAATATACATTTCTTTGATTATAAAATATGCAAGATATAGGCTGACAACATAAAACAGACATCTGGTCTGATAATTTCAGACGTCTGATTATTGAAACAAATTGTTTTCGAAATATAATATTCAGACGTCTGTTTTATATATTTCAGATGTCTGATTCTGAAAGGATGCGACTTCTACAAAAAGATAAATCCATTTACTTTATAACTCTTGAGCAAAACTTTTCATGATTAGTTGCATCTTTCTACATACTATAAATAGAGGGAAGATTAACTATTCCAATCACCGATTTTTATTCTAATTCTCTCTATCTTATACAAAAGCTCTCTAAATTCTAAAGTGATCTATTTTCATACTCGAGACTTTTAAACTTCCATAATCCTTCACATACTTCACGATTATCATCAAGGAAAGGCTATAGGAAGGGTGTACTTAACATTCGACAATCCGTGTTATCAAGAACACAAAAGAGTCAACAATTATTCTGTATTAGTGAAGACCTCTTCAGTGGTTGAGGCAAGAAATCCCGTTCAGTGGTTCGGGTAATTGTGAACCTATTCCTCCGGGTGAAGTGAGGGATTTTAGTGTTAGTGAAATACCAGAAGTGAGTCTGGGACTGGACGTAAGACAGTGGTCCGAACCAGTATAAATCGACTGTGTGATTTACTGCTTACTACTGCTACTTTAGTATTCTACTTATACTCCATTCTATACGATCCTACCGCTGCATAGCATCTTTCAATTGGTATCAGAGCAAGGACATCCTATAACCGTAACACCGTTGTTCGATATTTTGATAAAATGGGGAATAACCCAAGTACTAGTTCAACTACTTTTGTCGAAGGACAATCTACTCAAAGACCACCACTATTTAACGGATTACACTACAACTACTGGGCTACTAGAATGAGAATTTATATGCAAGCAAGTGGTTTTAGTGCATGGAACGCTACTCAAAAAGATTTTACAGCACCGACTATTGAATATTCAACTTGGACAGTGTCTCAAAAAGATGAAGCAAATGCAAATGCAAAAGCCATGAACATGTTATATTGTGCTCTTGATAGAAATGAATTCAATCGAGTTAGCATATGTACATCAGCTCATCAAATTTGGGAAACACTTAAGACTGTGCATGAAGGAACAAACAAAGTCAAGAAAACAAAGATTTCAATGCTCAAGAATCAATTCCAGAACTTCAAAATGAGACAAAATGAGACTATCAATGAAATGTATTCAAGATTTCAAGATATTTTGCATGCATTGATAGGATTAGGAGAAAAATATAGTGATTTTGATATTGTATCAAAAGTACTAAACATTCTCACTGATGAATGGGAACGAAAAGTGCTAGCTATTGAAGAAGCTAATGATTTATCAGCCATGAAGCCAGAAGAACTCATAGGGAATCTTATGTCTTATGAAGTAAATCTTCAAGCAAAAAGATATATAGCTCAAGAAAAAAAGAATGTGGCATTTCATGCTGATAAAGAGGACTCTGAATCAGAAGATGAAGATATTGCGTTCATTGCCAAAAACTTTAAGAAATTTCTAAAATATAGAAAAGGAAATTTCAAAAAGAATACTTCAAATAAAGCTTCATCTTCAAAATCTGGATGTTTTAACTGTCATAAGAAAGATCACATGGTAAAGGATTGTCCAGAACTAAAAGAAAATCAGAAAAGCTTCTACAACAAAAACAAGAAAGATAAATTCAAAAAGAAAGCATTCTCTGTCACATGGGACGACTCAGACTCAGAATCATCAGATAGTGACAGTGATAGTGAAAGTGAGCAAGCAAATGTATGCTTTATGGCTCAAGAATCCGAGGCTCAAGAATCCGAAGTGAGTAATTTATCTTATGAAGAAGTAATTGAAGTCAATGTGGAATTCTTAAAAAATATAAAAATTCTAAAGAAAAAGCTTAAAGAAACTCGTGAAAATCAGAACAAAGCTGAATTTGAAAGAGATATGTTAAAAGATCAAAAATCAATCTTAGAAGAAGAACTTCAAAAGGTTCAAGAAAATCTTACAAATTCAGATAATCAAATTTCACTCTTAAGTCAGGAAATTGAGACGCAAAAGTTAAAGAATGATGAAATTAGTTCTGAAAATCACATATTAAAAAGTAAAATAAAGGAATTAGAACTTGAAAATAAAAGTACTCAAACTAAGTTAGAAAGTATTTCTAAAAATGTTTCTAACTTCAATAAAGGAAGAGAAAATTTGTCTAAAATTATAGAAAGTTCACAACTACCTTCAAATAAACATGGTTTAGGATTTAAAAAGGAATCAAAAATTCCTAAGAAAAGAAATAAAACCGATTCTAAATACAATACTAGAAGTATTAGAATATGGATTCCAAAAACAAATAATAGTTTGATCAGAAACAAACATATTACATCTTTTATGGAGTCTGTACATAATAATATAAATTATTTATACAAAAGGGACACTAAACCCACTTGGGTTTGGCTTCCTAAGACCTAACTCTTAGGACCGTATCAAAAATTGGGTACCAATGTGCTTATTAATATTTTTTGCAGGTACCATTCAAAAAGAGAAAATGGATCTTAGACAGTGGTTGCTCAAAACACATGACTGGAGATAAAGATATGCTAACCTATATTTCATACTTTGATGGTGGCTCAGTTACCTTCGGAGATAATTCCAAAGGTTTTATCATTGGCAAAGGAGATGTGTGCAACTACGGTATCTCAAATTTACCTCTTATTACTAATGTTTCTTTAGTTAAAAATTTAAAACATAATTTACTAAGTATTAGTCAACTATGTGACAAAGGTTTTAAGATAACTTTTCCGAAAATAAATGTAGTATTTTTGATAAAGAACAAAATCTTATTTTTGAAGGAAATCGAGATAGAAATATTTATGTCTTAAATATGAAAGTCAATAATAATAAAGAAATGTGCTTAACAGCGAATAACAATGATTGTTGGCTATGGCACAAAAGATTTTGTCATATAAATTTTAAAACTATCCAAAGATTATCAAAACATAATTTAGTAAAAGGCTTTCCTAAAGTAAATTTTAATGTAAAAAATCTATGCGAAGATTGTCAAATAGGTAAATTAACTAAATCATCGTTTAAATCTAAAAAGATTATTTCAACTTTACAACCTTTGTAATTATTACATATGGACTTGTTTGGTCCTACACAAGTTCAATCATTAAATCATAATCGATACGTATTTGTAATAATTGATGATTTTTCAAGATATACTTGGACTATTTTTATGAAAAATAAAAGTGATACTTTTGCACATTTTAAAAACTTAATAAAAAGAATTCAGAATTCTAAAGATTTAAAAGTTAAAAATATACAAAGCGATCACGGAGGAGAATTCGAAAATGAATTATTTGAACATTTTTGTAAAAAGAAAGGGATAAATCATAATTTCTCATTTCCTAGGACTCCACAACAAAATGGAGTTGTAGAAAGAAAGAATAGAACATTACAAGAATGTGCTAGAACGTTACTCAATGGAAGTACCTTACCTAAACAGTTTTGGGCAGAAGCAGTAGCAACTGCTGGTTATGTTTTAAATAGAATATCTATTCGTCCTTTAACTAAAAATACTCCATATGAACTCTTTAATGAAATAAAACCAAATATTTCATATTTTAGAATTTTTGGTTCTAAATGCTTTATTCTTAATACTAAAGATCATCTTGGAAAATTCGATGCCAAAGCTGATCATGGTATTTTTATCTGGTATTCGGAACGAAGTAAAGCATATCGTATATTTAACAAATGTACAAATATTATAGAAGAATCCTTACATGTATCTTTTAATGAAATTTTTGATAAAAATATAAAGAATAAAGATGATGATGAAATCATTGAAAATACTAGTCTTGAAGATACGGAAAATAATCTAATAGAAAACATTAGGTTACCTCCCAGAATACTAAGAGATCATCCAACTCAAAATATAATTGGTGAAATTGATTCGCATGTTCGAACAAGAGGACAATTAAATCAAATGGGTCATGTAGCATTTCTTTCGAAAATTGAACCAAAGAATCCGAAAGAAGCTGCTACAGATGACTACTGGATCATTGCTATGCAAGAAGAATTGAATCAATTTGAACGGAATAATGTCTGGGAACTTGTACCTAGACCAAAGACCAATCTGTTATTGGCACAAAATGGGTATATAAGAATAAGGCGGATGAACTCGGAAATATTACATGAAATAAAGCCAGATTAGTCGCTCAAGGGTACCATCAAGAAGAAGGTATTGATTATGACGAAACTTTTGCACCCGTAGCAAGACTAGAAGATATTCGTACTTTATTAGCATATGCAAGTTTTAGTAATTTTAAACTCTATCAAATGGATGTAAAAAGTGCCTTCTTAAATGGTTTTATTAAAGAAAATGTTTACGTAGAACAACCACCATTATTCGTACATGAAAGATATCCAGATCATGTCTATAAACTAAAAAAGGCTTTATATGGTCTAAAACAAGCACCACGTGCTTGGTATGAACGACTTAAAAGCTATTTAATAAATTCTGGTTTTCGAATAGGAAAAGCGGATCAAACGCTATTTATTAAAATTACTAATAAGGATATATTAATTGTTCAAATTTATGTTGATGACATAATATTCGGGTCAACTAATGATAATTTATGTAAAGAATTTTCTATCATAATGACAAATGAATTCGAAATGTCACATATGGGTGAACTCTCATTTTTCTTAGGTTTACAAATTAAACAAATTTCAAATGGTATTTTTATTAATCAAGAAAAATATTGCAATAATTTAATTAAACGTTTGTGACGAGAAGGAATTTCGCTCGGTCCGAACCAGTCGCTAAAATTGCCAAAATAAAAAAATTTAAACTGGCCCAGATTTTCGGGTTGTTACAATCTCCCCCACTTAAAACTTTTCGTCCCCGAAAAGGAACAAAGTCGAAAGTGGTTTGATTAATCAACTCTACGTTCGATCTGGCTTCCATTCTCCAACTTTTCAGTTTCTGAGAATTTTCAAAATTTCAAAAATTTGGCTAACACCCTAAATTTTCGAAAAATTTCGCCATAACCTCCCCTGCACCGGGAGCATCGGGGAATTTCAAATAGCTTCCCCGGTCCTTCAGATCTCAAAAAGAAAAAGAAAAAGCCAAGCGGCTAGCCAATAGGCTCATAAAATCATCATCACCCAAACAAAACAGTAAATTATGTAGTAAACATGTACCTATTTGTCGGGCAAACAAATTTTATTCTCTGCTCTAGCCTCCTTGCTATGACCTGTTCAATAAGATATACATGTATGCAAGCAAATGCGACCAATTTTCAATATAGTTCAATATTCGATCAAATTAGGCATAATGGTTCAAAATTATCAACCAAATTAACAAACAACACAATCATCAATCAATTAGTGAATTAGAGTTTCAAATTCATAATTTTGATACATATAAAGAAAATCATGTTTTGATGCCAAATCACAACAATAAGCCCTATCTAATTTTTGGTTCTCACACCAGTCAATAGGAAATATATAGATGCTACACGTTCGTCACTCGAATATAAATTCTGATGATGATATATCAATCATCAGAATCACCCCCGGCGACTAGAGTGTAATTCTATATCTATCCAGTATATTAAAATTTCAAATACACGTTTGCAAGGCGTATATGCAAAATCTTTATATACTGGACTGTCCTAATCAATATAAATAAATAATCAAATACGAATAAGTGATTTAAATTTTCAAAACAAAAATTCGTTTTCATTTTAAAAATATACTCTTCACACTCGTTCTAGGATACTACTGATCCCATCTCTAACGAGTCATTCTAATTGGATATTACTAATCCAATATCTGATGAATTCTTTCGTATGGTTCTAATGTGCCTTGTTCTCTGGGCTTTGTAAACCTCGCTCTGATACCAACTGTGACGAGAAGGAATTTCGCTCGGTCCGAACCAGTCGCTAAAATTGCCAAAATAAAAATTTTAAATTGGCCCAGATTTTCGGGTTGTTACAACGTTTCGGGCTAGACAACACTTTCGGCAAACCAACTCCAATGAGCACTTCAGTTCATCTCGATAAGGACGAAAAAGGAAAAAGTGTTGATAAAAAATTATACATAAGTATGATTGGATCACTACTCTACCTAACTGCTAGTCGACCGGACATAATGATGAGTGTATGTCTATGTGCACGATTTCAATCGAATCCAAAAGAATCTCATTTAAGAGCTGTAAAACGTATTTTAAGATATTTAAATTATACCAAGGACTTTGGTCTATTTTATCCTAAAGGGTGTCCATTTGAATTAGTTTCTTATAGTGATGCTGACTTTGGTGGATCCCGAACAGATAGAAAAAGTACAAGTGGTACGTTCCATTTCATTGGAAAATCACTTGTATCTTGGTTTAGTAAAAAACAAAATTGTGTATCACTCTCAACATGTGAAGCAGAATACATATCTGCTGCTTTAGCATGTGCTCAAGTAATCTACATGCAACAAACAATTAAAGATTTCGGAATAAATTTATCAAAATCAATAATATATTGTGATAACACTAGTGCCATAAACTTGTCTAAAAATCCAATAAATCACTCTAGAACAAAACATATAGATATCCGACATCATTTTTTACGTGATAATATTGAAAAGAATATTATCAACTTAGATTATGTTTCAACTGAAAACCAAATCGCAGTTATTTTTACTAAACCATTACCAGAAAACTCTTTTATCAAATTAAGAAGAGAGTTAGGTATTATTTCTGTAAAAGATATATAAATTTTTTATACTTGCATGCGTTCTAAATATACTTTCTACCTATTTTTAACTATTGCTCCTTAAAATCCTCACATACTCAAACTTTTCAATGGCTACCAGACTTCTGAACTTCCTTAACCACATATCCAATACTTATTCTTCTTATATAAACCATCACAATCAATCCTCACAAATAAATTCAAACACTAACACTATGTCTTCAAATAATTCAAATTCCTCAATCAATATTACGTTCACATCGGATAGTTCTTCCGACTCTCCTCAATTTCCTACTCAAACTCCCACAAATGAGCCAACTTACAGATGGACGAACTATCACACCGGGTTTACTCCAGAATCAAAGAAAGCTAAACGAGCTGTTTTTTCATCTCCCGATACGAAATGTAAAATTGGCGATCTACATCACTACCAAGAAGAACAAATCAAGCTACAGAAGGAATTGTATTTTGAACAAAAAGCAACATCAACTCGTTTAAGCCTTCTTGAAAAGATGATATACAAGTTTTGTGGTTCAAAAGAAAAGGATATTGTTTCACCATTACCAACTCCACCTAACCCTATTGATCCATCGGCTTCCTATCGAACAGTAAATGACCCGGTGAATCCAATAATGAAATATTATACTTACTCACCTTCACGACCGTCATACGATCCGAACTCATGGGATAGAAATTATCAAGCCAATGAAGGAAGGAGCTCATCAACACCAAAAAGAAATCCGCCATCTAAATAATTAAATTTATTATTAATTTTTTTTATATCTTGTAATTCAATAAATTTTCTTAAACAGACGTCTGAATTTAACGGACCAGACGTCTGATTTTTATACGAATATCATTATCTTCCTCAAAACAGACGTCTGTTTACAAAAATATCAGACGTCTCAAATGGTCACAAAATACACTACTTTCTTTCGGGTTAATAATTCATGTAAATCAGACGTCTGTTTATAAATTTCAGACGTCTGTTGCAGTTCCAGTAATTATTTCATCTCCAGAATCAGACGTTTGAACTAAAATTATCAGACGTCTGAAACTAGTATAAAATACACTGGTTTCTTTCGGGCAAATATTATGTTTAAAAGAGACGTCTGTTTAATTTTTTCAGACATCTGAATCAATTCTGTATGATTTTTTAAAGTGACTTGCCTATTCAACTCCATCACAACCACTCATTTTTTCATCTACCGATACTTACCTTTTCATCTTTTACCAACTCCATATAACCCTAGCCCCCAAAATCATTTTTTTTTACCTCAAATTTTTACTACTCTCCAACAACAAATTAATGGCACATAGAGGAAAACGATCACGAGAGGAAGAAACTCTTCCACCCTCTGAAGAGATGATTCAACGCTAGCTTTGGGATGACACGGCAAAAGCTAGATACAAGGCTATGAAAGATTCGAAATTTTTTGAAGGTGCATTTGTTAAGTTTGATGCTTTTTCTAATTACCGTCTCCTTCAATATGCTAGATACTTTAATTTTGAATCTCTGGTTGATTACAACAAAAACAATGTCAAAATCTACCCTCTCTTGGTCAAATTGTTCTTAGCAAACATAAACCTTGATCATACAAATCCCCATGTTAAAGATGATACAATTTGGTCATGGGTATGTGGAAAACGTGTCCTTATAACGTTGCAACGCTTAGGACAAATCTTAGAATGTTCATGGCAAGGACTAGATATTGATACAATTGAAGTTGATATGGATACACGTGATGAAATTTCTCATCAATTTCTTTCCGACGATCTGATTAACATGAGAAATCTTACTTCAACCAATCTTCGTCCTCAAGCTCGCTCACTTAACCGTATCCTTGTACGAACTATTCAACCACGAACAGGTAGCTATGAAAAAATATACAAAAGGGATTTTCAGGCTCTTTATGCCCTATATTCAAGAAAACAAATCAACTGGGCTAAGATTATCATGGATGAATGGACCGATATCACATACAAGCGCAAATATAAAACTCTACATTACGGTGCCTACACTACTCATATTCTTGCAGCTTGTGACGTCAACATACCCACCAACATTCCATCCCTATCCATCAAAGAAATAGGTCCTAAAACTTTAAAGCTAATGGACATTCCTCAAAATCCTGCTACCTTAGAATTTATGTCTTTCGAAACCTGGAAAGAACATGTTGCTGCCAATCCTGAATCTATCATTTGTGAACCATCTCATCGACAACAACCTAGACAAGAAGAAGACGATAATGATATTCAGGTCATTTCTCCTGAAACATCTACCAAACAAGCCGTTATATTACTGTCTCAAAATCAAGCCAAACTTCAAAAAGAAATTAGAACTTATCATACACAGACAACCAAGAAGTTTGAGTCTATCAAAGGATTCTTGAATAAGATTTGGGAAAAGGTTTCGTGCATTGGTACTTCTTCGACTCAAGCTCATTCTCCTGCTCCGTTCCAATGGTCTTCAAGCTCAGTCGAAGTTCCAGACTCTGAGGAAGGCTCTCCTAAAGATGGTGGAACGACTGTTGTTGGGTCTACTTCGGAAGATTGGTAAGCATGCTTCGTAAGAATTCTAGCATTAGTATCTTGCATTAGTACTTTGCTTTTGTCTTTTAAGAATCTCTCCTGATATTTCCATGGTTTGTAATATTTTGCTACTTATCTTCTTTCCGCACAAAACTCTCTTATGTGCGTCTCTGTGTTATGTCAGTATTGTTGGTACTTCATCTAAATGTGTGTTTTATCTATATATTGCATTTGTGCTTCAATTTTACATAAGTATTCCTTTTTGTCAAATGACAAAGGGGGAGAAAACTAGCAACATTATATGCATATTGACAGGGGGAGCTTATATAGTTGTCATTAGTCAAAAAGGGGGAGAATGTTGAATCACGCTATATAGCATTTTGACTATGACAACTATACAAGTACATATATACATTCTCGACTAACTTTATGTTGCAGGAAGATACTTTTGACGAACAGATTCAAGAGCACAAAACAAAGATCACATATATGATTATAAGATTCTGTGAGTCCTAGATTTATATGTTAAAGTCTTCCTTGATGATAACACACACACACAGTTTTAAAATATACATTTCTTTGATTACAAAATATGCAAGATATAGGCTGACAACATAAAACAGACGTCTGGTCTGATAATTTCAGACGTCTGATTACTGAAACAAATTGTTTTCGAAATATAATATTCAGACATCTGATTCTGAAAGGATGCGACTTCTACAAAAAGATACATCCATTTATTTTATAACTCTTGAGCAAAACTTTTCATGATTAGTTGCATCGTTCTACATACTATAAATAGAGGGAAGATTAACTATTCCAATCACCGATTTTTATTCTAATTCTCTCTATCTTATACAAAAGCTCCCTAAATTCTAAAGTGATCTATTTTCATACTCAAGACTTTTAAACTTCCATAATCCTTCACATACTTCACGATTATCATCAAGGAAAGGCTATAGGAAGGGTGTACTTAACATTCGACAATCCGTGTTATTAAGAACACAAAAGAGTCAACAATTATTTTGTATTAGTGAAGACCTCTTCAGTGGTTGAGGCAAGAAATCCCGTTCAGTGGTTCGGGTAATTGTGAACCTATTCCTCCGGGTGAAGTGAGGGTTTTTAGTGTTAGTGAAATACCAGAAGTGAGTCTGGGACTGGACGTAGGACAGTGGTCTGAACCAGTATAAATCAACTGTGTGATTTACTGCTTACTACTGCTACTTTAGTATTCTACTTATACTCCATTCTATACGATCCTACCGCTGCATAGCATCTTTCATTCTGTGGGTGTAGTTGGCTGCTTCCAATCTTGAATTGCTATAATCTTACTGGGATCCACATAAATTCCTTCTTTTGATACAACGTGGCCAAGAAACTTGACTTCTTCTTGCTAGAATATACATTTGGAAAATTTTGCCTTTAAAACATTCTTTTTCAGAATCTCTAACACTTGTTCTAAATGTTTTGCATGCTCTCTCTCTCTGACTTAGAGAAGATCAATATGTCATCAATTAAAACCAGTACGAATTTATTCAAGACCTCTCTGAATACTCTGTTCATTAGATCGACAAAATACGCTGGAGTGTTACATAAGCCGAACGACATTACTAACCACTCATAGAATAAGTCTGGACCTTTGAATGCTGTTAGAGGAACAAATTCCTCGGCAATTCGAGGTTGATGGAAACGTGTAGCTATGTCCATTCATGAAAATACTTGTGCTCCATTCAGACGATCCAATAAATCATCTATTCACGGCAATGGATATTTATTCTTTAATGTCTGCTTATTAAAGTCACGATAATTCACACATAGTCTAAGAGTATCGTCTGACTTTGGGACAAACACCACTGCTGCTCCCCAATCATAGAAACTAGGTCTGATCAGACCCTTCCATACAAGCTGTCGAGTTTGATTGTCTAATTCTTCCTTCTCCTTTAAAGCCATTCTCCGAATTGCATGCACTACGGGCCTTGCATTCGGAATTAAAGCGATTTTGAAATCAATTTCCCTACACGGAGGTAAGCTAACAACTTCTTCAAACACATCCGCATAATTCTTGACGATGGGGATATTTTCTATTTCGACCGGATTATTCTCTGTGACGACAGGAATAGGTTCTAATTGAGCAGGAGAAACATCAAGAGCTGACCAAAAGTCTTTTCTATCTGAATTCGGACCTTCACATGGAATGGTTATATACTCTCCAAATTTTGTTTTTGCCTTAACAACTCTCTCGGCGAACTTAACCTCAGCTTCATATCTGGTTAACCAATCCAATCCTAAAATAAGATCGAATTCGGCAAAATTCATGACGATCGAGATGGTAGGGAACCAATAGCGGGAAAAAGAGACAAGCACCCCACAAATCCAACTGAGATCGAGGGAACCCCCAACCGGATTATGGACAGTGATGGGTTCTTTGAGCTTTTTCAGTTTCAACTCCAGTTTCTTAACTGCATTACTTGCAATAAAGCTTCGCGACGCGCCTGTATCAAACAGTACATTAACTGGAATATCTTTGACAGTAAGTGCGCCTTCTAAAACATCTGGCCTCGCTTGACTGACTGAGGGTACCGGAACTTCTGCCACTTCATTCACTTGTACTATTTCAGACCTCTTTAATAACTAGCAAACCTTTGAAAGATGACCAATCTGATGGCATTGATTGCATTTTCTATTTTCTTGAAACTTGCTCTTGGACTGAAATCCGCTCTTTATTCGTTTCTTTAAAGGTCCGCAATTTATCGCCAAATGCCCTTTCCGATTACAGTTAGAGCAGGTGGCAGTTGTTATTGGTTCTTTCTCAGATTTAACCCTTTTCCTATTGAATTTAGGCCTCTTACTGAACTCAGACTTCGTACCGGCCTCAGGCTGTGTACTTGCCCCTGGGCTATCAGTTTCAAATTTCCTTTTGTTGTTAGAACTACATTCCTCTTCGTCTTCCAAAAGGCCTTACTTATCAAGATCTTCATACTGGTAAGCCATATATATCATTTCAAAAAAAGGTAGCTTCACATGGGCAGTTACACTACTTTGGTACTTTCTTTGTAGCCCGTTAATAAACCTCAGATTCTTCCCCTTAGGATTTTGAGTTAGATGCGGGGCAAAACGAGAAAGTTCATTGAATTTCTTATGATATTCTAGAATGGTCATATCTCCTTGTACCAGATAATAGAATTCATCATATAGCCAATTAGTTGTTTCTGGAGGAATAAACCTTTCATTGAAAATTTCTTTAAATCTATCCCAGGTAATATTACCTTCTGGATTATCCTTAATAACTGTTTCCCACAAGATTAAAGCTTCGTCTTTGAGTGCCTAAGATGCCAGTAATCTTTTCTGATGATCTCTCAGCTTTGAACCTCCAAAAAAATTCTCAGCAGAGTGCATCCATGCTTGTGTTTCAATGATGGATTCTTTGCCCAAGAATGGTACTCCACCCAGATTTCGATACTTCTTTAATAGAGCTTCAACATCGGGTTCTGACCTATCTCTTCTACTTCTGCCACTCATTTTCTTCGATGTCTACAAATAGCAGACAAAGTGTCAGGCCAACATAAAAGGTATTTTAAACCATAGAGACATATACTTGAATGTAAATGTGTCTATTGGGGTGCATTTTATTCTGCTTTACTCATTCAAAGATACTACTGATCATTTCTGAAATGAGTTATTCATCATAGAATACTTCTGATTCCATTTTTGACGAGTTCGTTAATATGTTATATTCCATAAGTAAGCTTAACCAAAGCTCTGATACCACGTGTGATGACCCCAAACCCCCGTTCCACGGTGGCAAGGGTAATCTTCGGAATATAACACATAAACAAATAACAGCAGAACAGAAATATATAATTACACCAGATAATGTACAACAGTATACACTGGATAAATATAATCATCAGAGTTACACGGTATAACAGGATCACACTTAGTACAAAATACAGTTTTAGCTTTATATAAAAATGTCTACAGCGGAATCAAACATAATATACATAACAAGAGCTGAACAACATAACAGAATTGATAGAATCCATCTTCAGCTCCATAGCTATCCAGAAGGAGCCTGCTAAAACCTGAATACAAGGCTGCCCGTGTAGAAATAGGGGCACCCGAGTTTGCAAGTGAAACAAACTACGAGTCAGTCATAGGACTGGTATGAGAAATCTACTTAACTTATCTTATAATAAGTCCAATCACAGGACCACGCCCCTAACGCAGAACGGGTTTACTCCATTGGATTGCCAGTGCTTAAGACAAGTAAATCATTTAAACATCGCAATGCTTTTTACAAAAATGCAGCCATTATAAGACTCATGTCCCATCACATAATGCAACGCAAACCAGAGGATAGAGTTTTACCTTATAATGGCCAAAATATGCTTGATACGTATAAAACAAAAGCATTTGATATTAGTACTAGTTCCTATATTTTCAAAAGCAATTTCAATCATAAGTATAAATCATAGACGGCATAAGTTCCCCATACCACTATGTCGCCATATATAGGTTTTCAATCAAAACAACACGATGTCGTATTTGGAAATTGAATTTCCGTCATGAACCAAGGCAAGGGATCGTCCTTACCGCTTCGAGACGCTCTATACCGTGTCTCGGGATTAGAGCTCGAGTGACCCTTGGATCGTTAGGGCCAGTCCAGATGGAGTGGATTAAAATGCCTGGACACTGCGTTTCCCCGCCCTATGGGGCGTCAAACTGGGCGGTATATCCACCAAACCATCCATCGGGTCCGCAAAGACCGAAATAACCGAGGCGCCTCGCTATCCATCATCCACATAAGTAAAACGTCCAGGCGTGTAAAACCCGGACACCACTCCTAGCTAGAAGGAAACGGATGTCCTCCCTGATGTCTTCTCCCGTTTCTGGTTCATACCGGGGTGTGAGGCCCGCGAATCAACGCTATACACAAAGCTAGCTATATTAAAGCCATGCTTTGATCATCAACCACAAGACTCTGCTTTTCAACAAAAGCCTTGATCACAGCATCTCTGTATGCCACGTTGTCAACTTACAACGTTAGACACACATCCATTTACTAGTCCGTTCTGGGTCTTAAAGAAACCGGAGGCATCGTATTCCTCGTCCCATATGTCCAACATAGGAGAGAGGACCTCGCACATCCGAATGATCAACAAGTACGTCCGGACAACCACCACTGTAACCCCTTCAGGGGAGCAACTCCCATAAAAGGCATCAGTAGCCATCCATTCGATGTGAAGATCATCGGTCTTGCACCGTCTTCATATCTTCGACTTCTATTAGTCGACCAATTATTTGATATGAGATTTAACTCAGTCTTTTCAAATAATTCATGTATATTTAGAATTCAAATCAATTCATTTCCATAGTTAAATTATTTGACACCCATAATTCAGTTCATTAATATAATTTTCATGTCAAACACATTCAACCATCAAATATCCAATAAACCGAGTAAATTTTGTTTATTTCCATTCCATATTGTTTATAATATTTTATAACGTTTTATCGCTATTTTTATTTATTTAAAAATAGCCCATTTATTTAAACGACGCTTCAGGCCATAACGTGGCCATGTCGCTGTTTTTCTTCAGATTTGATTTACACATATCTGAAAATCTAACCGTTGGATTTTTACAAATCTTATACCATTGGAAAGATCTTTTCAAAACGGACCCAACGGTTTCAGTTTTGGGAAAATCCGACGGTCAGATCTCCCGGTACAATCGTTTAAAGTTACGATTCCAAAATATGAACTGCAGCGTCTTTATTCGTTTTATTTTAATTATATATATATAATTCATTCTGGCGCCGTTTTTCCACAGATTTGAATTAAAAATTTCACACAATATAACCGTTGGATCTTTACAAATTTTATATCACTGGAAAGATATTTTTAAAGCGAACCCAATGGTTCCGGTTTCGGGGAAATCCGATGGTCGGATTTCTCGGTATAATCATTTAAAATCACGATTCCAAAACACAAACTACAGCGTCGTTATTCGTTTTATTTTAATTATATATATATATATAAATATAATTCATTCTTCGATTTCCAAACCATTTTCATTTCATATACGTGGTAAAAATAATATTTTTACCCAACAAATATTTATTTCAACACATGACTATTTTTAACACTTCATATATATAATAAAAATGTGATTTTTATTGTTAAAACAATTTATTTCAAACATGAATTTTTTTAGTGATTCATATATATAGTAAAAATGTGATTTTTATTGTTAAAACAATTTATTTCAAACATGACTATTTTATATACTTCATATACATGATAAAAATGTGATTTTTATCGTTCAAACAATTCATTCGTCATATGAATATTTTTCCAACACATGAATATATTTCAACACATGAATATAAATCAAACACATGAATATTTTAGAAAATTTCGGCAGCATAACGGCAGGGGGTTTAAAACCGGCACTGTCCCGAGTACGACTCCTTGCACCACCTTAGGCCTCGCAGCATTCCGTAAGGGGTTTATCCTTATAATATAAATATTTTGATCATTTTCATATCACATCGAATTTTTCCACAAACAATTTCTATTTCGTTTCAACCGCAAACAACCATAACCTACCATTTGCAATATCAACCAAATTTCATAACCACAATCAAGTCGTCCATGGTTTGTGGACGACGGGTGTCGGGAGTTTCTGAATTCCGTCTACATCCTAGTATATTTTATTTCTAAATTACATTGAATTTAGAAATCTCACATTGCTTTTCGCTTTGCCAAAAATTGTAGCAAGCTCTAAAAAATCTCTGGTCTCTTCTAGGATGTAGAAGACGTCCACACGGTCCCGGTGTCTCTTGTTTCACTGGATTTCTATCATATGGCAAAAATATATGATATTTATAAGTTAATCATATTTTTAGGTGGTTTTAAAGTGTTTTTAATGGTTTAAATAAACAAACCCGTTCCTTTCAGCAAACCATTCAAACCTAGGTCTTTGATTTTCGCGCAAACCGGTGCGCTAGAGGAGGATCGGTCACTGCCACGTGGAAGAGCTTGGAGTCATGCACACGCGCATGGTGGAGGCGTTAGGTGCGATCCATGGTGGAGGTGGTGGCGGTGGTCTGAAGCGGCGGGGTTTGGAGGGATGGATCTCAACAATTGAGCGAGGACAGGGAGTGCACCCTATATGGATTTGAAAAGGAAGGGATTCTCCACAAAATTCCCAACTGGATCCCTCGATTTTGTTGAGCGGATTAAGAGATAAAGAGGAGAGAAGGTCGGAGCCTCTTTCCGTTGTGCGCTGAAGAGAGGCTACGAGGGTTTGAAAGTGAAGGATGCAATTTGATTGGCTAATATATATATATATATATATATATATATATATATAAATAAATCTTTTTAAATTCAAAAGTATCTGTTTCTCCATACGAACTCCAATTCAAACCCAATGACTGTTGCCCCCAGCTAAATACCCCCATTCTGAACACAATGGAATATGTTTCATAAGCCCATTCAACTGTTTCTGTCAGTTATTATTCAAATTAAAATATAAAACATTAAATTTTAGATTTGAACGTACATTTTAATTTGTCGGGGCCACATACTGATTCTAAAAATTCTAGAAAAATAAATCGGGCTATGTTAGGACGACACGGTCCCAACAAAACTGATTTTGTCGAATTTGAAGACCGTTTGAAAAATGGCCATTTTCTGGTCGATCCAATTCAAAATGAAATCTCGAAGCGCGTTTTCTTCTGCCATGCTCACATATTAATCCCAAAAATTACGGAATTTGTAACCTAGCAATAATTTGACATTTCAGATCCAACAAAAGTGGTTTCGTCGAAAATGGAGGTCGTTTGCAAAATATCTATTTTTACGGGCTATATTTATTCCATAGCGACCTTTTTGAAAATTAATTTGGCCATAACTTTTGATTCCCGCTATGAAATTTCGATTTTTCAGATTTGTTAGAAAGATATTCTTAAGCAGATTTAAATATTTTTGGTTTTACTAAAATCCGTTTTATTTTGCATCTT
This sequence comes from Allium sativum, assembly GCA_030737875.1. Classification (NCBI taxonomy): domain Eukaryota; kingdom Viridiplantae; phylum Streptophyta; class Magnoliopsida; order Asparagales; family Amaryllidaceae; genus Allium; species Allium sativum. The sequence goes on from CM060924.1 coordinate 62,149,200, forward strand.
GTACAGTCAATCAAAGTTCGAATTCAAATTTTCAAACTACCGCGCCATTTCAGGCCTTGTTTTATAATTAAAATAAATATATTCACTATAACTTCGATCCAAATAAATTTTTAGTCGTTATTATTTAAAATAATTCATTTTAAATATTCAAAATTCATTAAAATAGCCAAATTAAAAAATTTATATTTGTTCTGATTTCCTGGGTTGTTACAGAACGACATTTGTTCTTTAACCCAAGTAAAGACAAGATTTATTTCCTAAATTTTGAATCATCATTAAGTAAATATTTTGAGATTAAAACTGAACTAGAGTTTTAATGAATCTTTAATTAGATTGAAGTTGGAATAAGGTAACTAAATTTACCGAATTCATGAAATGATCGAGAATGGAGTATCACCAGTTTTACTCCATGCAATTGTTAAATCTTTAATTATATTCGAAATGTGAAAAGGTAATTAATTTTATCGACAACACAGTGGGTATAGATACGGAGTACTACAATTACGCTCTATGGGATGAATAGGTTGGGATTGGGATAATAAAATAAATGATTACTTCAGTAAGGTTCATTAATCGGGACTAGTTTGATAAACCTTAATTGGGTCTAAGTTGAGAAAAGATAAAATAAAATCTTTTGGAAATGATATCCAAAGGAAGATTTAAGAATAAGTTTAAAAGAACTTATCTTTGATAAAATAAATGGGAACTTTTCCCTAAAAAACGTGAATATTTGAATAAATAATATTCTGAATTGGAATGAGGCGTATGATGTATTTTTATAGCACTTGATTATAAGATACGCGAGTTATTCGGAAAAACCAGGTTTAACCTATTTTGAATAATTGATACGATGACTAGAAGTCGAAGTGCAACGACCAGTATTTTTATCGATTAATTTTTAAATATTTAATATTTATTTTAAATATTTGGTTGATAATATAAATCGATTTTATATTGAGTTATCAATTTAATAATCAAAATACAGTTTATTTCGAATATATAATTATTGAAATATGAGAACTGAAATAAGTCAATTTGAAACTTAAAACTAAGTCAAATTAATTCAAATGGTTAATCGAAATTCTATTTAAAATAGAAACGACAATGACAATAATTTATTATCAAGAATTTATTTGTTTTGAATTTAATTTATTGATTTAAATTAATATCTTCTCCAGACGATCAAAAGAGGCCTTGGAACCTGTCCCAGTGTGTTTAGAATAGTGGTTTAACCCTAAAAACGCCGGTTGTTACATTCGAATAGGAGTTCAGTAACCGTTAAATATATTATTAGAATATATTGTGGATATGATCAATATCAAATCGTAGTTAAATCAAAGTCAATTCGAGTTTAATTGAAACGTACTTTGCCTACCCTAAGCTACCTCCTAAAATAGTACATTGCGCAGATTAATTTACTTCATCCCGAAGTATTTGCATCTATTCAAACGAAATCAAACTCTCCCCTTTCTTCTCATTCCATTTTAGTTCTCCAGCAAGTAAATTCGCAGACTTCAAGTGAAATAAAAAGAGTACTGTTAGCCCAAATTAAATAATTCCACACATTCCAAAACAAATCGAAACCGAAATCAAACGAGAAAAGTTTCCGCCCCGTTTATGAAACCGAAATCAAACTGCGTTGTTCTCTTGTCCGATCCAACGAGTTCGAGGTCAAGACAGACGCTCACGATTTGTAGAATAGAGAAATGGGTCACTGTTTTTGGGAAAATCGATGTTGAAGCCAATGTAGTAGAGCCCGATACTGGTATCGTTGAAATAGGATTGGCGAGTGTGCTTAAGTGGTTCACGATTTGGACAACCAACGAAGTGAGGATTGAATGAGTGCGATGTTGGGTTTGAATGGGGTGAATCGCCTTGATCACGATGATTTTGAAAGGGCCAAAGGTGAACTCGACTTGGGATTTTTACTCATGGAAGGTCTGTGGGGTACTCGATGTTGTCTGGAGTCGAACAAGAGTTGCGCTACTGTTGGGAAGGCATCAGAAAGGGGAGTTAATGGCAGCGTTGATCATTGGATAGCAAGGGAGTTCGAGTTGCAAGGTTCTGGATTTTTTGGGGAAGAACAACATCACTTTATGATTGTGAGTTGCACCTGATTTTCGCTGAAAAGGGTTTTTAGGGCAAGGCGTTTCAATTTGGGGAGGATGAAATGTCAGAACAGTGACTGGCAATGGAATGGAAGGTGAATTCTTATTTGAATTTGTTCCATTCTATTTTATTTAGTATATTTTTTAAAACTAAAATTTAGTATACGGTTAAAAGGAGATGTTATTTAATTGTTAATCTAGAATTTGGAAACCGAAAAGAGAAATTTATTAGTAAAATCAATTTATAAATTTTAGATTAGTCGAGTGAAAATTTAGACTTGAAATCATTAGCTGTTCAAAAACCGGGAAGGTTAGAAAATAAGATTTTGGTATGTTTTTAACATAAACTCTTCTTAATAGAATTCGTTAGCTTATCTATAAGATTTGGTTTTTTCTTAGGTGAGGATAAACCGAACGGAATCATTCGTGTGGAGTTCGAAGACTCGGAAATCATTGAAAAAAAATTGAAACTGATACAAGTGCAAATTTAAAAATCACGGTGAGTAAATCTCACTCAATTTATTATTTAGAATTAATTTTAGTCATTAAAAACAATTGATGGTTGTTTGGTTGCATTAAAATATTACTATGGCTATTATTAAATATATATTAGTTTTCTAGGATTGGTGTTTGTGGTTATTATATATATATATATATATATATTGGTGATGGGATAGTTCCCGCAGTACCATTAGCGGATGACCCTATACGCCCCAAAATATGATAGTGGATGACCTTCTATACCGCGATATCCTGCCTCGAAGCAGGATGGGTAATATTTATGTTGGCTAACATCTGTGGATGCAGGAAAACAAGTTGGAGGGATCCGACTGGATTCCTCAAAAATATTATTAATTGATTGTTTTCATATATATTATCATATATGATGTGTTATAAAATCTATGGTTGATTACTGGGGGTTTTTGATTGATTAAATATCACTGGGCCTAAAATGTTGATATATAAAAATATTGTGAAAAAGATATTTGAGATTTAAAAGGGGAAATTTATTTTTAAAAATAGAATTTGAATTTTTAATGAGCTATAGAAATATTAACTTGTTTTGAATAAATAAAACAAGTATTGAATTTATAAACAATTTTTATAAATTAAAATATACTGGAAATTGAAGTATTGAATTTATAAACAATAATTATAAATTAGATAATATAGAAAATTGAATTAAATTTATAAATGATGTTACTAAATAAAATGGAATGATTTTCATTGGGTAATCAGGGACTTGCTATGAATTTATAAACGGTATTTATAAATGAAGTAGAAAAATTATCATTTGATAATTTGAATATTTAAATTCAAATATGAATTTAAAAGTAGAAATGGGGATTCGCTTTATGGAAGTAAACGATGAAATTTATTCTGATGTTTAGAATGTAAATTGAACTAAAAATAAATTCATATGGATTTATGATTTGAATTCGATTAGATCGAATTTATTTAAATAAAATATTTTTCAGAAAAGATATTGGAATCATATTAGATAGAACTAAAAATTAAGTATGAAAATAAATTCCGTGTTATATATAAGTCATAATAAATAGAAAATTCCAAAATAAGATTTTGGTTTTCAAACAGATTTTTTGAAATGGAACATGTTTTATTATATAAAACAAGGAAGTTGGATTTATAAACGATATTTATAAATCTAGTGAAATAAATTATCATTAGATAATTTAGAGGTTTAAACTCAAGTATGAATTTGAAAATAGAATTTGAAATGAAATCGAAATGGAAACTTGTTTTAAATTGTAAAACAACGAAGTTAAATCTATAAAAAATGTTTATAAATTAAGGAAAATAAATTATCATTTGATAATTTAGAAATTTAAATTCAAATATGAATTTAACCGTGAATTGGAAATCAATTCAGAAAGGGAACGACGGGTTTTATTTCGATATTCAGAATATAAAATGAATTGAGATAAGTCTAAGAAATTATATTGGGAATTCGATTTCATTGAATTTTATAAAGTAATTTATTCCTAAAGGAATTAGAAATTTATAATAAAAATGGAGTTGTGATTGAAATAATAACTAAGTGCTGAAATAATCAACGATTAGGGATAATCGGAATTTTTAAGTTAGATTGGGAAAATTGTTTAATATATGTTAAAATATATTAGAATGAAGTTAGAATTTATATAAATGAAGTTTAAAATATTTATATATTAAATATAATTAAAACGAACTCGCCTCAGCGTAGTAGTTCGTAAATTGACATTTCGAACTTCAGTTGAGTATATAAAACTCAATTTAAGTCGGTATTCTTTGAAACAAGAACCGTTAGGACCAAATAGATAATAGTTTTCTAATGGAAGAGAAAAATCTGGATTTCGTCATATAGATTTTGAGTTATGTCAAAAACAAATTTCCAGAAAAACAGCGCCATAACCATTTTAAAACCATAACGGTTTATTTAAATAAATAAAAGGATTTTAAGGAAATAAAATCCGAATTTCCATTAGAAAAATCCCAACATGAGATATTAAATAAATATAAACTCAAGTGAAGTAAATGGATTGATTTGTGAAACTAAATCAGATATTTATTATTTAATAAAATTAACTAATTTAAAGGATAATCAAATAATCGAGTTTTGAATTAAGCTGACTTTGGATAAGTAAATTAAACTTGTGAATTCATATTCAAATTCGAATATGAAACCTGTGATGAAAAATGGAATTCAATTAGTTGTAAGAAAATTAAATGGTATATGAACGTGATATGTTCATATAAATTTATGAAGTGGGAAAAAGGGCTAATTAAAGATAAATTAGAAAATTGAGTTAAAATGACCAGATTGAGTTGGAGTAAATTTGAAATAGACGCATAGGTGTTAAATAGGTATGGAATGAAGAGAATGAAGTTTATAAATTTAGTGCCCGATAAAAAAGTACATGTTTAAATTTCATATGAGGTTTTATGCGCCGAATCGGCAAGCCGTTTGGCTTTTTGATTTTCTTTTTGAATGGAAAGGGCCCAGAGAGGCATTTTGTAGTTGTACCGAGTGACCCGTACAAAGGAGGTTGTGGCGAAATTTTCTGAAAATTTAAGGAGTTAGAATATTTTCAAGAAAATTGGATAATAAGAAATCAATGTATCGATATATATAGAATTTGATAAGGAAACAAACTTAAAAATATAATATCATAAAAAAAGGAAAACTATAATTAAATCTGGTAGGATTAGAAAGAGAAACATATGTGTGTTTAAAAATGAATAATTGGTTTTTATGATGTTGATTATTCGAGTTTAGCGGTCTTATCCGTTTTGAAGTTAAGGATGTTTTCAGTCAAGGTCTGAGAGGTAGTTATACCCCAACTTGATTGATTTCATTTTTAACCGATAAATAACAAGATCCAGTCTCAAAGAGAAATATTTGAATAAGAGTTAGTTAAATGCAGTATTTTGGGTTGTTTGTAACGATGTTTTACACAACAATCGATTTAACCCAAGTAAGTGGAATTTTGGAAATATAAGAAAAATATTTCCTAAGTATTGAAATAAATGGATGGTCATGAAAGAGATAAGTAGTTGGAATGTTTTCCAATTATAAATAGAAGATATTTTCTACGTATAGAAAATAAAAGGAGGCGATATATGGAAATGTTTTCCAAATAGCTAAAAAGGCCAAGATCATTGTTGAAAATATTTGGTTAGCGAATATGAATAAGGAAATGAAGAAGTGTATTAATTAATGAAATATTAATTAAAAGGCACAGTGATTTGTTTGATGCTTTGAATGAATGTTTGTTTTTCTTCGATAGTTAAATAACCGACTATCGAAGTGTTTGCCAATATCATTGTCAATATGGAGAGACCGGTTGGATTATTATCCGAAAACCACTCCATATTGGCAGTAACGTTGCGAATCATATTATATGAAGATAATCGGAGACGAAGTAGAGTGCAAGGGCTTTTTCTATTAATGGAAATTGTGCCTTCGGTTTCGTTCAATCCCAGAACGAACGTATACAGACGAATGTCTGACGGAGTATTTCCGATGATCGCATATGTTGTTCGGTACAAATATATATGGTGACGGAGAATTTATTCTCCTAGCATAATATCCAGAATATATTTGTGCAATCAATTAGTGATTACGGATCTGGCAATGTGGCATTCAAAGTGATTGTGTTATTAATGAATGGAAAGTAATCGTAGCCTCAGGCCTCAACAACTGGGAAATAACAAAAATAGGGCAAGCAGCATGGCTAAGTGGGTAGCTCCCAATTAGGATGTATTATCACCTATCTAGAGAAATTCATTTCATTCTTTATTCTGTTTCGTTGGTGTCCCATTTGGGAAAATGGTTGTTGATCCCAACCGTTGGTGATATACATTCGATACACTCAAGCAAAATGAGTGGTCGGTCATGTGTGGCCGGGTTACAAGATGTTCTTGTTGAACCCAATGTATTCTCCTCTAGAGTTACACTATCGGAAGGTGGTTCCATACCTTGTCATATTTGGGAATTCATTACCCAATAAGTGCTGGCAGTTTTGATTGTATATTATATATATGTAGAACGTGAGATGCAAACGTTCCACTAGATTGTTATTTATTTGATTTAGACACTATTATAATATCAAAAGAGTTTTGATATAAAGATTATCGTTTCTTCCAAAAGGATTTTTGAAAGTTAAATAAAGTGTTTTGGATTCTCATGAGGGAAAAACCCATTCCGTGTGATACGGCATGGTCTTATGAGATATCGTTTATTTTCTCAAACTGTTTTAAATTGTTTACTCATACCAGTCCCATGACTGACCCAGGTTTATTTTGTTTTGTTTTACCTAAACTCTTCGGTGCCCAAATTTGTATGGGAAGTCAAGTAGTTCAGGATTTTACAGATCTATCTAAAGGAGCGTGGAGCAGGAGGCTTCAGTGTTAGATATATAGTATTTTTATTTCCGCAGTGTTGTAAGTGTTGTACTCTGATAATTGTATGTTATACAGCAAAAAAAATTTGTACTTCAAAAGTTATGATATGTTATATTTTGTTCCGCTGCGATGTGAGATTCTGTGTTGTTATTTCTGTTCTTCTTCTACCTTTTTCTTCTAAAAAAATGATTCGTATTTCTGTGATATTTGGGTTTGACGTGTGATGTATGTAGTCAACTCAGATAGTATGGAGTGCGGGCCATTACACGAAGATATGAAGACGGTGATTGAAGACCGGAGATCTTCACATCGTTTGGATGATTACTGATGTCTTGATTGGGTTGTACACCCAAGACAAGGTAATAAGTGGTGATCGTTCAGACTACTTGGAGATCGACCGGATATGCGAGGGCCCCTCTCCTGTATTGGACATACGGGACGAGGAATAAGGTGCCTCCGGTTACTATCAGACCCATAACGGACTTGCAAATGGATTGTATGTCTGGCATTGTATTTCGCGCTGTATTCATTGATCTCTGCAAAATATATATCTGTTTGGTGGTGGAGAATTTTTCTCTTTCTTAACACCCTTCTCTGAGACGTATGAGCTTAGAGGTTATATATTGACAGAAATCAATGGTACGATATGGATTTGACAATGTGGCATGCTAAGATGCAAATGATCAAGGCTTTTGTTGAAAACCAGGGTCTTGTGGATGATAATCAAAGCACAGCTTTAAGTAGCATAGCTTTGTGTATAGTGTTAACTCGCGAGCCTGACACCCCGGTATGAGTCCAAAACGGGATCAGGGATAGTTGGGAGTGCATGCGTTTCTTTCTAGCTAGAAGTGTTGTCATGATATGGAGCCCAGACATTTTTACTAATATGGATGATGGATGTGAGGCGCCTCGGATATGACTGGTCGACATACTGACCATTTTGGAGATCCGATAGGGCCGGGAAACATACTGTTCAAGAATTAAAAATCCACTAAAGTAAGTGTGGACTGGCCCTGCAAGATCCAAGTGCTCGCCAGCGTCCGAGTCCTAGGCATCCCGCTAGAGATGGCCCGAAACCAGTAAGGAGACATCCCTCGCCTTGACTCGTGATGGAAATACAATTTCTAATACAAAACACTTCAATTTTAGTTGTAAACCTATATGGCGACATAATATATGGTACCTATGCCATCTATGATTGATACATTTATATTTGAAGTTGTGTTGACACAATGCACTTATAGTAATATCAAAATTATTTGTTTTAAAGCGTATCAAGCATGTTTGGCTATTATAAGGGAAAACTCTATCCTCTGGTTTGTGTTGCATTGTGTGATGGGACCTGAGTCTTATAATAGCTTCATTTTTCCAAAAGCATTGCGTTGTTTACAAATTGTTTTATTTTAGAGTATTCATGGGAGTAAAATCATTCCGTGACATGTGGCATGGTCCTATGATTTCCCTAATTTTAAAGTGAATTTTAATAACTGTTTTGAGTTCTCACAGCAGTCCCATGACTAACTCGGAGTTTATTGTTTCTACCTAAACTCCGGGTGCCCATATTTTCCGCACGGTAGCTAATAGTTTTGGTTTGCAGATATTTCTATTTAACAGGATCCTGGATTACGGTTGGAGCTATATTCGAAATTCTTTGTATCCGTGTATTTCTTTCAGTTGTGGTCGTTGATGTTTTCCGTTGTCCATTATATTTATGTATATATATTTCCGGTGCATTGTAATTTGTAAACCTCTTATATTTATTTTTCCGCCGTATATTATTTATTTCATACTCTGATATATTCTTGTACTTTGATGTAAATTGTTGTAATAGCAATGAAATGTTGTCTTGTTTGTGTTCTGATGCGTCGTGTTCTCAAAACAATCCTGGCTCCACCATCTTCGGTGATCGGGGAAGTCTAGGCCATTTCAGTTTGTATCAGAGCTTTGGTTTACAAAGCTAGAGAACAAGGCACATTTGAACCGAATGAAAGAATTAATCAGAGATAGGATTAGTAATATACTATAAGAATGACTCGTTAGAGATAGGGTTAGTAATGGCCTAGAATGAGTTAGAAGAGTGTTATTTATAAAAAATGAATTTAATTTTGAAAAGTTTATCATATTATACGTATTTTAGTATTTTATTTTATATTTAATTTGGACTATCGAGTATAAGAAGATTTTGCATATACGCCTTGCAAACGTGTATACGAAGTCTCAAATATGCTGGATAGATATAGAATCACACTCTAGTCGCCCGGGATGATTCTGATGATGGGGCCCCATCATCAGTGTTTATTTTTGAGTTTCGAAAGTAGGATATCTATATATTTCCAATTGACTGGTGTGAGAACCAAAACTTAGTTAGAGTTTATTGTTTGTGATTTGGCATATAAAATGTGATTTTAAGTATATAAAAGTTGGATATTTGAAAAGTTAATCAACTAATTGATTGATGGTTGTGATGTGTGATTATTAGTTCAACTAATTACAATACTGAAACAATGAAACCAATATGAAAATGAAAGGTAAATTAAGCCAAATCGAGTTAAATGTAGAACTGAATTGAAAATTTATTTCAGTTGGATATATATATACTTGCATATATGTTGTATAGGTCATGGCATGGAAGCTAAGAAGAGGAAAACAATTGTATGCCTAACAAATAAGTACATATTTACTGTAAGTATTGGGTTTGATGATTGTATGAGCCGATTGGCAAGCCACTTGGTTTTTTCTTTTTCTTTTTGATAGACGAGGGCCCTGTGAGGCAAGTTGTAGTTTTACCGATCAACCTGTACAAAGGAGGTTATGGCGAAATTTTTCGAAAATTTAAGGCGTTAGCCAAATTTTGAGAAATTGGAATGTTCTTAGAAACTGAAAAAAGTTGAAGGACATGAGTCAAGCGAAGGTTGAGTTGATTAAGTAAATAACATTCGATTCTATCTTCCTTTTTGAGGACGAAAAGATTTTAAGTGAGGGAGATTGTAACAATCCAGATTTTGAAACCAATTTATAATTTTATTTTTAATTAATTTAATGGATTTTAAGAATTTAAAATGAATTATTTTGAGAATAAACAATTTAAAGTATACTTAAATCAAAGTTAAAATGTATAAATTTAAATTTTAATTAAGACGAATTCGTAATGGTGCGAAATTTGGTTTTAAACTCTAAATGAATGTACATAATTCAAAATAAATAGGATTTCAGTAAAACAAGAAACATTAGAATATTTTGAACTGTAATTTTCTAACAAATGTAAGAAATTGAGATTTCACTTTATAAATTGTAAGTTATGTCTAAATTAAAATTTAAAATAGTTGTTATGGAATTTATTTAAATTTTAATATATATATATATAAATCCCTTAAAAATAGCCATTTTGCAAACGACCTCCGATTTTGACGAAACCACTTTTGTTGGATCTGGAATGTCAAATAGTTGTTAGGTTTAAAATTTCAAGTCATTTGGAATTAGTATGTGAGCGTAGTGAATTTAAACACGTTTTCAATTTCAGTTTAAATTTAATAAGCTAGTAAAAAGGCCATTTTTCAAACGGTCTCCAAATTCGACGAAATTAATTTTGTTAGGACCGTATCATCAAAACATAGCTAGATTTCAATTTTCATAATTTTTGGAGTTAGTATGTAGCCCCGGAAAATTAAAACGTATGTTGGAATTCTATATTGAACATTATATTAATTTATATTTTAAATTTGATGAAAACTGATCAAAACAATCGAATTGGCTTACGAATCATATCTCATTGTTTTCGGAATGGGGGTATTCAGTTAGGAACGACAGTCTTTGGGTTTGATTTGGAGAGTGAATTGATAAACATGTATTATTGGAATTAAATAATAAAAAATATATATTAACCTAGTCAAAACCCTATTCTCATTCATTTAGTGGTCAACCCACTTATGCCGCCGTCATTCTCCAATCAAGGGCCGAATTTGCTCAAAATTTCTTCTCTATTTTTTCGCAAAATCCACAAAGTAATAAAAAAACTTATAAAGGGAAGATCAAAGAGGGTAGAGAGGGCTTCAAATTCATGCAGGGTTGATCGGTTATCATTCTGTGTGGTGCTAGAATTTTTGGCTCAAAGGCGTCGCGTTTCGTGGTGATTTCCGGGTGAAGGGGGAGGCCAAGTGTCGAGCCACTCAGAGCGGTGGCGATGCTCCCCATGGCACTTGGCGTGGTGGGTCCCGATCAGATCCAGGCGCGACGATGGAGGTGAATGGCGAAGCCCTATGAAGCGAGCATGGGGTCGAACGGTTTCTGGAGATGGATTGAGGGTAATGATGTAATTAGTTTAATTAATTAATTACTTATATTAAAATTGTATAATTAATGTATAAATTTGCGTAACATTTTTATACGAGATCGAAATCTGATGATTTTAGTTGCGTTGCGCTCGTATCAGCGAGTACTACAACATGGAACTGACGAGAACGGAAACGGAGAGAGTTGGAATTTTTAGTTAAATTAAACACCTGTTTAATTTTGTTTAAAAATAAAATCCTCCATTAAAGGCCGATGGAGTGGAAAACAAGGTGAGAACTTGTGAAGACCCGTAACTTCCCCGGTTGGGAAAGCGCAGATAGTTCGAGAACAAGCCACAACAGAACGCATACAAAAGAACATTTCATTGTATATTACAACAATACCATCAGATTACAAGAATATACAGAGTATAAATGAATAAACACAGAAATATCAGAGATTTAAATTACATTTAAATACATTGCAGCGGAAAATAATACAATACACAACTAGAAGGAGATATACGGATACAAAGCTTTCCGGATATCATTCCAGCTGCAAACCAGGATCCTGTGAATATAAATCTGCAAAACCAAAACTACTAGCTGCCCATGTCAAAATAGGGGCACCCAGAGTTTAGGTTAAAACAATAAACTCCAGGTCAGTCATGGGACTGGTGTGAGAACTAAAACAGTTATTAATCTTTATTTCAAAGCTAGGTAAATCAAGGGACCACGCCGCTAACGCGGAACGGGTTTCCTCCCAAGAATACCAGTGCATAAAACAAACAGCGCAATGCTAAATAAAGAAAAATGAAGCTGTTATAAGACCCGGGTCCTCTCACACAATGCAACGCAAGCCGGGGGATAGGGTTTTCCCTTATAACAGCCAAAGAATGCTTGATACGTTTTAAAACAAATTATTTGATACTGTTATCAGTGCATAGTGTATAAAACAACTTCAAATCATAAGTATCAATCATAGGCGGCATGGGTACCATATATCATGTCGCCATACTAGTTCTACAATTAAAACCGCAAATGTCACGTATTTGGAAATTGGATTTCCATCTATGAACCGAGGCTAGGGATCGTCCTCTACCGATTCGAGACTCTCTAGCCCGAGCCTCAGGCAAGCGCGCAGGCAAGCCTTGGATCGTCAGGGCCGGTCCACCGATGTGGATTATTATGCCTGAACACTACGTTTCCCCGCCCTTTGGTGCGTAAATGAGCCAACGAATGACTCCATCGGACCCGGATCGTCCAATCAAACCGAGGCGCCTCGCAACAGCAACAACCACACAGGTGAAAAGTATATAAATGTCAGGGCTGGTAGGTCACTGACACCACCCTAGCTAGAAAGAAACGCATGCCCTCCCTGAGGTCCTCTCCCGTTTTTGGTTCACAACCGGGGTGCGAGGCTCGCGAATTCACGTTACACAAAGCTGTGCCACACAGGCTGTGCTTTGATCATCACCACAAGACTTTGCTTTTCAACAGAAGCCTCGATCAATTGCCACTTAGGCATGCCACACAGGCAATTCACTCCATGCGTTTGATATCCATCAATATATAACCCCTGAGCTCGTACGTCTCAGAGAAGGGCGTTAAGTAAGAGAATAAATTCTCCGCCACCAAACAGATATATATTTAATAAAGATCAATCGCACGGACTAAAATCCAATGTCAGACACACAGTCCATTTACAAGTCCGTTCTGGGTCTGAAAGAAACCGGAGGCACCTAGTACACCGCATATCCATCGATCTCCAAGTACGTCTGGACGATCACCAACTGTTTCCATCTTCTTGGGTGTACAGCCCAATCAAGATCATCAGTAATCACCCAAACGACGTGAAGACCTCCGGTCTTCGACCATCGTCTTCATCTTCGACTTATCGTCGTATCAGTTATTCAGAATGGGATAAACCCGGTCTTTCTGAATAACTTACGTATATTTTAAATAAGTGTTACACAAACACAACATACGCCTCATTCCAATTCATCAGTCACTAACCGTAAATTAATCAAGAGAATAATTCCCCAAATATTAACCCCGAAGGCCGAAACCAACATCAGATCAATATCCAGAAAACCATTCTGCTTAGCTAACCGACAGTTAGTTTCTAAATTTCACATTCATAGGGAAAGGTTCCCATTAATTTTATCCAAGATAAATTCCATGAATTTATTCTTTAATCTACTTTTGAATATCAATTCAAACTAGTCGGGATTAACGAACCTTACCGAAGTAATCATTTGTTTTAATTTCCATATCCCAACCTATTCATCCCATGAAGTAAAACTGGTAATACTTCATATCTAACACCACGGTGTTATCGGTAAATTCAATTACCATTTCACGTTTAAATCTAATTAAAGATTCAACTATTGCCTGGAGAAAAACTGGTGATACTCCATTCTCGATCTTTTCAATCTAATGAAAGATTCATTAAAACTCCACTTAGTTTTAATCGTTAACTGGGTTAAAGAATCAGTGTCATTTAAAACACGGTTCACGATAAACCCAGTCACATTCCATTAATTATCGGGTTAAAGAACGAGTGTTATTTAAAACACTATCCACGATAAACCAAAAAAAATCAATATCAATTCAATTCCAATTAAATATTATTTAATTGGTACACTTCATTAAATCTAAATAAAAAGATTTAATCTTTTCTCAACTGGGTTCAAGAACAGTGTTAATCAAGACACCATTCACGACAAACCCCAAATCACATTTGATATTAAATACAAGGCTCTGAATAGAAAACATACCGGCTTATATTCAATATCAAATTCTACGACTAACAAATATCGTATTGGAAATAACGATATATATATCTATATCTTTCAAATTTCCATAACAACATCTGTATAATCACGAAATCTAACATCGAAATATTCCGAAGACAATTTCGATTCAAATCCATTCCAATGCAGTCATTGGAAATTCTGGTTATTTTCAAAACCATTTCAAATTCAATTTATTTATTTAAAAATAAATAGAATTATAATTCTAGTTCAAAACTAGTTCATTTCGATAAAAATCTATTTTTATCTTTTCAAATATGGAGTTTTTCATCCCAATTTTTTCTAAATCATTTCTTATGATTTTACACAAATTATTACTATTTTTAATAATTTTATCAAGTCCCGTACAGTCGATTTCCATCAACGGCCATCGAACTGCACTTACACCGACCTTTTCTAAATTTGATTTGGACATATCTCCAAATCCAACCATTAGGCTTCAAATTTCTAACATTCGTTAGAAAGCTCTTTTCGATACGAACCCAACGGTTCCGGTTTCAAGAGAATCCGACTGTCGGATCTCCCGTAATATCCGTTCGAAGTCAATGGTCGAAATTCGCGAACTGCCGCGGCGCGGCGCGTTCTATTCAGGCCATTATATTATATATATAATAAATATAATATATACTTCGTCGATTTCCTTTTAAAACGTGCTTTATATATCGTTTTAAATTCATTTTCAAAACGGTTTCAACTTCATGTTCAATTTCAAATCAAAATTGAATATTCTAATATAAATTCGTTTTAAATTCATTTTCAAAACGGTTTCAACTTCATGTTCAATTTCAAATCAAAATTGAATATTCTAATATAAATTCGTTTTAAATTCATTTCAAATTGATTTCAATTCAAATCGATTTTGAATTCACTTTCAGTTCGTTTTCAATTCAATTCAATTTCAATTCGAATCCATTTATATTAAATTTCAATTCGAATTCATTTATATTCAATTTCAATTTCAATTCAAATTCATTTCTATTCAATTTCTATTCGAATTCATTTTAAAACGATTTCAATTCTATTCGAATTCATTTCAAATTCATTTCAAATCTATTTGAATTCATTTCTAAAACGATTTCAATTCTATTCGAATTCATTTCAAAACGATTTCAATTCTATTCGAATTCATTTCAAAACGATTTCAATTCTATTTGAATTCATTTCAAAACGATTTCAATTCTATTCGAATTCCAAACCCTTTCAGTTTATTTCGAATTTCAAATCAATTCAATGAAATTCGAATTTCAATTCACTTTAATATTCACTTCAATTTGAATAAAATCGATATAAATATCGTTCACGTCAAAATGGCGTCAATCTATCAACGCGGCTTCATATATTTCAATTTTCAAATATTCTACTTCAAATATTTCTTTTTCAAATATTTCTATTCAAATATTTCGTTTCAAATATTTCTATTCAAATATTTCGTTTCAAATATTTCTATTTCAAAACTGGAATGAGGCCCAAACAATTACCATATAATGTTAATTATATGGATTTTCTACAACACATGTATATATCAACAAGGATGAATAATCAACCATCATCCAAAGTGCATTCTACACTGTATAAGCATCAAATATAAATATTCAACGCTTGTAACAGCCTGTCAATCAATCGATCGACATACAACTAAACAATCGGGATTAGTGTACGTCAAATATCATCCCAATACCCGTGTGGGGTTTCAAGCAATCAAACACAGATTTTTATTTGTGAAGTTGGGCGATGTGTAAAATTTATTGTCCCAATCAATGTCCTTCAAATAGGTGTACATAAACAAACCGTCCGGTTTGTAAATGAATATTTATTTATTCACATTCACGTTAAAAATTATATTTTTAACGATCAAACTATTTTATTCAACCTATGAATATTCTATTCGGTTCATTTATTAAATAAAATGTTATCTTTATTTTTCTAACTTATTTTAGAAAATTTCGGCGGCATAACGGCACGATACTAGAAACGGGACAAGGCCTAGCCTTATCCCTGGTCTAATGAAGGCCCACGCCATTCACACATCAATCAAATCAATTTCATTTCACCCAACAATTCAATTCAAACCAAATAATCTAACCAACTACACAACCAAACAATTAAACAAACAAGCCATCCATGGTCTGTGGATGACGGGTGTCGGGTGCTACTAAACACCGTCTGCATCCTAGTATATATATATATAACTAGAAAAAGAAATTTTGAGTGAGGAATTCTCATCGATAGCTATCCAACCATCTCGATTCTTCTTTTGCAGAAGTCTTCGTCGTTCTCGCCTTTTTGTCACCTTCGTTGACCGTAGCCACTACATATATAAAAATCGAATTTTTACTTCGTTGTTCAATATATAAAAATCAAATTTTTACTTCGCTATTCAATATATAAAAATCGAATTTTTACTATTACATTACTTTCAAAAACCATATTTTTATATAACTAAAACCATAACCTTTTATAGCTAAACATTTATAACCTTACGTAATTAAAGATCGTACTTTTAGCTATGTAAAAATCTAATCTTTTCTATTTTAAAAATCTGATCTTTGCTCGTCTAAAAATCAAACCTTTCCTATTTTCAAAATCCGAAGTTTCTTCATATAAAAATTCAGTGTTTCTTCATATAAAAATTATATTTTTAAGGTTATACAAAAAAAACTGAAAAGGATAAACAATTTAAATGTGAATTAATAAGTAAAACTCACCGAATTGGAGGGGGGAAAGGTCACCGAGCTGAGGAGGTCGTGTGGGTGGCGGATGGTGGCGCTGCAGGTGGGGGTGGCTCGACGGTGGGGTGTCGCGGTTATGGGTTTGCGGGCGGTGGCGATTTGCAGCGGAGGAGGGGGTTTAAGCTGTGGAAATTCGAACGGAAGAGGGGGGTGCTGGCGCGAGGCCAACGGCGGTGGTGGCCCTCTGGTGCGGCGACGACTGTGCTTCGCGGTGGCCTAGGGTTGATTGGGGAGGGCTGTGAGGAGGTGAACGCAAGAACTGAGGTGAGAGGGGAGTTGGATGAAGGTGAAGGACATGGAGGCGCGGGGTGCTGACCGCCGGCGAACGACGGTGGGTGGAGGAGGTGAAGGCGACGGGAGGTGGTTTAGAAAGGAGCGCGGTATTTTTTTCTTTTTTTTATTTTATTTCTGACCTAGTTTATGAGAGAGAGAAAGAGGTGAGTGTATATTATATAATTATTTTATTTTATTTTATTTTATTAAAAAGGTTGACTTTTATTTGAACTCGAAATCAAGCCCACCGACTGTCGTCCATAGCGTTTCACCCCCATTCCGAACACAATGGGATATGTTTCGTAAGCCAATTCAGCTGTTTCGATAGGTTTTTCGCAACATCAAAAAATATAAATCAGTATATATTGAATTTGAACGCACATTTCTATTTACCGGGGCCACATACTAACTCGAAAAATTCCAGAAAAATATTTTCTAGCTTCGTATTGACGATACGGTCCTAATAAAACTAGTTTCGTCGAATTCTGAAACCGTTTGAAAAATGGCTATTTTCCAGTCGATTAAAATCAACTAAAACTGGTCAAACGCGTTTTCCTTTGCCACGCTCACATATTGATTCGAAAAATTATGAAATTTGGAATCTAGCAATAACTTTACACCACGGACCCAACAAAAGTGGCTTCGTCGAAATCCGAGGTCGTTTGCAAAATTTCCATTTTTAAGGGCCTGAATTTCATAGCGACTATTCAGAATTTTCAACTGGACATATCTTTTGATTCCCGCTATGAAATTTTGATTTTTCGGATTCGTTGGAAAGATATTATCAATTAGATCCTATTATTTTTGGTTTCACTAAAATCCGGATTGTTTTGCACTCGGTACATTCAATTGAAGTTTGAAATCGAATTATCGAACTACCGCGCCATTTTCAATTCCTTTTATAATTTTATATAATTATATATATATTCTAATGACGACGTATATAATATATACGTCGAATTCAATTCAAAACATTTTTCTCGTCGATATTATTTAAAATAATCTATTTTAAATGTTCAAAATTCGCTAAAATTGCCAAAATAAAAATTTTAAACTGGCCCAGATTTTCGGGTTGTTACAATCTCCCCCACTTAAAACTTTTCGTCCCCGAAAAGGAACAAAGTCGAAAGTGGTTTGATTAATCAACTCTACGTTCGATCTGGCTTTCATTCTCCAACTTTTCAGTTTCTGAGAATTCTCAAATTCTTCAAAAATTTGGCTAACACCCTAAATTTTCGAAAAATTTCGCCAAAACCTCCCCTGCGCCGGGAGCCACGGGAAAATCCCGAAATTGCCATATAGGCCTTCTGATCTCAAAAAGAAAACGAAAAAGCCAAGCGGCTAGCCAATAGGCTCATAAATTCATCATCACCCAACAAAACAGTAAATAATGTAGTAAACATGTACCTATTTGTCGGGCAAACAAATTTTATTCTCTGCTCTAGCTTCCTTGCTATGACCTGTTCAATGTAAGTACATGTATATGCAAGCAAATGCGACTAATTTTCAATACAAGTCAATATTTGGTTCAATTTGGCTATATGGTACAAATTTTAATTAATCAACAACACAATCAGCAATCAATTAGTTGGTTATCATTTCAAATGCATAACTTTGATACATAGTCAAAAATCAGATTTTTGATGCCAAATCACAACAATAAGCACTATCTAGTTTTGGTTCTCACACCAGTCTAATGGAAATATATAGAACTCCCACCTTCGAAACTCGAACATAAATGTTGATGATGCGATCGCTATCATCAATATCATCTTCGGGCGACTAGAGTGTGATGCTATATCTATCCAATATATTAAAACTTTGAATATACGTTTGCAAGGCGTATATGCAAATTCTTTATATACTGGACTGTCCAAATCAATATAAACTAAATAATCAAATACGAATAATTGATTTTAAATTTTCAAAACAAAATTGGTTTTCATTTTTATTCTAAAATTTTACTCTTCACACTCGTTCAAGGATACTACTGATCCTATCTCTAACGAGTCATTCCCGTTGGATATTACTAATCCAGTTTCTGATGAATTATTTCATATGGTTCTAATGTGTCATGTTCTTTGATCTTTGTAAACCAAAGCTCTGATACCAACTGTGAAGACCCGTAATCTTTCCCTAGGTTAACTACGCAACCTAGAGCTCTGATACCAAGTGCGACGGCCCGCCCCGCACCAACCGACATTTACTCCAAAAGTGCGTTGTACACATGTCCAGTTAGCACGGAACGGGTCGCCAGAAGGAAAAGGAAGAAGGAAATGAACATACAAAGAACCTGTAGAATGTCTCGCAGCGCATAGAACAAAATATAATAATAACATACTTGACATAAAACAGGAGAGACAGTGCATAAGCTGAAAATCAGAACTAAACATCATAGCAGCGGAAATCCAAAATACAGCTTACTACAACTTTCAAACTGTCTCAAAGCAAAAGCAAGATAAATGAGGTACACTACTAATGCCCAAGTAGCGACCACCAACGACACAGGGAGAATGTGTATATATATATATTGTAACAACCCGTATTTTCAATAACCTGTTATAACATAAATGGAGGCAGAATTAAACTGTAAATTCTGAATCAAGGGAAACGGGCTATGCCATTGCGTTCGCCTCGGAAAAATACGCGAAATAGAGTCCGAGTTTTCGAAAATCGGAGTCCGTATGACCAAGATATGGCCTCGCGAAATTTCACGAAAAATTCCCAAATTAAAGTATACTTAATTAAGTGAAATGGGTTGCGCAGAGAAATATATATATTGATATATATATATATATAATTGAAAATTAAATAAATAAATATGCAAAAATGTTCAAAACAGCGAATTGGGAGAGGGTAATAACCGAACCGGCCGATTTTTGAGGTCGACCCGAGCTCGCTGGGTCGACTAGGGGTTAATCCAGGGTGTTTGGCTGTCAACCCGTGGGCCGATTCGCTCAAATGCAGATTTTGCATTTGGATGGTTCTCATGGTTCATCTTTAATCTAAAGGCCCTAGATGGTTCCTACACTTGACTTCTTCCCCAAGACATGCTTTGATGGCTTGGATTGAATCTAGGTTTAATCCTATGGCCTAAAACACTTGCCTAATCTATAAATAAGACCCTAACCTATCCTAAATCCTCATTATTCATTCATGCAACTAAACTATGGCAAAATTGCTCCTCTCATGGCCTCCACTCAAAATCCTAGCCTCCACTTCATTTCTATGAGAGGTTTCATGATCATGAGAGTGTTAGAGAGTTTCTATGTTAGTATGAGAGCCTCTCAAGTTGATTTCAAGGCTAAAGCTTTGATTTTTGTTCATAAAGATGGGGTTTTGATTGATTTGGAGCTTTCATTTTTGGGTTTTAGGATGATGACATGCATAGGCTTTGTCTCAATCTTTCATCTAATCGATTTGTGCCTTCATAGCAATGTAAGCCCTTTCCCTACTCTTAGATATTAACTATGAAGTTAAATTTTCATGTTGCAAGTTTGGGTTTGATCATTGAGAATGATACATGCTATCATGTCATGCAAGTTTATGAAGTCATTATCTTGATCTCATGAGCTAAAAGCTACAACCTTTATGTTGAAATGTTGCATTATGC
This sequence comes from Allium sativum, assembly GCA_030737875.1. Taxonomy (NCBI): domain Eukaryota; kingdom Viridiplantae; phylum Streptophyta; class Magnoliopsida; order Asparagales; family Amaryllidaceae; genus Allium; species Allium sativum. The sequence goes on from CM060924.1 coordinate 62,169,912, forward strand.
AACATGAGAACCTTCATAATCTTTATGTCAACTTGCATATGAAGTCATAACCCTTATATGATAATATATGCGAGTTACTAGTCATCATTCCATGTCTTTTGTCACCATGATTCGTTTATGTGCCAAGTTTGGGTTTATGCATGTTTTTGAGGCTTAAGAATGTAACATGCAAGCTAATGAACACATTTGTGTCTCATTTGCCACCATGATTAACTTGTGGCTTAATATCCATTTTTGTCATGCCTTTGTCAAGTCTCTTCTTTTAATCCATTACGTTGTTGCGAACGTATATGCGAGTTTAAAAGCGTTGGGGTCACATTATGGGAAAACATAATGACATGAACATGATGTGGGTAAATGGGTATAAACATGACAACGTGTAACGTTAAATATGACATATGTTTATACTTGAAAACATGACTTGAAATATAACATGGAAGTTGACATGTAAGTATGCATAAAAACCCAAGCTTCGGAATTTACCTATTAAGTTAGGTCTACCCTTTGGGAATTTACCTATTAAGTTAGGTCTACCCAAATGCTTGAAAAACTTGTAACATGTTTTGGAAACATGATGAACATGACACTTAGATAATATAAGTGTGGCCAACTCGAGGTTGGGTTGAGTTTGCAACGTAAAACTACCCGGAACCGACCGGCCTAACTAGTAGTTGCAAACAATAAGACCCAATGTGAGAAGTTGGTCATGTTGTGCTTGAACCCGAGGTTAGACCAAGTTGTGGTGTAAAGCTACCCGGAACCGACCGGCTTAACTAGTAACCACAACAAAGTCTAATGTGAGAGGTTGGGGTGCATTAAGTAATTAATGCCACATGATAGGGTTAAGTTAATTTGATTAATGACTCTTAACCAAATATGACATGGACAAAGGGGTTAAGTAAATTGATTAGGCTAATGATACTTAACAAAACATGACAAGGTTGGGTAGGTTAAGTAACTTGATTTGCCTAATGACACTTAACCATTTTTATACGACTAGTGGATGGGGTTAAGTTAACCAACACTTAATCAATCCAACACGATAATTTGGTAAGGTTAAGTAAGTTTTCTTAATGACACTTAACCGAAAGATACAGTTAATGGATGGGGTTAAGATTAGACTCAACTAGTCTAAACATGATAATCGGATGGGGCTAAGTTAGCCTAGACTTAATTAATCCCACTTGGTAGTTTAATGGGGTTAAGTTAAACACTTAACTAATCTAACTCGTTAATTTGATGTGGTTAAGTGACCTATACTTAACCAATCTAACCCGTTAATTTGATGTGGTTAAGTGACCTAAACTTAACCAATCTAACTCGTTAATTTGATGTGGTTAAGTGATCTATACTTAACCAATCTAACTCGTGAATTTATTGAGGTTAAGTTAACCCATACTTAACCAATATAACGTGAAAACATGATAAGGCTAAGTCATGAATCGCTTGAATACACTTGACCGGTTTGACTAAGTAATTTGATAGGGTCAAGTTAATATATACTTAACCAACTTGAGCATGGTTTGTAGGGTTAAGTCTTGAACTTGGATACTTAGCCAATTTTGACATGATTTGTAGACGGGTTAAGTCTCGAACTTGGATACTTAGCCAATTTTGACATGATTTGTAGACGGGATTAAGTCATGAACTTAAGTGACACTTAATCTGTTATATAAACCCTAATTCGGAGGATTAGGTGGGTAACCGTAGTTAACAAGGATAACGGGAATAAGGCTAAGTGGTAAACCTTAGTTGAAGAATAACTAAGTAATGATTCTTAGTCAAGGAAATTTGGACCAGTTCATAGATAAATGAGTAACCTGATACGGTAGGTCATCGTTTAAGTATACGAGTAGGAGCAAGTATCTGATTTAGATAAAGGCTCCAGCGAACTGGGTAGCGAAGCAGCGGCTTCGGGGGAACGTGAGGATATTCTTGAGATCCCTCTGTGAGCTGCCAGGTGATCATACTAGACTCATAAGAGGTTAAGGTCTGCGTTAGAAGAACCAAGAGTATGCCTTGGTTGCTATACGAGCAACCTAATGACGGGGATGGATAGGGGATAGTCGACGATACACGGTCGTACCCTAGATAGCATTTTCGTCAGGCTACCTACCATCTTTGGTCAAGCGTGTACGTACGGAAAGGCAGAGAACACCCAATAGACCATAATTACTATCTAATTATGGTTGCGGTAAGGCTTGGATGTGGGTTGGCCAGTGTTGTGTTCTCATACAGGATTTATCCTGTCTTGTCTTTCACTAGTTGAGGGAGGGGTCGCGTGGGACCATAGCCACGTATAGAAAAATAGACCTTAGCATCTGCATCGGCAGATAAATCGAAAGCTCCCGACCGAGTCCTGTATTTCCTGGTCTGCCCTGTGACAGGACTCGGATGGCACGATGTGATACATGTGCATACAGTCATGGAAAACGATTCACGATCAATGCGTGGGAAAAAGGGCGCGGTTGACGGTTAGCGTAAATCCCAGTGGCCCTGGGTGGTTGAACCAGAACCGAGATACGAAAACGTGCAATAGGTAAGCGTAATCCCTAGTAGCCCTAGGTAGCATTAGTCCTAGTTGTACAAACGATAATTCATGCTGGAAGACCCTAGCTAGGTTTAGGATAACAGTCCAAACCGATCTTAAGGATCCTGGAACTATGTTAAAGTAGTATAGAACCTCATGGGAAAGCCCGTATGGTCTACGGCAAGGGACTGAACACTTTCATGGAATAAAACATACAAGTTGAGTAACCTATATATGCGATATATTAGGTTGACATGGACCATTATACGACTTTTGAGTAAGGGACATTCACGGATAACACATGATACAGTTGGGATACTAGTACGGTAGGTGCAGAGCAGATGTATAGGATAGATACCATGGGACGTTATACGTGATAGATATCTTGGGGATATTATACTTGATAGAAACCTGACGATGTGATACCTTGTTTTATCTTGACATCGTAATTTATCATGACACCTTAGTTTATCTGAGTTCAGTAGTTCATCCTGTTATTTTGATTTAGCTTATCTATCTTGTTATCATGCTTATGTTCATCTCAGTTTCTCATGTCAGTTAACTTTACTAGTTTTTATGCTAATAGTAGATAGGGCTTACTCAGTCTTTTTGACTGACCCGTTTTGTTTCGCCTCTTTTCTTCCGTTTCCCCCCCCTCCCCCCTAGGTTACAGGGAGGAAATACTGCTGTTTAGTTCGGACTTCTTCTGCTTGAAGGTCATCATGGATGGCTTGGACTTTCCTTGGCTATGGCTACTTTACTGTTTTTACTTGGGGAATAATTTATGAAAAAGTCTTTATGCTTCTTTATTATTGCAAGACAGGTTTTGATGTACTCTGATGTAAAAGGCTTTAGACCTTAATTATTAATGTTTATGAAAGTTTGATTTTACTTCCGCTATGTTATATGTTCTGTCTTGTGATATTTCTGTGCATGTTTACCAATAATGCCCCTCTAAAGCTAGTGCATTCCTTTGCGAGTGACCCTAGCGGAGGCGGGGTGTTACATATATCATACGTGGAAGCCTTCTGCCCGCCTCCGAATCAGCTACTCGCGCATCACCAGCTAACCTGTCTCTAGTCTGCTCGTGTGAGCACCCAGAGTAATAAGAGGAGACATAAAACTCTGGGTCAGACATAAAGCCTGGTATGAGCGATAAACATCTAAAGTGAACAATAACAGGTAGACTAAAACATACCTGAACCTGGACCTGCAACCAAAGAGTTAGCACTACGTACTGTACAACACTCTAAGGTATCATATCAATCAATATAAAGATACGGAGGTGGGGAAGGTGTGCATGTCATAATGATAGAAAACAATCAAGCATAGCATCCATCCTCACATCTCTCACTCAGTGCGTAAAGCATACGATATTCACCACTTCGATCACCCAACATACCTTGCTACGATCACTTTGCCCCATGAAGTCATAAATGGCTTCATTGCACTGATAACGTAACCACTAATCATTTGCTATGTCCACTTTGCCCCATGGAGTCACAAGAACCCCACTGCACTGGCTCATAGCCTTACTAATCCTTACTATGTCCACTTGCCCCATGGAGTTATTCACCCCATCTGCGCTGGCTCATAGTCTTACTAATCCTTACTATGTCCACTTGCCCCATGGAGTTATTCACCCCATCTGCGCTGGCTCATAGTCTTACTACGCATCACCTTGCCCCTCAGGTCATAATGATCCTACTGCACTGATAACGTAGTCTTGCTACCATCACTTTGCCCCTCAGGTCGTAATGACCCTACTGCACTGATAAGTAGCCCATCATTCCTTTTAGTGGTGAATCAAAGTTATGAACGTCGACAACTCCTTAGCACACGTCCCGCAGCAAAGTCCAACCATGAAGTGAACTCATTGGTTCCCAACTGGTTCCGGGATCCTGAGCTCTAACTCCCATATGGACTACCTTTGCATCTCGGGTTATTGGTCATCTCAATCGAATCGGATCGGATCAGCCCTCACATTCTTCCTCGGATCGGAGCGGTCTTAGTCACTCGGATCGGGTCGCGCCTCCTACGTCGGATCGGGTCGTGGTCCTCCAGCTCGTGGTTCCTCTTCCTGGTTCGGATCGGCATCACCACTTCGGGTCGGGTCGGGTTGCTTCATCCGGGTCGGGTCGTGTCTTCTGATCGGGTCGGATCGTCTCGCCCTAGTACCCATCGACTCGTGAGCTTCCCACCCTCCTCTGGTTCGGATTGGAAATACTTGTTGGTTCGGATCATGCTTCTACTACCGGATCGTGCCACCTAGCTAAGTCGTGACCAACTCCTTCAAACGGATCGTGTCGCCTATGCTGGAACGGGTCGAGCCACGCTCCCCTTCACCGATCCGATCCGGATTCTGGGTCATTTCCTGCATGTTTCCTGCGACTGTCTTTACGCCATTCGACGGCGTTTTTGACCAATCTAACACTTCTAAACAATCACAACGCATACCATACAGTCATAGCAACATGTAATTCGATCCTAAACATCAAAACATAAATCATAACATATAAAATGGATCAGACATACCCAAAATCCCATATTTTCCCCTTAAGCATGCCTAGGTGAAACTAATGATAGGATTAGCAAATCTTAACCAAATTAACCCAAATTCATATCAGAGGTCCAAAACATCATTCCGAATTTTATAAACATTTTTCCAGAATTTTATCATGTTTAAATTCGCTAATTAACACTAATCACCCCTAATTAGCCATAATTAGTGCAAAACTATGCAAATCACTCACCTTAGCCACAAAATATACTAAGATCTGAAATAAATCTCTGATTTGATGTGAATCTCAATGCCAAACAGCAGCTCCTTAGTTGCTTTGGTGAAGATCTTCCTTGATTAGGGGTTGCTAAGCCAAATCCTTAACCTAAAGGTGATTTGGAGGTGATTTAGAGGTTGGAGGCCATTATTAGGGTTCTTTAGTGATAAGTGGAGGCTAGAAAACTGAAATGGAATGATTTTCCATCTCATTTCAGCCCTCCCATAACCCTAATCCCGAAATGGGTTATGGGCCTACTCACTAATCACCCAAGTTGGCCCGGTTAAGCAGTTTTTCACCCTCCAAACCTTGTTTCAGCCATATCTCCCAAATGGTAAGTCCGTTTGACTATTATGACCACTCTACGGAAAGAGAAACCATCAAACGAATCTAATGGAAGTAGTTTCAGGTCAAAATTCCTTTCCAATCAAAAGTTATGGCCAAAATAGTACCAACTAGGGGCAAAATGGTCATTTAAAAATCGACAAAAATCATGAATATGGGAAATGACTCTAATAGATGTTTCCCAAAGTTACATGACCATACGACTTCACATGGGAAAGAAATAAATATTCTACGATCCTATGATGTGTAGAATACGGGTCATTACACTCTCCCCCCCCCTCCCCCCCCCCCCCTTAAGAAATTTCGCCCCCGAAATTCCCTAATCCAAACATACACAAAGGTTCCCGCATGCCTATCAATCATGAAGCAACAATCAAACATGCAAAACAAGCTAAACAAGTCTATCCTAGCATGCGGAAAACTAAATCGCAAAGTAAATCTTACCAGGCAAAGAGTTCTGGATAAGCCTTCCTAATGCTCTCCTCTGTCTCCCAAGTACAATCAATCTCGTTCTCGCCCCACTGAACCTTGACTAGCTTCACCGCCTTCCTTCGAAGTTGCTTCGTATCATGCCCCACAATACGAATCGGCTTGCGGTTCTCAACCGCCTCGGGTTCTACTTCGAAGTCCTCTAACTGATCAGCTGAAATAGTCACATCTGAGTTGTGAACGAACTTCCTTAGTTGGGAAACATGAAATACATTGTGAACTCCCGCCATTTTCTCTGGTAAGCCAACTCTATATGCCAAATTCCCGACTAGTTCAAGAACAGGGAATGGGCCAACAAATCTTGGTGTCAACTTGCCTCTCCTGCCAAATCGTATCACGCTTTTCAACGGAGAGATCTTGACAAACACCAAGTCACCAACGGAGAATTTCAAGTCTCTTCTCCTCTTATCAGCATAGCTCTTCTGCCTATCTTGAGCAGCTTTCATTCGTTGCTGAATGATTTTAATCTTATCTGAAGTTTCTCTCACCACATCTGGTCCAAGCACAAACTTCTCGCCAGTCTCTAACCAACATGATGGTGAGTTGCACGGTCTTCCGTACAAAGCTTCATATGGAGCCATACCGATACTGGATTGGTAGCTATTATTATATGCAAACTCTACTAGATGCAAATGGTCATCCCATGATCCAACAAAATCCAATATACACGCTCTCAAGAGATCTTCCAATATGCGATTCACCCTCTCCGTCTGACCGTCGGTCTGAGGATGATATGCGGTACTGAGATGTAATCTTGACCCTAGAGCCTCTTGTAAGCTCTTCCAAAACCCACTAGTGAACAACGGGTCTCGGTCACTCACAATGCTTTTGGGTACTCCATGAAATCTCACTACCCACTTCAGATACAATTCTGCCAACTTGGTTGCCGTCCTGGTCGATTTGACTGGTATAAATCTTGCGCTCTTAGTCAATCGATCCACAATTACCCAAATGCTATCATTTCCCGATCTAGTCCTTGGTAGGCCATCGATGAAATCCATCGAGACTTGCTCCCATTTCCATTCGGGAATTTCTAATGGTTGCAACAACCCACTAGGCTTCTTTTGCTCGGCTTTAACTAGCTGGCAATTCATGCATTTGGATATAAACTTCCCAACGTCTCCTTTCATCCCTTCCCAGTAGTAGGTTCGCTTCATGTCTCGATACATCTTATTACCACCGGGATGTATAGTCAGTTTTGAGTGATGACATTCTCTAAGCACTTCATCTCTCAAACCATTCACGTTGGGCACAACTAATCTTCCATTCTTCCGAAGCCATCCATCTCGATCAAGCCCATACACATCCACCTCTTCATCGATACCCGTCTCTAACTTGGAGATGATTTCTAATAAATTAGGATCGTCTCTCTGGCTAGAACCAATCCGCTCTATCAAAGTGGGTCTGATCGCCAAACTAGCTAGCATAACTGGATCCAATTCGCACCTTGGTCTGAAATCAAACCCCGCGATAAACTCCAGTTGCTTCTATTCAAGAAACATTGCCCCTAAGCTCGCATGTCTCCTACTCAAGGCATCGGCTACTGCATTACCTTTCCCAGGTGTATACGCGATATCAAAATCATACGAAGCCAAGAACTCTAACCATCTCTGCTGACGGAGATTCAGATCTTTCTGAGAGAAGAGATATTTTAACGATTTATGATCGGTAAACAACTCAAATGTTTCTCCCAAGAGATAGTGTCTCCACATCTTCAGCGCAAATACAATCGCTGCCAATTCCAAATCATGGGTAGGATACTTCTTCTCATGCGGCTTTAGCTGACGACTAGCATAAGCTACAACCCTACCTCCTTGCATCAATACTGCACCCAGTCCGGTACCACAAGCATCCGTGTATACCGTCATCTCTTCATTCCCTTTAGGAATGACTAACACTGGCGCACGCGTCAACTTCTCCTTTAGACTTTTGAAGGCATCCTCACACACTCCGTCCCAGACGAAGGACTGATTCTTCTTAGTCAACTGAGTCAACGGTGCTGCTATCTTGGAGAAGTCCTGGATAAACTTACGATAATATCCAGCTAATCCCAAGAAACTTCTTACATCTGTTGCATTCTTGGGCGTAGGCCAATCATGTACCGTAGCCACCTTCGCAGGGACCACAGCAATACCATTCTCTGAAACAACATGACCCAAGAATCTTACCTCCCTTCTCCAAAAATGACACTTAGAGAATTTCGCTTTCAATTGGTGTTTCCTCAACACCTCCATCACTATACTCAAGTGTCCCTTGTGTTCCTCCTCTGTCGTTGAGTAAACAAGGATATCATCCACGAACACAAGAACAAACTTATTCAACTGATCTCTGAATACTCGATTCATAAGATCCACAAAATAGGCTGGTGCATTGGTCAACCCAAACGGCATGACCAGCCACTAATAAAATCCAGACAGCGTCCTAAATGCCGTTTTCGGAACACTCTCATCTGCTACTCGAAGCTGATGAAATCCTGTCGCGAGGTCCAACTGGGAGAACACTCTTGCTCCTTCCAGCTGATCAAACAAATCATCTATCCGTGGTAGAGGATACTTATTCTTCCTCGTTACCTTATTCAACTCGCGATAGTCCACACACAAACGAAGGGAACCATCTGCCTTAGTGGCAAACACAACTGGTGCTCCCCACTCGGAGACACTCCTTCTAATAAATCCCTTCTTCAAAAGATTGCTGACTTGCACCCCGAGATCTCGCTGCTCCCTTGGTGCCATACGACGAAGTGGCATCACTATAGGTCTGGCATCTTTTACTAAATCAATACGGAACTCAATCTCTCGGTGTGGTGGAAGCCCGGTCACCTCCTCGAAGACGTCCGGATACTGGCCAACCACGGGCACATCTGACAACTCATCCTGCGGGATGTCAAGGGAATTTACAAAACTAGCCATAACCCCATCACTAGGTAGACTACCAAGCACTACCCTCCGCCCATCATCCGCCCTCACTGTCACCAAAAAGCCCTCACTGTCTACCACCACCCCGTATCTTTGGAGCCAATCGACTCCCAATATAATGCCATACCCAGTAAAGCCCAAAACAAAGCAATCACATACAAACATACATCCATGACTCGATACGATCAAATTCCTGCAAATCATACTAAGGCTAGTCGAACCACCAATCGGGTTCGCCACTATCAATGGTCTATCGACTATCTCGGGTTCCAGTCCCAACCTATCTACCAGGTCACTAGATATGAAGGAACGGGAAGCCCCAGTATCAAACAAAACTCGAACTGGTATATCATAAATAGAAAGCATACCTTGAATAACCACATTCTTTCCTTTCTCCGCCGCAGTTGGGGCATTCGACGAAGAAGGAACAACATCAATAGCATATGCTTTCACAATCTGCTTCTCCTTAAGAGGCTGTGGACACTTATCATTCTGATGTACCACTTTACCACAGTTGTAGCACTTCCTTTCCGCTGACTTGGCCCGACATTCTTTAGCATAATGGCCCTTCTTTCCACAGCTGAAGCACTCAACATCCTTCTTGCTCTTTTTCTGGCCACCTTTTGATTGGTCCTGCTTCCTCTTATTCTGAGAGTTATTCTTGCCTCCACCACCTGCTTGCTGCTTTGGCCCTTCTGCAGATGCAACCTCAGTCTTTGACTTGGGGTAAAGACTCTCTGATCTCAAAGCCTTCCCCATGATCGATTCAAAAGTCTCATCGATGTGGTTGATAAGCCTTTCCCCCAAGTACCCATCCAAACCAGTAATGAACTTCTCATTCTTCTTCTCAGGAGTATCGATAAGAGACAGTCCATACTTCGACAAAGTGTCGAACTCAGCAATATAATCAGAAAATGCCCTCCCATTCTGCTTGAGTTCCAAGAACCTCTTGAACAACACTGACTTCTGGGCAGCTGGAATGAACTTCTCGCTAAAGCGAGCCTTGAACTGAACCCAAGTAACCTGGTCCTCTGGAGTAGCTGTTCTAATAGCATTCCACCAATTCATCGCTCGCCCTTGCAGCTGACGTGATGCTAGCCTTCTCTTCATCGCATCCTCAAGACCCAAGTCATCAAAGATACGATCACAGCTATCCATCCAATCTTGAACATCTGTGGCCGACTCCGTTCCATGGAACGGCTTCCCACCAAGATTAGTGTAATCTTTGCACAACTTGGCGAAATCGACCCTAGGTGCCTGCACTACTGGGCCAACACCAACTCCGGGATTGGGAACTGCCCCTTGCACTTCTCTAAGCATGTCTCTCATGAGGTTGGTAAACATTGCCCTCATGTCAGCGGCATTCCCATTATTGGCCCCTCTACCGGTACCTCTAAAATGTCGGCTCATCGTCAATCTGAAAAAGGGAAACGATTAACGACCCCATAGTGGTACTAGTGCAGTGCAACTTCATTCTTATACCACTAATAGTATATATATATACATAGCTTTTGAAAACCAAAGTAATCACAAATACGCGCTCTCATATACGTACTAACTCTCCCTAGAGTCTTTCCCTAGGTTAACTACGCAACCTAGAGCTCTGATACCAAGTGTGACGGCCCGCCCCGCACCAACCGACATTTACTCCAAAAGTGCGTTGTACACATGTCCAGTTAGCACGGAACGGGTCGCCAGAAGGAAAAGGAAGAAGGAAATGAACATACAAAGAACCTGTAGAATGTCTCGCAGCGCATAGAACAAAATATAATAATAACATACTTGACATAAAACAGGAGAGACAGTGCATAAGCTGAAAATCAGAACTAAACATCATAGCAGCGGAAATCCAAAATACAGCTTACTACAACTTTCAAACTGTCTCAAAGCAAAAGCAAGATAAATGAGGTACACTACTAATGCCCAAGTAGCGACCACGAACGACACAGGGAGAATGTGTGTATATATATATCATACGTGGAAGCCTCCTGCCCGCCTCCGAATCAGCTACTCGCGCATCACCAGCTAACCTGTCTCTAGTCTGCTCATGTGAGCACCCAGAGTAATAAGAGGAGACATAAAACTCTGGGTCAGACATAAAGCCTGGTATGAGCGATAAGCATCTAAAGTGAACAATAACAGGTAGACTAAAACATACCTGAACCTGGACCTGCAACCAAAGAGTTAGCACTACATACTGTACAACACTCTAAGGTATCATATCAATCAATATAAAGATACGGAGGTGGGGAAGGTGTGCATGTCATAATGATAGCAAACAATCAAGCATAGCATCCATCCTCACATCTCTCACTCAGTGCGTAAAGCATACGATATTCACCACTTCGATCACCCAACATACCTTGCTACGATCACTTTGCCCCATGAAGTCATAAATGGCTTCATTGCACTGATAACGTAACCACTAATCATTTGCTATGTCCACTTTGCCCCATGGAGTCACAAGAACCCCACTCCACTGGCTCATAGCCTTACTAATCCTTACTATGTCCACTTGCCCCATGGAGCTATTCACCCCATCTGCGCTGGCTCATAGTCTTACTAATCCTTACTATGTCCACTTGCCCCATGGAGTTATTCACCCCATCTGCGCTGGCTCATAGTCTTACTACGCATCACCTTGCCCCTCAGGTCATAATGACCCTACTGCACTGATAACGTAGTCCTGCTACCATCACTTTGCCCCTCAGGTCGTAATGACCCTACTGCACTGATAAGTAGCCCATCATTCCTTTTAGTGGTGAATCGAAGTTATGAACGTCGACAACTCCTTAGCACACATCCCGCAGCAAAGTCCAACCATGAAGTGAACTCATTGGTTCCCAACTGGTTCCGGGATCCTGAGCTCTAACTCCCATATGGACTACCTTTGCATCTCGGGTTATTGGTCATCACAATCGAATCGGATCGGATCAGCCCTCACATTCTTCATCGGATCGGATCGGCCTTAGTCACTCGGATCGGGTCGCGCCTCCTACGTCGGATTGGGTCGTGGTCCTCCAGCTCGTGGTTCCTCTTCCTGGTTCGGATCGGCGTCACCACTTCGGGTCGGGTCGGGTTGCTTCATCCGGGTCGGGTCGTGTCTTCTGATCGGGTCGGATCGTCTCGCCCTAGTACCCATCGACTCGTGAGCTTCCCACCCTCCTCTGGTTCGGATCGGAAATACTTGTTGGTTCGGATCGTGCTTCTACTACCGGATCGTGCCACCTAGCTAAGTCATGACCAACTCCTTCAAACGGATCGTGACGCCTATGCTGGAACGGGTCGAGCCACGCTCCCCTTCACCGATCCGATCCGGATTCTGGGTCATTTCCTGCATGTTTCCTGCGACTGTCTTTACGCCATTCGACGACCTTTTTGACCAATCTAACACTTCTAAACAATCACAACGCATACCATACAGTCATAGCAACATGTAATATCGATCCTAAACATCAAAACATAAATCATAACATATAAAATGGATCAAACATACCCAAAATCCCATATTTTCCCCTTAAGCATGTCTAGGTGAAACTAATGATAGGATTAGCAAATCTTAACCAAATTAACCCAAATTCATATCAGAGGTCCAAAACATCATTCCGAATTTTATAAACATTTTTCCAGAATTTTATCATGTTTAAATTCGCTAATTAACACTAATCACCCCTAATTAGCCATAATTAGTGCAAAACTATGCAAATCACTCACCTTAGCCACAAAATATACTAAGATCTGAAATAAATCTCTAATTTGATGTGAATCTCAATGCCAAACAGCAGCTCCTTAGTTGCTTTGGTGAAGATCTTCCTTGATTAGGGGTTGCTAAGCCAAATCCTTAACCTAAAGGTGATTTAGAGGTGATTTAGAGGTTGGAGGCCATTTTTAGGGTTCTTTGTTGATAAGTGGAGGCTAGAAAACTGAAATGGAATGATTTTCCATCTCATTTCAGCCCTCCCATAACCCTAATCCCGAAATGGGTTATGGGCCTACTCACTAATCACCCAATTTGGCCCGGTTAAGCAGTTTTTCACCCTTGAAACCTTGTTTCAGCCATATCTCCCAAACGGTAAGTCCGTTTGACTATTATGACCACTCTACGGAAAGAGAAACCATCAAACGAATCTAATGGAAGTGGTTTCAGATCAAAATTCCTTTTCAATCAAAAGTTATGGCCAAAACAGTAACAACTAGGGGCAAAATGGTCATTTAAAAATCGACAAAAATCATGAATATGGGAAATGACTCTAATAGATGTTTCCCAAAGTTGCATGACCATACGACTTCACATGGGAAAGAAATAAATATTCTACGATCTTATGATGTGTAGAATACGGGTCATTACAAGAACTAAAACAGTTATTAATCTTTATTTCAAAGTTAGGTAAATCAAGGGACCACGCCGCTAACGCGGAAAGGGTTTCCTCCCAAGAATACCAGTGCATAAAACAAACAGCGCAATGCTAAATAAAGAAAAATGAAGCTGTTATAAGACCCTGGTCCTATCACACAATGCAACGCAAGCCGGGGGAGGGTTTTCCCTTATAACAGCCAAAGAATGCATGATACGTTTTAAAACAAATTATTTGATACTATTATCAGTGCATAGTGTATAAAACAACTTCAAATCATAAGTATCAATCATAGGCGGCATGGGTACCATATATCATGTCGCCATACTAGTTCTACAATTAAAACCGAAAATGTCACGTATTTGGAAATTGGATTTCCATCTATGAACCGAGGCCAGGGATCGTCCTCTACCGATTCGAGACTCTCTAGCCCGAGCCTCAGGCAAGCGCGCAGGCAAGCCTTGGATCGTCAGGGCCGGTCCACCGATGTGGATTATTATGCCTGAACACTACGTTTCCCCGCCCTTTGGTGCGTAAATGAGCCAACGAATGACTCCATCGGACCCGGTCAAACCGAGGCGCCTCGCAACAGCAACAACCACACAGGTGAAAAGTATATAAATGTCAGGGCTGGTAGGTCACTGACACCACCCTAGCTAGAAAGAAACGCATGCCCTCCCTGAGGTCCTCTCCCTTTTTGGTTCACAACCGGGGTGCGAGGCTCGTGAATTCACGTTACACAAAGCTGTGCCACACAGGCTGTGCTTTGATCATCACCACAAGACTTTGCTTTTCAACAGAAGCCTCGATCAATTGCCACTTAGGCATGCCACACAGGCAATTCACTCCATGCGTTTGATATCCATCAATATATAACCCCTGAGCTCGTACGTCTCAGAGAAGGGCGTTAAGCAAGAGAATAAATTCTCCGCCGCCAAACAGATATATATTTAATAGAGATCAATCGCACGGACTAAAATCCAATGTCAGACACACAGTCCATTTACAAGTCCGTTCTGGGTCTGAACGAAACCGGAGGCACCTAGTACCCCGCATATCCATCGATCTCCAAGTACGTCTGGACGATCACCAACTGTTTCCATCTTCTTGGGTGTACAGCCCAATCAAGATCATCAGTAATCACCCAAACGACGTGAAGACCTCCGGTCTTCGACCATCGTCTTCATCTTCGACTTATCGTCGTATCAGTTATTCAGAATGGGATAAACCCGGTCTTTCCGAATAACTTACGTATATTTTAAATAAGTGTTACACAAACACAACATACGCCTCATTCCAATTCATCAGTCACTAACCGTAAATTAATCAAGAGAATAATTCCCCAAATATTAACCCCGAAGGCCGAAACCAACATCAGAACAATATCCAGAAAACCATTCTGCTTAGCTAACCGACAGTTAGTTTCTAAATTTCACACTCATAGGGAAAGGTTCCCATTAATTTTATCCAAGATAAATTCCTTGAATTTATTCTTTAATCTTGTAAAGACCCGCAACTTCCCCGTAAAGGAAAGTGTCGGATAGTTCGAGAACAAGCCACAACAGAACGCATACAGAAGAACATTTCATTGTATATTTCAACAATGCACCAGATTACAAGAATATACAGAGTACAAATGAATATTACACAGAAATATCAGAGATTTTAAATTACATTTAAATACATAGCAGCGGAAAATAATACAATACACAACTAGAAGAGATATACGGATACAAAGCTTTCCGGATATCGTTCCAGCTGTAAACCAGGATCCTGTGAATATAAATCTGCAAAACCAAAACTACTAGCTGCCCGTGTCAAAATAAGGGCACCCAGAGTTTAGGTTAAAACAATAAACTCCAGGTCAGTCATGGGACTGGTGTGAGAACTAAAACAGTTATATATCTTTCTTTTAAAGTTAGGTAAATCAAGGGACCACGCCATATAACACGGAACGGGTTTCCTCCCAAGAATACCAGTGCATAAAAAAAACAGCGCAATGCTAAATAAAGAAAAATGAAGCTGTTATAAGACCCAGGTCCTATCACACAATGCAACGCAAGCCGGGGGATAGGGTTTTCCCTTATAACAGCCAAAGAATGCTTGATACGTTTAAAACAAATCATTTGATACTATTATAAGTGCATAGTGTATAAAACGACTTCAAATCATAAGTATCAATCATAGGCGGCATGGGTACCATATATCATGTCGCCCTACTAGTTTTACAATTAAAACCGCAAGGTCACGTATTTGGAAATTGGATTTCCGTCTATGAACCGAGGCAAAAGATAGTCCTCTACCGATTCGTGACTCTCTAGCCCGAGCCACAGGCAAGTGCTCAGTCAAGCCTTGGAGCGACAGGGCCGGTCCACCGATGTGGATTAAAATGCCTGAACACTACGTTTCCCCACCCTATGGGGTGTAAGTCTGGTCCGTCAGCCGACCAGAATGCATCGGCCGAAACCGATATAACAAAGGCGCCTCGCAACAGCAACAACCACATAAGTCAAACTCGTCAGGGCGTGTAAAACCACTGACGCCACTTCTAACTAGAAAGAAACGCATGCCCTCCCTGAGGTCCGTCTCCCGTTTTTGGTTCATACCGGGTGTGAAACACGCGAGGTAAACGTTACACAAAGCTACGCCACAAAGGCCGTGATTTGATCATCACCACAAGACTTTGCTTTTCAACAGAAGCCTCGATCAACTGCCACTTAGGCATGCCACACAGGCAATTCACTCCATGCGTTTGATATCCATCAATATATAACCCCTGAGCTCATACGTCTCAGAGAAGGGCGTTAAGCAAGAGAATAAATTCTCCGCCGCCAAACAGATATATATTTAATAGAGATCAATCACACAGACTAAAATCCAATGTCAGACACACAGTCCATTTACAAGTCCGTTCTGGGTCTGAACGAAACCGGAGGCACCTAGTACCCCGCATATCCATCGATCTCCAAGTACGTCTGGACGATCACTAACTGTTTTCATCTTCGACACCACGTCGAATCAGTTATTCAGAATGGGATAAACCCGGTCTTTCTGAATAACTCGCGTATATAAAAGTGTTACACAAACACAACATACGCCTCATTCCAATTCAGAATATTCTTTTATTCAAATATTCCTGTACTTTGGGAAAAGTTCTCATTAATTTTATCCAAGATAAATTCTTTAAATTTATTCTTTAATCTCCTTTGAATATCAATTCAAACTAGTCGGGATTAGCGAACCACACCGAAGTAATCATTTATTTTATTTCCCAATCCCAACCTATTCATCCCATGAAGTAAAACTGGTAATACTTCATATCTAACACCACAGTGTTATCGGTAAATTCAATTACCATTTCACGTTCAAATCTAATTAAAGATTCAACCATCGCCTGGAGCAAAACTGGTGATACCCCATTTTCGATCATCTCAATCTAATTAAAGATTCATTAAAACTCCACTTAGTTTTAATCTTTAACTGGGTTAAAGAATCAGTGTCATTTAAAACACGGTTCACGATAAACCCAAAATCACATTCCATTAATTATCGGGTTAAAGAACAAGTGTTATTTAAAACACTGTTCACGATAAACCCAAAAATCAATACCAATTCAATTCCAATTAAATATCGTTTAATTGGTACACTTCATTAAATCTAAATAAAAAGATTTAATCTTTTCACAACTAGGTTCAAGAACAGTGTTAGTGAAGACACCATTCGCGACACATCCAAATCACATTTGATATTCAATACAAGGCTCTGAATAGAAAATATATCGGCTTATATTCAATATCAAATTCTACGACTAACAAATGTCGTATTGGAAATAACGATATAAATATATATCTTTCAAATTTCCATAACAACATCTGTATAATCACGAATTCCAACATCGAAATATTCCGAAGACAATTTCGATTCAAATCCACTCCAATGCAATCATTGGAAATTTTGGTTATTTTCAAAACCCTTTTCAAATTCAATTTATTTATTTAAAAATAAATAGAATTATAATTCTAGTTCAAAACTAGTTCATTTCGATAAGAATCTATTTTTATCCTTTCAAATATGGAGTTTTTCATCCCAAATCTTCACAAATCATTTCTTATGATTTTACACAAATTATTACTATTTTTAATAATTTTATCAAGGTCCGTACAGTCGATTTCCATCAATGGCCATCGAACTGCACTTATAGCGACCTTTTTCAAATTTGATTTGGACATAATTCCAAATCCAACCGTTAGATTTCTAATTTCTAATATTCGTTAGAAAGCTCCTTTCGATACGAACCCAACGGTTCCGGTTTAGGAGAATCCGACGGTCGGATCTCCCGTAATGTCCGTTTAAAATAAATGGTCGAAATTCACGAACTACCGCGGCGCGGCGCGTTCTATTCCGGCCATTATATTATATATATAATATATACTTCGTCGATTTCTATTTAAAACGAATTATATAAATAGTTTTGAATTCG
Organism: Allium sativum; assembly: GCA_030737875.1. Classification (NCBI taxonomy): domain Eukaryota; kingdom Viridiplantae; phylum Streptophyta; class Magnoliopsida; order Asparagales; family Amaryllidaceae; genus Allium; species Allium sativum. Next base: position 62,187,803 of record CM060924.1, read on the forward strand.
TTTCAAAAACATTTTCAACTTCCTTTTCAATTCAAATCACAATTGAATCCTTCTTTATAGATTCGTTTTAAAATACATTTCTATTCAATTCAAATTTCAATTCAATTTGAATTCGTTTTCAATTCAATTCATTTCGAAATCGTTTTCAATTCACTTCATTTCGAAATCGTTTTTAATTCACTTCATTTCGAAATCGTTTTCAATTCACTTTGAATTCGTTTTCAATTCAATTCATTTCGAAATCGTTTTCAATTCACTTTGAATTCGTTTTCAATTCAATTCATTTCGAAATCGTTTTCAATTCACTTTGAATTCGTTTTCAATTCAATTCATTTCGAAATCGTTTTCAATTCACTTTGAATTCGTTTTCAATTCAATTCATTTCGAAATCGTTTTAAAATCGATATAAATATCGTTCACGTCAAAATGGCGTCAAACTAATCAACACGACTTCATAAATTTCTATTTTCAAATATTCTATTTCAAATATTTCTATTTCAAATATTTCCATTTCTAAACTGGAATGAGGCCCAATCAATTACCATATAAAATTAATTATATGGATTTTCACACAACACATGTATATAATAACATTGAAAAATGATCAACCATCAACCAAAGTGCACTACACTGTATAAGCATCAAATAAAGATATCTAACGCTTATAACAGCCTGTCAATCAATCGATCGACATATTTAATCAATCAGGATGAGTGAACTTCAAATTTCATCCCAACACCCGTGTGGGGTTTCAAACAATCAAACGCATATTTTATTTGTGCAGTTGGGCGATGTGTAAAATTTATCGACCCAATCAATGTTCTTCAAATAGGTGTACATAAACAAACCGTCTGGTTTGTAAATGAATATTTATTTATTTACATTCACGTTAAAAATTATATTTTTAACGATAAAAAAAACATTTTATTCCAACATATGAATTTCTATTCAGTTCATTCTTTAAATAAAATGATATTTTTATTTTCCTAACATATTTTAGAAAATTTCGGCGGCATAACGACACTATACTAGAAACGGGACAAGGCCTAGCCTAATCCCCGGTCTAGTGAAGGCCCACGCCATTCACACATCAATCATATCAATTTTATTATGCCAACCACAAAATTTGGAGTAAGAGTCTAACCTAGCCTTACTCCTTCGCCTTATAACGGCGCACGTCTAATCCTAACCAATTTATCGATTCGATTTTTCACACCACAAACCACATTCAAACCAATATCACAATCAATAACCAAACAGCCAAACAAACAAGTCCATGGTCTGTGGACGATTGTGTCGGGTGCTACTAAACACCGTCTGCATCCTAGTATATATATATAACTAGAAAATAAATTTGAAAGGTGAGAAATTCTCACATATAGCTATCCTAGCTCCACGGCACTTCTATTGTAGAGATCTTCGTCGTTCCCGCCTTTTTGTCACCTTCGTTGCCCGCTTTCACTACCTATGTAAAAATCGAATTTTTACTTCGCTATTCAATATATAAAAATCACATTTCTAATTCGAAGTTCAACATATAAAAATCATATTTTTATTTCGAAGTTCAACATATAAAAAATCATATTTTTATTTCGAAGTTCAACATATAAAAATCATATTTTTATTTCGCTATTCAATATATAAAAATCGAATTTTTACTTCGCTATTCAATATATAAAAATCGAATTTTTACTTCGCTATTCAATATATAAAAATCATACGATATATATTTTTAAAACATTCCTATATATTTTCAAAACCTTGTGATATATACATATTCAAAACTTTGTGATATAGATATATTTTCAACAATGCTAATTTTTATATTTAAAAATCATTTCAAATTTATATTTTCTATTTAAAGTTTTAACCTTTTTCTATTTAAAGTTTTAACCTTTTTCTATTTAAAGTTTTAACCTTTTTCTATTTAAAGTTTGAAATAAAAAAAAATCAGTTTCTTTTTCCTTTTAAAATCAGTTTCTTTTTCCTTTTAAAATCAGTTTTTACTGAATTTAAAAATAAAAATAAAAGAAAAATAAAATAAAATCACTTACAGCTCTGCGAAGAAGGGGGGAGGGGGGAAAGAAGGCGTCGGCGGAGGTGGAAGGGGGTAGTGTTGGTCGCAGCCTGTCAGGGAGGTGGTCTTCGCGGTGGGGTTTTGAGGGTGCGGTGGGTCCCCCTGCTGGCGGCGGCGCGTTCATCTGGAGGGTGCAGAGTTTTTTTTTTCTTTGTTCGATTTTAGAAGGGAGGGAGAGGAAAGAGTCGCGAGGGGGGAAGGAGAGACCCTGGCGGAGGGCGCCGCCTTCAGCGGTGGCAGCGGCGGTGGAGGAGGCCGCTCCGCCCCTCCGTCCTCCTCGTTCATTCTTTTTTTTTTTCTTTCTCTGCTGAAATCGATTGTGAAGGGAAAAAGGGGGGGCCAGCGGGTTAAAAGGGAAGATTAAATTTTTTTTATTAATTTAATTATTTAATTATTTTATTTTAATTCAAAAAGTCAACTTTTTCAAACGACCTCTAAACGAGGTCCACCGCCTGTCGCCCATAGCGTTTCACCCCCATTCCGAACACAATGGGATATGTACTGCAAGCTGAATCGACCGTTACAATCAGTTTCCTTTGAATTTACATTTAAATCACTATATTGAATTTTAAATGTACATTTCAAATTACCGGGGCCACATACTAACTCTAAAAATTCCAGAAAAATATTTTCTAGCTTCGTATTGACGATACGGTCCTAACAAAACTAGTTTCGTCGAATTCTGAGACCGTTGGAAAAATGGCCAATTTCCAGTCGATTAAAATCAACTGAAACTGGTCAAACGCGTTTTCCTTTGCCACGCTCACATATTGATTCGAAAAATTATGAAATTTGGAATCTAACAATAACTTGACACTGCGGACCCAACAAAACTGGTTTCGTCGGAATCCGAGGTCGTTTGCAAAATGTCTATTTTTAAGGACCTGAATTCCATAGCGACTATTCAGAATTTTCAACTGGACATATCTTTTGATTCCCGATATGAAATCTCAATTTTTCGGATTCGTTGGAAAGATATTCACAATTAGATCCCATTATTTTTGGTTTCACTAAAATCCGGATTATTTTGCACCCGGTACATTCAATTGAAGTTTGAAATCGAATTATCGAACTACCGCGCCATTTTCAATTCTATTTATAATTATATATAAATATTTATATTCTAACGACGACGCCTATAATATATACGTTCGAATTCCATTCAAAATAAATTTCTCGACGATATTATTTAAAATAATTCATTTTAAATAATCAAAATTCGCTAAAATTGCCAAAATAAAAATTTTAAACTGACCCAGATTTTCCGGGTTATTACAAATCTACTTTTGAATATCAATTCAAGCTAGTCGGGATTAACGAACCTTACCGAAGTAATCGTTTGTTTTAATTTCCCAATCCCAACCTATTCATCCCATGAAGTAAAACTGGTAATACTTCATATCTAACACCACGGTGTTATCGGTAAATTCAATTACCATTTCACGTTTAAATCTAATTAAAGATTCAACTATCGCCTGGAGAAAAACTGGTGATACTCCATTCTCGATCTTTTCAATCTAATTAAAGATTCATTATAACTCCACTTAGTTTTAATCGTTAACTGGGTTAAAGAATCAGTGTCATTTAAAAAACGGTTCACGATAAACCCAAAGTCACATTCCATTAATTATTGGGTTAAAGAACGAGTGTTATTTAAAACACTGTCCACGATAAACCCAAAAAAATCAATATCAATTCAATTCCAATTAAATATTATTTAATTGCTACACTTCATTAAATCTAAATAAAAAGATTTAATCTTTTCTCAACTGGGTTCAAGAACGGTGTTAATCAAGACACCATTCACGACAAACCCCAAATCACATTTGTTATTAAATACAAGGCTCTGAATAGAAAATATACCGGCTTATATTCAATATCAAATTCTACGACTAACAAATATCGTATTGGAAATAACGATATATATATATCTATTTCTTTCAAATTTCCATAACAACATCTGTATAATCACGAAATCCAACATCGAAATATTCCGAAGACAATTTCGATTCAAATCCATTCCAATGCAATCACTGGAAATTCTGGTTATTTTCAAAACCATTTCAAATTCAATTTATTTATTTAAAAATAAATAGAATTATAATTCTAGTTCAAAACTAGTTCATTTCGATAAAAATCTATTTTTATCTTTTCAAATATGGAGTTTTTCATCCCAATTCTTTCTAAATCATTTCTTATGATTTTACACAAATTATTACTATTTTTAATAATTTTATCAAGGCCCGTACAGTCGATTTCCATCAACGGCCATCGAACTGCACTTACAGTGACCTTTTCTAAATTTGATTTGGACGTATCTCCAAATCCAACCATTAGGCTTCAAATTTCTAACATTCGTTAGAAAGCTCTTTTCGATACGAACCCAACGGTTCCGGTTTCAGGAGAATCCGACGGTCGGATATCCCGTAATATCCGTTCGAAGTCAATGGTCGAAATTCGCGAACTGCCGCGGCGCGGCGCGTTCTATTCAGGCCATTATATTATATATATATATATATATAATATATATAATATATACTTCGTCGATTTCCTTTTAAAATGTGCTTTATAAATCATTTTAAATTCATTTTCAAAACGGTTTCAACTTCATGTTCAATTTCAAATCAAAATTAAATATTCCAATATAAATTCGTTTTAAATTCATTTCAAATTGATTTCAATTCAAATCGATTTTGAATTCACTTTCAGTTTGTTTTCAATTCAATTCAATTTCAATTCGAATCCATTTATATTAAATTTCAATTCGAATTCATTTATATTCAATTTCAATTTCAATTCGAATTCATTTCTATTCAATTTCTATTCGAATTCATTTTAAAACGATTTCAATTCTATTCAAATTCATTTCAAATCTATTCGAATTCATTTCAAAAACGATTTCAATTCTATTCGAATTCATTTCAAAACGATTTCAATTCTATTCGAATTCATTTCAAAACGATTTCAATTCTATTTGAATTCATTTCAAAACGATTTCAATTCTATTCGAATTCCAAACCCTTTCAGTTTATTTCGAATTTCAAATCAATTCAATTAAATTCGAATTTCAATTCACTTTAATATTCACTTCAATTTGAATAAAATCGATATAAATATCGTTCACGTCAAAATGGCGTCAATCTATCAACGCGGCTTCATATATTTCAATTTTCAAATATTCTACTTCAAATATTTCTTTTTCAAATATTTCTATTCAAATATTTCATTTCAAATATTTCTATTCAAATATTTCATTTCAAATATTTCTATTTCAAAACTGGACTGAGGCCCAAACAATTACCATATAATGTTAATTATATGGATTTTCTACAACACATGTATATATCAACAACGATGAATAATCAACCATCATCCAAAGTGCATTCTACACTGTATAAGCATCAAATATAAATATTCAACGCTTATAACAGCCTGTCAATCAATCGATCGACATACAACTAAACAATCGGGATTAGTGTACGTCAAATATCATCCCAATACCCGTGTGGGGTTTCAAGCAATCAAACACAGATTTTTATTTGTGCAGTTGGGCGATGTGTAAAATTTATCATCCCAATCAATGTCCTTCAAATAGGTGTGCATAAACAAACCGTCCGGTTTGTAAATGAACATTTATTTATTCACATTCACGTTAAAAATTATATTTTTAACGATCAAACTATTTTATTCAACCTATGAATATTCTATTCGGTTCATTTATTAAATAAAATGTTATCTTTATTTTTCTAACTTACTTTAGAAAATTTCGGCGGCATAACGGCACGATACTAGAAACGGGACAAGTCCTAGCCTTATCCCCGGTCTAGTGAAGGCCCACGCCATTCACACATCAATCAAATCAATTTCATTTCACCCAACAATTCAATTCAAACCAAATAATCTAACCAACTACACAACCAAACAATTAAACAAACAAGCCATCCATGGTCTGTGGATGACGGGTGTCGGGTGCTACTAAACACCGTTTGCATCCTAGTATATGTATATATATATATATATATATATATATATAACTAGAAAAAGAAATTTTGAGTGAGGAGTTCTCACCGATAGCTATCCAACCATCTCGATTCTTCTTTTGCAGAAGTCTTCGTCGTTCTCGCCTTTTTATCACCTTCGTTGACCGTAGCCACTACATATATAAAAATCGAATTTTTACTTCGTTGTTCAATATATAAAAATCGAATTTTTACTTCGTTATTCAATATATAAAAATCAAATTTTTACATCGCTATTCAATATATAAAAATCGAATTTTTACTATTACATTACTTTCAAAAACCATATTTTTATATAACTAAAACCATAACCTTTTATAGCTAAAAATTTATAACCTTACGTAATTAAAGATCGTACTTTTAGCTATGTAAAAATCTAATCTTTTCTATTTTAAAAATCTGATCTTTGCTCGTCTAAAAATCAAACCTTTCCTATTTTCAAAATCCGAAGTTTCTTCATATAAAAATTCAGTCTTTCTTCATATAAAAATTATATTTTTAAGGTTATACAAAAAAAACTGAAAAAGATAAACAATTTAAATGTGAATTAATAAGTAAAACTCACCGAATTGGAGGGGGGAAAGGTCGCCGAGCTGAGGAGGTCGTGTGGGTAGCGGATGGTGGTGCTGCAGGTGGGGGTGGCTCGACGGTGGGGTGTCGCGGTTATGGGTTTGCGGGCGGTGGCGATTTGCAGCGGAGGAGGGGGTTTAAGCTGTGGAAATTCGAATGGAAGAGGGGGGTGCTGGCGCGAGGCCAACGGCGGCGGTGGCCCTTTGGTGCGGCGGCGACTGTGCTTCGCGGTGGCCTAGGGTTGATTGGGGAGGGCTGTGAGGAGGTGAACGCGAGAACTGAGGTGAGAGGGGAGTTGGACGAAGGTGAAGGAGATGGAGGCGCGGGGTGCTGACCGCCGGCGAATGACGGTGGGTGGAGGAGGTGAAGGCGACGGGAGGTGGTTTAGAAAGGAGCGCGATATTTTTTTATTTTTTATTTTTATTTTATTTCTGACCTAGTTTATGAGAGAGAGAGAGAGGTGAGTGTATATTATATAATTATTTTATTTTATTAAAAAGGTTGACTTTTTATTTGAACTCGAAATCAAGCCCACCGACTGTCGTCCATAGCGTTTCACCCCCATTCCGAACACAATGGGATATGTTTCGTAAGCCAATTCAGCTGTTTCGATAGGTTTTTCGCAAAAACAAAATATAAATCAGTATATATTGAATTTGAACGCACATTTCTATTTACCGGGGCCACATACTAACTCGAAAAATTTTAGAAAAATATTTTCTTGCTTCGTATTGACGATACGGTCCTAATAAAACTAGTTTCGTCGAATTCTGAGACCGTTTGAATAATGGCCATTTTCCAGTCGATTAAAATCAACTAAAACTGGTCAAACGCGTTTTCCTTTTCCACGCTCACATATTGATTCGAAAAATTATGAAATTTGGAATCCAGCAATAACTTTACACCACGGACCCAACAAAAGTGGCTTCGTCGAAATCTGAGGTCGTTTGCAAAATTTCCATTTTTAAGGGCCTGAATTTCATAGCGACTATTCAGAATTTTCAACTGGACATATCTTTTGATTCCCGCTATGAAATTTTGATTTTTCGGATTCGTTGGAAAGATATTATCAATTAGATCCTATTATTTTTGGTTTCACTAAAATCCGGATTGTTTTGCACCCGGTACATTCAATTGAAGTTTGAAATCGAATTATCGAACTACCGCGCCATTTTCAATTCCTTTTATAATTTTATATAATTATATATATATTCTAACGACGACGTATATAATATATACATCGAATTCAATTCAAAACATTTTTCTCGTCGATATTATTTAAAATAATCTATTTTAAATGTTCAAAATTCGCTAAAATTGCCAAAATAAAAATTTTAAACTGACCCAGATTTTCGTGTTGTACAGAACTCTCTCACTCTAAATTTTGTACAATTATTTATTTTTATAACTGAATATATGTTGATTGTCTGTGAATGAAATATTTGTTCGGTGGATGATGGATGTGTATAGTTTTATTGTCATTATTATTAAACTGTAAACAAATTCACATGGATTGTGATGTAAACCCCACACGGGTATTGGGACGTTAATTTTACACATCGCTCAATTATTTTTTGATGATTGAAAACTCCACACAGGTTTGGAGACGATAATTAATTCACATCTCCCTTGGATATAATTGTGTCAACCGATTGATTGGCAGACTGTGATAAGTATTATTTAATTATTCAATGCTTATACAGTTGTAAACTGCACTCTAGATGTGAATTGAATGTTTAATAGTTATTCATCGCTATTTTTGAATACGTGCGATGTATGGAATCCATATAAATAAAATTATATGGTAATTGATTGAGTTTGATTCCAATTCAGAAATAACGTATATTTTAAAATAATATTCAGTAAAGAATCAAAATATAATTTTGATGTCCGATTTTGGATGGACACGAAAATATTGAAATATATGAAGTCGAGTTAAGTAGATGTACGCCATTTTAACTCGAACGGAATTCTCTGTTGATTTTATTCATTTTAAAAGAATATCGAAAAGATTTGATTTCAAAATCTGATATGTTGAAAATATTATTATTTTTATATTATAATAATATAGGTGGTTCAGTTTAGATTTAAAATTGAAAAGGAAGTTGAAATCATTTTAAAATGAATTTATAAACGATTTACAAAATATGTTTTAAAAAGGAAATCGATTAAATATATATATATATATATATATTTAAATGGTTTGAATAGAATGTATCGCGCAACAACCGTTCGCGAATTTCAACCATTAACTTCGAATTGACGTAACGAGAGATCCGACCGTCAGATTCTCCTAAAACCGGAACCTTGGGTTCGTATCGAAAAGATCTTTCAAATGAATATATGAGATTAAATTTGATTGGTTAGATTTTAAAATATGTCCAAATCAATTTTAGAAAAGGTCGCTATGAATGCAGTTCGGTGACCGATATTGGAAACCTACTGTAGGGGCCTTAATAAAATTATTGAAAATATGGAAAATTATGTAAAATCATAATTAATGATTTGGAAAGATTATGGATGAAATATTCCAAGTTTTGAAAAGATAAAAGTTATTTTTATATGAGCGAACTAGTTAACAACTAGAATAATAATCCAATAAGTTTAAATTAATAAATTAGATTGAGAATGGTTTATAAAATAACCCGAGTTTTCCAACGAATAAATTGGAATGAATTTGAATATAAATTATCTTCAGATATTTTGATATTGGATTCCGTAATTATACGGATAGAGTTATGAGAATTTGAAAATATAGATATCGTTATTCCTAATACGATATCTGTTGGTTTCAGAATTTGATGTTGAATATAAGCCGATATGATTTCTATTCAAAGCCTTATATTTAATATCAAGTTGGATTTTTGGTTTGTCGTGAATGGTGTCTTCAATAACACTATCGTTAAACCTAGTTGAGAAAGGAATAATTCTTTTAATTAAGATTTAGAGAAGTTTACCAATTAATTAATTTAATTGGTATTGAATTGGATTTTGGGTTTATCGTGAACAATGTTTTAAATAACATTTGTTCTTTAACCCAATTAACAGTGAAGATATGATTTGGAATTTATTATCTTTCAATCAAGATTAATGGAATTTTCCAAAGTAAAGTTTTCCAGTTTAATATATTAAATTGGAACTGAATGGAATTCGATTTAGTGATAATCGATGAGATTCTGTGAAGGAAGACCATTACTATTTATGGAGTTTAAAAGGCCTTGTCGTTATTTCGTTTATAGTATTAGTACGAAACGTAAATTTATAATGGTTATATACTGTTATGAATTCTGTGAAAGTTCCATTTTAATGGAAGAGGATTTTGGGTTTACCGTGAATAATGTTTTAAACGACATTTGTTCCTTAACCCAAGTAAAGACATGATTTATTTCCTAAATTTTGAATCAATATTAAGTAAAGATTTCTGAGGTTAAAATTGAACTAGAGTTTTAATGAATCTTTAATTAGATTGAAGTGGGAATAAGGTAACTAAATTTACCGAATTCATGAAATGATCGATGATGTAGTATCACCAGTTTTACTCCATGCGATAGTTAAATTTTTAATTAGATTCAAAACGTGAAAAATTAATTAATTTTACCGATAACACAATGGGTGTAGATATGGAGTACTATCAGTTTCGCTCCATGGGATGAATAGGTTGGGATTAAGATAATAAAATAAATGATTACTTCGGTAAGGTTCATTAATCCTGACTAGTTTGATAAACCTTAATTGGGTCTATGTTGGGAAATGATAAAACAAAATCTTTTGAAAATGATATCCGAAGGAAGATTTAAGAATAAGTATAAAAGAACTAATCTTTGATAAAATTAATGGGAACCTTTCCCTAAAAATGTGAATATTTAAATAAAAGAATGTTCTAAATTGGAATGAGGCGTATGATGTGTTTTTGTAGCACTTGATTATAAGATACGCGAGTTATTCGGAAAGACCGTGTTTAAACCACTCTGAATAATTGATACAACGACTAAAAGTTGAAGATATGAAGATGGTGATTGAAGACCGGAGATCTTCACATCGTTTGTATGATTACTGGTGTCTTGATTGGGCTGTACACCCAAGACAAGGTAATAAGGAGTGATCGTTCAAACCTCCTTGGAGATTGACCGGATATGTGAGGGCCTCTCTCCTGTATTGGACATATGGGACAAGGAATAAGGTGCCTCCGGTTTCGTTCAGACCCAGAAGGACTTGTAAATGGATTGTATGTCTGGCATTGTATTTCACGATGTATTCATTGATCTCGGCTAAATATATATATCTGTTTGGTGGCGGAGAATTTATTCTCTTGCTTAACACCATTCTCTGAGACGTACGAGCTTAGAGGTTATATATTGGCAGAAATCAATGGTATGGTATGAATTTGACAATGTAGTATGCTAAGATGCAAATGATCAAGGCTTTTGTTGAAAGCAGGGGCTTGAGGGTGATGATCAAAGATAAACTTTAAGTAGCATAGTGTAACGGCCCTAAAATCCACACCATCTGAATTGACTAAACCAACACATGTCATAGCCAAATAGCACAGAAATACGAGTCATTAGGGTTAAAGAAACAAAAATAGATAGAAGAAGGATAGAAATACAACACAGAATCTCACAGCGGAATGAATAAAATATAATATCATAAATCATAACTTTGACATACAAATATGTTTTGTATATACATACCATATCAGAGAACAATACATATACATCATAGTGGAAATATTCTAAATAACTAGAGATAAAGCCTCTTGCTTCAAGCTCCTCCAAGTGTATCTATAAAAGCCTGAAACACTTGACTGCCCATACAAATTTGGGTACCCAAGAATTTAGGGAAAAACAAACAAAACAAACTCTGGGTCAGTAATGGGACTAGTGTGAGTAAACTCCAACCATATTGTTTAACTTTGAAAAATCCTTTGAAAGAAAGGGTAATAGTAAGACCAACCCACACATAAACATGGACGGTTTTTACCTTCCTATAACCCAAAACATTTTTGATACCAAAATCCAGTGATATTATAATAATATTTAGTCAAATAAATAACCATCTAGTAGAACGCTTGCATCTCACGCTCTACATATATAGTATAGAATCAAAAACCGCAGGGCACTTATTGGAGATTGGATTCCAACTATGACAAGGTATGGGACCAGCTCCCGATCAGTGTACTCAAGAGAGGATACACTGGGGTTCAGCAAGAACGTCTTGCAACCCGACCATACATGACCGCTCACTCATTTAGCTTGAGTGTAGCGAATATATTGTCACCCACGGTTGTCGGCCGTCCAACCGTAACCCATAAGATACAGAATCGAAGGAAGAATAAATAGTGAATTTTCTCTAGATCGGTGACAAATATACCCTGCTTGGGTATGACCCACCTAGCCATGCTGCCTGCCCGATTTTTGTCATTTCCCGGTTGTGAGGCTTGAGGCTACGTAAATCTCTCAGAACATCTGGCCACAATTCTCACATTGTCAAACCCTTCAAATCACTAGTTGATCTTCTAAAAAATATTACGGGTATAAAAGCTAAGAGAAACGAATTTCTCCACCACCAGACGTAATATCCTGAAAAGATCGTCTTATGTGATCTATTAAGAATACTCTGTCAGACATTTGTCCATACAAGTTGTCTTGGGACTGGACAAACAAAACAGCCCTTGCATTTTTGCTCTGTCTTCGATTATTTTCAGTATAATCTAATTCGCAACGCCTATGCCTATACGAAGTGGTTTTCGGATAATAAATCAAACCGATCTCTGCGTATTGACAACGATGGTCCAAAAATCTTTGATAGCCGGTGATTTAACTATCAAAGGAAAAACAAACATCCATCAAACAATCACTGTCCCTTTTTGATTAATGTTCTATTTTAAGTTTTCTTATCGATTCAATATATCGATATATCCATTTCTAGTTATCAAAACTTCTTAAAAATATTCTAACTCCTTAAATTTTCGGATAATTTCTCCAGCACCTCCTTTGTACGGGTCACTCGGTACAACTACAAAATACCTTCCTATGCCCTTTCCGTTTAAAAAGAAAATTAAAAATCCAAGCAGCTTGCCCAATAGGCTCATAAAATCTCATATGGAAATTGAAACATGTACCTTTTTGTCGGGAACTTAAATTATTATCTTCATACTCTTCATTCCATACCTGTCAACCTGTGCATATTCCCATTTCCAATATATCTCAGACCGATCCAATCATTTTATCTCAATTTGCTAATTTATTTTCAAATTAGCTTATTCGTTTATTCTATTTTTAAGTTGAAAATCTCACGTTCAAATTTATATTAATTTATACTCAAATCAAACTCAACTCGTTGCTCGCTTCCAAATTCTAATCCAAGTTCCATATTCAAATTCCCATTTTCAATTTACAAACTCAGTTTACTTAACAAGTGTTAAGTTCAATCAAAAACCATATTAACTAATTCCTTTCGAAATTAGTTAACTTCATTGATAAATAAAAATCTGTTTTTTGTTCCAAAAATCGATCCATTTACTCGACTTGAGTTCATATTTAATTAATAGCTCAAGTCCGAGTTTTTCTAATGGAAATTTGGATTTTTATCCACTTAAAATCCTTTTGTTTAGTTTTATAAACCGTTATGGTTTAAAACGATTATGGTGCTGTTTTTCTGAAAATTTGGTTTTTACATAACTCAAAATCTATACGATGAAATCTAGATTTTTCTCTTCCATTAGAAAACTATTATTCAATAGGTCCGTGCGTTTCTTGTTTCCCTTTCGACTTATATTGAGTTCATATACTTAAATGAAGTTCAAATCGCCAAATTACGAACTACCGCGCTGCGACAAGTTCGTTTTAATTAAATTAAATATAAACGTTTAAAAACTTCGTTTATAAAATAATTCCAGCTCCATTTCCAATATTTAAAAATAATTCAACCCATTATCCCAATCTAACTTCACAATTCAGATTACTCAACTCGTCGATTGCTTTATGCCACATTCATAACTCAGTTGTGAATTTATTCAAAACTCAATTTATATATTCAATTTCCAATTGCCCCGAAGTTAAATTATTTATAAAATTCGATATAATCGAATTCCAATTATAAATTTCATTTAATGGGAACAGTCAATTAATTCAAAATCATTTACCATTACAAACTAATATCATCTCTTGATAATGGCGAAGTTGTTCAAGTTAGGGTATTTTATTTACCTCTCAGACCTTGACTGACAACGTTCTTATCATAAGACAGATAAGAGTTTGTAAATCAAAAACTCGATCACTTATCATAAAAAATCCCCTCTGCTATCCCATTTAAAAATATGGTTTTTAAATGTCATCTCTTATATTTGGAAAATTCTATCTCTAATTTATCTAATGAAAATTACTTCGTTTCATTTATAAACATGGTTTATAAATCACTTCCTTATTTTATATCTTAAACAAACTTCTAATTTAAATTCCATTTGAAGCTAACTTCCAAAATATCCATCGATAATAATTATCGTTTGTAAATTAACTTCCTTGTTTTATGATTAAAACAACTTTTTAATTTCAAAATTCATTTGAAATCCAAATTCTACTCTACAGAAAGTAAACTCCCTTTTTCCACTTTACCTCCGAAGATATTTTATAATTATGACTTATATATGTATACACACATAATCTATTTCATATTTAATTTAGATTATAATTTCTACACAAAAAACTCCCATTATCTTATCCGGAAATAATTTATTTATTTTATAAATTTGACATGGTCGAATCATAAATCCGTATGGGTTTATTTCAATTTATTTTATTTTGAACATCGGAAATAATTTCATCGTTTTCCTTTGAAACAGTCCCTAATCCCCTTTTAAATTCATACTTGAATTTTAATAATCAAATTTTATTCACTTTTATTTATAAACGTGGTTTATAAATTTCACTTCTTGTTTTAAACATTAAAACAAAATTCTATTTCAAATTTCATTTGAAACCCATTCCACTTTGAAAAATTAATTTCTTCTTTTAAAATTGAATTTAAAATTTAATATTATCTAATGATTATATTTTTCTTTATATAAAAGTATCACTTATAAATTTCGCTTCTTTATTAAATATTAAAACAAGTTTCTCGATTTCAAATTCCATTTGAAATCGAATTTCCACTCTGAAAAATAATTTTTTCTTCTTTAAATTAATACACGAAATTAAAATTTAATATTATCAAATGATAATATTTCTTTCTATTTATAAACATAGTTTATAAGTTCAATTACTTGTTTTTATTATTTAAACAAGCAAATATCTCCTAACCCATTAGAAATTACACTCTATTTCATAAATTAAAATTTTCCTTTTTAAATCTAAAAATCCCTTTCTATGATATTTTTATACATCAATAACTAGGGGCCAATGATATTCAACATCCAAATATAAACAGTTAATCCAATCCAACACACCACATATATAAACAAGTAAATAATAATAATAAATTTTAAGGAATCGAACTGGATTCCTCCAACCTGTTTCATGCATCCAAAGATATCAAACAACCTAAATAATACCAATCCTGATTCAAGGCAGGATATCGCGGTATAGAAGGTCATCCACTCATATACCATAGGGCAATAGGGTCATCCTATAATGATACTATGGGCATCTGCTAATGTTGCTGCAGGAAATATCCAATATATAATAACCACAACCCCCAAGCCTAAAAAACTAATATATACTATATATAATAACCACAATGATTCGATAATCCATATATCCATCCAAACAGCCAACAAGTTATTTTTAAAGATAAAAATAAAATAAATATAAACTTTTGAGTGAGACTTAGTCACCTTGATTCAAGTTATCGGGAACGATTTGATTTAAACTAAAATCAATCGATGTTTGATTTCAGTAAAAATTCTAGCAGCCTCTAAATTTTTCCAATTAAATCTAGAATGTAGTCAATGATGATATGAATCCACCGCGATGAAAGACAATCGATTCAACTTATATAAGATTTCAAGTTGATTAACATAATTAATATTTTTATTAACTAAAATAATTTGGTTAATTTACCTAACCCATATGCGCTAGTCTTCTTCCAGATCTGAGAATAAAGAACCCGACAACCTTCGATGCTTCTTCCCAAATAAGAACCCTCGCTCACACCCAACTCCTATTCACTATTGCCAGTTACTATTCCAACATTGCTCCCTCCAAAATTGGAACGCCTTGCCCTGAAAACCACTTCGCAGCGCAAATAAGGCGCAACTTACAACATCGAGCAACGTTATTTTGCTTGAAAACCCCCAAAACCTTGCCATCCGAACTCACTTACTATAAACGATCAACACCATCAGCAATTCCCTTTTCCGACTCCTGCAGTAGTATCGTGACTAAAAAAATATCTCTAGGAAATGATCGAGCCCAAGTTAATCCAAATCATTGCGACTTTCGAAGTTGAAACAAAACCCTAATTCACACTTTAGCAAAACCGAAGCATCAGATTTGAAATCGAATTGGATTTTGATTGCTTTCTGCTTCTTTTTTTTAGAAGTGGGTTAGAACTTCGAATTGATTGAGAGGAGAATAAGAGGAAGGCCGCGTCTTTCCTCCATGTCTGAAGCTCAATCATTTTTCCATTTGAGGAAGGAAGAACTGTATAACAAGGTTTTGATTTGAAAGAGGAGAAGGAAGAATATAATGTTGGATTTCGAATTATAACAGGGAATGATGGGGAAAATAATATAAAATGGAGATGGAAGTGGGTATTGGCTGAGTTATAAAATAGGAGTTAGGAAAGCTTCTTAAGGAAGATTAATTGAAGTGTGTTCAATAAGACAAGGGATTTTATTTTATTTCGCGAAACTTACGTCTGAAGCTTCACGCTAAAATTTCCACAAATGAGCTCTGATTGCGATGGAAATTGTAATCTTAGAATAACATCATATTGCGGACACGATGGAGCTGGTTTCATCGAATTTCGATATTGTTTGAAATCAAAACAATATTTTTAAATATTAAACCAATAATAATATAATTTAAATTCAGAGAAATTCAAACTCCTCAATGATAATAATATTATTACCGTTTCTATTTAACTAGAATTTATATTGATAATTTGAATCATTTTGACTCGGTATCAATTTCGAATTGAATTATTGCAGATTCTCGCAATACGATAATTATATATATATTCGAAATAAATCGTATTTCGATTATCAAATCAATACCTCAATATAAAAATTCATTTATATTATCAGCTCAATATTTAGAAAAATATTAAACATTTAAAATAAATCGACCAAAAATCCGGGTCATTACATTCTTCCCCCTTAAAAGAATTTCGTCCCCGTAATTACTAAGGCAGGGAAAAGGCTACAAACCAATTTACTTTCCAAAATTTCACTTATGTTGAAACTCAACTCTTCATATTTCTACAAATTTAGTTCCATCAACGTTTGATTTACATTGCACACCATATATGCTCATATTCGTTTAATTTGAATGATTTACAATCAATGTATTCACATCCAACTCATATTCCATTCATATGCATTCAAATTGATTCTAATCAATATATTTACTTCATTTACAACAACAAAAAAATTTAAAAGTTTTTTTTTTCAAAACTTGTTTTCTAAAATAAATTTCCGTTGGAAAATTTTACTACGGTTGTAATCCATAATTTAGAAAATCGAAAATAAATACAAATGATGTGGCCATCATCACCTGAGTTATTTTCCAGCCACTGAAATACTTTAACAATTTCAAAATCTATCAAAATGATTTTTATTCAAAAATCCTTCCAAAAAAACTATATTATTTTAATATACTTTGGAAAAATATTTTACAACTTTCTAGGATTTAAATTCCAAGTTCTGGCTTTAATTCATTTCAATTCATCACATTTGTATATATTTCATTCGTACACAAATTCTATTTGATCATATATATAACCATTCCAAATTTTATACAATCATAATAGCAACCTACTCATCCATATATAGATAATTCTAGAAAATTATTAACTTTTATATCAAAATATAATTTTGGGTAAAATTATTTCATTTACCCATTTTAAAACAATTTTATATTAATTCTGCTGTTTAAGTGTTTAAAAACTCCTATCGACGTTGTGATGTCCCACGATTCGACCAGAATTCATAAACCACTCAACATACAAGTCCACACAACATAAAACAATTTTTATATCAACTTATAAGTACGCTCTCATATATATATATATATATATATATATATAAACCCAACTCATTCTAGGGTACTACCGACCCTATCTCTAATGAGTAAACACCCACCAAAGCCTAGGTGTTTGCTCAACCTAAGCTCGGATATCAACTTTAATGGCCCGAAAATCCATATCATCTGAGTTAACTAAACTAACACATGTCACACCCAAATAGAACAGAAATACGAGTCATTAGGGTTAAAGAAAATGAAATAGATAGAAAAAGGATAGAAATACAACACAGAATCTCAAAGCGAAACGAATAAAATATAATATCATAAATCATAACTTTGAAATACAAATCTGTTTTGTATATACGTATCATATCAGAGAACAATACATACACATCACAGCGGAAATATTCTAAATAACTAGCGATGAAGCCTCCTGCTTCAAGCTTGTAATAACCCAAAAATCTGGGCCAGTTTAAATTTTTTATTTAGGCAATTTTAATGAATTTTGAATATTTAAAATGAATTATATTAAATAAATTGACGAGAAATTTATTTTGAATATAATTAGAACGTATATATTTATATAAATCGTCGTTAGAATATAAATAATTATTTTAAATTATAAAAGGAATTGAAAATGGCACGGTAGTTCGATAATTCGATTTCCAACTTCAAATGAATGTACAAGATTCAAAATAAACCGGATTTTAGCAAAACCAAAAATAATAGAATCTAATTGAGAATATCTTTCCAACGAATCCGAAAAATCAAAATTTCATAGTGGGAATCAAAAGTTATGTCCAAATGAATCTTCAGAATAGTCGCTATAGAATTCTGGCCCTTAAAAAAGGAAATTTTGCAAACGACCTCGGATTTCGACGAAACCACTTTTGTTGGATCCGTGATGTCAAGTTATTGCTAGATTCCAAAATTTGTAATTTTTCGAATTAATATGTGAGTGTGGCAAAGGAAAACGCATTTGACCAGTTTCAGTTGATTTTAATCGATTGGAAAATGGCCATTTTTCGAACGGTCTCAGAATTTGACAAAACTAGTTTTGTTAGGACCGTATCGTCAATACGAAGCTAGAAAATATTTTTCTGGAATTTTTCGAGTTAGTATGTTACCCCGGTAAATTGAAATGCACGTTCAAATTCAATATATAGAGTTATATGTTGATTTTAACGAAAACTGATCGAATCAGCTTACGATACATATCCCATTGTGTTCGGAATGGGGGTAATTAGCTATGGACGACAGGCGGTGGGCTTGATTTCGAGTTCGAAATAAAAAGTTGCTTTTGAAATTAAATAATTAAATAAATTAAAAATAAAAATATCTCCCTCTCACTCTCCTTATACTCTGACCCCCCTTGACTTTTCAAATCGATTTTCAAAAAGATAAAAAAACAAAGGGATCGACGGAGCCCCTCCACCCTGGCGTCGCCACCGCCGGCACGAAGCCCCCTCCATCCCTTCCTCTAATCGATCCCGTTCAGCCCCCCCCCCCCCCCCCCCCGACATTGAAGAACGCGCCCACGTCAGCACCGGCAGACCACCTCCCTCGCGCCATCCTCCGACGTCGCACAGCCTGCCTCCTCGATTCTCCCCCCTTCTGACGCATTCGATCCCCCTCCCGATAGCCGGAGGCGCTGCCAACGACGTAGCCACACCACCTAGCCCCGTCCACCTCCGATTCAACCGACCAGCGATCCCCCTCCCTCTTTCTTCGTGATCGACAGTGAGTTTCTTACTTAACTGATTTTGTTAGTAAATAAAAACTGATTTTTATTTTTATTTTATTTAGAAGTTAGAATTTTACAGTATGAAAGCTATGGTTTTTATTAGAGAAATAGGGATATGACCTTTTATAATATGAACATCGAATTTATTTATTTATTTTTGATTCTTATTCCAAGAAAGATTTGGTTTTTATTCAGAAAAGATCATATTTTTAGAAATAAAAAGATTTGACTTTTAAAACCATAAAGTTTAGATCCTTATTCATATGAAGTTAATATTTTTAACACAATAAAAATATGATTTTTATATAGTGGCGATAATAAAAATATGATTTTTATATAGTAGAGATTATAAAAACACGATCTTTATATGTGTTGTAGCGAATTAACAATATAAAGAAATGATTTTATTCAAAATATAAGTTGAAATTTTTATAGATAAAAATTTGATTTTTGTATATGAAGTAGAAATATAAAAATATAATTTGTTTTGTAGGATGCAGACGGTGTTTAGTAGCACCCGACACCCTTCGTCCACAGACCATGGACGGCTTGTATGCTTGTTTGTTTTGTTTGATTTTGATGTGTAGTTGATTGTGTGAAGTGAAATGAAATAAAATATTTATATAGAAAAAAAATATTGTATAGTTAAAAATAGAATTTTTTTAACGTGTATATAAAATGAAATAAATAGTTATAAACAAATCGGATGATTTGTTTATATACACATATTTGACTGATATTGATTGGGACGATAAATTTTACACAACGCCCAACTGCACGAATAATATTCAGTGTTTGTTGATGTGAAAACCCACACGGGTATTGGGATGATATCTGACGTACACTAGTCATAATAATTAGTTGTGTGTCGATCGATAGATTGACAGACAGTTGTGATGTGCACTTTCGATGATGGTTGATTATTTATCGTTGCTATTATATACATGTGTTGTATGGAATCCATATAATTAACTTTATATGGTAATTGATTGGGCCTTATTCCAATTGAGAAAATAAAGAATATTATAAAATAAGATTCATGTGTTGACAGTACTCATGTGTTGAGATTAGTCATGTGTTGAAAGAAAATATATAGATTCATGTGTTGAACGAAATATTTTAACAATAAAAATTAACATCTTTATCAAAAAAATTATAAAATATATTACATAACAAAAATAGTCACGTGTGGACAGTACTCATTTGTTGAGATTAGTCAAGTGTTGAAAGAAATATAGATTCATGTGTTGAATAGAATAAATATTCATTTGTTGAATAGAATAAAGAAGTCTTTGAAAAATATAAAGCCGTGTTGATTAGAGATGTGTTATTTTGACGCAAACGATATTTTTATCGATTTTATTCATTTTATATTGAATATTGAAAAGTGATTTCATAATCGAATATTTTGAATTGAACAGGATTGAAATTGAATTGAAATCAATTTGAAATGAATTCGAATTTAATTGAATAGAAGGTAAATTCAAATTGAATTGAATAGAATGCAAATTAAATTGAACTAAAATTCAAATTGAAATTTAATTGAATCAATTTGAAATGAATTCAAATTGAAATGTAATTGAAATGAATTCGAATCGAATAGAAAATGAATTCGATTCGAATTGAATAGAAATTGAATTTGAATTGAATAGGAATGAATTAAAATGAATTCGAATTGAAATTGAATTAAAATGAATTTGAATTGAAATTGAATTAAAATGAATTCAAATTGAAATGAATTCAAATTGAATGGAAATGAATGTAAAACGAATTTATAATGGAAAATTCACCTTTGATTTGAAATTGAATATGAAGTTGAAATTGTTTTTAAAACGAATTTAAAACGATTTACAAAATTCTTTTTGAATAGAAATCGACGAAATATTATATATATATATATAATATAATGGCCCGAATAGAATGCGCTGCGCGGCGGCAGTTCGCGAATTTCAACCATTGACTTCGTGCGGACATTGCGGGAGATCCGACCGTCGGATTCTCCTAAAACTGGAACCGTTGGGTTCGTATCAAAAAGAGCTTTCTAACGAATATTAGAAATGTGAAATCTAATGGATGGATTTGGAGATATGGCCAAATCAAATTTGGAAAAGGTCGATGTAAGTGCAGTTCGATGGCCGTTGTAGGAAATAGACTGTACGGGCCTTGATAAAATTATTAAAAATATCAATAATTTGTGTAAAATCATAATAAATAATTTGGAAAGAACTAGGTTGAAAAATCCCATATTTGAAAAGATAAAAATGTATTTTTATCAAAATGAACTAGTTTTGAACTAGAATAATAATTTATTTATTTTTAAATAAATAAATTGGATATGAAATAGTTTTAAAAATAACTAGAATTTCCAATATATGAATTGGAATGGATTTGAATCGAAATTATCTTCGGAATATTTCGATGATTGGATTTGGGATTATACGAATGTTGTTGTGGAAATTTGGAAGATATATTCTATATCGTTATTTCTAATACGATATTTGTTGATTTCAGAATTTGATATTGAATATAAGCCGATATATTTTCTATTCAGAGCCTTGTATTTAATATCAAATGTGGTTTGGGTTTATCGTGAACGGTGTTTTAAATGGCATTAGTTCTTTAACCCAGTAAAAGGAGCTTTAATGAATGTTTAATTAGATTGAAATGAGAGTTGATAATTTAAATTATCAGGATTCGGAAAGTGATCGAGAATGGAGTATCGCCAGTTTTGCTCTGATCGATAGTAAATCTTTAATTAGATTTAAATGTGAAATGGTAATAAAATTTACCGATAACACCGTGGTGTTAGTTCTCTATAATGACCCAAACTTCCCCGTGAAGAAAAGCATAGATTGAGATGAAAACAAGCCACATCGGAACACAAACAGAAGAACATTTCATTGTTTATTACAACAATTCTATCAGAATACAAGAATATACAGAGTATAAATGAATATTACATATCATAGAAATATCAGAGATTACAATAAATTACATAGCAGCGGAAAAACAATACAAAACGCAACTGAAAGTGATACACGGATACAGAGCATTCCGAGCATCGTTCCAGCTGTAAACCAAGATCCTGTGAATATAAATCTGCAAAACCAAAACTACTAGCTGCCCATGCGGAAAATAAGGGCACCCAGAGTTTAGGTTAAAACAATAAACTCCAGGTCAGTCATGTGACTGGTGTGAGAACTAAAATAGCTATTTAAATTTTTCTTTAAAAGAGGGTAATTCAAGGGACCACGCCGTATAACACGGAACGGGTTTCCTCCCAAGAACACTAGTGCATAGAATAAACAACGCAATGCTTTTTCGAAAAATGAAGCTATTATAAGACCCAAGTCCCATCACACAATGCAACGCAAGTCGGAGGATAGGGTTTTACCTTATAACAGCCAAATAATGCTTAATACGTTTAAAAACAAATCATTTGATACTATAATAAGTGTATAGTGTTAAAACAATTTCAATCATAAATATCAATCATAGACGGCATAGTATCCCATGCTACTATGTCGCCATAATAGGCTCTACAAATAAAACTAAAATACTCGTATTGGAAATTGGATTTCCGTCATGAGTCGAGGCAAGGTGCAATCTCCTCTCCGATTCGAGACACTCTAGCAAATGTCTCAGGACCCCACTTTGATCCTTGGAACTTCAGGGCCGATCCTCTCTTACTTTTGAGGATTGGCAATTCCTGAACACATGTTTCCTGGTCCTAACAGACCTAATATCGAGGCGCCTCATCCAACAACCACACAGGTGAAAAGTATATAAATGTCAGCCAGTTTAAGCACTGACACCACCTATAGCTAGAAAGAAACGTCGTGCTCTCCCTGCAGTCCGTATCCCGTTTTTGACTCATACCGAGGTGTGAGGCTCGCGAATTCACGCTATACACAAAGCTGCGCCACACAGGCCGTGCTTTGATCAACAACCACAAGACTTTGCTTTTCAACAAAAGCCTTGATCATCTGCCACTTAGGCATGCCACACAGGCAATTCACTCCATGCGACTAATGTCCATCGATATACAACCTCTGAGCTCGTACGTCTCAGAGAAGGGCGTTAAGCAAGAGAATAAATACTGCGCCGCCAAACAGATGTATATTTAATAGAGATCAATCATCATCGAATAAAATCCAATGTCAGACACACAATCCTTTTACAAGTTCGTTCTGGGTCTGAACGAAACCAGAGGCACTTTCCTCGCATATCCGTCGATCTCCAAGTACGTCTGGACAATCACCAACTGATTCCCTCATCTTGGGTGTACATCCCAATCAAGATCGTCAGTAATCACCCAAACGATGTGAAGACTTCCGGTCTTCAACCACCGTCTTCATCTTCGACATATCGTCGAATTGGTTATTCAGAATGGGTATAAACTCGGCCTTTCTGAATAACCCACGTATATAATAAACAAATGTTACACAAACACAACATACGCCTCATTTCAATTCAGAATATTCTTTTATTCAAATTTTCACATCCTTAGGGAAAGGTTCCCATTAATTTTATCAAAGATAAATTCTTTAAAATTTATTCTTTAATCTTCCTTTGGATGTCATTTCAAACCATATTACGTTTTTCCAAACTAGTCGGGATTGGCGAACCACACCGAAGTAATTATTTATTTTATTTCCCAATCCCAACCTATTCATCCCATGGAGCAAAACTGTTATTACCCCATAACTAACACCACGGTGTTATCGGTAAATTTAATTACCATTTCACGTTTAAATCTAATTAAAGATTTACTACCGCTTGGAGAAAAACTGGCGATACTCCATTCTCGATCACTTTCTGAATCCTGATAATTTAAATTATCAACTCTCATTTGAATCTAATTAAAGATTCATTAATGCTCCTTTTACTGGGTTAAAGAACTAATGCCATTTAAAACACCGTTCACGATAAACCCAAATTACATTTGATATTAAATACAAGGCTCTGTATAGAAAATATATCGACTTATATTCAATATCAAATTCTGAAATCAACAAATATCATATTAGAAATAATGATATAGAATATATCTTCCAAATTTCCACAACAAAATTCGTATAATCCCGAATCCAATCATCAAAATATTCCGAAGATAATTTCGATTCAAATCCATTCCAATTCATATATTGGAAATTCTGGTCATTTTTAAAACTATTTCATATCCAATTTATTTATTTAAAAATAAATAAATTATTATTCTAGTTCAAAACTAGTTCATTTTGATAAAAATACATTTTTATCTTTTCAAATAGGGATTTTTCATCCCAGTTCTTTCCAAATTATTTATTATTATTTTACACAAATTATTGATATTTTTAATAATTTCATCAAGGCCCGTACAGTTGATTTCCTACAACGGCCATCGAACTGCACTTACAACGACCTTTTCCAAATTAGATTTGGACATATCTCCAAATCCAGCCGTTAGATTTTACATTTCTAAAATTCGTTTGAAAGCTCTTTTCGATACGAACCCAACGGTTCCAGTTTTAGGAGAATCCGACGGTCGGATCTCCCGCAATGTCCGCACGAAGTCAATGGTCGAAATTCGCAAACTGTCGCAGCGCGGCGCGTTCTATTCAGGCCATTATATTGTATATATATGATATATTTCGTCGATTTCTATTCAAAACGAATTTTATAAATCGTTTTAAATTCGTTTTCAAAACAGTTTCAACTTCATATTCAATTTCAAATCAAAGGTGAATTTTCCATTATAAATTTGTTTTACATTCATTTCCATCCAATTTGAATTCATTTTAATTCAATTTCAATTCGAATTCATTTTAATTCAATTTCAGTTCGAATTCATTTTAATTCATTCCTATTTAATTTGAATTCAAATTCAATTTCTATTCTATTCGAATCGAATTCATTTTCTATTCCATTCAAATTCATTTCAATTTCACTTCAATTTGAATTCATTTCAAATTGATTCAATTAAATTTCAATTTGAATTTTAATTCAATTTAATTCGCATTCTATTCAATTCAATTTGAATTTACCATCTATTCAATTAAATTCGAATTCATTTCAAATTGATTTCAATTCAATTTCAATCCTGTTCAATTCAAAATATTCGATTATGAAATCACTTTTCAATATTCATTATAAAACGAATAAAATCGATAAAAATATCGTTCGCGTCAAAATAACGCATCTCTAATCAACACGGCTTTATAATTTTCAAAGACTTCTTTATTCTATTCAACAAATGAATATTTATTCTATTCAACACATGAATCTATATTTCTTTCAACACTTGACCAATCTCAACAAATGAGTACTGTCCACACGTGACTATTTTTGTTATGTAATATATTTTATAAATTTTTTATAAAGATGTTAATTTTTATTGTAAAAATATTTCGTTCAACACATGAATCTATATATTTTCTTTCAACACATGACTAATCTCAACACATGAATACTGTCAACACATGAATCTTATTTTATAATATTCTTTATTTTCTCAATTGGAATGAGGCCCAATCAATTACCATATAATGTTAATTATATGGATTCCATACAACACATGTATATAATAGCAACGATAAATAATCAACCATCATCAAAAGTGCACATCACAACTGTCTGTCAACCTATCGATCGACACACAACTAATTATTGGGACTAGTGTACGTCATATATCATCCCAATACCCGTGTGGGGTTTCACATCAACAAACACTGAATATTATTCATGTAGTTGGGCGATGTGTTAAATTTATCTTCCCAATCAATATCAGTCAAATATGTGTATATAAACAAATCGTCCGATTTGTTTATAACTATTTATTTCATTTTATATACACGTAAAAAAAATTCTATTTTTAACTATACAATATTTAATTTCTATATAAATATTTTATTTCATTTCACTTCACACAATCAACTACACATCAAAATCAAACAAAACAAACAAGCATACAAGCCGTCCGTGGTCTGTGGACGACGGGTGTCGGGTGCTACTAAACACCGTCTGCATCCTAGTATATATTATTAACTAGAAAAATAAAATTAAAGGTGAGAAGTTCTCATAGAGGGTTCCACTCCGCCGTGCTTTGCTGTTGAACTGCTGAACCGTCCGGACCGGTTTGAAATCCCAATGCAGTTCTTTTCACACTGTTCAAATAAAAATTATATTTTTATTGCTTCATTTCAATAAATAAAAATTCTATTTTTATTTCTACTTCATATATATTTTTCAACGCTTCATTCTATATGAAAATTATATTTTTATATTTCTACTTCATATACAAAGATCGAATTTTTATCTATAAAAATTTCAACTTATATTTTGAATAAAATCATTTCTTTAAATTGTTAATTCGCTACAACACATATAAAGATCGTATTTTTATAATCTCTACTATATGAAAATCATATTTTTATTATCGCCACTATATAAAAATCATATTTTTATTGTGTTAAAAATCTTAACTTCATATGAATAAGGATCTAAACTTTATGGTTTTAAAAGTCAAATCTTTTTATTTCTAAAAATATGATCTTTTCTGATAAAAAACCAAATCTTTCTTTGAATAAGAATAAAAACTAAATAAATAAATTCGATGTTTATATTATAAAAGGTCATATCCCTATTCCTCTAATAAAAACCATAGCTTTCATAAAGTAAAATCCTAACTTCTAAATAAAATAAAAATAAAAATCAGTTTTTATTGACTAACAAAACCAGTTAAGTAAGAAACTCACTGTCGATCACGAAGAAAGAGGGAAGGGGATCGTTGGTCGGTTGAATCGGAGGTGGACAGGGCTAGGTGGGGTGGCTGCGTCGTTGGCAGCGCCTCCAGCTGTCGGGAGGGGGCTCGAATGCGTCAGAAGGGGGCAGAATCGAGGAGGCAAGCTGTGCGACGTCGGAGGGTGGCGCGAGGGAGGTGGCCTGCCGGTGCTGACGTGGGCGCGTTCTTCAATGTCGGGGGGGGGGGCTGAACGAGATCGATTAGAGGAGGGGCTGGAGGGGGGCTTCGTGCTGGCGGTGGCGACGCCAGGGTGGAGGGGCTCCGTCGATCCCTTTGTTTTTTTCTTTTTGAAAATCGATTTGAAAAATCAAGGGGGGGTCAGAGTATAAGGAGAGTGAGAGGGAGATATTTTTATTTTTAATTTATTTAATTATTTAATTTCAAAAAGCAACTTTTTATTTTGAACTCGAAATCAAGCCCACCGCTTGTCGTCCATAGCTAATTACCCCCATTCCGAACACAATGGGATATGTATCGTAAGCTGATTCGATCGTTTCGATCAGTTTTCGTCAAAATCAACATATAACTCTATATATTGAATTTGAACATGCATTTCAATTTACCGGGGTCACATACTAACTCGAAAAATTCCAAAAAAATAGTTTCTAGCTTCATATTGACGATACGGTCCTAACAAAATTAGTTTCGTCAAATTCTGAGACCGTTTGAAAAATGGCCATTTTCCAGTCGATTAAAATCAACTTAAACTGGTCAAACGCGTTTTCCTTTGCCACGCTCACATATTGATTCGAAAAATTACAAATTTTGGATTATAGCAATAACTTGACATCACGGATCCAACAAAAGTGGTTTCGTCGAAATCCGAGGTCGTTTGCAAAATTTCCATTTTTAAGGGCCAGAATTCCATAGCGACTATTCTGAAGATTCATTTGGACATAACTTTTGATTCCCGCTATGAAATTTTGATTTTTCGGATCGTTGGAAAGATATTCTCAATTAGATTCTATTATTTTTGGTTTCTCTAAAATCCGGTTTATTTTGAATCCTGTACATTCATTTGAAGTTGGAAATCGAATTATCGAACTACCGCGCCATTTTCAATTCCTTTTATAATTTAAAATAATTATTTATATTCTAACGACGATTTATATAAATATATACGTTATAATTATATTCAAAATAAATTTCTCGTCAATTTATTTAATATAATTCATTTTAAATATTCAAAATTTCCAAAATAAAAAATTTAAACTAGCCCAGATTTTTGGGTTATTACAACCTCCCCCACTTAAAATTTTTCGTCCCCGAAAAGGAACGAAGCCGAAAGTTGTTTTACTAATCAACTCAACTTCCATTATTTTCATTACGGCTTAAGTTCTTCAACTTTCCAGTTTCTAAGAACTTTTCAATTTTTTCAAAAATTTGGCTAACACCCTAAATTTTCGAAAAATTTCGCCATAACTTCCTTTGTACGGGGAGGGGTTTGGAAATTTATTAGGCCGTATTAGGTACCCAATAAATCCTATAAAGCATACACATATTTATAGTGATATATTCTGGTGTTTACAGGGGAGCGTGTATAGATAATAACTCCAGAGAATAAATTCTTGTCACCCTGTCAAAGCCTGAGGGAGTGTGTATTTTAATTGCTCCAAAGAATAAATTCTCGTCACCTCGTCCCGTGTAGGAAATAAATAATCCATGTGCCGTCTCTAATGACTAGAGAGACGTGATTATTGTCAACTCCAGACCTGTGTGGGGTTTTTATTAATCTGGCAATTTTACCATTACAATTTTATATTGTCCATATCAGTCATCAGTTCAACCTGTAATATATAGTCCATATCTGTCATCAATTCAACCTGTAATATATAGTCATCGCCATACAAGCCTCTCACTCGTATGGTAAATCTTCCACCTCGTCACACAAGCTCCAAATGCTTGTGTGGTATATGATGAAGTATGCGATCTTCAAGAAGTATGTCATCTTCAGGAAGTATGCCATGCAGTGTAGTTCAAAATTAATTGTTACTGTCCTATGGCGACATTTATTAATTACACACAGAATAACTAGCACTCCGCATCCAATGGCACTCACAGGAGTTGATATAATAATAAAAGTGCGCATCCAACTCATTAAGGTTTACCTATTTGTCGGGCACGCAAATAAATTCTTTACTCAACAGCTAATCCATTTACCTGTTCAAACATATATATGTATATGCATGCATTTGCAAATAATTTACAATACAATTCATTATTTGGTTCAATTAGGCCTAAATTCACCATTCATTCACATAATGGTTTAAATAAATAATCATACAACACAACCATCAATCAATTAGTGTATTAGCTTTTCAAATTCATAATTTGATATATATACAGAAAAACATGTTTTTGATGCCAAATAACAATAATAAACCTATTTAGTTTTGGTTCTCACACCAGTCTAATGAAAATATATTGTAACACCCCACATCCGTTAGTGTCACTCACAAAGGGAATGCACTAAGATCTAAGGAGCGTTTAGGGTAAAAGATGCAGATAAATTACAAGACAGACAGAAATTAAACAGCGGAAAATAAAACTTTGCTTTATTGATAAAATAGTTTGTACAATGGTTTCTTTACAATATCAGAGTATCATCTGTCTTACAAAATAAAGAAGCATAAAAACAACATTTATATTCCCCGATTTTAGCAAGAGCCAGCCATAGCATCTGAAAAGAGAATCCAAGCAAACTTCGATAAATCTTCAAGCTGGGAAAGAGTGGCAGTCCAACTTAACCTGAGCTAAACTATTCCCTCCTTTACTACCTGGGGGGTAACGGAAGAAAAGAAGACGAAAGAAAAACAGAGTCAGACATAAAGCCTGAGTAAGTTCAGTAACTTCTAGCATGTGAACATGGAAAAACAAAACGACATGAATTAACTGAATACAAGATTACACCATGACGATAGGGTCAACAAGATTAGACAAGGTAGTCATAAGATATGCTAAGATAAGACAAACTGGATACGCTCTAAAACTTTCACCGCTTCGCTATTTCCTTGTTATACTGGTTTCTATATCTCTGCACCGCCTATCTAGTAACGATAACGTGATCCCAATCCCTGTATTTTCCATTGCCTTCCGGCATACATTCATTATTGATTACCTAGATCAAATCTAGGGTTTTCTATCAAGTGCTTTCTAGATTTAACTAGAGTTTACGCTATCTGCTGAACGCTTCTCAGATTCAGGATTTATGCCACCTAGTCCAACTAGGGATTATGCTACCTATCGAACGATGCTCCCAAGTCTAAGACACACTACCTAGAGTGGTATATGTTCATATACTTCCCCACGCATGTATCGCGAATCGTTATCGCTTGCCTAGATGCACATGTCCTTTAATGTGAGGTATGAGTCCTGTGACAGGGCAAATCAAGAAACACAGAACTCGGTCGGGAGCTTTCAGATATCTGCCGATGCAGATGCTAAGGTCTGTTTTTGTTCCAGTGGCTATGGTCCCACTTGACCCCTCCCTCAACTAATGAAAGGCACACCTTGTAAAATGAGAACTATACGTCGGTCCCCGGTGCCCCTCTATCCTATGGCCATCCTCACCCATAACTAGATAGCAAGTATATGGTCTTTTGGAGTTCTCCGCCTTACAGCTTCACGTATCTCGATTGACTCAAGATGGATGGTAGACGATGAGTTGCTATCACAGGGCTATCGTTTTCTCGCCGAATCACGCCGGTCCATCCTAGTCTTTAGGTTGCCATATATTGCAACCAAGGCATACCCATGGTTCTTCTACGCAGACCTTAACCTCTGTGAGCCCAGGAGGATCATCTGCAGCCTCACAGTGGGATACCAAGAGTACCCTCACGTCCCCTCGAAGCCTCGGGCTTCGTAACCCTATTCGTTGGAGCCTCCTTTTTACTCAGACGGACATTCGCTCCTTCCCGTGTTATACTAAGAATTACTACTTAGTTTTACTAACTAAGATTTACCACTTAGTTTCCAGAATCGTTGTTTTCTTAACTAAGGTTTACTACTTAGCTCCTTTTAACTAAGGTTTACTACTTAGTTCTCTTTCCCGTCAGCTTGGATTGGTTAAGTGTCATTAGTCAATTCAAGCTAACTTAAACCTCTTCATTTATCCTGTTAAACTGGTTAAGTGTTATCAGTAATTCATGTTGACTTAATCCTCCTACAAACCAAGTTATATTAGTTAAGTATTTCTTATTACTTAACCCTACCCATTCATCCTGTATTGGTTAAGTGTTCCTTTTTTACTTAGCCCTTCCTGTCTGTTTTAAACTAACATGTTATTAATGGTTAAGTATTATCCCTTCACGTTTTAGACTTAACCCTATTCCTTTATCACAATCTGATGGTTAAGTGTTCAAATTTACTTAACCCTACGGTCTAGCCCAGCTAACATATCAAATTGGCTAAGTATATTAGATTTTACTTAACCCCAACCTCTAGTCTAGTTAACATGTTAGTTTGGCTAAGTGTATTAACTTTACTTTACCCCACCTTCTAGTCTAGTTATCATGTTAATTTGGGTCAGTGTTTCCTTAGTTACGTAACCCCTACAAATCTTGTCTTGCTACCTTGAGTTTGGTTAAGTGTCTCTATGGACTTATCCCTCCCATTCTAGCTTAACTGTGTTAAGTGTTAGTCTGAACCTAACCCCACCCATCAGTTTAGTTATCATGTTGGACTGGTTAAGTGTCTTGGTTAACTTAACCCTACCTTTCTTGTTCTAGTTTTAACTAAATAAATTACAGCCGCGACCACTCACATTAGATAGATATTGTTGCGAATACTGGATGTGCCGGTTGGTTCCGGGCAGGTTTACATTGCAACTCAGTCTAACCTCGGGTTAGGCATATTCGTGTTTTCTGAGTTCAAAGGGTTTTGATTAATTTTCAAATCAGGTTTTGAAAGTAACCATCCCGTCCGTCGGATCAGTTAGGGATAGCCAGGGAGAGCAAGAAACTTGTATTTTCCAAACCCAAGCCTAGACACTATCCTCTCTGTCACCCTAGAACTTTCTAGTGCACTATTAAAAGAGATGTCGTTAACAAACCTTTAATTTGTCTAAATTTACATTTCCTCATTTATGCCAAATTCTATAAGTAAATTATTCCTAATTTACTTATTTCCTAATTACCCTTTTAATGTAACCTGTCAACATTTATTCTTATGGCCCATTTTCCCCTCTATATCATATTTATGCCTTTTGGTATGTAAACTATACCAATTAAGTGTCACTAACCATAATTTTGCTAAACCTGACGGTTATTCCCAATTATGGCCAATTTCAAATTTATACCAATATACTTATTACGCCAAATTAGCTAATCCAATCCAGATTTAACATTCTAATTACAGTTCACGTCAAACTAAACTTTTTATTCTATTTTAGAACTCATGTAAATGCTAGATTTGCAAGTCAATACTAGACTCAAATTACACATCCTAAAATTCATGTTAAATTTATCCAATTTGTATTTCTATGAACATGCCATAATTCATGCTCCCAATTTATGCTAAATTCCATGTTTATAACTATGTTTTTAGTACATTTCACATTATGCCCAAATCGTATTCCCACCGTTCGTATAATTGCGATTCAATCTAGATTATGGATAAATCTAGACTCGTAGAAAATAGGGAATGAACCAAAGAAGCTATGAAAAAGGATGGACATAATAACTGGCATAAAAGGTTTGAATAACGACGTAGGTTCAAGAACATGGGTAGACCTAACTTAATAGGTAAATTCCCAAGGTCTAAAACCAAGGATAGACAGAATAGAGACGTAGGTTCAAGAACATGGGTAGACCTAACTTAATAGGTAAATTCCCATGGTCTAAAACCAAAGAAAACCAAGGGGAGGCAGAATAAATAATCGGGTTTAGACCTAATCTCATAATCACATAACTTAAGCAACACTTTCCTAATCATGAATCATAGGTGTTTAATCACAGATGTCCTTGTTATGTCATAGGCAATAGTTTATGTTTTCTAATCAAAGGCATAGGATTAGTCAAGGAAATAATCCTCATAGTCACAGTCACAGTCATAGGCAATGTTCGTAGTCATAGGCAATGTCCATAGTCATAGGCAATGTTCATAGTCATAGGCAATGTTCATAGTCATAGGCAATGCCTAATTGGTCATCGAATCATAACAGTTCTTAATTAGGTCCAAAGATATAGGCACAGGTTCGAATAGAAAGATTTGGCATATTCTTTTATTCCTTTAATTTCATGTCACAAATAGAGAGAAACGTTCAAATCTAAAAGTAACTGACTTACAGGAGTTAGATTAGAACAGAAAGATGGCGTTGCTATGATTTGTAGAAAAACAGTCGTTGAAGTCGTTTGAACCTCCTCTTGAATCCTAGCTTGACTTGAACCACTTCTTGAAAATCTTTAGCAGCATTTCCTCGTCTTGATTTATTTTATATATATTATTTTACTCACTTATTTATTTATTTATATATTTTCTCAGAGGCAGCATAAGGATAGAAAAGAATTGTGAATAGAGAAGGAGACTAGGGCTGTTTATGTAGTGTAGAAGTCAACGAATCTGGTCAGAATGGCATCCGGATACAGAGAAACGAATCAGGTTCAGAAAGCTGGAAAAAGCGGGGGGGGGGGGGGGGGGTCGACTACCCAGTCGACTCCCTAGTTGACCTGGGGGGGGTCGACTACCCAGTCGACTCCCCAGTCGACCTGGGTCCTGGGCGAGAAATTTCCCGCCCAACCCGCTTCTGAGTCTGTTTTGAAATTTGAACTTTGCTGAAACTTCCGGAGGCCATATCTTCCTCATACGGACTCCGATTTACGCAAACTCGGACTTGTTTTCATGTAGAATTCTGAGATGAACGCACTGGCATAGCTCGTTTCCCTTGATTTGTGAACCTTAGCGTTACATAATTACGGGGTGTTACATTCTCCCCCACTTAAAAGGATTTCGTCCCCGAAATCTTCAAGTTAGGAAGAATGTGTCCTACCATCCAATCACCCATCTGCTCAACCATTCACTCACAGGCATCCATTGTCCTTAAAAGATTTCTAATGTTTTCATGTTCATATCCATAGTGTGTGTATATGTCTTTATCTAATGCAAAATCAGGCAGTCTACTGATTCAGTTGACCTCCTTAATGCAAATCATGTCAGTGCCATGCGTCCAATCTTGTATGCAAGCATCCCTAGTTATGTGAATACTACATGTGTGCACATCCATTCATCCATATGCAACATCCATATGTTAACATATCAAGTTCAACTTACAAACAAATACATATCTGTAAATGCAATATGAAAGCGTCCTAACTGATCTAGTGCCTAATACGTATACATATGCATCCACGAGCAACCATTAACAACCACTTGCAACCACCAACCATAACATGTTTCAAACACATGTTTACATCCATTGGCTTCTACCTAAGGATCGAAGATACAACCTAGAGGATATACTTTGGAAAGAGGGAAGCAATTATGCGTAAAGCTCCTACCAAATAAATCAAGGATGCACCCTTAAGGAAAAAGGATATGATGCTAGTATCTAGCCTTCTTGAGCTTTACTCCACTGTATCTTAACTAATTTAACTTCACGATGGTGAAGTTTCTGACCTCCTATTCCAAAATAAACAGATGTCGATTACGGTACCAAGTGTATGTACTAAGATGATTAGAAGTCTCCCCCTTATCCGCCATGCCATAACTATAAGGCTCGAAAGGTTACTACGCACTTTTTAGAGTGCCTGTCACAACTATTCATCTCTCACGCAAACCACCCTAGTCGAACTCGACATTCCTCAAGTACAAGCCCCAAAGGCCTAAACCAATATCAGACAAGCATCCAAGGAATATCTCCTCCGAATTTAGACGATCTACGTGAGATGATATAAGCAAACTCGATAGCTATTCTCAAATCCCTACTAACCAAAAATAAACCGGTCGGACCACCAATTGGATTTGAGACTCTAGTGGGATCTTTTTACTATACAAGTACTATGGTGAAGAGACTCAACTATGGAAGTGGATATGAACAAATGCGAAGCGCTAAAACCAAAGGAAAGAGTACGAACAGCAAAACTAGACTCTTCCAACAGAACTTTACTACCTTTCTCCTAGGTACGCCTGGTGGTGAAAGTATATACTTGTCCTTCTGAAAATCTTGTTCCTCGTTCTTGCCCTTGACCTTATCTATATGCCCTATCATACCCTAGTAAAGATACTTCCTCTTGTCTTAGGTTTTATAATTTCTTCCTCCTTCGTGTGCTAAGCCTACATCCATGAATTCCTCATCCTAGGGTTATGCTCCTTAGTCAAACTCCTCATCCCCTTCCGTGTGTAGTCATGTTGACAAATCTCTCGAAAACTGCCTCCATCGTCCGGAAAACCCTATAAGCTTTGAAAGAAAACTGCCCGTAGATGAAACCACTACGGCTATGGATGGAAGCCGGGCACTACTTTGCCCTTCGATGAGGTTACCTCCCAAAAAGCCAGGAGCCCCAGAGACTCAAGAAAGAAGGAGACAAGAATTTAAACAGAGGAAGAGAAGATAGTGCGTAAGGCTTTGGGGAATATGTCTTTAAAACAAATCTTTTCTCTTGAAAATGCTTCTTTAAAAACCATTTTGAAAATAATTTTTCAAATCCTTTATCTGATCTGGTAACCTTCAGCTCTGATACCACGTGTAACATCCCACATCCGTTAGTGTCACTCACAAAGGGAATGCACTAAGTTCTGTGGAGCATTTAGGGTAAAAGATGCAGATAAATTACAAGACAGACAAAAATTAAACAACGGAAAATAAAACTTTGCTTTATTGATAAAATAGTTTGTACAATGGTTTTTTTAAAATATCAGAGTATCATCTGTCTTACAAAATAAAGAAGAATAAAAACAACATTTATATTCCCCGATTTTAGCAAGAGCCAGCCATAGCATCTGAAAAGAGAATCCAAGCAAACTTCGACAAATCTTCAAGCTGGGAAAGAGTGGCAGTCCAACTTAACCTGAGCTAAACTATTCCCTCCTTTACTACCTTGGGGGGGGGGAACGGAAGAAAAGAAGACGAAAGAAAAACAGAGTCAGACATAAAGCCTGAGTAAGTTCAGTAACTTCTAGCATGTGAACATGGAAAAACAAAACGACATGAATTAACTGAATCCAAGATTATACCATGACGATAGGGTCAACAAGATTAGACAAGGTAGTCACAAGATATGCTAAGATAAGATAAACTGGATACGCTCTAATACTTTCGCCGCTTCGCTATTTCCTTGTTATACTGGTTTCTATATCTCCGCACCGCCTATCTAGTAACGATAACATGATCCCAATCCCTGTATTTTCCATTGCCTTCCGGCATACATTCATTATATATTACCTAGATTAAATCTAGGGTTTTCTATCAAGTGCTATCTTGATTTAACTAGAGTTTACGCTATCTGCTGAACGCTTTTCGGATTCAGGATTTATGCCACCTAGTCCAACTAGGGATTATGCTACCTGTCGAATGATGCCCCCAAGTCTAGGACACACTACCTAGAGTGGTATATGTTCCTATACTTCCTCACGCATGTATCGTGAATCGTTATTGCTTGTCTAGATGCAAATGTCCTGTAATGTGCGGTCCGAGTCCTGTGACAGGGCAAATCAAGAAACATAGAACTCGGTCAGGAGCTTTCAGATATCTGCCGATGTAGATGCTAAGGTCTGTTTTTGTTCCAGTGGCTATGGTCCCACTTGACCCCTCCCTCAACTAATGAAAGACAAACCTTGTAAAATGAGAACTATACGCCGGCCCCCGGTGCCCCTCTATCCTATGGCCATCCTCACCCATAACTAGATAGCAAGTATATGGTCTTTTGGAGTTCTCCGCCTTACCGCTTCACGTATCTCGATTGACTCAAGATGGATCGTAGACGACGAATTGCTATCACAAGGCTACCGTTTTCTCGTCGAATCATGCCGGTCCATCCTAGTCTTTAGGTTGCCATATATTGCAATCAAGGCATACCGCTGGTTCTTCTACGCTGACCTTAACCTCTGTGAGCCCAGGAGGATCATCTGCATCCTGACAGAGGGATACCAAGAGTACCCTCACGTCCCCACGAAGCCTCGGGCTTCGTAACCTAATTCGTCGGAGCCTCCTTTTTACTCAGACGGACATCCGCTCCTTCCCGTGTTATACTAAGAATTACTACTTAGTTTTATTAACTAAGATTTACCACTTAGTTTCCAGAATCGTTGTTTTCTTAACTAAGGTTTACTACTTAGCTTCTTTTAACTAAGGTTTACTACTTAGTTCTCTTTCCCGTCTACTTGGATTGGTTAAGTGTCATTAGTCAATTCAAGCTAACTTAACCCTCTTCATTTATCCTATTAAACTGGTTAAGTGTTATCAGTAATTCATGTTGACTTAATCCTCCTACAAACCAAGTTATATTGGTTAAGTATTTCTTATTACTTAACCCTACCCATTCATCCTGTATTGGTTAAGTGTTCCTTTTTAACTTAGCCCTTCCTGTCTGTTTTAAACTAACATGTTATTAATGGTTAAGTATTATCCCTTCACGTTTTAGACTTAACCCTATTCCTTTATCACAATCTGATGGTTAAGTGTTCAAATTTACTTAACCCTACGGTCTAGCCCAGCTAACATATCAAATTGGCTAAGTATATTAGATTATACATAACCCCAAACTCTAGTCTAGTTAACATGTTAGTTTGGCTAAGTGTATTAACTTTACTTAACCCCACCTTCTAGTCTAGTTATCATGTTAATTTGGCTCAGTGTTTTCTTAGTTACTTAACTCCTACAAATCTTGTCTTGCTACCTTGAGTTTGGTTAAGTGTCTCTATGGACTTAGCCCTCCCATTCTAGCTTAACTGTGTTAAGTGTCAGTCTGAACCTAACCCCACCCATCAGTTTAGTTATCATATTGGACTGGTTAAGTGCCTTGGTTAACTTAACCCTACCTTTCTTGTTCTAGCTTTAACTAAATAAATTAAAGCCGCGACCACTCACGTTAGACAGATATTATTGCGAATACTGGATGTGCCGGTTGGTTCCGGGAAGGTTTACATCGCAACTCAGTGTAACCTCGGGTTAGGCATATTCGTGTTTTCTGAGTTCAAAAGGTTTTGATTAATTTTCAAATCAGATTTTGAAAGTAACCATCCCGTCCGTCGGATCAGTTAGTGATAGCCAGGGAGAGCAGGAAACTTGTATTTTCCAAACCCAAGCCTAGACACTATCATCTCTGTCACCCTCGAACTTTCTGGTGTACTATTAAAAGAGATGTCGTTAATAAACCTTTAATTTGTCTAAATTTACATTTCCTCATTTAGGCCAAATTCTATAAGTAAATTATTCCTAATTTACTTATTTCCTAATTACCTTTTTAATGTAACCTATCAACATTTATTCTTATGGCCCATTTTCCCCTCTATATCATATTTATGCCTTTTGGTACGTAAACTATACCAATTAAGTGTCACTAACCATGATTTTGCTAAACCTGACGGTTATTCCCAATTATGGCCAATTTCAAATTTATACCAATATACTTATTACGCCAAATTAGCTAATCCAATCCAGATTTAACATTCTAATTACAGTTCACGTCAAACTAGACTTATTATTCTAGTTCATAACTCATGTAAATGCTAGATTTACAAGTCGATACTAGATTCAAATTACACATCCTATAATTTATGTTAAATTTATCCAATTTTTATTTCTATGAACATGCCATAATTCATGTTCCCAATTTATGCCAAATTCCAAGTTTATAACTATGTTTTTAGTACATTTCACATTATGCCCAAATCGTATTCCCACCGTTCGTATAATTGCGATTCAATCTAGATTATAGATAAATCTAGACTCATAGAAAATAGGGAATGAACCAAAGATGCTATGAAAAAGGATGGACATAATAACTGGCATAAAAGGTTTGAATAACGACGTAGGTTCAAGAACATGGGTAGACCTAACTTAATAGGTAAATTCCCAAGGTCTAAAACCAAGGATAGACAGAATAGAGACGCAGGTTCAAGAACATGGGTAGACCTAACTTAATAGGTAAATTCCCATGGTCTAAAACCAAAGAAAACCAAGGGCAGGCAGAATAAGTAATCGGGTTTAGACCCAATCTCATAATCACAGAACTTAAGCAACACTTTCCTAGTCATGAATCATAGGTGTTTAATCACAGATGTCCTTGTTATGTCATATGCAATAGTTTATGTTTTCTAATCAAAGGCATAGGTTTAGTCAAGGAAATAATCCTCATAGTCAGAGTCATAGTCATAGGCAATGTTCATAGTCATAGGAAATGTCCATAGTCATAGCCAATGTTCATAGTCATAGGCAATGTTCATAATCATAAGCAATGTTCATAGTCATAGGCAATGCCTAATTGGTCATCGAATCATAACAGTTCTTAATTAGGTCCAAAGATATAGACACAGGTTCGAATAGAAAGATTTGGCATATTCTTTTATTCCTTTAATTTCATGTCACGAACAGAGAGAAACGTTCAAATCTAAAAATAACTGACTTACAGGGATTAGATTAGAACAGAAAGATGGCGTTGCTATGATTCGTAGAAAAACAGTCGTTGAAGTCGTTTGAACCTCCTCTTGAATCCTAGCTTGACTTGAACCCCTTCTTGAAAATCTTTAGCAGCATTTCCTCGTCTTGATTTATTTTATTTATATTATTTTACTCACTTATTTATTTATTTATATATTTTCTCAGAGGCAGCATAAGGATAGAAAAGAATTGTGAATAGAGAAGGAGACTAGGGCTGTTTATATAGTGTAGAAGTCAACGAATCTGGTCAGAATGGCGTCCGGATACAGAGAAACGAATCAGGTTCAGAAAGCTGGAAAAAGCGGGGGGAGGGTGGTCGTCTACCTAGTCGACTCCCTAGTCGACCTGGGGGGGTGGGTCGACTCCCCAGTCGACCTGGGGGGGGTCGACTACCCAGTCGACCTGGGTCTTGGGCGGGAAATTTCCCGCCCAGCCCGCTTCTGAGTCTGTTTTGAAATTTGAACTTTGCTGAAACTTCCGGAGGCCATATCTTCCTCATATGGACTCCGATTTACGCAAACTCGGACTCGTTGTCATGCAGAATTCTGAGACGAACGCAATGGCACAGCCCGTTTCCCTTGATTTGTGAATCTTAGCATTACAGAATTACGGGGTGTTACATATATAGATATCACACCTTCGAAGCTCGAACATAAATACTGATGATGATCGATCAATCATCAGAACCATCTCCGGGCGGCTAGAGCGTGATTCCATATCTATCATTATATTAAAACTTCGAATATACGTTCATGACGCGTATATGCAAAATCCTTTATATATTAGATTTTCCAAATCAATATCAATAAATTATTCAAATACGTATAAAATGGTTTAAATTTCAAAACAAAATTGTTTTCATTTGAAAAATATACTCTTCAGACTCGTTCTAGGATACTACTGATCCTATCTCTAACGAGTCATTCTAATTGGATATTACTAATCCAATATCTGATGAATTCTTTCATTCGGTTCTAATGTGTCTTGTTCTCGAGCTCTGTAAACCAAAGCTCTGATACCACTCTATAACGACGCGAACTTCCCCGTGAAGGAAAGCACGGATTCAGATGAAAACAAGCCACATTGGAACACAAACAGAAGAACATTTCATTGTTTATTACAACAATTCTATCAAAATACAAGAATATACAGAGTATAAAATGAATATTACATATCAGAGAAATATCAGAGATTACAATAAATTACATAGCAGCGAAAAAACAATACAAAACGCAACTGAAAGTGATACACGGATACAGATCTTTCCGAGCATCGTTCCAGCTGTAAACCAAGATCTTGTGAATATAAATCTGCAAAACCAAAACTACTAGCTGCCCATGCGGAAAATAAGGGCACCCAGAATTTAGGTTAAAACAACAAACTCCAGGTTAGTCATGTGACTGGTGTGAGAACTAAAACAGTTATTTAAACTTTTCTTTAAAAGAGGGTAATTCAAGGGACCACGCCGTATAACACGGAATGGGTTTCCTCCCAAGAACACTAGTGCATAGAGTAAACAACGCAATGCTTGTACAAAAAATGAAGCTATTATAAGACCCAGGTCCCATCACACAATGCAACGCAAGCCGGAGGATAGGGTTTTACCTTATAACAGCCAAATAATGCTTAATACGTTTAAAAACAAATCATTTGATACTATAATAAGTGTATAGTGTTAAAACAATTTCAATTATAAATATCAATCATAGACGGCATAGTATCCCATGCTACTCTGTCGCCATACTAGGCTCTACAAATAAAACCGAAATACACGTATTGGAAATTGGATTTCCGTCATGAGTCGAGGCAAGGGGCAAGCTCCTCTCCGATTCGAGACACTCTAGCAAATGTCTCAGGACCCCACTTTGATCCTTGGATCTTCAGGGTCGGTCCTCTCTTACTTTTGAGGATTGGCAATTCCTGAACACATGTTTCCCGGTCCTAACAGACCTAATATCGAGGCGCCTCATCCAACAACCACACAGGTGAAAAGTATATAAATGTCAGCCAGTTTAAGCACTGACACCACCTATAGCTAGAAAGAAACGTCATGCTCCCCCTGCAGTCCGTATCCCGTTTTTGACTCATACCGAGGTGTGAGGCTCGCGAATTCACGCTATACACAAAGCTACGCCACACAGGCCGTGCTTTGATCATCAACCACAAGACTTTGCTTTCCAACAAAAGCCTTGATCATCTGCCACTTAGGCATGCCACATAGGCAATTCGCTCCATGCGACTGATGTCCATCGATATACAACCTCTGAGCTCATACGTCTCAGAGAAGGGCGTTAAGCAAGAAAATAAATTCTCCGCCGCCAAACAGATGTATATTTAATAGAGATAAATCGTCATAGAATAAAATCCAATGTCAGACACACAGTCCATTTACAAGTTCGTTCTGGGTCTGAATGAAACCGGAGGCACTTTCCTCGCATATTCATTGATCTCCAAGTACGTCTGAACGATCACCAACTAATTCCCTCATCTTGAGTGTACAGCCCAATCAAGATCATCAGTAATCACCCAAACGATGTGAA
The DNA here is from genome assembly GCA_030737875.1 of Allium sativum. Lineage (NCBI taxonomy): Eukaryota > Viridiplantae > Streptophyta > Magnoliopsida > Asparagales > Amaryllidaceae > Allium > Allium sativum. The sequence continues at coordinate 62,230,311 of CM060924.1, forward strand.
GACTTCCGGTCTTCAACCACCGTCTTCATCTTCGACATATCGTCGAATCGGTTATTCAGAATGGGTATAAACCCGGCCTTTCTGAATAACCCACGTATATAATAAACAAATGTTACACAAACACAACATACGCCTCATTTAAATTCAGAACATTCTTTTATTAAAATTTCACATCCTTAGGGAAAGGTTCCCATTAATTTTATCAAAGATAAATTCTTTAAAATTTAATCTTTAATCTCCCTTTGGATGTTATTCCAAACCATATTATGGTTTTCCAAACTAGTCGGGATTGGTGAACCGCACCGAAGTAATTATTTATTTTATTTCCCAATCCCAACCTTTTCATCCCATGTAGCAAAACTGTTATTACCCCATGATCCTCAAAGTGTATCTGTAAAAGCCTGAAACACTTGACTGCCCGTACAAATTTGGGCACCCAAGAGTTTAGGGAAAACAAACAAAATAAACATTGGATCAGTCATGCGACTGGTGTGAGAAAACTCCAACCATATTGTTTAACTTTGAAAAAACCTTTGAAATAAAGGGTAAGAGTAAGACCAACCCACACATAAACATGGACGGTTTTTACCTTACTATAACCCAAAACATTTTTGATACAAAAATCCAGAGATATTATAATAATGTCTAATCAAATAAATAACCATCTAGTAGAATGCTTGCATCTCACGCTCAACATATATAGTATAAAGTCAAAAACCGTAGGGCGCTTATTGGAGATTGGATTCCAACTATGACAAGGTATGGGACCACCTCCCGATCAATGTACTCTAGAGGGGATACACTGGGGTTCAGCAAGAACGTCTTGCAACCCGGCCACACATGACCGCCCACTCATTTAGCTTGAGTGTAGCGAATATATTGTCACCCACGGTTGTCAGCCGTCCAACCATAACCCATAAGATATAGAATCGAAAGAAGAATAAATAGTGAATTTTCTCTAGAATGGTGACAAATATACCCTGCTTGGGTATGAACCACCTAGCCATTCTGCCTGCCTGATTTTTGTCATTTCCCGGTTGTGAGGCTTGAGGCTACGTAAATCTTTCAGAAAATATGGCCACAATTCTCACATCGTCAAACCCTTCAAATCACTAGTTGATCTTCTCAAAAATATTACGGGTATAAAAGCTAAGAGAAAAGAATTTCTCCGCTACCAGACGTAATACCCTGAAAAGATCGTCTTATGTGATCTATTAGGAATACTCTGTCAGACATTCGTCCATACAAGTCGTCCTGGGACCGGACAAACAAAACAGCCCTTGCATTTTTGCTTCGTCTTCGATTATTTTTAGTATAATCTAATTCGCAACGCCTATGCCTATACGGAGTGGTTTTCAGATAATAAATCAAACCGGTCTCTCCATATTGACAACGATGGTCCAAAAATCTTTGATAACTGGTGATTTAACTATCAAAGGAAAAACGAACATCCACCAAACAATCACTGACCCTTTTTGATTAATATTCTATTTTAAGTTTTGTTATTGTATTCTATATATCGATATATTGATTTCTATTTATCAAAACTTCTTAAAAATATTCTAACTCCTTAAATTTTCGGAAAATTTCGCCAGCACCTCCTTTGTACGGGTCACTCGGTACAACTATGAAATGCCTTCCTAGTCCCTTTCCATTCAAAAAGAAAATTAAAAAGCCAGGCGGCTTGCCTAATAGGCTTATAAAATCTCATATGGAAATTGAAACATGTACCTTTTTGTCGGGAACTTAAATTATAATCTTCATACTCTTCATTCCATACCTGTCAATCTATGCATATTCCCATTTCCAATAAATCTCAGACTGATCCAATAATTTTATCTCAATTTGCTAATTTATTTTCAAATTAGCTTATTCGTTTATTCTATTTTTAAGTTGAAAATCTCACGTTCAACTTTATATTAATTTATACTCAAATCAAACTCTACTCGTTGCTCGCTTCCAAATTCTAATCCAAGTTCCATATTCAAATTCCCATTTTCAATTTACAAATTCAGTTTACTTAACAAGTGTTAAGTTCGATCAAAAACCATATTAACTAATTCCTTTCGAAATTAGTTAACTTCATTCGATAATTAAAAATCTGATTTTTGTTCCAAAAATCGATCCATTTACTCGACTTGAGTTCATATTTAATTAATAGCTCAAGTCCGAGTTTTTCTAATGGAAATTTGGATTTTTATTCATTTAAAATCCTTTTGTTTAGTTTTACAAACCGTTATGGTTTAAAACGATTATGGCGCTGTTTTTCTGAAAATTTGATTTTTACATAACTCAAAATCCATACGACGAAACCTAGATTTTTCACTTCCATTAGAAAACTATTATTCAATAGGTTTGGTGTTTCTTGTTTCATCGAATTTCGACTTATATTGAGTTCTATATACTCAACTGAAGTTCAAATCGCCAAATTACGAACTACCGCGCTGCGGCAAGTTAGTTTTAACTAAATTAAATATAAACGTTTAAAAACTTCGTTTATAAAATAATTCCAACTCCATTTCCAATATTTAAAAATAATTCAACCCTTTATCCAAATCTAACTTCACAATTCAGATTACTCAACTCGTCGTTGCTTTAAGCCACATTCATAACTCAGTTGTGAATTTATTCAAAACTCAATTTATATATTCAATTTCCAGTTAGCCCGAAGTTAAATTATTTATAAAATTCGATATAATCGAATTCCAATTATAAATTTCATTTTATGGGAACAATCAATTAATTCAAAATCATTTACCATTACAAACTAATATCATCTCTTGATAATGGCGAAGTCGATCAAGTTGGGGTATTTTATTTACCTCTCAGACCTTGACCGACAACGTTCTTATCTTAAGACGGGTAAGATTTTGTAATTCAAAAACTTGATCACTTATCATAAAAAAATCTCCTCTTCTATCCCATTTAAAAATATGGTTTTTAAATGTCATCTCTTATATTTGGAAAATTCTATCTCCAATTTATCCAATGAAAATTACTTCGTTTCATTTATAAACATGGTTTATAAATCACTTCCTTATTTTATATCTTAAACAAACTTCTAATTTAAATTCCATTTGAAGCTAACCTCCAAAATATCCAACGATAATAAATATCGTTTGTAAATTAACTTCCTTGTTTTATGATTAAAACAAGTTTTTAATTTCAAAATTCATTTGAAATCCAAATTCTACCCTACAGAAAGTAAATTCCTCTTTTCCACTTTACCTCCGAAGATATTTTCTAATTATGACTTATATATGTATACACATAGAATCTATTTCATATTTAATTTAGATTATAATTTCTACTCAAAAAATCCCATTATCTTATCCGAAAATAATTTATTTATTTTATAAATTTCACATGGTCGAATCATAAATCCATATGGATTTATTTCAATTTATTTTATTCTGAACATCGGAAATAATTTCGTTATTTTCCTTTGAAACAGTTCCCAATCCCCTTTTAAATTCATACTTGAATTTAAATAATCAAATTTTATTCACTTTTATTTATAAACGTGATTTATAAATTTCACTTCTTGTTTTAAACATTAAAACAAAATTCTATTTCAAATTCCATTTGAAACACATTCCACTTTGAAAAATTAATTTCTTCTTTTAAAATTGAATTTAAAATTTAATATTATCTAATGATGATATTTTTCTTTATATAAAAATATCATTTATAAATTTCGCTTCTTGTTTCAATATTAAAACAAGTTTCTCGATTTCAAATTCCATTTGAAATCGAATTTCTACTCTAAAAAATAATTTTTTCTTCTTTAAATTAATACATGAAATTAAAATTTAATATTATCAAATGATAATATTTCTTTCTATTTATAAACATCGTTTATAAGTTCAATTACTTGTTTTTATTATTTAAACAAGCAAATATCTCCTAACCCATTAGAAATTACATTCTATTTCAAAATTTTGTATTTTCCTTTTTAAATCTAAAAATCCCTTTCTATCATATTTTTATATATCAATAATAGGGGCTGATGATATTCAACATCCAAACATAAACAATTAATCCAATCCAACACACCACATATATAAATAGGTAAACAATAATAATAATTTTTGAGGAATCCAATTGGATTCCACCATCCTGTTTCATGCATTCAAAAATATCAAACAACGTAAATAACACCAATCCTGCTTCAAGGCAGGATATGTGACGACCCAAACCCCGTAACACAGCAGCAAGGGTAATCTTTGGGAATATAACACATAAACAGATAACAGCAGAACAGAAATAAATAAATACACCAGATAATATACAACAGAATGTACTGGATAAATATCTACAGCTCCAGCTATACATAAATGTCTACAGCGGAAAACAACATAATATGTACAATAGGAGCTGAACAGCATAAAAAGTGACAAATGATAGAATCCATCTTCAGCTCCAGCTATCCAGAAAGAGCCTACTAAACCTGAACACAAGGCTGCCCGTGTAGAAAAAGGGGCACCCGAGTTTGCAAGTGAAACAAACTACGAGTCAGTCATGGGATTGGTATGAGAAATCTACTTAACACATTTTACAATATGGCAAATCATAGGACCACGCCACTTTCGCAGAACGGGTTTACTCCAGTGATTGCCAGTGCTTTAAAACAAGTAAATCATTTAAACATCGCTATGCTTTTTATAAAAATGAAGCCATTATAAGACTCAGGTCCCATCACACAATGCAACACAAACCGGAGGATAGAGTTTTACCTTATAATGGACAAAATATGCTTGATATGATCAAAACAAATCATTTGATATTATTGCTAGTGTTTATAGGATATTGCGGTATTGAAGGTCATCCACTCATATACCGTGGGGCGATAGGGTCATCCGCTAATGATACCATGGGCATCCACTAATGTTACTGCGGGAAATATCCAATATATAATAACCACAACCACCAAGGCTAATTAACTAATATATACTATATATAATAACCACAATGATTCAGCAGTCCATATATCCATCCAAACAACCAACAAGTTATTTTTAACGATAAATATAAACTTTTGAGTGATATTTACTCACCTTGATTCAAGTTATCGGGAACGATTTGATTTAAACTAAAATCAATCGATGTTTGATTTCATAAAAAATTCTAGCAGCCTCTGAATTTTTCCAAGTAAATCCAGAATGTTGTCAATGGTGATATGAATCCACCGCGACAAACGACTTTCGGTTTGGATCTAAATTGGGAAAAGTACAACTTATATAAGATTTTAAGTTAATTAACATAATTAATATTTTAATTAACTAAAATAATTAGGTTAATTTACCTAATCCATATACGCTAGTCCTCTTCCAGGTCTGAGTGTAAAGAACCCGACAACCTTCGATGCTTCTTCCCAAATAAGAACCCTCGCTCACGCCCAACTCCTATTAACCATTGCCAGTTACTATTCCAACATCGCTCCCTCCCAAATTGAAATGCCTTGCCCCAAAAACTACTTCGCAGTGCAAATAAGGCGCAACTCACAACATCGAGCAACGTTATTTTGCTTGAAAACTCCCAAAACCTTGCCATCCGAGCTCATTTGCTATCCAACGATCAACACCAACACCAATTCCCTTTTCCGACTCCTGTAGTAGTAGCATGACTAAAAAAGACAGCTCTAGGAAATGATCGAGCCCAAGTTAATCCAAATCATCGTGACTTTTGAAGTTGAAACGAAACCCTAATTCGCACTTTAGAAAAATTGAAGCATCAGATTTGAAATCGAATTGGATTTTGATTGCTTTCTACTTCTTCTTTTTTAGAAGTGGGTTCGAACTTCGAATTGATTGAGAAGAGAATAAGAGGAAGGGCGCATCTTTCCTCCATGCCTGAAGCTCGATCGGTTTTCCATTTAAGGAAGGAAGAACTATATAACAGGTTTTTGATTTGAAAGAGGAGAATGAAGAACATAATGTTGGATTTCGAATTATAACAGGGAATGATGGGGGAAAATAATATAGAATGAGCATGGAAGTGGGTATCGGCTGAGTTATATAATAGGAGTTTGGAAAGCTTCTTAAGGAAGATTAATTGAAGTGTGTTCAATAAGCCAAGGGATTTTATTTTATTTTGTGAAACTTACGTCTGAAGCTTCACGCTAAAAATACGACAAATGAGCTCTGATTGCGATGAAAATTGTAATCTTAGAATAACTTCATATTTCGGATATGATGGAGCTGGTTTCATCGAATTTCGATACCGTTTGAAATCAAAACAATATTTTTAAATATTAAATCAATAATAATATAATTTAAATTCAGAGAAAATCAAACTCTCGATGATATTAATATTATTACCGTTTCTATTTAACTAGAATTTATATTGATAATTTGAATCGTTTTGACTCAGTATTAATTTCGAATTGAATTATTTCAGATTCTCGCAATACGATAATTATATATACATATTCGAAATAAATCGTATTTCGATTATTAAATCGATACCTCAATGCAAAAATTCATTTATATTATCAACTCAATATTTAGAACAATATTAAATATTTAAAATAAATCGACCAAAAACCGGGGTCGTTACACATAGCTTTGTGTATGGCGTTAATTCTCGAGCCTCACAACCTGGTATGAGTCAAAAAAGGGATTAGGGACGGCATGTAGTGCATGCGTTTCTTTCTAGCTAGAAGTGGTGTCATGGTATGGAGCCTAGACATTTTTACTTATGTGGAAGATCGATGCGTGGCGCCTCAGACAAGTCCACTAAAGTAAGTGTGGACCGGCCCTTCAAGATCCAAGGGTTCGCCAGCTTCCGAGTCCTGGGCATCCCGCTAGAGATGGCCGGAAACTGGTAAGGAGACATCTCTCGCCTTGACTCGTGATGGAAATCCAATTTCCAATACGCGACCCTTCGGTTTTAGTTGTAAACCTATATGGCGACATAATATACGGTTCCTATGTCGTCTATGATTGATACATTTATATTTGAAGATGTTTAGACACTATGCACTTATAGTAATATCAAAATGATTTGTTTTAAAGCATATCAAGCATTTTTGGCTATTATAAGGGAAAACTCTATCCTCTGGTTTGTGTTGCATTGTGTGATGGGACCTGAGTCTTATAATAGCTTCATTTTTTCAAAAGCACTGCGTTGTTTACAAATTGTTTTATTTTAGAGTATTCATGGGAGTAAACCCGTTCTATGACATGCGACGTGGTCCTGTGATTTACCTAATTTTAAAGTGAAGTTTAATAACTGTTTTGAGTTCTCACACTAGTCCCATGACTGACTCGGAGTTTATTGTTTCTACCTAAACTCCGGGTGCCCATATTTTCCACATGGAAAGCTAATAATTTTGGTTTGCAGATATTTCTATTTAACAGGATCCTGGATTACGGCTGGAGCTATATTCGGAATGCTTTGTATCCGTGTATTTCTTTAAGTTGTGGTAGTTGATGTTTTCCACTGTGTATTATATTTATGTATATATATTTCCGCTGCTTTGTAATTTGTAAACCTCTGATATTTATTTTTCAGTTGTATATTTGTGATGACCCCAAACTCCCGTAGTACGAAAGCAAGGATAATCATTGGAATATAACATATTTATAACAATAACAGATCTCAGATAACACATAAATCATAGCAGCGAAAAATAAAAATGTCATCAACATCAGAACGTCAGAGTGGCACAGTTACAGGATACAACTTAACATATAAAAAGTCACATCGAATAGAAATAAGTCTAAAACTCCAACAAGTAAAATATGGATAAATGATGTCTAAATGTTTCAAAATAGAAATACAGATAAAGGAAATCTTCATCTTCTGTCCATAAGCATACTCCAATCCAGCACATATCCATAATAACCTGATACCTGTCACTTAGCTGCCTGTGTAAAAATTAGGGAACCCGAGTTTGCAAGTGAAACAAACTACGAGTCAGTCATGGGATTGGTGTGAGAACTCTTACATAACTTACCTAATAATAAGGCTAATCATAGGACCACGCTGCTAACGCGGAACGGGTTTACTCCACTGTATTGCCAGTGCATAAATTAAATAAATTTTTATTAAAAACAACGCAATGCTTTTTAGAAAATGAAATCATTATAAGACTCAAGTCCCATCACACAATGCAACGCAAACCGGAGGATAGATTTTTACCTTATAATGATCAAACATGCTTGATACATATAAAATAATATTTAATATTATTATTAATGTCTTGTCAATTTTAAAACACATTCAAAATAAATGTATCAATCCTTGACGGCATAGTACCCCACCCTACTATGTCGCCATATATAGGTTTACAATCAAATCCATAATGTCCTATTGGAAATGGGGTTTTCTTCATGAGTCAAGGCTAGGGATGATCTCCTTACCAATTCGTGACACTCTAGCAAATGTCTCAGGATCCCCCGTAGTGAACCCTTGATCCTGCAGGGCCGATCCACAAATATACCTTAGTGGATTGGCAATTCCTAAACACACGTTTTCCAATCCTATTGGACCTATCAATTGGCCACTATCGACCAATATATCCGAGGTGCCTCATTACATCATCCACATAAGTAAAAATGTCTTAGCTTCAAACCATGACACCACTTCTAGCTAAAAAGAAACGTGTGCACTCCCTGTGTTCCCTTATCCCATTTCTTACTCCTACCAGGGTGTGAGGCTCGCGAAGTTACGCTATACACAAAGCTATTCCTAAATGGGTTGCGCTTTGATCATCAACCACAAGGATCTGCTTTTCAACAAAAGCCTTGATCATTTGCATCTTGGCATGCCACATTGACAATTCACGCCATGTGACCGATAACTATCAATATATAACCTCTGAGCTCGTGCGTCTCAAAGAAGGATTAAAGCAAGAGAATAAATTCTCCGCCACCAAACAGATATATATTAAATAAAAATCAATTTACATGGAATGAAATCCAATGTCAGACATACATCCATTTACAAGTTCGTTATGGGTCTGAACGAAACGGAAGACACCTTATTCCTCGGTCCGTATGTCCAATACGGAAGAGAGGTGCTCGCTTATCTGGACAATCAACAAGTGCGTCCGGACAACTACCGCTGTAACCCTTTCAAGGCAGCAACTCCAATCAAAGGCATCAGTAGTTGTCCATTCGATGTGAAGATCGCCGGTCTTCAAACACCGACTTCAATGTCTTCGATTTAAATCATCGTATAATTATTTGAAATGAGATTGAACTAGGTCTTTTCAAATAATTCTCGAATAAATATAATTTAAATCATCTTATATCGTTAATATTATTTTATAACAATTTATCGCTATTTTTATTTATATAAAAATAGTTCAATTTAATTCAACGACGCTTCGGGTCAATGGGCGGCCCTGGCGCTGTTTATACCCAAATTTGATTTACACATTTCTCGAAATCTAACCATTGGATTTTAACAAATTTTATATCGTTGGAAAGATCTTCCCAAAGCGGACCTAACGGTTCCAGTTTTGGGAAAATCTGACGGTCGGATCTTTCGGTATAATTGTTTAAAGTTACGATTTCGAAACGCGAACTACCACGCGTGATTCGTTTAATTTTAATTTATATATATATATAACTATATGTAAATATAAATCATTCGACGATTCCACTAATGTGTTTAACATGCCAAATAAAATAATGTTTTATTTTGCATAACCGTTTAAATGTTTCTAATGATACATAAAAACGGATATTGTATTTGCAAACAAATTCCTATATTTCCTAATGTCAAATAAAAAGAGAAGTTTCATTTGCATACATTCCCAATATTTTCTAATGTCAAATACAAATGTAATTTATTTACATACTTCACTACATGTTTCTAATGTCAGATAAAATGTAATTTATTTACATGACATTTTCTACATTTCTAATGTCAAATAAAAATGTATTTTTATTGGCATACATTCACTACTTGTTTCTAATGTCAAATAAAAAATGTAATTTATTTACATGACATTTTCTACATTTCTAATGTCAAAAGAAAATTAATTTATTTACATTACAAATGTCGCTAATGACAAATAAGAAGGATAATTTTTATTTTCATTATTTGTATGAAATTTCTATTTTTAACTTTAACAAATAAAAAGAAATATTTTTATTTGTATATAATTTCAATGTATAACATGACACATAAAAATGTTTATTTTAATTTGTATACAATTTCAATATATAACATGACGATAAAAATGTCTCTTTTAGATTGTATACAATTCTATTGTATAACATGCCAATAAAAATGTCTCTTTTTATTTTGTATACAATCTGAAGTATAACATGTCGATAAAAATGTCTGTTTGAAAATGTATACAATTCTATTTTTAATATAACAGATAAAAATGATATTTCTATATCTTAACATAGCCAATAGAAATGATATTCTAATGTTGTATACAAATTACTACATTAATATGACAAATAAAAAAATAATATTTTTATTTGTTTACAAATCTATTTTTTAACATAACAAATAAAAATGATATTTTATTTTTTTGCAGTTCCAACTTTAACATGTAACATAAAAATGATATTTTTATGTGTTTTACAATTCCTACATTAACATGTAACATAAAAATGATATTTTTATGTGTTTTACAATTCCTACATTAACATGTAACATAAAAATGATATTTTTATGTGTTTTACAATTCCTACAAATAAAAATGACATTTTTATTTGCATACAAATTTAATTCTAACAATAAATGATATTTTTATTTTGTCGACCCTTCTATTTCAACAAAACAAATATAATTGATATTTCTATTTTGTTGACAATTCTCTTTCAACAAAACAAATAAAATTGATACTTTTATTTTGTCGACAATTTTATTACAACAAACGAATAAAAATGATTCTTTTATTTTGTTGATAACTCTATTTCAACAAAACAATTAAAAATGATTCTTTTATTTTGTTGACAATTCTATTTCAACAAAACAATTAAAAATGACTCTTTTATTTTGTTGACAATTTTATTTCAACAAAACAATTAAAAATGATTCTTTTATTTTGTTGACAATTCTATTTCAACAAAAATAATATTTTTGTTTTAACACAACTCTGTTCAACAAAAATGATATTTTTGTTTTAACACAAATCTATTCAACAAAAATGGTTTTTTTAACACAAATCTGTTCAACAAAAATGATATTTTTGTTTTAACTATTTTATTTCAACAGAAATGTTATTTTTGTTTTGACTATTTTAGTATTGACTATTTTATTTCAACAAAAATGTTATTTTTGTTTTGACTATTTTATTTCAACAAAAAGGTTAATTTTGTTTTGACTATTTTATTTCGACACAATAATCCATCAAATCAAAAAATCAACATAACAACATCAATCAACCCAAATCAAATCATGTATAACGACAAATTGAATTTAACAGCGGATTGTTAAAGATTTCTAAACACAATCATAATTAATTAATTTTAATTATTTATAGAAAGAATTCTCACAGTGATTTTTAATTCTGTACAATTCAGAATTGAATTTGTCCCATATTCTGATTTGCTCCAAATTTGTTCTAGTCTGTCCTGAAATGTAGATCTCGAATTTACGGTCCCAAAGGTTCTGAAATTGTCCAATTCTGTTTTCGTATGAATAAGATATGAATTTATTTGTGTAAATAATATTTTTAAATTAATTAATTAAATAATTTAGATTAGAAAATACCCTTCTCTTCTACAATCAAAAACACAGGCCGTCGACTTCCTCCTTTTGTTCGAACCTAGGTCTAAGTTCTTCGTCCAAACCATGGAGCTTCGTCACAATCAGATGCCACCACGTCGAAGAGGAGTAGGTGGCACATCAGGGAGGCCCCACGTGGTGGCGTGCGATCACGGCTAGGGGGTGCGGCGACGCTTGAAACGATGACACTTCGGGTGCAGAATCCGAACCCAATACACAACTATACTTGATCAAACCCGTACGGAATTGAAGAGTGGAGTAGGGGCTACATAATTGTCCAAAGGAGGGGGTGATTTCACTCAGTGGATGGAGAGGTTTTGAGGAAAGAAGTTCGGAGCTTTTAGTCCCTGAAATAACGAGGGCGGCGGCTTTACTGTATAGATTAGGGTTAGGTTATTTGTGTTGTGTATTTATAATAAAATAATATTTAAATCTCTTAATTATTAGTTAAAGCCCGTTAACCCTTAATAGCTCCAAATTCAGCCGAACGAGAGTTGCCCCTAGCTAAATATCCCCCTTCCGGATGCAATGGGCTAGGTCTCGTCAGCCCATTCAATCATTTTCAGCTTGTTTTCTTCAAATTAAAATATAAACCATTTAATTATTTAATTTGATCATACATTTAAATTTATCGGGGCTACATACGGACTCCAAAAATTCCAAAAAAATAAATCTAGCTATGTTTTGACGATACAGTCCTAATAAAATTAATTTCGTCGAATTTGGAGACTGTTTGAAAAATGGCCTTTTTAACGGTCGATCAAATTCAATAGAAATTATCTAACACAGTTTAATTTACCACGCTCACATATTAATATCAAAAATTATGGAAAAAACTTAGGCATAATTTGACATTCCGGATCCAACAAAAATGGTTTCGTTGAAAACGGAGGTCGTTTATAAAATGATTATTTTTTTATAGCTTTAATATTATTTAAGAATGGAATTTTCAAATTATGGCACATTTTCTAACCAAAATTCTTAAAATAAAATTTTCAAATTGGTTCTGATTTTCCGGGTTGTTACAATCTCCCCCACTTAAAAACTTTTCGTCCACGAAAAGGAAATAATAGTAAAGTAGGAAACAAAACGAAAAATGCAAAATATAGTAAATGTACCTCAATAGAAGAGCTACTCGGAGATATCCACTTTGCACTTGGGATAAGCCTGTTTGATGCTATCCTCAATCTCCCATGTGCAGTCTCTAGGATCCCTACTCCACTGTACTTTGACTAAGTCGATCCTCTTGTTCCTCAAAATTTTGGTTTCTTTGCCAATAATTTTCACTAGCTCCTTTCTTACTGCTAATCTCGGGGTAATATCTAAATCTTGTTGTGCAGCTTCCTCCACAATCAAGTCTGGATCATGTACATGCTTCCGGAGTTGAGACACATGGAATACATCATGCACCCCTGGTAACCTGTTAGGCAACTGAACCCTATAAGCGAGAGTTCCAATTCTTTCGAGAATAGGAAATGGACCAACTAATCTCGGCGCCAACTTTCCAGTCTTCCCGAAGCGAACTACTCCTCTCAATGGGGAAACCCTGAAGTATACATAATCGCCAACAACGAATTCTAAATCCCTTCTTCGTGAGTCTGTATAGCTCTTCTATCGGATCTGAGCAGTCTGAAGTCGCTTCTTAATGAAATCAACTTTATCTGATGCTTCACGAATCATGTCGGGACCCGATACCAACCGATTGCCTGTTTCCACCCAACATGCGGGAGATCTACATGGCCTGCCATATAATGCTTCAAATGGCGACATCTGTAGGCTTCCTTAGTAACTGTTATTATAAGAGAACTCAACCAAATGCAAGTGATCTTCCCATGACCCACCAAAATCAAAAATGCATGCCCGCAACAAGTCTTCTAGTATACGGTTCACCCTCTCAGTCTGGCCATCTGTCTGAGGATGATAAGCAGTGCTCAGATTCTATTTTGTCCCCAGCTCCTCTTGGAATGCTTCCCAGAATTTACTAGCAAAAATCGGATCACAATCACTAACAATGCTACTTGGAACTCCATGTAGTCTGACAATCTCTCTGAAATAAATCTGCATCAGACTTCGAGCTGTTCTATTAGATCGGACAGGAATAAAATGGGCAGTCTTCGTGAAATGATCTACAATCACCCATATACTATCATTGCCTTTTCTGGTCCAGGGCAAGCCATCAATGAAATCCATAGAAATTTGGTCCCCTTCCAACTTGGAACCTCTAGTGGTTGCAACAATCCTGCGAGCTTTTGTTGTTCGCTTTTGACTTGTTGGCAAGTGGAACATCTACTAACATATGTGGAAATGTCTCTCTTCATCGCCTTCCACCAGAATGTGCGTTTGAGATCATGATACGTCTTACTTACTCCTGGATGGATGCTAAGTTTAGATTTATGACATTCATCTATTACTTCTCTTTTGAGCTCAGGAATATCTAGCACACAGATTCGCCCTTGCAATATAAGAGTCCCCTTGATGTCAATTTGGAAGCTTGAAGCTTCGCCCTTTCGAACTCGCTCGCTAATCATCTGAATAAACTTATCGTCTTTCTGAAGAGCAGAGATCTTATCAATTAATGAAGGTGTAATGATAAGATTGGCGATGAAAAGATTGGAGATGACCGCATTCTTCCTGCTGAGCGCATCTGCCCAACATTGGCTTTTCCTGGAGTATACAAGATATCCAGATCATATGCCGTAAGGAATTCTAACCAACGTTGCTGCCTCAAATTCAAGTCCCTTTGGGTGAACAGATACTTCAAGGATTTATGATCTGCATATAATTCGAATTTCTAACCCAAAAGATAGTGCCTCCATATCTTTAAAGCAAACACGATGGCCAACAACTCAAAATCATGAGTGGGGTATCTCTTCTCATGCGGCTTCAACTGACGGCTAGCATAAGAAACTACTTTGCCTTTTTGCATTAACGCCGCACCAATACCTTCAATAGAAGCATCAGTATAGTGTCAAATCTTGATTGCCATCAATAATGGTCAACACTAGAGTAGTGGTCAACCTCAATTTTAGCTCTTGGAAAGCTGCCTCACATTCAGGTTTCTAATTAAACTTTGTATGCTTCTTGGTCAGCTTCGTCAATTGACAACATAGCTTCGAAAAATCTTTAATGAATTTCTGATAATAGCCAGCCAATCCTAGAAAACTTCTGACTTCTGTAGGAGTGATAGGCTACTTCTAATCCCGAATGGCTGAGATCTTGCCTGGATCTACTGAAATTCCTTTCTTCGATACTACATGACCGAGGAACTTCACTTCTTCTTGCCAGAATATGCATTTAGATAATTTGGCTTTCAACACATTCTTTCTCAGAATTTCCAAAACTTCTTTCAGATGCTCTCCATGCTCAGCAGTGGATTTAGAGAAGATTAAGATGTTGTCAATGAAAACCAGCACAAATTTATTGAAAACATCGCAGAATACTTTGTTCATCAGATCAACAAAGTAAGCAGGAGTGTTACATAAGCCGAACGACATTACTAGCCACTCGTATAATAAGTCTGGCCCTCTGAAAGCTGTCAAAGGAACACATTCTTCGGCAATGCGCAATTGATGGAAACCTGTAGCTAGGTCCATTCTAGAGAATACTTGCGCTCCATTCAAGCGGTCTAATAGATCATCAATACGCTGCAATGGATATTTGTTCTTTAGTGTCTACTTATTGAGGTCATGGTAATCCACACATAGTCTAAGAGTACCGTCTGACTTTGGGACAAACACCACGGCTGCACCCCAATTTGAGAAGCTAGGATGGATCAGACCTTTTCACAAAAGCTGTTTAGTTTGATTACCCAGCTCTTCTTTTTCTTTCAGCGTCATTCTTCGAATATGATGCACAACTGGCCTGGCATTCGGAACTAGATCAATCTTGAAGTCGATTTCTCTTCACGGAGGTAAGCTATCAACTTCTTCAAACACATCCTCATAATCTTTAACAACAGGAATATTCTCAAAAGAAGTAGGAGTAACTTCTAGAGAAAACCATAATTCTTTCCTATTAGTTGATGAGCCGTGGCATGGTAAAAAAATAATATCTCCGAATTTGGTTTTAATTTTGACTATTCTTTCAGTGCATAATACCTCAGCCTCGTACTTCGTTAGCCAATCCAGTCCAAGTATGATATCATATCCGGAAAAATTCATGACGATCAAATCAAAAGGGAACTGGAAATAGGAATAAGAAACAGACACTCTATAATATATACCGAGAATAAGAGAACCTTCTACCGGATTATGGACACTAATCGATTCTTTATGGATTCTTGGTTTGAGTTTTAGCTTTTTAATTGTGTCACTAGAAATGAAACTTCGTGATGCACCAGTGTCAAACAATACGGTAACAGGAATATTCTTAATAGTAAGGGTACCTCCCAAGACATCTGGTTTACCTGCTCCTTCGGAAGAAGCTGGTGCAGCCGCTCCATCATAAACGTAGGCCACTTGAGAACTCCTCAGCAATGGACAGTTTGGCTTGATGTGCCCTTTCTTATGACAATTGTAGCACTCCCTCTGATCATGAGAACTCTGACTAGGCCCAAACTCATTCCTCCTTGGCTTCTTTGGAGCTCTACTTTCATAGTCATAAATCATAATGTCCCATCTTCTAGCAGTTAAAGCATCTAACTTTGGCTTTTTTACTTCCTTGAGGCTTGGCGGCTGCAGTGTTGCTTGCCTCCGGCTTCTTGTCAGAATGCTTCCTCTTGTTATTAGTTTGGCTCATTTCCCGATCCTGTTGAAAATTCTTGTCGTTTTCTTCATATCGACATGCCATCTCAACCACCTCGTTAAATGGAAGCTTAATATATGTTGTCACTCCGTTGAGATACTACCTTGAAAGGCCATTAATGAATCTCTTATTTTTCTGGAATGGATCCTGAATTAATTCAGGTGCATATCGTGAGAGCTCCTCGAATTTCCTCACATATTCAGAAACAGTCTGATCTCCTTGTTGCAAGTTAGCAAACTCATTGTGAAGACGCTCGACTTCTTGCCGAGGAATGAATTTCTCATTAAAAATCTCCTTGAATTTTGTCTAAGACATGTCAACATCAGTACCACCAATCGTAACTGTCTCCCACCAATTTTGAGCCTCATCCTTCAGTAGCCACGATGCCATGAATCGCTTACGGTGGTCTTCAAGTTCCAAGCCCCCAAATATCTTCTCACATGTCTTGAGCCATGCCTGAGCCTGCATCACCATCTCATGTCCCGTGAATGGTAGCCACCCAAATTTCTGAATTTCTTAGCAACTTTGTCTAGGTCAAAAGGCTGCGGGGGTTGTGGTGGTGCCACTGCCTCGGGATTGGGATGGTCTTAAGCCAACGGGATTGCACCTCTTCCCTATCCTCTGCATCTGCCTCTACCCCTGGCTCTTGCTCTTTGTACTCATTTTTAGTCAGTTCTGTACCATCAAAGAAAGAGTCAGACCAACAGAAATGATAATTTTTAAGGAATCGTAAAAGTAAAGATATATGGAAAAATGATGATGTAATGACTGATTATGATGTGCTATTCTGCTGTGCTCATTCTAGGACATTACTAATCCTATCTCTAATGAGCTACTCGCCTTAAAATATTATTGATTCTGTCGTTAACCATTAACTCTAATACCAACTGTGATGACCCCAAACTCCCGTAGTACGAAAGCAAGGATAATCATTGGAATATAACATATTTATAACAATAACAGATCTTAGATAACACATAACACATAAATCATAGCAGCGGAAAATAGAAATGTCATCAACATCATAACATCATAACGTTAGAGTGGCATAGTTACAGGATACAACTTAGCATATAAAAAGTCTCAGCGAATAGAAATAAGTCTAAAACTCCATCAAGTACAACACGGTTAAATGATATCTAAATGTTTCAAAAAATAAATAAAAGATAGAGGAAATCTTCATCTTCTGTCCATAAGCATACTCCAATCCAGCACATATCCAAAATAACCTGATACCTGTCACTTGGCTGCCCGTGTAAAAATAAGGGCACTCGAGTTTGCAAGTGAAACAAACTACGAGTCATTCATGGGACTGGTATGAGAAATCTTACTTAACGTACCTAATAATAAGGCTAATCACAGGACCACGCCGCTAACGTGGAACGGGTTTACTCCATTGGATTCTCAGTGCATAAATTAAATAAATTTTTATTCAAACAAACGCAATGCTTTTTAGAAAATGAAATCATTATAAGACTCAAGTCCCATCACACAATGCAACGCAAACCGAAGGATAGAATTTTACCTTATAATGATCAAACATGCTTGATACGTATAAAATAATATTTAATATTGTTATTAGTGTCTAGTCAATTTCAAAACACTTTCAAAATAAATGTATCAATCCTAGACGGTATAGTACCCTATCCTACTATGTCGCCATATATAAGTTTACAATCAAATCCGTAATGTCGTATTGGAAATCCGGTTCCATCATGAGTCAAGGCTAGGGATGATCTCCTTACCAATTCGAGACACTCTAGCAAATGTCTCAAGATCGCCCGTAGTGAACCCTTGGATTCTACAGGGCCGGTCCACAAATATACCTTAGTGGATTGGCAATTCCTGAATACACATTTCCCGGTCCTATTGGACCTATCAATTGGCCACTATCAACCAATATATTCGAGGCGCCTCATTCCATCATCCACATAAGTAAAAATGTCTGGGCTCCATACCATGACACCACTTCTTGCTAAAAAGAAATGTGTGTACTCCATGCGTTCCCTTATCTCGTTTCCGACTCCTATCGGGGTGTGAGGCTCGCGAAGTTACGCTATACACAAAGTTATGCCTAAATGGGTTGTGCTTTGATCATCAACCACAAGGCTATGCTTTTCAACAAAACCCTTGATCATTTACATCTTGGCATGCAACATTGACAATTCGCGTCATGTGACTGATAACCATCAGTATATAACCTCTAAGCACGTACGTCTCAGAGAAGGGTGTTAAGAAAGAGAATAATTCTCCTCCACCAACAGATATGTATTAAATAGAAATCAATTCACACAGAACGAAATCCAATGTCAGACACACATCCATTTACAAGTCCGTTCTGGGTCTGAACGAAACCGGAGACACCTTATTCCTCGTCCCGTATGTCCAATACGGAAGAGAGGTGCTTGCTTATCCGAACAATCAACAAGTACGTCCGGACAACTACCACTGTAACCCTTTCAAGGCAGCAACTCCAATCAAAGGCATCAGTAGTTGTCCATTCGATGTGAAGATCGTCGGTCTTCAAACACTGTCTTTAATATCTTCGATTTAAATCGTCGTATAATTATTTTAAATGAGATTGAACTCGGACTTTTCAAATAATTCTCGAATATATATAATTTAAATCATCTTATATCGTTAATATTATTTTATAACGATTTATCACTATTTTTATTTATATAAAAATAGTCCAATTTAATTCAACGACGCTTCGGGTCAATGGGCACTCCTAACGCTGTTATTACCCAAATTTGATTTACACATTTCTCGAAATCTAACCGTTAGATTATAACAAATTTTATATCGTTGGAAAGATCTTCCCAAAGCGGACCTAACGGTTTTGGTTTTGGGAAAATCCGATGATCGGATCTTTCGGTATAATCGTTTAAATTTACGATTTCGAAACGTGAACTACCACGCGCGATTCGTTTAATTTTAAGTTATATATATATATAAATATAAATCATTCGACGATTCCACTAATGTGTTTAACATGCCAAATATAAGAATGTTTTATTTTGCATAACCGTTTAAATGTTTCTAATGATTCATAAAAATGGATATTGTATTTGCAAACAAATTCCTATATTTCCTATTATCAAATAAAAAGAGAAGTTTTATTTGCATACATTCCCAATATTTTCTAATGTTAAATACAAATGGAATTTATTTACTTACTACACTACATGTTTCTAATGTCAAATAAAATGTAATTTATTTACCTGACATTTTATACATTTCTAATGTCAAATAAAAATGTATTTTTATTAGCATGCATTCACTACATGTTCCTAATGTCAAATAAAAAATGTAATTTATTTACATGACATTTTCTACATTTCTAATGTCAAATGAAAATGTAATTTATTTACGTTACAAATGTCGCTAATGACAAATAAAAAGGATAATTTTTATTTTCATTATTTGTATGCAATTTCTATTTTTAACTTTAACAAATAAAAATAAATATTATTATTTGTATGTAATTTCAATATATAACATGACACATAAAAATGTTTATTTTAATTTGTATACAATTTCAATGTATAACATGACGATAAAAATGTCTCTTTTAAATTGTATACAATTCTATTGTATAACATGTCGATAAAAATGTTTCTTTTTATTTTGTATACAATCTAATGTATAACATGTCGATAAAAATATCTCTTTTAAAATGTATACAATTCAATTTTTAATATAACAAATAAAAATGATATTTCTATATCTTAACATAGCCAATAGATATGATATGATATTCTAATGTCGTATACAAACTCCTACATTAATATGACAAATAAAAAAATAATATTTTTATTCGTTTACAGATCTATTTTTTGAAATAACAAATAAAGATGATATTTTTATTTGTTTACAGTTCCTACTTTAACATGTAACATAAAAATGAAATTTTTATGTGTTTTACAATTCCTACATTAACATGTAACATAAAAATGATATTTTTATGTATTTTACAATTCCTACATTAACATGTAACATAAAAATATTTTTATGTGTTTTACAATTCCTACATTAACATGTAACATAAAAATGATATTTTTATGTGTTTTACAATTCCTACAAATAAAAATGACATTTTCATTGCATACCAATCTAATTCTAACAATAAATGATATTTTTATATTGTCGACCATTCTATTTCAACAAAACAAATATAAATGATATTTCTATTTCGTTGACAATTCTATTTCAACAAAACAAAAAAAATTGATACTTATATTTTGTCGACAATTCTATTACAACAAACGAATAAAAATGATTCTTTTATTTGTTGACAATTCTATTTCAACAAAACAGTTAAAAATGATTCTTTTATTTTGTTGACAATTCTATTTCAACAAAACAATTAAAAATGATTCTTTTAATTTTTTGACAAGTTTATTTCAACAGAACAATTAAAAATGATTCTTTTATTTTGTTGACAATTCTATTTCAATAAAAATGATATTTTTGTTTTAACACAACTCTATTCAACAAAAATGATATTTTTGTTTTAACACAATTCTATTCAACAAAAATGATATTTTTCTTTTAACACAAATCTATTCAACAAAAATGATATTTTTGTTTTAACTATTTTATTTCAACAAAAATGTTGTTTTTGCTTTGACTATTTTATTTCAACAAAAATGTTATTTTTGTTTTGACTATTTTATTTCAACAAAAAAGTTATTTTTGTTTTGATTATTTTATTTCAACACAATAATCGATCAAATCAACAGAGAACATAACAATATCAATCAATCCAAATCAAATCACGTATAACAACAAATTGAATTTAACAACAGATTGGTAAAGATTTCTAAACACAATCATAATAAATTAATTAATCTTAATTTTTTTAAAAAGAATTGTCGCAATGATTATTAATTCTGTAAAATTCAGAATTGAATTTGTCCCAAATTCTGATTTGCTCCAAATTTGTTCTAGTCTGTCCTAAAATGTAGATCTCGAATTTACGGTCCCAACGGTTCTGAAATTGTCCAATTCTATTTTCGTATGTATAAGATATGAATTTATTTTTGTAAATAACATTTTTAAACTAATTAATTAATTAATTTAGATTATAAAATACCCTTCTCTTCTTCAATCAGAAACACCGGCCGTCGACTTCCTCCTTTTGTTCGAACCTAGGTCTAAGTTCTTCGTCCAAACCGTGGAGCTTCGTCACAATTAGATGCCACCACGTCGAGGAGGAGCAGGTGGCGCACCAGGGGGCCCCACATAGTGGTGTGCGATCACGGCTAGGGGTGCGGCGGCGCTTGAAATGATAACACTTCGGGTGTAGAATCCGAACCCAATAAACAACTATACTTGATCAACCCCGTATGGAATTGAAGAGTGGAGAAGGGGCTATAGAATTGTCCAAAGGAGCAGGTGATTTCACTGAGTGGATGGAGAGATCTTGAGGAAAGAAGTTCAGAGCTTTTAGGCCAGGAAATAACAAGGGCGGCGGCTTTACTGTATAGATTAGGGTTAGGTTATTTGTCTTGTGTATTTATAATAAAATAATATTTAAATCTCTTAATTATTAGTTAAAGCCCGTTAACCCTAAATAGCTCCAAATTCAGCCCAGCAAGAGTTACCCATAGCCAAATATCCCCCTTCCGGACGCAATGGGCTAGTTCTCGTCAGCCCATTCGATCATTTTTAGCTTGTTTTCTTCAAATTAAAATATAAATCATTTAATTATTTAATTTGATCGTACATTTAAATTTACAGGGGCCACATACGGACTCCAAAAATTACTAAAAAATAAATCTACCTATGTTTTGACAATACGGTCCTAAAAAAATTAATTTTGTTGAATTTGGAGACAGTTTGAAAAATGGCCTTTTTAACGGTCGATCAAATTCAACATAAATTATCGACCATAGTTTAATTTACCACGATCACATATTAATTCCAAAAATTATGGAAAATTAAAATTAGTCATAATTTGACATTCCAGATCCAATAAAAATGGTTTCGTCGAAAACGGAGGTCGTTTATAAATTGACTATTTTTTGTAGCTTTAATATTATTTAAAAATGGAATTTTTAAATTCTGGCACATTTTCTAACCAAAATTCTTAAAATAAATTTTTTAAATTGGTTCTGGTTTTCCGGGTTGTTACAATATTATTTATTTCATACTCTGGTATATTCTTATACTCTGATGTAAATTGTTGTAATAGCAATGAAATGTTCTCATGTTTGTGTTCTGATGCGTCGTGTTCTCAAAACAATCTGGGCTCCTCCGTCTCTTCGGGGATCGGGGAAGTCTAGGTCGTTTCAGTACGATCAATCATAAGTCATATAGATCTTCCAATAAACTAAATTAAGAACAATTGTATTTAATCCTACTAAAACAATTCTGAAGACGCCACATAAGATATGAACTAGGAAATGTCCTAGTATGTCTAATGTGAAGATTTGGGACGTAAAGCGTTTATTAAACGTCCTTCCTCTTATAAGATCGGACTCAAATCAGATAACTATTTTGTGGAATATCCAAAAGAAACAAATGAATATTATTTCTATAAATTCTCTGAGAATAAAATATTTATTTGTAACGACACGAATTTCGCTCGGACCTAATCGATTGCTAAATCGACCAAGATCGTTCGAGTCTCGCATATGCTAACTTTGGGCATACAACACATCATAACAAATAACCGAAGACTTTTATTACATCATAATAATGCAACATCAGAGTATAGAATATTAGAGTACATCGAAATATAATAATACAACAGCGGAAGATTAATTTACAACAAATTTAATACAATACAGTGGAATTGTTAAACTAACACAACGGAAGACTATCAATGCTCTGGAAACAGCTTTAAGCTTCGATCCAGAATCCTGCTCAATAAATAACTATCTGGAAAACAAGCCACTCGACTGCCCGTGTAGGAAATATGGTCATCCGAGTTTGCAAGTGAAACAAACTACGAGTCAGTCATGGGACTGGTATGAGAAATCTTACTTATCTTATAATAAGGCTAATCACAAGACCACGCCGCTAATGCGGAACGGGTTTACTCCATTGGATTTCCAGTGCATAAAATAAGTTAATCCTTTAAAACAATGTAATGCTTTTTAGAAAAATGAAACCGTTATAAGACTCAGGTCCCATCACACAATGCAACGCAAGCCAGAGGGTAGAGTTTTACCTTATAATGGTCAAAAATGCTTGATATGTATAAAATAATATTTAATATTATTATTCGTGTCCAGTCAATTTTAAAACACTTTCAAATTAAATGTATCAATCCTAGACGGCGTAGCTACCATATACTAGGTCGCCGTATATAGGTTTACAATCAAATCCGTAATGTCGTATTGGAAATTGGGTTTCCGTCATGAGTCAAGGCTAGGGATGATCTCCTTATTGATTCGAGACACTCTAGCAAATGTCTCAGGATCCCCCGCAGTAAACCATTGAATTCTGCAGGGCTGGTCCACAAATATACCTTAGTGGATTAGTTATGCCTGAACACACGTTTTTCGGTCCTATTGGACCTATCAATTGGCCACTATCGACCAATATATCTGAGGCCTCATAATCCATCATCCACATAAGTAAAAATGTCTGGGCTCCATACCATGACACCACTTCTAGCTAGAAAGAAACGTGTGCACTCCTTACGTTCCCTTATCCCGTTTCTGACTCCTACCAGGGTGTGAGGCTCGCGAAGTAACGTTGTACACAAAGCTATGACTGAATGGGTTGTACTTTGATCATCAACCACAAGGCTTTGCTTTTCAACAAAAGCCTTGATCATTTGCATCTTGGCATGCCACATTGACAATTCACGCCATGCGACTGATAACCATCAATATATAACCTCTAAGCGCGTACGTCTCAGAGAAGGGTGTTAAGCAAGAGAATTAATTCTCCGCCACCAACAGATATATATTAAATAGAAATCAATTCACACAAAACAAAATCCAGTGTCAGACACACATCCATTTACAAGTCCGTTCTGGGTCTGAACGAAACCGAAGACACCTTATTCCTCGTCCCGTATGTCCAATACGGAAGAGAGGTGCTCGCTTTTCCAGACAATCACCAAGCACGTCCGGACAACTACCACTGTAGCCCTTTCAAGGCAACAACTCCAACCAAAGGCATCAGTAGTTGTCCATTCGATGTGAAGATCGCGGGTCCTCAAACACCGTCTTCAATATCTTCGATTTAAATTGTCGTATAATTATTTGAAATGAGATTGAACTCGGCCTTTTCAAATAATTCAAACAAATATATAATTTAAATCATTCCATATCGTTAATATTATTTTATAATGATTTATCGCTATTTTTTTTCATATAAAAATAGTCCAATTTAATTTAACGATGCTTCAAGTCAATAGCGGCCCTAGCGCTGTTTTTACCCAAATTTGATTTACACATTTCTCAAAATCTAACCGTTGGATTTTAACAAAGTTAATATCGTTGGAAAGATCTTCCCAAAGCGAACCTAACGTTTCAGTTTTGGGAAAATCTGATGGTCGGATCTTTCTGTATAATCATTTAAAGTTACATTCCGAAACGCGAACTACCGCGCGTGATTCGTTTTTTAATTTATATTTATATATATATACATAAATATATAAATATAAATCATTCGATGATTCCACTAACGTGTTTAACATGCCAAATAAAAGAATAATTTATTTTGCATAACCATTTAGATGTTTCTAACGATAAATAAAAAGAGATATTGTATTTGCAAACAAATTCCTATATTTTCTAATAAAAATGTGTTTTATTTGCATACTTCACTACATGTTTTTAATGTCAAATAAATATGTACTTTATTCGCATATTTCACTACATGTTTCTAATGTCAAATAAAAGTGTGTTTTATTTGCATACATGTTCTGTTCTTCTAATGACAAAATAAAAAGACAATTTTGTCTACATAAATGTTTTCTAATTCTAGAGACAAAATAATATAAAAAAAAACAATTTTCTCATATGTACATGTTTTATAATTATAGTGACAAAATAAAAAGATAATTCTGTCTATATGTATGTTTTATAATTCTAGTGACAAAATAAAAAGATAATTCTGTCTATATGTATGTTTTACAATTCTAGTGCCAAAGTAACAAGATAATTTTCATTATCATTATTTGTATACAGTTTCAATGTATAACATGACACATAAAAATGACTATTTTAATTTGTATACCAATCTATTTTTAACATAACAGATAAAAATGACAATTTTTATTTGTTTACAATTCTTACATTAACATGTAACATAAAAATGATATTTAAATGTGTTTTATAATTTCTATATTAACATGTAACATAGAAATGGTATTTTTATGTGTTTTACAATTCTATTTTCCACATAACAAAAATAAAAATGATATTTTCATTTTTCTTACAAATCTATTTTAACATAACAAATAAAAATGACATTTCTATTTTGTTGACAATTCTATTTCAACAAAACAAATAAAAGTGATATTTTGTTGACAATTCTATTTCAACAAAACAAATCAAAATGATATTTTTATTTTGTTGACAATTCTATTTCAACAAAACAAATAAAAATGACAACTTTATTTTTTACAATTCTATTTCAACAAAATGACATTTCTATATTTGACAATTCTAATTCAACAAAATGACATTTCTATATTTGACATTTCTAATTCAACAAAATGACATTTCATATTGGACATTTCTAATTCAACAAAATGACATTTCTATATTTGACATTTCTAATTCAACAAAAACGACATTTTATATTGGACATTTCTAATTCAACAAAATGACATTTCTAATTCAACAAAAATGACTTTTTATATTTTGTTGATTCCAATCCAACAAAAATGACAATTTTTATTTTGTCAATTCTAATTCAGCAAAAATGACAATTTTTATTTTGTTGATTCTAATTCAACAAAAATGATACTTTTGTTTTGACAATTTTAATTCAACATAAATGATATTTTTGTTTTAGCACAAATCTATTCAACAAAAGTGATATTTTTGTTTTAACAAAAATCTATTAAACAAAAGTGATATTTGTTCAACAAAAGTGATATTTTTGTTTTAACACAAATCTATTCAACAAAAGTGATATTTTTGTTTTAACACAAATTTATTCAACAAAAGTGATATTTTTGTTTTGACACAAATTTATTCAATAAAAGTGATATTTTTGTTTTGACAATTTTTATTTCAACTATAATGTTAGTTTCTATTTTGACAATTTTATTTCAACAAAAATGTTAATTTCTGTTTTGACAATTTTATTTCAACAAAAATGGTAATTTCTGTTTTGACAATTTTATTTCAACAAAAATGTTAATTTCTATTTTGACAATTTTATTTCAACAAAAATGTTAAATTTTGTTTTGACAATTTTATTTCAACAAAATAATCCATCCAATCCACAGATCAACATAACAACATCAATCAACCAAATTCAAATCACGTATAACAACAAATTGAATTTAACAGCGGATAGGTAAAGATTTCTAAACACAATCATAATTAATTAATTTTAATTATTTAAAAAGAAATCTCACCTTGATCAGTTAGAAATCATTTAGTAAGGATTGTTTCAATAAAATTAAAAAAGTGTTTAATTTTATCAAAAATTACCACTAGCTCTATTTTGATTCTGGCCGGTTCCAATGCGTAGATCTCGTCTTCACGATTCCAATGCTTCTGAAATCGTTCAATTCTGATTTGATTTGAAGAAGTTACAACCTTTTAAAAATTTGAATAATTTAAACTTGAAATTAATTTAATTAATTAACAATTAACATAACCTCACCCCTTAATTCTCTATATCCCGTCGTTCCCTTCTCTGTTACACCAGAACCCATCTTCAAACTCACACTCCCAGCTAGGGTTCAAGCTTGCACGCACGTTAGGCCATCGGGTCTCAATCTGAACTCGCCCCTCCATCCGCCTACGTCCGCTCCACCTCCGCCACGAGTTCTAGCGAACTCGCCTGACCACGACGACCAGAAAACGATCGTGAAAGCTACGACGTTGAGGCAAGATTCCTCCTTATCCACGCCTCTTCAGTTGATCACCACCGTTGGTATTCAAGAGCTCGCTGAGCTCTACCATTTCCTCTTTGAAATTTTCGAAATTTATTGAATGGATTAAGAGATTGAGAGGGAAGAAGATGATGAAGTCTCGACCATTGATTCCCTAGGGTGGCGGCTGTATCGTTTAAAATTAGGGTAACGTATTTGGCTGTATACCATGGTATATATACCATTTCAAATAATATATTTAATTTAATTTTAATTTTAAAATACTAGTTTATCGTCACGAACTCCAAATCCAACCCAACGACTGTCGCCCCCAGCCAAATACCCATATTCCGGACATAATGGACTAGGTTTCTTCAGCCCATTTGACCGTTTCAGTCTGTTTTTCTTTAAATTAAAATGTAAAACATTTAATTATTTAATTTGATCGTACATTTAAATTTACCAGGGCCACATACTGACTCCAAAAATTACAGAAAAATTATTTCTAGATATGTTTTGACGATACGGTCCTAACAAAACTAATTTCGTCGAATTTGGAGACCGTTTTTAAAATGGATATTTTCTGGTCGATCCAAATTGACTGAAATAGACAAAACACGTTTTCTTTTTCCACACTCACATATTAATTCCACAAACTATGAAAATTGGAATCTAACAATAATTTGATATTCTGGATCCAACAAAAGTGGTATCGTCGAAAATGGTTGTCGTTTGCAAAATGGCTATTTTTAAGGGCTATATATTATGTTAAAATATAAATATTCTACAGCGACTTTTTTGAATTTTAAACTAGACATAACATTCAATTTATAAAGTGAAATCTCAATTTTTTACATTCTTCAGAAAGATATAATTAAACAGATTCAAATATTTCTTGTTTCAACCAATTCTGATTTAAAATGAATTCTGTATATAAAATTGAAATTAGAAATCGAATTTTCAAACTGTCGCGCCATTTCAGGCTCGTTTTATAATTAAAATAAATTTATACGTTCTAACTTCGATTAAAATAAATTTTTCGTCATTATTATTTAAAATAAATCATTTTAAATATCCAAAATTTATTAAGATTTCTAAAATAAAATTTTAAATTGGTTCCAAAATTCCTGGTTGTTACAATCTCCCCCACTTAAAATCTTTTCGTCCTCGAAAAGGAACGGAGCTGAAAGTTGTTTAATTACCCAAATCAACTTTCACTCTTTTAATGGTTTCAATAATTTTATTAGTTGAACTAATAATCACACAACACAATCATCAATCAATTATTTGATTATCTTTTCAAATATATATAACTTTTATATATTCAAAAATCATATTTTCTAAGATCAGATTATATATATAATCGTAAATACGTTAATTATAAACTTGTCACTCTCAACTCATTCTAGGGCATTTCTAACCCTATCTCTAATGAGTTTTCTCATTCTAGGATACTACTGATCCTATATATAATGAGTTTTCTTTTATAGGATATTACTAATACTACCTCTGATGAGTCTTTTGTTCAGCTCTAACGAGTTGTTCCCCAAAGATTTGAGTTAACCAAAGCTCTGATACCAGCTGTAACGACACGGATTTCGCCCAGACCTAATCGATTGCTAAATCGACCAAGACCGTTCGAATCCCGCATACGCTAACTTTGAGCATACAACACATCAGAACAAATAACATAAGACTTTTATTACATCATAATAATGCAATATCAGAGTACAGAATATCAGAGTACAACGAAATAATAATACAACAGCAGAAGTGAAACGACCCGAACCTCCCCGTGAAGTAAAGCACAGATAGAGTTGAGGACAAGATGAATCAGAATGCAAACAGAAGAACATTTCATTGTTAATTACAACAATTCCATCAGAATACAAGAATATACAGAGTATAAATGAATAAAATACATTCGATAAATATCAGAGATTACAATAAATTACATAGCAGCGGAAAAACAATACAAAACACAACTGAAAGTAATACACGGATACAGAGCTTTCCGAGCATCATTCCAGCTGTAAATCAGGTTCCTGTGAATATAAATCAGCAAAACCAAAACTACTAGCTGCCCGTACGAAAAATAAGGGCACCCAGAGTTTAGGTTAAAACAATAAACTCTAGGTCAGTCATGTGATGGTGTGAGAACTAAAACAGTTATTAATCTTTATTTTAAAGTTAGGTAAATCAAGGGACCACCCTGTATAACATGGAACGGGTTTTTACCCCAAGAATACCAGTGGATATAATAAAACAGCGCAATGCTTTTTGGAAAAATGAAGCTATTATAAGACCTAGGTCCCATCACACAATGCAACGCAAGCCGGAGGATAGGGTTTTTACCTTATAACAGCCAAACATGCTTGGTACGTTTAAAACAAATCATTTGATACTATTATAAGTGTATATTGTCAAAACAATTTCAATCATAAGTACCAATCATAGACGGCATTAATGACCCATACCACTATGCCGCCATACTAGGTTCTACAAATAAAACCAAAAGTCACGTATTGGAAATTGGATTTCCGTCATGAGTCGAGGCAAGGGGCAAGCTCCTCTCCGATTCGAGACACTCTAGCTAATGTCTCAGGACCACACACAGCGATCCCTTGGAACCTCCAAGGCCGGTCCTCTCATAATTTTGAGGATTAGTTATTCCTAAACACACGTTTCCCGGTCCTATAGGTCCTATATAATGGTCTGTATGTCGGCTCACATAGTGCCAGTTATCGACCATATATTGGAGGCGCCTCGCATTCCAACAACCACACATGTGAAAAGTATATAAATGTCAGCCAGTTTAACCACCGACACCACCACTAGCTAGAAAGAAACGTCGTCCACCCCTTGGGTCCTTTTCCCGTTTTTGACTCATACCGAGGTGTGAGGCTAGCGAATTCACACTATACACAAAGCTATGCCACTAGGCTGTGCTTTGATCATCAACCACAAGACTTTGATTTTCAACAGAAGCCTTGATCATTTGCCACTTAGGCATGCCACACAGGCAATTCACTCCATGCGACTGATGTCCATCGATATACAGCCTCTGAGCTCGTACGTCTCAGAGAAGGGTGTTAAGCAAGAGAATAAATTCTCCGCCACCAAACAGATGTATATTTAATTGAGATCAATCAACACAGAATAAAATCCAGTGTCAGACACACAGTCCATTTACAAGTTCGTTCTGGGTCTGAACGAAACCGGAGGCACTTTCCTCGCATATCCATCGATCTCCAAGTACGTCTGGACGATCACCAACTGATTCCCTCATCTTGGGTGTACAGCCCAATCAAGATCATCAGTAATCACCCAAACGATGTGAATACTTCCGGTCTTTAACCACCGTCTTCATCTTCGACTTATCGTCGAATCGGTTATTCAGAATGGGTATAAACCCGGCCTTTCCGAATAACCCACATATATAATAAACAAATGTTACACAAACACAACATACGCCTCATTCCAATTCAGAATATTCTTTTATTCTGATATTCACATTCTTAGGGAAATGTTCCAATTAATTTTATCAAAGGTAAATTCTTCTATATTTATTCTTTAATCTTCCTTTGGATATCATTTCAAACCATATTATGGTTTTCCAAACTAGTCGGGATTAGCAAACCACACCGAAGTAATTATTTATTTTATTTCCCAATCCCAACCTATTTATCCCATGGAGCAAGACAGGTAATACTCCATATCTAACACCACGGTGCTATCGGTAAAGTTAATTACCATTTCACGTTCAAATCTAATTAAAGATTTAACTATCGCTTTGGAGCAAAACTGGTAATACTCCATTCTCGATCATTTCAATCTAATTAAAGATTCATTAAAACTCCACTTAGTTTAATCTCCCCAAAAATCAAAATCCTATCTTTAACTGGGTTAAAGAATCAATGTCATCTAAAACACGATCCACGATAAACCCAAAATCACATCACATTGTTAATCAGGTTAAAGAACATGTGTTATTCAAAACACCGCTCACGATGAACCCAAAAACCAATTTAAATTCAATTCCAATTAAATACCAAATTAACCGGACAATTTCACTAAATCTTAATTAAAAGATTTATTCTTTTCTAAACTGGGTTCAAGAACAGTGTTATTTAAGACACCATTCACGACGAACCCAAAGTCCCATTTGGTATTAAATACAAGGCTCTGAATAGAAAATATATCGGCTTATATTCAATATCAAATTCTGAAACCAACAAATATCGTATTGGAAATAACGATATAAATATATCTTTCAAATTTCCATAACCATATATGTATAATCATGAAATCCAACATCGAAATATTCCGAAGATAATTTCGATTCAAATGCATTCTAATTCATATATTGGAAATTCTGATTATTTTTAAAACCACTTCAAATCCAATTTAAAACTAGTTCATTTCGATAAAAATATATTTATATCCTTTCAAATATGGAATTTTTCATCCCAGTTCTTTTCAATTCATATATTATGATTTTACACAAATTATAGACATTTTTAATAATCTTATCAAGGCCCGTACAGTCGATTTCCAATAACGGTCGTCGAACTGCAACTACGGCGACCTTTTCCAAATTTGATTTGGATGTAACACCAAATCCAACCGTTAGATTTCAAATTTCTAATATTCATTGGAAAGATCTTTTCGATACGAACCAAACGGTTCTGGTTTCAGGAGAATCCGACGGTCGGATCTCCTGTAACGTCAATTCGAAGTCAATGGTCGAAATTCGCGAACTCCCGCAACGCAGCGCGTTCTATTCAGGCCATTTAATATATATTATATATATTTCGTCGATTTCAATTCAAAATGTATTTTATAAATCGTATTAAATTCATTTTCAAAACAATTTCAACTTCATATTCAAATTCGAATCCAAAATTGAATATTTCACATCATCAATAAATATAAATGATAATATTTTCAAAATATTATATTTTGAAATGTCTTCATTTTCGATATTCGAATAAAATCGATATAAATATCGTTCGCGTCAAAATGGCGCAAATCTAATCAACACGGCTTTATATATTTCAATAACTTCGATATCCTATTCAACAAATGAGTATTTATTCTATTCAACACATGAATCTATATTTTTCTTTCAACACATGAATATTTATTAATTCTTACTTACAATAAAAGGGTGAATTTTATTGTATAAATATTTTATTCAACACATGAATACACTTTCAACACACGAATTCTCAACACATGAGCATCGTCAACACATGACTATTTATTCTATTCAACACATGAATATTTATTTTATAATATTCTTTATTTTCCGATTTGGAATGAAGCCCAATTAATTACCATATAATGTTAATTATATGGATTCCACACAATACATTTATATAATTGCAACGATAAATAACAATTATCATCCAGAGTGCACCTCACAACTACATAAGCATTAAATATAAATATTTAACGCTTACACAGCTTGTCAATCAAACGATCGACATATCACTAAACAATTGGTATTAGTGTACGCCGAATATCATCCCAACACCCGTGTGGGGTTTCAAATCAGCAAACACATATTTTTATATACACACACACGTTAAAAATAATATTTTTAACGATCAAATATTTTTAACTATATAAATATTTTATTTCATTTCACATCACACAATCAATTTTCACCACAACAAACAATCAAACATACAAGCCATCCATGGTCTGTGGACGACGGGTGTCGGTTGCTGCTAAGCACCGTCTGCATCCTAGTATATATTTTAACTAGAAAAGAAAATTTAAAGTGAGAAGTTCTCACCTTGGGGTTCCACTCTGCCGTGCTTTGCTTTTGAACTGCTGAACCGTCTGGATCTGCTTGAAATTCCAATGCAGTTCTTTTCACGCTGTTCAAATATAAAAATTATATATTTAACTTCTACATTATATAAAAATTATATTTTTAACTTCTACATTATATAAAAATTATATTTTTAACTTCTACATTATATAAAAATTATATTTTTTAACATTTGATTATATAAAAATTATATTTTTAACTTCTACATTATATAAAAATTATATTTTTATATAATTAAAAATCACTTTTTGCTTTGATTAAAAATCACTTCCTTCTTCATTAAAAACCCTATCTTTACTTCATATGAAAATTCAAAGCTTTCTACTTTATAAAAATTCAACCTTTTTATCGTTAAAAACCTCGTCTTTTCAATGCATAACATTCGTATAAAAATCACTTCATTCATAAGGTAAAAATAATATTTTTCATGACAAAAAAACCTAATCTTTATCTTAACAAAGATCATCATTTTCCCTAACGAAGAATCTAATCATTTCTATGTATTTTTATAAATTAAAACTGAATTTAAACAAAGCATTTTATAATTTAAAACTGAATTAAAATAAACTAAAAAGGGAAAGCTTACTGTTTTCGGAGAAGGAGGTGTTGTAGAGGTCGTCGGAGGGGAATATGGCAGCAGGAAGGCGGTCAGACGATGGTGGGGATTCACTGGCGGCGGGAGCTGCGGTTTCAGGGTGGGTTCGAGGATTGGGGCTCGGGGAAGAAGAAGGGGGCGGAGGAGGTGGAGGGGGTGATTGGAGGAGGGCACGGAGCAGCTTGGTGGTGCGACAAGGGGGGGTGACGATGGTGGCGTGCGCGACAAGGGTTTCCCCCTTTTCAGTGGGTTTTATTTATTTTAATTCTGAACGTTGGTTATGAGAGAGAGAGGTGAGTGTATTAATATACAATTTAATTATTTATTTTAATTTATTTCTCCTTTAGAGTTGACTTTTCATCCGAACCCGATTCTAAAACGATTAAAACTCACCGTTTTCTTTCAGGGGGGGTTGAACTGCTGTGGAGAGGGGAGGTCTGCGTCTTGCGTCGGACTGCAGGAAGAGGGGGGTTTTAGGGGGTGTGGTGAGGCGGTTTCCGGTGATGAGGGGGGCGGAGGTTGAAGGAGCGGTGGCGGCGATTGCTGGAGAGGTCGGGGGAGGCTCCAGCGAAGAAAGAAGGGAGAAGGGGGAGAAGGGAGGAAGAAGAGGAGGGGGCCTGCTGGATGGCGGCGCCAGAGGTGCGCCGCCCCTGGTGGCCGCGGCGGCGGCTTAGGGCAGAGGCGCGATCTTTTTTTTCTTCTGCTTTGAAATTAATTGAACGGGGGGGGGGGAGGCCTGAGGAGTTTAAGGGGGAGAGATATTTTTATTTTTTATTTTAATTTCAAAAGGTTGACTTTTACATACGACCTCTAAACGAGGTCCACCGCCTGTCATCCATAGCTAATTACCCCCATTCCGAACACAATGGGATATGTATCGTAAGCTGATTCGACCGTTTCGATCAGTTTCTGTTAAAATCAACATATAACTCTATATATTGAATTTGAACACGTATTTCAATTCACTGGGGTCACATACTAACTAGAAAAATTCCAGAAAAAATATTTTCTAGCTTCGTATTGACGATACGGTCCTAACAAAACTAGTTTCGTCGAATTCTGAGACCGTTGGAAAAATGGCCATTTTCCAGTCGATTAAAATCAACTAAAACTGGTCAAACGCGTTTTCCTATGCCACACTCACATACTGATTCGAAAAATTATGAAATTTGGAATCTTACGATTATTTGACATCATGGATCCAACAAAAGTGGTTTCGTCGAAATCCGAGGTCGTTTGCAAAATGTCTATTTTTAACGGCCTGAATTCCATAGCGACTATTCAGAATTTTCAACTGGACATATCTTTTGATTCCCGCTATGAAATTTTGATTTTTCGGATTCGTTGGAAAGATATTCTCAAATAGATCCTATTATTTTTGGTTTCACTAAAATCCGGTTTGTTTTGCACCCGATACATTTAATTGAAGTTTGAAATCGAATTATCGAACTACCGCGCCATTTTTAATTCCTATTATAATTATATATAATTATTTATATTCTAACGACGACGTATATATAATATACGTTCGAATTATATTAAAAATATATTTCTCGTCGATATTATTTAAAATAATTCATTTTAAATGTTCAAAATTCACTAAAATTGCCAAAATAAAAATTTTAAATTGGCCCAGATTTTCGGGTTGTTACAGATTCGAACCCAACGAATGTTGTCCCTAGTGTATTACCCCCATTCCGAACACAATGGGATATGTATCGTAAGCTGATTTGATCGTTTCGATCAGTTTCCACCAAAATCAACATATAACTCTATATATTGAATTTAAATGCGCATTTCAATTTATCGGGGCCACGTATGAACTCTAAAAATTCCCGAAAAATATTTTATAGCTTCGTATTAACGATACGGTCCTAACAAAACTAGTTTTGTCAAATTATGAGACCGTTTGAAAAATGGCCATTTTCCAGTCGATTAAAATCAACTAAAACTGGTCAAACGCGTTTTACTTCGCAACGCTCACATATTGACTCGAAAAATTATGAATTTTGGAATCTAGCAATAATTTGACATTACGGATCCAACAAAAGTGGTTTCATCGAAAACCGAAGTCATTTGCAAAATTTCCATTTTTAAGGGCCAGAATTCCGTAGCGACTATTCTGAATTTTCAACTGGGCATAATTTTTTATTCTCGCTATGAAATTTTGATTTTTCGGATTCGTTGGAAATATATTCTCAAATAGATTCTAATATTTTTGGTTTCGCCAAAATCCGGTTTATTTTGCATCCTGTACATTCATTTGAATTTTGAAATCGAATTTTCAAACTACCGCACCATTTTCAATTCCTTTTATAACTAAGAATAAATATTTATATTCTAACGACGATCTATATAAATATATACGTTCGAATTCTATTGAAAATAAATTTCTCGTCGTTATTATTTAAAATAATCCATTTTAAATATTCAAAATTCATCAGAATTGCCAAAATAAAAAATTTTAATTAGCTCAGAATTTCCGGGTTATTACAATCTCCCCCACTTAAAACTTTTCATCCCCGAAAAGGAACGAAGCTGAAAGTTGTTTAACTAATCAACTCAACTATCATTATTTTCATTACGGCTTAAGTTCTTCAACTTTTCAGTTTCTAAGAACTTTTCAAATTCTTCAAAAATTTGGCTAACACCCTAAATTTTTGAAAAATTTCGCCATAACCTCCCCTGCACCGGGGACTTCGGGATATTTTATATAGCCTCCCATGGCCTTCTTCAATCCAAAAGAAAAAGAGAAAGCCAAGCGGCTAGCCAATCGGCTCATAAAATCATCCAAAACCCAAGAAATACAATAAACATGTACCAATTTATCGGGCAAACAATTTTATTCCTCTTCTCTAGCCTCCTTGCAATGACATGTTCAATGTAAGTACATGTATATGTAAGCAGATGCGACCAATTTTCAATATACTCACTATTTGATATAATTTGGCTAAAGGTTCAACATTTAATTAATCAAACAATAATCAAACAACACAACCATCAATCAATTAGTGGATTAGAATTTCAAACACATAACTTTAATACATAGTCAAAAATCATGTTTTGGATGCCAAATCACAACAAATAACCCTATGTAAGTTTTGGTTCTCACACCAGTCTAATGGAAATATATAGAAATCACACCTTCGAAACACGAACACAAATACTGATAATGCGGCCGCATTACCAGAATTATCTCCGGGCGACTAGAGTGCGAATCTATATCTATCCAGTATATTAAAACTTCGAATATACGTTCATGATGCGTATATGCAAAATCTTTATATACTCGATTGTCCAAAATTCAATATAAAATAAATAATCAAATACGTATAAGAGGGATTAAATTTTCAAAACAAAATTTGTTTTCATTTTAAAATATACTCTTCACACTCATTCTAGGATACTACTGATCCCATCTCTAACGAGTCATTCTCATTGGATATTACTAATCCAATCTCTGATGAATTCTTTCGTATGGTTCTAATGTGTCTTGTTCTCGAGCTCTGTAAACCAGAGCTCTGATACCACCTGAAACGACCCGAACCTCCTCGTGAAGGAAAGCACAAATAGAGTTGAGGACAAGACGAATCAGAACGCAAACAGAAGAACATGTCATTGTTAATTACTACAATTCCATCAGAAATACAGAGTATAAATGAATAAAATACATTCGATAAATATCAGAGATTACAATAAATTACATAGCAACGGAAAAACAATACAAAACACAACTGAAAGTAATACACGGATACAGAGCTTTCCGAGCATCGTTCCAACTGTAAATCAGGTTCCTGTTAATATAAATCTGCAAAACAAAAACTACTAGCTGCCGTGCGGAAAATAAGGGCACCCAGAGTTTAGGTTAAAACAATAAACTCTAGGTTAGTCATGTGACTGGTGTGAGAACTAAAACAGTAATTAATCTTTATTTTAAAGTTAGGTAAATTATGGGACCACGCCGTATAACATGGAACGGGTTTTTACCCCAAGAATACCAGTGCATATAACAAGACAGCGCAAAGCTTTTTGGAAAAATGAAGCAATTATAGACCCAAGTCTCATCACACAATGCAACGCAAGCCGGAGGATAGGGTTTTTACCTTATAACAGCCAAACATGCTTGGTACGTTTAAAACAAATCATTTGATACTATTATAAGTGTATAGTGTCAAAACAATTTCAATCATAAGTATCAATCATAGACGACATTAATGACCCATACCACTATGTCTTCATACTAGGTTCTACAAATAAAACCAAAAGTCATGTATTGGATATTGGATTTCCGTCATGAGTCGAGGCAAGGGGCAAGCTCCTCTCCGATTCGAGACACTCTAGCAAATGTCTCAGGATCACACACAGCGATCCCTTGGAACCTCCAAGGCCGGTCCTCTCTTACTTTTAAGGATTAGTTACTCCTGAACACACGTTTCCCGGTCCTATAGGACCTATATAATGGTCTGTACGTCAGCTCACATAGTGCCAGTTATCGACCATATATTCGAGGCGCCTCGCATTCCAACAACCACACAGGTGAAAAGTATATTAATGTCAGCCAGTTTAAGCACTGACACCACCACTAGCTAGAAAGAAACGTCGTGCACTCCTTGGGTCCTTATCCCTTTTTGACTCATACCGAGGTGTGAGGCTCACGAATTCACGCTATACACAAAACTATGCCACATAGGCTGTGCTTTGATCATCAACCATAAGACTTTGCTTTTCAACAAAAGCCTTGATCATTTTCCACTTAGGCATGCTACACAGGCAATTCACTCCATGCGACTGATGTCCATTGATATACAACCTCTGAGCTCGTACGTCTCAAAGAAGGGTGTTAAGCAAGAGAATAAATTCTCCGCCACCAAACAGATGTATTTTTAATAGAGATCAATCAACACAGAATAAAATCCAGTGTCAGACACACAGTCCATTTACAAGTTCGTTCTTGGTCTGAACGAAACCGGAGGCACTTTCCTCGCATATCCATCGATCTCCAAGTACGTCTGGACGATCACCAACTGATTCCCTCGTCTTGGGTGTACAGCCCAATCAAGATCATCAGTAATCACCCAAACGATGTGAAGACTTCCGGTCTTTAACCACCGTCTTCATCTTCGACTTATCGTCAAATCGGTTATTCAGAATGGGTATAAACCCGGCCTTTCCGAATAACCCACATATATAATAAACAAATGTTACACAAACACAACATACGCCTCATTCCAATTCAGAATATTCTTTTATTCTGATATTCACATTCTTAGGGAAAGGTTCCCATTACTTTTATCAAAGATAAATTCTTCTAAATTTATTCTTTAATCTTCCTTTGGATATCATTTCAAACCATATTATGGTTTTCCAAACTAGTCGGGATTAGCGAACCACACCGAAGTAATTATTTATTTTATTTCCCAATCCCAACCTATTTATCCCATGGAGCAAGACTGGTAATACTCCATATCTAACACCACAGTGCTATCGGTAAAGTTAATTACCATTTCACGTTCAAATCTAATTAAAGATTTAACTATCGCTTTGGAGCAAAACTGGTAATACTCCATTCTCGATCATTTCAATCTAATTAAAGATTCATTAAAACTCCACTTAGTTTTAATCTCCCCAAAAATCAATATCCTGTCTTTAACTGGGTTAAAGAACCAATGTCATCTAAAACACGATCCACGATAAACCCAAAATCACATCACATTGTTAATCGGGTTAAAGAACAGGTGTTATTCAAAACACCGCTCACGATAAACCCAAAAACCAATTTAAATTCAATTCCAATTAAATACCAAATTAACCGGATAATTTCACTAAATCTTAATTAAAAGATTTATTCTTTTCTAAACTGGGTTCAAGAACAGTGTTATTTAAGACACCATTCACGATGAACCCAAAATCCCATTTGGTATTAAATACAAGGCTCTGAATAGAAAATATATCGGCTTATATTCAATATCAAATTCTGAAACCAACAAATATCGTATTGGAAATAACAATATAAATATATCTTTCAAATTTCCACAACCATATATGTATAATCATGAAATCCAACATCAAAATATTCCGAAGATAATTTTGATTCAAATCCATTCCAATTCATATATCGGAAATTCTGATTATTTTTAAAACCACATCAAATCCAATTTAAAACTAGTTCATTTTTATAAAAATATAATTTTATCCTTTCAAATATGGAATTTTTCATCCTAGTTCTTTCCAATTCACATATTATGATTTTACATAAATTATAGATATTTTTAATAATTTTATCAAGGCCCGTACAGTCGATTTCCAATAACGGTTGTCGAACTGCACCTACGGCGACCTTTTCCAAATTTGATTTGGATGTAACTCCAAATCCAACCGTTAGATTTCAAATTTCTAATATTCATTGGAAAGCTCTTTTCAATACGAACCCAACGGTTCCGGTTTCAGGAGAATCCGACGGTCGGATCTCCCACAACGTCAATTTGAAGTCAAAGGTCAAAATTCGCGAACTGCCGCGGCGCGGCGCGTTCTATTCAGGCCATTTAATATATATAAAATATATATTATATATATTTCATCGATTTCAATTCAAAACGTATTTTACAAATCGTTTTAAATTCGTTTTCAAAACAATTTCAACTTCATATTCAATTTCGAATCCAAAATTGAATATTTCACATCATCAATAAATATAAATGATAATATTTTCAAAATATTATATTTTGAAATCACTTCCTTTTCGATATTCGAATAAAATCAATATAAATATCGTTTGCGTCAAAATGGCGCAAATCTAATCAACACGGCTTTATATAGTTCAATAACATCGATATCCTATTCAACAAATGAATATTTATTCTATTCAACACATGAATCTATATTTTTCTTTCAACACATGAATATTTTTAATTCTTACTTACAATAAAAGGGTGAATTTTATTGTATAAATATTTTATTTAACACATGAATACACTTTCAACACACGAATTCTCAACACATGAGCATCGTCAACACATGACTATTTATTCTATTCAACACATGAATATTTATTTTATAATATTCTTTATTTTTCGAATTGGAATGATGCCCAATCAATTACCATATAATGTTAATTATATGGATTCCACACAACACATGTATATAATAGCAACGATAAATAACAATTGTCATCCAGAGTGCACCACACAACTACATAAGCATTAAATGTAAATATTTAACGCTTACACAGCCTGTCAATCAAACGATCGACATATCACTAAACAATTGGAATTAGTGTATGCCGAATATCATCCCAACACCCGTGTGGGGTTTCAAATCAACAAACACATATTTTTATTCACACACACATGTTAAAAATAATATTTTTAACGATCAAATATTTTTAACTATATAAATATTTTATTTCATTTCACATCACACAATCAATTTTCACCACAACAAACAATCAAACATACAAGCCATCCATGGTCTGTAAACGACGGGTGTCGGGTGCTGCTAAGCACCGTCTGCATCCTAGTATATATTTTAACTAGAAAAGAAAATTTAAAGTGAGAAGTTCTCACCTTGGGGTTCCACTCCGCCGTGCTTTTCTTTTGAACTGCTGAACCGTCTGGATCTGCTTGAAATTCCAATGCAGTTCTTTTCACGTTGTTCAAATATAAAAATTATATTTTTAACTTCTACATTATATTAACATTATATTTTTAACTTCTACATTATATAAAAATTATATTTTTAACTTCTACATTATATAAAAATTATAATTTTTAACTTCTACATTATATAAAAATTATATTTTTAACTTCTGCATTATATAAAAATTATATTTTTAACTTCTACATTATATAAAAATTATATTTTTATATAATTAAAAATCACTTTTTGCTTTGATTAAAAATCACTTCCTTCTTCTTTAAAAACCCTATCTTTACTTCATATGAAAATTAAAAGCTTTCTACTTTATAAAAATTCAACCTTTTTGTCATTAAAAACCTCGTCTTTTCAATGCATAACATTCGTATAAAAATCACTTCGTTCATAAGGTAAAAATAATATTTTTCATGACATAAAAATCTAATCTTTATCTTAACAAAGATCATCATTTTCCCTGACGAAGAATCTAATCATTTCTATGTATTTTTATAAATTAAAACTGAATTTAAACAAAGCATTTTATAATTTAAAACTGAATTAAAATAAACTAAAAAGGGAAAGCTTACTGTTTTCGGAGAAGGAGGTGTTGTAGAGGTCGACGGAGGGGAATATGGCAGCAGGAAGGCGGTCAGACGATGGAGGGGGTTCACTGGCGGCGGGAACGTCGGTTTCAGGGTGGGTACAAGGATTGGGGCTCGGGGAAGAAGAAGGGGGCGGAGGAGGTGGAGGGGGCGACTGGAGGAGGGCGCGGAGCAGCTTGGTGGCTCGACAAGGTGGGGCGACGATGGTGGCCGGCGCGATAAGGGTTTCCCCCTTTTCAGCGGGTTTTTTTTTATTTTAATTCTGAATGGTGGTTAGGAGAGAGAGAGGTGAGTGTATTAATATATAATTTAATTATTTATTTTAATTTATTTCTCCTTTAGAGTTGACTTTTCATCCGAACCCTGATTCGAACCCAACGACTGTCGTCCCCAGCTTATTACCCCCATTCTGAACACAATGGGATATGTATCGTAAGCTGATTCGATTGTTTCGATCAGTTTCTGCCAAAATCAACATATAACTCTATATATTGAATTTGAACGTGCATTTCAATTTATCGGGGCCACGTATGAACTCTAAAAATTCCCGAAAAATATTTTCTAGCTTCGTATTGAAGATACAGTCCTAACAAAACTAGTTTCGTCAAATTCTGAGACCGTTTGAAAAATGGCCATTTTCCAGTCGATTAAAATCAACTAAAACTGGTCAAACGCATTTTACTTCGCCACGCTCACATATTGATTCGAAAAATTACCAATTTCGGAATCTAGCAATAGTTTGACATTACGGATCCAACAAAAGTGGTTTCGTTGAAAACCGAGGTCGTTTGCAAAATTTCCATTTTGAAGGGCCAGAATTCCATAACGACTATTCTGAATTTTCAACTGGGCATAACTTTTTATTCCCGCTATGAAATTTTTTGGATTCGTTGGAAAGATATTCTCAAATAGATTCTAATATTTTTGGTTTCTCCAAAATCCGGTTTATTGTGCATCCTGTACCTTCATTTGAATTTTGAAATCGAATTTTCGAACTACCGCGCCATTTTCAATTCCTTTTATAATTAAAAATAAATATTTATATTCTAACGACAATCTATATAAATATATATGTTCGAATTCTATTCAAAATAAATTTCTTGTCGTTATTATTTAAAATAATCCATTTTAAATATTCATAATTCATCAAAATTGCCAAAATAAAAATTTTAAATTGGCTCAGAATTTCCGGGTTATTACAGGAAGATTAATTTACAACAAATTTAATACAATGTAGCGAAACTATTAAACTAACACAGCGGAAGACTGTCAATGCTCTGGACACAACTTTAAGCTTCGATCGAGAATCCTGCTCAATAAATAAATATATGCAAAACAAGCCACTCGACTGCCCGTGTGGAAAATATGGGCACCCGAGTTTGCAAGTGAAACAAACTACGAGTCAGTCATGGGACTGGTAAATCTTACTTAACTTATCTAATAATGAGGCTAATCACAGGACCACGCCGCTAACGCAGAACGGGTTTACTCCATTTGTGACACCCCATATCCATTAATGTCACTCACAAAGGGAATGCATTAACTTATATGGGGTGTTTTGAGTGTGTATAGAACAGAAACTTAACATCAAGACAAATACAAAATAGTACTTGAAAATTTAAAACTTCATTTCATTGCAGTGGTAAATACATAAGTTTGATTACATCATCAAAAACCAAAGACTAGAGTTAAGTACATAATATCCATCTTGACTAAATCAGAGTACATAAAATGAAAGACATAACCCCAACATAAAATAGCCATAAATAAGAGAGGCTGAACTTTTACTTCAGCGATCCAAGCAACTTCTAAAAGCAAGAGATAAAGCTGTCCAAATCAAGCTCCACTAGTGCTAGTCCCACCTTGAGCACCTAGTGGGGGGTGGAAGGAAGAAAAGAGGTGGAAACAAGGGGGTTAGACATAAAGTCTGGCTAGTGCGATAACTTTAACAATATATTTATCAAAATAACTAGGTTAAGGCATAAGCTGGAAAATAAGGAAATGACTGTGAACAAATGGGTATGGCAGAGCAAACTAAGGAAATAAGTTGAACAAAGATAACATTAAAGGCGCACCTAATCACTATAAGATAATTACTACACTGCACCACACCAAATACCCTAAAAGTTGATCCCGCCTACAGAACTTTAATAATGATAATGGTAGTTTCGTGTACCCCTAGTTGCCTTCATAGGTGCCGCCTACCCCTATCTCCACTAGGTGTACCCACTACCCCCATTCGATCGGCTCCCTAGCTCGTAGATACCTGTGCTGGCCCCACAGTGGGGTGTATCACTCCCCAAAGTGGCAACCCGATACTACCAAAAATGCACGGCTTATATCTACACGATGCAACGTCTTACCTACCAGCCCGGGCCCACACACGCATATGAAATCGTTGGACTTGCGTTGCCACCGCTGACCCGTTTTGACCTCTTACAATCAAATCCAGTACGTGTGTCCCGTCCTCGACTTGGGTCGATCCCACAAAGATACTTAATGGTTTACTGGTTGGAAAAGGGCCCCTATGCATGACACAAGCCTTCCACCTATGCTTGGTCCCTCTAAGGTTTTCCCACTTAACCCCATTCTTATTCATGTCTTCTTACATGTTTCAATCTTGGTTAAGTGCATCTAATCGTATTTCAAATGCCACCCAAGGCACCCACTTAACTTCACATGCCACCCAAGGCACCCACTTAACCCCTTCATGTCCCACCACATTTTTATCTGGTTAAGTGTTTCTTAATTCATTAACACCGTAACCTTGTAAAGACCTCCCACATTAGACTGGCATTTGTGGCA
Organism: Allium sativum; assembly: GCA_030737875.1. Classification (NCBI taxonomy): domain Eukaryota; kingdom Viridiplantae; phylum Streptophyta; class Magnoliopsida; order Asparagales; family Amaryllidaceae; genus Allium; species Allium sativum. The sequence goes on from CM060924.1 coordinate 62,275,250, forward strand.
GATGGATTTGCCGGGCGGGTCCGGGCAGTCTTACACCACAAACGAGCCTAACCTCGTGTCTTTACAACTGTTATGCATTTACTTTATACCTAAGACCTCCCACATTAGACTGGCATTTGTGGTTGCTGGATTTGTCGGGCGGGTCCGTACAGTCTTACACCACAAACGAGTCTAACCTCATGTCTTAGGCGGTTTATAATTACACATTTCATTTAACCCCAAATTGGATTAATATCCCTAATTTGAATTGTCAATCAATTCCAAATTTAACTATGTCCATAATTGACACCTTAATTATGTCCATCTATTTATGGTATATAAAATTATACCAATTAACATCACAAATTAATTATATGCCATTTTAAGGCACTTAAGCCAGTTCTCAATATTAAATATTTTGATATTATCCAATTGCCCCACGTTGTATGTTCGTTCGTTTAACGTGAAATATACGTTAGACTCGAATAGTCTAACTTATGGAATAGAGAGAAAACATCACAACATGTATAGAATATAATTAGATCTAACATATGTATAAAAGTCATAACATGAATTGGCATATAGATCTAAATATAAGGGGTGAACTTGCATGTGTGAATAAGGTGTATCATTTAAACTTACATGATTGGCATAATTTGCATAATCCATAACTAACATATATGTAGCAACAAACTAGCATGGTCCAAATTATGTACACGGTGTGATTTGCATAGATTATTATGCACAAAGGTGAACTTGCATAGTGTATAGATGTATAAATCACAATCTAGCATAAACTATGTATTACAATAGATCTAAACATAGATCTAATCATAGATCTAAACATGAGTGTGAAGTTATATGTATTGATTTGGGTTTTTACCTAACTTACATAACCACATACAACTTGCATATGAATTACTAACATCACATACTTGCATATGTATACTAACATAGGATTCACATATATGATTCACTTGCAATTTTACATATGATTCACAAATGAACTTGCATATGACTAATATCCCACTTGCATAAAATTCCAATGTTCTAATATAATCAAATTACACATATAGGATCAGGCATAAGGAATAGATTCGCTAAATTAACTAACTTGTTTATATGTTTACGACATAGGTGATAATAACTAACTAAGCCACATGAATCAACAGACAAAATTTCATAATCTAAATATAAACCCATCAATATTAATCTAAGAATTATCTTGTTAATGAAATCATGCTCACATATGTCTTATGTAATAACCCGGAAATCCGAGCCAATTTAAAATTTTTATTTTGGCAATTTTAATGAATTTTGAAAATTTAAAATAGATTATTTTAAATAATAACGACGAAAAATTTATTTTGAATAGAATTCAAACGTATATATTTATATAGATCGTCGTTAGAATATAAATATTTATTTTAAATTATAAAAGGAATTGAAAATGGCGCGGTAGTTCTATAATTCGATTTCAAACTTCAAATGAATATACCTGGTGCAAAACAAACCGGATTTTAGTGAAACCAAAAATATTTGAATCTAATTGAGAATATCTTTCCAACGAATCCGGGAAATCAAAATTTCATAGTGGGAATCAAAAGTTACGTCCAGTTGAAATTTCAGAATAGTCGCTATGGAATTCAGGCCCTTAAAAATGGAAATTTTGCAAACGGCCTCGGATTTCGACAAAACCACTTTTGTTGGGTCTGTGATGCCATGTTATTGCTAGATTCCAAAATTCATAATTTTTTGAATCGATATGTGAGCGTGGCAATGGAAAACGCGTTTGACCAGTTTAAGTTGATTTTAGTCGACTGGAAAATGGCCATTTTTCAAACGGTCTCAGAATTCGATGAAACTAGTTTTGTTAGGACCGTATCGTCAATACGAAGCTAGAAAATATTTCTTTGAAATTTTAAAGGTCGTATGTGGCCCAGGTAAAATGAAATGTACATTCAAATTGAATATATAAAGATTTATATTTTAAATTCAACGGAAACTGATTGAAAAGGTCGAATTGGCCTGCAACACATATCCCATTGTGTTCGGAATGGGGGTATTGCCCTAGGGGCGACAGTCGTTGGGCTCGATTTGGGATTCAAAATAAAATTCAACTTTAAAAGGATAATTAAATTAAATTAAATAATTAAAATATATTATTATAACTTCCTCTATACCCTCTCTCTCCTCACATTACAGATCAGAAGAAAAAAAGAGAATCACGGCGGGATCGTGCTCCAGCTCCACCGCGACCCCGACGCCGCCGGACCCTTGCCCTGAACGCCGCCCCTCCGATCAGCTCCCCCTCTCCTTCGTCCCCCCTTCTGTTCCCGTTGAAGACCCTGCCCACATCGACGAAACCCCAAAACCGCACTCCCCTTTCCACCTAGAACCACTGTCCCTTGCCCTGAACGCTGCCTCCGCCTGTATGGCCAGCGCCACCGCCAACAAGGCCTCCTCCAACCCTGCGCTCCCCTCAGCGTCCAAACCCCCCCCCCCCCCTTCTTCAGTCGATGGCAGCGAAACTCACCCCCTTTAGCCTGTAAGTTTTATTTTTTTTCCTATTTTGTTTTATTTATTTAATGTAATTAAAAATAGGTTTTTTTTTAGTGATTTTAAATCGGTTTTATATAATAACATGTAAAGATGTGATTTTGATTAGTTTGTAATAACGATAAAAATGTGATTTTTACTTGTTGGTTAGGAAGCTAAAAATATAATTTTTATAATATAGAAGGGTTAAAAATATAATTTTTATATGGTGTAGATAATAAAAATATAATTTTTATTAGATGTGAAGATTAAAAATATGATTTCTATAAGGTAGAGAATATAAAAATTCGATTTTTATATATTGAATAGCAAATAAAAATTCGATTTTTATATATTGAATAGCAAAGTAAAAATTCAATTTTTATATATTGAATAGTAAATTAAAATTTTGATTTTTATATATTGAATTGTAAAGTAAAAATTCGATTTTTATATATTAAATAGCAAAGTAAAATTTTGATTTTTATATATTGAATAGTAAAGTAAAAATTCGATTTTTATATATTGAATAGCAAAGTAAAAATTTGATTTTTATATATTGAATAGCAAAGTAAAAATTCGATTTTTATATATTGAATAGCAAAGTAAAAATGTGATTTTTATATATATAGTGAATACGGGCAACGAAAGTGTCAAACGGCGAAGATTTCCTACATATGAAGTGTCGTGGGGCTGGGATAGCTTTGGTGAGAACTTCTCACCTTTTATTTTATTTTCTAGTTAAAATATATACTAGGATGCAGACGGTGTTTAGTAGCACTCGATACCCGTCGTTCACAGCTTTTACATATGAAGTGTCGTGGGGCTGGGATAGCTTTGGTGAGAACTACTCACCTTTTATTTTATTTTCTAGTTAAAATATATACTAGGATGCAGACGGTGTTTAGTAGCACTCGATACCCGTCGTTCAAAGACCATGGACGGCTTGTATGCTTGTTTGTTTGATTTTGATGTGTAGTTGATTGTGTGATGTGAAACGAAATAAAATATTTTATAGTGGAAAATATTATATAGTTAAAAATAGAATTTTTAACGTGTATATGAAATGAAATAAATTAATATAAACAAATCGGAGATTTGTTTATATACACTAATTTGATTGATATTGATTGGGACGATAAATTTTACACATCGCCCAACTGCACAAATAAAATCTGTGTTTGATTGTTTGAAACCCACACGGGTATTGGGATGATATATGACATACACTAATCCCAATAATTAGTTGTATGTTGATCGATTGATTGACAGACTGTCATAAGCGTTAAATATTTATATTTGATGCTTATACAGAGTAGAATGCACTTTGGATGATGGTTGATTATTCATCGTTGTTATTGTATACATGTGTTGTAGAAAATCCATATAATTAACATTATATGGTAATTGATTGGGCCTCATTCCAGTTTTGAATAGAAATGTTTGAATAGAAATATTTAAATAGAAATATTTGAAATAGAAATATTTGAAAATAGAAATATTTGAAAATAGAAATATATGAAGCCGTGTTGATTAGGTTGACGCCATTTTGACGTGAACGATATTTATATCGATTTTATTCATTTTTCAATGAATATCGAAAGTGATTTCAAAATCTAATAAATTGAATAGAATTGAATTCGAATTGAAATTGAAAAGAATTGAATTCGAATTGAAATTGAAAAGAATTGAATTCGAATTGAAATTGAATAGAAATGAATTCGAATTGAAATTGAATAGGATTCGAATTAAATTGAAATTGAATTGAAATCGATTTGAAAGGAATTTAAAATGAATTTATATTGGAATATTCAATTTTGATTTGAAATTGAATATGAAGTTGAAACCATTTTGAAAATGAATTTAAAACGATTTATAAAGCACGTTTTGAATTGAAATCGACGAAGTATATATTATATTATATAATATATATATAATATAATGGCCTGAATAGAATGCGCCGCGCCGCGGCAGTTCGTGAATTTCGACCATTGACTTCGAATGGATATTGCGGGATATCCGACCGTCGGATTCTCCTAAAACCGGAACCGTTGGGTTCGTATCGAAAAGAGCTTTCTAATGAATATTAGAAATTAGAAATTTAACGGTTGGATTTGGAATTATGTCCAAATCAAATTTGAAAAAGGTCGTTGTAAGTGCAGTTCGATGGCCGTTGATGGAAATCGACTGTACGGGCCTTGATAAAATTATTAAAAATATCAATAATTTGTGTAAAATCATAAGAAATGATTTGTGAAGAATTGGGATGAAAAACTCCATATTTGAAAAGATAAAAATAGATTTTTATCGAAATGAACTAGTTTTGAACTAGAATAGTATTTTATTTATTTTTTTAAAATAAATAAATTGGATTTGAAAATGGTTTTGAAAATAACTAGAATTTCCAATGATTGCATTGGAATGGATTTGAATCGAAATTGTCTATGGAATATTTTAATGTTAGATTTAGTGATTATACAGATGTTGTTATGGAAATTTGAAAGATATATATATATATATATACATATCGTTATTTCCAATACGATATTTGTTGGTCGTAGAATTTGATATTGAATATAAGCCGATATATTTTCTATTCAGAGCCTTGTATTTAATATCAAATGTGATTTGGGTTTTTCGTGAATGGTGTCTTCATTAACACTATTCTTAAGCCCAGTTGAGGAAAAAGATTAAATCTTTTTATTTAGATTTAATGAAGTGTACCAATTAAATAATATTTAATTGGAATTGAATTGGTATTGATTTTTGGGTTTATCGTGAACAGTGTTTTAAATAACACTTGTTCTCTAACCCGATAATCAATGAAATGTGATTTTGAGTTGTCGTGAATGGTATCTTCAATAATACCGTTCTTAGACCCAAAGGAGTTAAGAAAATCAGAAACTAATTGGAGATTAGTTAAGTCGAATGATTTCTGGGGTATTGATCTGATGTTGGTTTCGGCCTTCGTGGTTAATACTTAGGGAATTGCTCACTTGCTAATTTACGGTTAGGGACTGATTGAAATGAGATGTGATTTTGGGGTTTATCGTGAACCATGTTTTAAATGACATCAGTTCTTTAACCTAGTTAAAGATTAAAACTAAGTGGAGTTTTAATGAATCTTTAATTAGATTGAAAAGATCGAGAATGGAGTATCACCAGTTTTGGTCCAGGCGATAGTTAAATCTTTAATTAGATTTAAACATGAAATGGTAATTGAATTTACCGATAACACCGTGGTGTTAGATATGAAGTATTACCAGTTTTACTTCATAGGATGAATAGGTTGGGATTGGGAAATAAAATAAATGATCACCTCGGTGTGGTTCGCTAATCCCGACTAGTTTGAATTGATATTCAAAAGTAGATTAAAGAATAAATTTAAAGGATTTATCTTTGATAAAATTAATGGGAACCTTTCCCGAAGAATGTGAAACTTAGAAACTAACTGTCGGTTAGCTAACCAGAATGGTTTTCTGGATATTGATCTGATGTTGGTTTCGGCCTTCGGGGTTAATATTAGGGGAATTATTCTCTTGATTAATTTACGGTTAGTGACTGATGAATTGGAATGATGCGTATGTTGTGTTTGTGTAACACTTGTTTATTATATACGCGAGTTATTCGGAAAGATCGGGTTTATCCCATTCAGAATAACCGGTACGATGATAAGTCGAAAATGAAGGCAATGGTTGAAGACCGGAGGTCTTCACGTCGTTTGGATAATTACTGATGATCTTGATTGGGCTGTACACCCAAGAGGAGGGAATCAGTTAGTGGTCGTCCAGATGTACTTGGAGATCGATGGATAAGCGAGGTACAAGGTGCCTCCGGTTTCGTTCAGACCCAGAACGGACTTGTAAATGGACTGTTTGTCTGACATTGGATTTCATTCTGTGTGACTCATATCGGTTGCATAGAGTGTTTTGCCTGTGTGGCATGCTAAGATGCAAATGATCAAGGCTTCTTTTGAAAAACAGAGTCTTGTGGTTGATGATCAAAGCACGGCCTTTGTGGCGTAGCTTTGTGTAGCGTTAATTCGCGAGCCTCACACCCCGGTGTGAACCAAAACGGGAGAAGGACCTCAGGGAGGGTATGCGTTTCTTTCTAGTTAGGAGTGGCATCAGTGCTTGAACTGGCTGACGAGTTTGACTCGTGTTGTTGTTGGAATTGGAGGCTCCTCGGTTATATCGGTCGATCCGCGACCTATGGAGTCATTCGTTGGCTCATTGACACCCCAAAGGGTGGGGAAACGTAGTGTTCAGGAATTTTAATACACATCGGTGGACCGGCCCTGACGATCCAAATGTCACTCGAGCTCTGACCTGAGACACAGACTAGAGCGTCTCGAATCGGTGGAGGACTATCTTTTGTCTCGGTTCACAGATGGAAATCCAACTTCCAATACGTGACGTTTCGATTTTAGTTGTAATCCTATATATGGCGACATAGTGGGATGGGGCGCTTATGCCGTCTATAATTGATACTTATGATTTGAAGTTGTTTTATGCACTATACACTTATTATAGTATCAAAAGATTTGTTTTAAATGTATCAAGCATTCTTGGCTATTATAAGGTAAAAACCCTATCCCCGGCTTGCGTTGCATTGTGTGATAGGACCTGGGTCTTATAATAGCTTCATTTTTCTTTATTTAGCATTGCGCTGTTGTTTTATGCACTGGTATTCTTGGGAGGAAACCCGTTCCGTGTTATACGGCGTGGTCCCTTGATTTACCTAACTTTAAAATAAAGATTAATAACTGTTTTAGTTCTCACACCAGTACCATTACTGACCTGGAGTTTATTGTTTTTAACCTAAACTCTGGGTGCCCCTATTTTGACACGGGCAGCTAGTAGTTTTGGTTTTGCAGATTTATATTCACAGGATCCTGATTTACAGCTGGAACGATACTCGGAAAGCTTTGTATCCGCGTATTACTTCTAGTTGTGTATTGAATTATTTTCCGCTGCTCTGTAATGTATTGTAATCTCTGATATTTTTCTGTTGTGTAATATTTGTTTATACTCTGTATATTCTTGTATTCTGATGGATTGTTGTAACATCTAATTTACATTGTAAAAATATGATTTTTAATTACAATGAAAACTCTACATCTAATTCACATTGTAAAAATATGATTTTTAATTACAATGCCAACACTACATCTAATTCACATTGTAAAAATATGATTTTTAATTACAATGCCAACACTACATCTAATTTACATAATAAATAAATTTTATTTCTAATGTTCATTCCCATTCTATGTTACATATATATATAAGAAAAATGCAAATTCTATCTTACAATGAAATTGCATCCTTTAATTGCATAGAAAAAAAATGTAATTTTGTCATACGGTATACTTTCCTATAGACATTACATATAAAAATGTAATATTTAACACACAATGTAAATTCATGTTTTAATTACATATAAAAATATAAATTTTATCCTACGGTGTAATTACCTATATAATGTACATATAAAAATGTAGATTTTAACATATGATGAAATTTCCATGTTAATTACAAAGAAAAATGTAATTTTTAACATACGGCATTAATCCACTTTATAATTTACATATAAAAATGTAAATTTTAACATACGATGAAATTCACTTGTTAATTACAAAGAAACATGTAATTTTCAACATACGACATTAATTCACTTTATAATTTACATATAAAAATGTAAATTTTGACATACGGTGGAATTCACATGTTAATTACAAAGAAAAATGTAATTTTCAACATACGACATTAATTCACTTTATAATTTACATATAAAAATGTAAATTTTGACATACGGTGGAATTCACATGTTAATTACAAAGAAAAATGTAATTTTCAACATACGACATTAATTCACTTTATAATTTACATATAAAAATGTAAATTTTGACATACGGTGGAATTCACATGTTAATTACAAAGAAAAATGTAATTTTCAATGTAATGAAAATCCCTTTTATTTACATTAATAAAAATGTAAATTTTGTTTTGTCGTAAATTCCTACTCCTATTTTTGCATATAAAAATGCAACTTTATTTCATTGTCATTTTCTATCTTATACTCGCATATAAAAATGATGCAACTTTATTTCATCGTCATTTTCTATCTTATATTTGCATATAAAAATGCAACTTTATTTCATCGTCATTTTCTATCTTATACTCGCATATAAAAATGATGCAACTTTTTTTCATCGTCATTTTCTATCTTATATTTGCATATAAAAATGCAACTTTATTTCATCGTCATTTTCTATTTTATATTTGCATATAAAAATGATGCAACTTTATTTCATCGTCATTTTCTATCTTATATTTGCATATAAAAGTGCAACTTTATTTCATCGTCATTTTCTATCTTATATTTGCATATAAAAATGCAACTTTATTTCATCGTCATTTTCTATCTTATATTTGCATATAAAAATGCAACTTTATTTCATCATCATTTTCTATCTTATATTTGCATATAAAAATGATGCAACTTTATTTCATCGTCATTTTCTATCTTATATTTGCATATAAAAATGCAACTTTATTTCATCGTCATTTTCTATCTTATATTCGCATATAAAAATGCAACTTTATTTCATCGTCATTTTCTATCTTATATTTGCATATAAAAATGCAACTTTATTTCATACATTAATCTAATGTAAACGCCATATCTCATTTCAATGTTCAATAATATTTTTATCATATTTCATTTCAAATCTCATGGCAATCAACATCCAAACATAACAACATGTCCAAATTCAATGATTAATCTCAAGGCAATTTACAAGATGAGGTTTAACTTGGCCTATGGCAAATCAACAAGACGGGATTAAATAAATTAACACATAATTAATTCTAATTAATCCCTCAATTCATATTTAACGATAAAATTTCAGATTTAATATCATGTCATTATAGGCAATTCAGATTCAATATCATAAGGTATGAGCATTTCAGATCTATGTTTTAGATATCATGTCATATTACATCTACTATTAATAATCATGGAAATAATAATTATATAAATTAAATTAAAAATAAATTCTCACAGTGTTCTGGTCTGAGAAGATGATACAGGTTCGATCCGATTCAGTGTTCGTATTCAAATAGATTTCAGATCTGGAACGATTCAAATACAAATACATATGAAAAATCAAAATTCAGCTTTTAACAACTGACACAGCGACATTTAAAAGTGTCGCAAAATCTGAAATAAATTTTACCTAAAGTGTTCAAAATTTTGAATCGAGATAACTCGAGCTACGATCGACGGTTTTACGAACGGTTTACGGGAGATTGGAGAGCTACGAGAGGGCTATCTTCACCGGGAGTTGGAGGAGGTGCGGCGGTTGTGGGTGGCGCGGTGGGGCTGCGTTCGGTCGAACTTTGCGGAGGTGGTGCGGTGGCTACGGTCGATGAGAGGTGGTGATTCTTGTCGGAGATTGAAGAGCACGAAAATCTCTTCGAAACGTGTATTTACACGAAGTATTTCGTTGAGAATTGAGGAAGAAATCGGAGAATGAAAATTTGAGCAATAATGGGTTCATGCGGCTGAAGTAACGATGGGAGGAGGAAGAAAACCCGACGGCAATTTATAATATAATATTTAGGGTTATTTAATTATTATTTAATTAGCCCGTTTAAGCCAGTTTTGGTCCGAACTCAGAATTAGGCCTGCTTACTATTGTTCTTAGGGTTTTGATGTCTTCTGAGCGTAATGGGCTATGTCTCGGGCCCCAATTCTGATGTCTGTAGCGTTTATTTTTAAATCCTATTAAAAAATAATTAATTAATTAAATATTGACCGTACATGAAAATTCACCGGGACCACAAATTAACTTCAAAAATTTCCGAAAAATTTATTTAGCTATGTTTTGATGCTGCGGACCTAGAAAAATTAATTTCGTTCAATTCTGAGCTCGTATGAATTTTTAATGAATTTTTAAAGTCAAAAAACGTCCGTTTACACTAAAAAATCAATTATAATTATATATTAATTCTAAAAATTACCGAAAAATCATTTTTAGATTTGTTTTGACGATACGAACCCAACAAAATTATTTTCGTCGAATTCTGAGACTGTTTGAAAAATGGCTATTTTTAAGGCGTTTAAATTTAACTAAAATAGTCAAACACATTTTCTTTTCCCACGCTCACATATTAATTCGAAAAATTCTGAAAATTGAAACCTAGCAATAATTTGACATTCTGGTTCCAACAAAAGTGGTTTCGTCGAAAACAGAGGTCGTTTGAAAAATGACTATTTTTAAGGCTAGTATATTTAATATTAAAAATACATTTTTAAACAAATAATTTTCGAAACTCGAAATATATAAGTGTTTACTGTTTCTCAATGTAGAAACATCATTCTGAACTCAATGGAAGTGGTTTCGAGTTCAAATTCCGTTATATGCAAAAAGTAGCATTTTTGATCCTTATAAATTTCATAGCGACCTTCCTAAAAATTGAATTGGCCATAACTTTTGATTTTCGCTATGAAATTTCAATTTTTCGGATTCGTTGGAAAGATATTTTTAAATAGATTCTAATATTTTTGGTTTCACTAAAATTCGTAAAATTTTGCGTCTTGTATGGTCAGTCAAAGTTCTAGTTTGACTTTTCAAACTACCGCGCTATTTCTAACTCTTTTTATAATTAAAATTAAATTATTCATTCTAACTTCGATTTAAATCAAATTTGTGATCATTATTATTTTAAATAAATTGTTTTAAATATCAAAAACTCAATAAAATAAATTTTAAATTGGCCCCAAAATTCAGGGTTGTTACATTTTATGTTATAACCTGTCCAATCATATGTCTCAGATCTATGTTCTAGCTACAGTCCATGTTCTTTCCTCAAATTAGTCACCTATTGGTCATGCCCAATTTATGCATCATTCATTTTGTTGTCCCAAACATTTTTAGCGTATGTTAATCTCTTATGAGACCGTCTCAGGCTCGGGGTAGCCTGGCTATAGAACAGAAAAAGGAAAGAGATACAGAATAAGATGGATCTAAACAGAACAGAACAGATATAAACTCAGATTCAGATTTACAATTCATGTCACAATCAGAATTAACGTTTATATCAGAAAATAACTGTACTTTCCTTGGTTGGATTAAAGAAAGAACTTTTAATTGTTGAAGAATCGTTGCAGAAGCTTTAATCTCTAGTTTGAATTGAGTTGCTTAGGTTGATGTTGATTAGCTTCTAGTTTTGATTCCAACAGAGTAGCGACGCCATTTTTATTTTTATTTAGAACAGAGGCAGAGAAGAAGCAGAATAGAATTGTGTGTAAAGAAGGCTAGGTTTGGGGCTGTTTAAATAGGGTCAAGTCAAGGAATCTAGACAGAAATCGGACCAGATACATAAGAATGCACCCTGGCTCAAAACCAGGTTCGGGGACCAGGTCGACACCCAGGTCGACTGCCCAGTCGACCTGGTCTAGGGGGGGTCGACTGCCTAGTCGACTCCCCAGTCGACCTGGGTCTAGGCGGGAAATTTCCCATATAGTCTTTTCAGCGTTTGAAATTCGAATTTTTGAATTCGAATTCGAGCTGTTTTGAACTCTGAATATTTCTGAAACTTCGGAGGGTCATATCTCCCTCATACGGACTCCGATTCTTGCAAACTCGGACTCGTTTTCAAGCAGAATTCCGAGATGAACGCAATGGCGCAACCCATTTCCCTTGATTCTTATTTTAAAAATTAATTATCCTCTGATTTTTTACCTATACGTTCACAAAAAATACGGGGTGTTACATTCTCCCCCCTTAAAGGATTTCGTCCCCGAAATCTTCAAGTTAAGAAGAATGTGTCCTACCATCCAACATCCATCTACTCAATCATCAATCACTGGCGTCCATTGTCCTTCGAAACTTCTAATGTTGTATGAACATATGCAAAGGTGTGTGTATATATTCCTTATCTAATGCAAAGATCAGGCGGTCCACTGATTCAGTTGATCTCCTTAATGCGAATTATGCCAATGCCATGATTCCAACATGTATGCAAATTTTCCTATTTGATACATATCATTTCTCTATGAGTGCACAACCATTCAGTCATATGCAACATCCACGTGCTGAGTCAATCATTTTGCATCCACAAAAATTGAAAATGCTCACACATCCATATGCAGTATGAGAGTGTTTTCGAGCCGATCTAGTGCCTAGTGTGTGTATATGCATCCACGAGCAACCACTTGCTTCCACTTGCAATCATTAAACATAACATGTCTCAAACACATGTTTACACCCAATAGTTTCTACCTAAAGTTCGAAGATTCGATCGATAGGATACAGTCGAATGATGGAAGCGAGTACAGGTAAAAAAACTTGGTTCCCATTAGACTTGGGTCCGAAGTATCAGCCCCGAAGACCGAAACCAACATCAAATTGACACACAGAGGATTACCCTCTTTAGATAATGTCAAAACTGGAAATCAGAATTATTCAGATATTTACAGACTATCGGTACAGGTCAGGTTCCCTAATGATTCTTAGGAAGCTAAGCATGATAAAACCATATCCCACAAAACCTCAAAATGTATGCGTCATACTCGACGCCTAACACAGATATCTCTCAAACCCCAATCTATCACAACAGATGAGTCATAACCCTTGTGGGTCTGAGTCTACAGTGGAATCAGAAATAATAATAGTATTAAAGTGCAGAGTATCGATTACAAATTCAAAATACCAGAATTAGAAAGAGTCTTAACTCCATAATCAGATAAAGAAATTAAACCTACTATAGGAATTTTCCTATTTCTATCCTAGCCACTAGCCTCAAGAGTGTTCGCCTGACCTCCTTGCCCTCGTTTCTTCAGGCAGTCCCTAGTGAAGTGTCCCATCTCTCCACAGTTGAAGCAAGTGCCCTTCCTTTTTCTGCAATCCTTGTTCAGACGAGTCGAGCTCCCACAAGTAAAGCACTTTTTCCCCTTCTTATCTTCAGACTTCTCATCCTTCTTTTGTGGGCCATGCTTTCTTATTATGTGGTTCTTCCTTCTTTGCCTCTTTTGGGCCCTTGTCTTCCTCGTGCAGTAGTGCCATGTCCACCAATTTCTCGTAAGTCGCTCCCATGGGTACATGGGTCATGGCTAGGCTGTGCAGTGGCTCGTTCAATCCTTTAACAAAGCGGAGAGCCTTTTTATGCTGAGTGTTAACTAAATCCAATCCGAACCTAGCTAGTTGGTTGAACTAGTTGACGTATTCCTTGACCGTCATACTTCCTTGCTTAAGAGATAAGAACTTTTCCAGTTGTAAACTTCGTTCAGCTTACGAGAGAAATTTTTTCTCGAACCTTGTTCTGAAATCCATCCATGTCTCAACCGGCCTCTCGGCGTTAGTGACTTCCCACTAGTAGAAGCTTCGTCTTTGAGCAGCCATACCGCCAACTGTACCTTCTGCCTATCGTCCACCTCGAAGATAATGAATAGATCCTCAGTTTCTTTGAGCCAGTTCCTTGCTTCTACGAATGATTCAGTTCCCTTGAAATCCTTTCCACCCATGGCCCTAAAATCTCTACAGATCTTTGAGAAAGTAATTGCACGAGGAGGGGGTGGAGGAGGGGGATCATTTGCTGGACCTGCGGCGGCGGTCCTAGCCTAAAGATATTGACGAAACCAACCGGGTACATGAACACCGTCTGGTATCCCAGATGCTTCAGACATGCTGAAACGAAAAAGAAAAGATTCAATTACAAAAAGGACTGAAGGAAAGATATATGGCTCTTGGGGATCATGTTTTTCAAAATAAGCTTTATTTTTGAAAATACTTCCTTTCAAAACCTTTTTGAAAATAGTTTTCAAAAACTTTTATCTAATCTGGTAAGCTTTAGCTCTGATACCACGTGTAACACCCCACCTCCGTTAAGGTCACTCACAAAGGGAATGCCTTAACTTTGATGAAGCATTTTAGTAAACAGAATAGAAACTTACAAGACAGATAAAACAGTACTTGAAAATTTTATAACTATATTACAACAGAAACCGGAATAAGCTTGGTTACATCCTTTCAAATCACAATATCAGAATTCAAGTACAAAATATCAGTCTTGTACAAAAGCCTTCAGAATTCATAGTTTTAAAATCATAATCCCCACGAAAGAAAACAAGCCATACATTAAGCACTTCAAGCGGAAGAAATCTGGATCAAGCTAGAGTATTCCCTTCTACAAAACCTGGGGGGACGAAAGAATGGAGGCAAAACAACAAGGGTCAGACAAAAAGTCTGGCAAGTCCAGTGATTTTCAGTTATGAACAGATAATAATAACATGACATGAACATAAAACTGGATGTGAGATAACTGTAACAGGTGTACCGGATATAACAGAAGAACAGAATGACATAAGCTCTTTCTTTACACTTCTCTGCACTAATACTAGTATAGCAGAATTAGGTGTCACCCGAATGTCTAAACTGAAACAGAAACGGGTACAGAATAATTTCCACGCTGGTAATGGGCCTTTACCACCCGATCAGAAACAGACAGAAGCAGAATGTAGCATAAGATGTACACTTGTAATTGGGCCTTTACCACCCGAACAGACGGTACCACGCAGAAACAGACAGGTGTTGCCACCCAACAGAAACAGACGATACCAACAGAAACAGACAGAACTAAGTGTACCCTAAAACCCTACCCCGAGCGATCGGCTCCCTAATACATAAATACCCTGTGTCGGCTCCACAATAGGGTGTATCACTCCCTAAAGTGACAACCAATTAGCACAGACCTATTTACAGATGTCACAGCGTCTTACATACTCAGAGGCAGACCGAGATCCATGCACGCACATGACCCGGTTGGAACGCACCATCAACACCCCTCGCCATTATCAGAATGAACCGCTTATAATTAGTTCAGTAAGCGTGCCCGGACCCTACCTACTGTTGGGTCAAAGTTTTGATACCAGAAAGGGTTACTGACTAATATGGGTCCCAAACAACAAATGATACAAGTAATTCCCCTCCTAACCTTGTTTCCCCAGACTAACAGATTTCAGATTAACTTGTTTACAAGTTTCAGACATACAGAGTTTAGATCAACTAGTTCACAGATTAACAGACTTACAGATTTACTGGTTACAGATTAACCGGTTACAGATTGTCTAACTTTGTATTGGGCCTACAGATTCACGAAACGGGTTTATCAGATTCATTGGTCCAATTGGCTTAACTTACCCACCCAACACGTTTTAGACATCATATTTATCTCAGATTTTCATTCATTAAATATTAATGCCCAGACCTCTCACATTAGACTGACAGTTTGCGGCTATTGGTTAGGCCAGTTGGTTCCGGGCAGGTTTCTGTCGCAAACTGAGTCTAACCTCGGTGTTCAAGCACGTTATGACTAACTTCTCACATTAGAACCTATTTTTTGCGGCCACTGGAATATGTCGGGCAGTTCCGGGCAGAATTACGCCACAAACTCATTCTAACCTCGAGTTATCCACGTTTATCTTTGCGGCCAATTAATTAATAATTTACCATTTATGCCCACACCTAATATACATGTCAATTATTCATTGCTAATTCAGATTATGTCAATAACATACTGAATATATCAAATTGACAAACATAGCAGATAACAGATTTAGGCGACTTAACGGATTCAGCAGATTAAGCAACTAGCAGATTTAGCAGATAACAGATTAGGCATCTTAACATATTTAGTTTGGCATTTTCAACAGACTTAACAGATGACAGATTTGGCAGATGAAAAGATCTAGCAGACTAGGCAGTAGATTCGGCAATTATAACAGAACTAGCAGACTAGGCAAATATAGCAGAACTAGCAAATTAGGGAAATATAACAGACTTAATCATTCCTTAAAGTTTCACAAACATATCTTGCCTTAATATAAATCTTGCCTAAGTTCACATGCATAAATAATAGTCATGATTCACAATATGATCATATACCCCATGTTTGCATTAAGTTTACATAGCACAGATTATGGTCATAATTTACCATATATCATATGTTTCAATCTTTATTAAACTTGCATAGTACAGAAGATCCATATATAAAGTATACCAAATATAGCCATAGATTACTATGCATGTCATATATCCCAAAGATACCTTACTTAGGTGTTTATTTACATTAATAGGTATCCTACCTTCATGTAAATCTTTATACCTAAGCCATATTCTCTTATCTCAAATCATATGTTCAATACAGTCTATATTTATGTCCAATTATATACACTTTATGTTATAACATGTCCAATCATATGTCTCAGATCTATGTTCTAGCTACAGTCCATGTTCTTTCCTCAAATCAGTCACCTATTGGCCATGCCCAATTTATGCATCATTCATTTTGTTGTCCCAAACATTTTTAGCATATGTTAATCTCTTATGAGATCGGCTCAGGCTCGGGGTAGCCTGGCTATAGAACAGAAAGAGGAAAGAGATACAGAATAAGATGGATCTAAACAAAACAGAACAGATATAACCTCAGATTCAGATTTACAATTCATGTCACAATCAGAATTAACGTTTATATCGGAAAATAACTGTACTTGCCTTGGTTGGATTAAAGAAAGAACTTTTAATTGTTGTAGAATCGTTGCAGAAGCTTTAATCTCTAGTTTGAATTGAGTTTCTTAGGTTGATGTTGATTAGCTTCTAGTTTTGATTCCAACAGAGTAGCGACGCCATTTTTATTTTTATTTAGAACAGAGGCAGAGAAGAAGCATAATAGAATTGTGTGTAGAGAAGGCTAGGTTTGGGGTTGTTTAAATAGGGTCAAGTCAACGAATCTAGACAGAAATCGGACCAGATACATAAGAATGCACCCAGGCTCAAAACCAGGTTCGGGGACCAGGTCGACTGCCCAGTTGACCTGGTCTGGGGAGTCGACTGCCCAGTCGACTCCCCAATCAACCTGGGTCTGGGCGGGAAATTTCCCACCCAGTCTTTTCTGCATTTGAAATTCGAATTTTTGAATTCGAATTCGAGCTATTTTGAACTCTGAATATTTCTGAAACTTCGGAGGGTCATATCTCCCTCATACGGACTCCGATTCTTGCAAACTCGGACTCGTTTTCAAGCAAAATTCCGAGACGAACGCAATGGCGCAACCCGTTTCCCTTGATTCTTATTTTAAAAATTAATTATCCTCTGATTTGTTACCTATACGTTCATAGAAAATATGGGGTGTTACATTATTTTTGTTCCATATACTGTGTGTGTATTTCTGTATATGACAGGTATAAAGACTGTACCGACTGTGAAGACTGAAGACAACAAGACGATAGAAGGCAGAAACAAGAACAGTGTGAAAATGTATATATGAAAATTGAATGTATATATAAAATTGTATGACTGAGTGACTGAATGAGTATTGCAGAGAGAAATGTACTGATGTTTGTAATAAACAAATTTTGTTTGAAATAAAATATTATTTTATTGTGTTCAAACGAATTTGTCTATCGTATTCAGTTTATATACAAGAACAATATTCTGAGGAAAGTATATGAAATGTGATGTGATCAAATAGTGGAGTTATAAATACTTGTACTATTTGAATATTTGAAATAAAATATTTATATTTAAACAAAATACTGTGTAAATATCTGAATGTCTGTACAGTTGTATTTTATTTAAATATAAATATTATATTCCTATCTGTGTGTGTATGTGAAATAGTACAACAACAAACACATTTATAAATAATATATATTTGGTTGTTATCATCAAACAAAAATCATATAATTGTGTATACAACACCGTTATATACAACACTAGCTTCCCTTGATGTAGATCTTCCATCTTCTCACGTAGATCTAGAATTTATATGGAGTAAAGGTGTATTTGATTTAGGAAGGAGAATCACGAGCTCAACCAAATGAGAGAATGAAGAAAGTAGACTATTCTACATTCCTCTACCCCCCCCCCCCCCCCCATTATAGCCTTCAACCAGCCCACTAATGGGCCACACCAAAACAGTCCATTTATGTCTTACAAAACTTAAACAGAAATTGTGAAACAAAAAATAGCGATTCCTCCCAAACCGCTGAACCAAATATTTAATGTGACTACTCTACGGAATTGGAAACATCATTTCCTTTCCAATGAAGTCTATATCATCACCTGGTTTGATTCCAGTCATAAGTTATGCCCTGTATAAGACTGACATGGGCAAAATGGACAAATAAAATTGGTAAAAATTATGGACATGTCTCACATCCCCATAACCAACATATCAAAATATGAGAATGATCCAACCCTTAGGGAAATAAATAAAAGTATTTTATGATCCTCCGATACTTAAAATGCGGGATGTTACATTCTCTCCCCCTTAGGAATTTCTCCCCAGAAATTCCATGCAAACACAAACAACCACAACAACTCTGCATGCCTATCATCCACAAGTAGCCAATTTATCATCCAAATTAGCATCCATCAAGCTATGGATCCATAGCCTAACACTAGCATGCAGAATTGAACAAATGATACAAGTTACAATGATGCGAGGTGATACGACATTAATGGGTCATACTGACGAAGAGTTCTGGTTGGGTCATCTTCATACTCTCTTCCGTCACCCACGTACAATCGTCATCATACTCACTCCATTGCACCTTTACTAGCTTAACTGTATTCCTCCTAAGCTGTTTCTGTCATTCCCCACAACGCAAAGCGGGTTAAGAGGTTTTGTAACTACGTTCTCGACTTCTAAGTCTTCGTACTGAGATACCACCACATTCGAATTTTGCACACACTGTCATAGAAACGACACATGGAAAACATTATGCACACTCAGTATCTTCTCGGGTAACTCCAATCTATATACGAGCTTTCCAATCCGCTCGATTATTGGAAATGGTCCAACAAACCTTGGAGCTAACTTTCCTTTACTTCTGAACTGAACAACATTCTTCAATGGTGAAATCTTCACAAAAACCATATTGCCAACGTCGAATTCCATATCTTTTCGACGCTTATCGGTGGAACTCTTCTGACAATCTTGGGATGCCTTCATTCGTTGCCGAACGATCTCAATACATGTCTCTAATCATCTCTCTGGCCCAAGTATTAACTTATCTCCAGTCTTTAACAAACATGTTGGAGAATTACACGGTCTTTTATACAATGCCTCCTATAATGCCATCCCAATGCTTGACTGGTAGCTATTGTTGTACGCAAACTCAACTAAATGTATATAGTCTTCCCATGATCCTCCGAAGTCCAATACACAAGCTCTTGGGAGATCTTCCAATACTCGGTTAACCCTATCGGTTTGACCATCAGTTTGGGAATGATAAGCCATACTCAAACATAACTAGGTTCCCAAAGTCCCTTGCAAACTCTTCCAAAACCCACTCATGAACAATTGATCTCGATCACTTACTATGCACTTTAGGATACCATGGAATCAAACTGTCCATTTAATATAAACCTCAGCCAACTTTGACGCTCTCCTAGTCGATTTGACAGGAATAAATCTCGCGCTTTTGGTCAAATAATCCGCTATGACCCAGATGCTTTTATTTCCTGCCTTGGTTCTAGGTAATCCATCGATAAAATCCATCGATATTTGCTCCCATTTCCACGTGGGAACTTCCAATGGCTGAAGCAGTCCACTCGACTTCTTCTGTTCAGCTTTCACTAACTGACATTTCATACACTTGGGAATGATTTTTCCAACATCCCTTTTCATTCCTTCCCAGTAGTTGGCTCGCCTCATATCCTGATACATCTTGTTACCACCGGGATGAATCGTCAATCTTGAGTGATGACGTTCCCTCAGAACCTTATCTCTCAATATTTCAATGTTAGGAACAACAAGTTGTCCTTTCTTTCGAAGCCAACCCTCTCGATCAACATCGAATTCCTTATCCTCTGGTTCCAACTTATGGATAATATCGACAAGCTTCGCATCACACTTTTGGCTTTCGCCAATCCTTTCGATAAGAGTAGGTCTTATTGACAAGCTTGCCAACATTTCAGGTTCTAACTCACACCTAGGCCTGAAACCAATTCATGTCAAGTACTCGAGGTGCTTCCATTCTGAAAACATCGCTCCTAAACTTGCGTGTCTTCGACTCAATGCATCCGCCACTACATTACCTTTAACAGGATTATAGGCTATACCATAATCATACGATGCCAGAAACTCTAACCATCGTTGTTGCCGAAGATTCAAATCCTTTTGGGAGAAACGATACATTAATGACTTGGGATCCGTTAACAACTCGAATCGAACTCCCAACATGTAATTTCTCCATATCTTTAGAGCAAACACGATCGCTGCCAACTCCAATTCAAGAGTTGGATAATTCCTCTCATGCGGCTTCAGCTGTCGACTTGCATAGGCCACAACTCTGTCTTTCTGCATTAGCGCTACTCCAATTCCATCATCACATGCATCGGTGTATACCACCATCTCTTCATTTCCACTTGGAATTGTCAAAACAGGAGCACTCATCAGTCTCTCTTTCATGATTCTGAAAGCTTGCTCGCATTTCGCATCCCATGCGAACACTTGGTTCTTCTTTGTCAATCCCATTAATGGTGTAGCTATTTTGGAGAAAAATCCTTGATAAATCGGTGATAATATCATGCCAACCCAAGGAAACTCCCAACATCCGTCGCATTCTTAGGTCTTTCCTAGTCTTGGATTGCTTCCACCTTAGAGGGGTCAACCGCTATTCCATTTCCAGAAACAACATGGCCTAAGAACCTCACTTTGGTCTTCCAGAATTGACACTTCAAAAACTTAGCTCCCAACTGATGCTTTTGCAAGATTTCCAAAACAACTCGCAAGTGCGTCTTATGCTCTTCCTTATTCCAGGAGTAAATCAGAATATCTTCCATGAACACAAATACGAACTTGTTCAACTGATCCGTGAATACCCTACTCATAAGATCCACAAAATACGCTAGTGCTTTAGTCAACCCAAATGGCATCACCAACCATTCGAAGAAACTGGATGATGTCCTCAAAGCAGTCTTCAACACACTATCCATTTCCACCCTCAACCGGTGGAATCCCATTGCCAAATCCATCTGAGAAGAGACCTTGTAACACCCAGGAATTTTAACGACACTAAAGATGATGAATTAAAGAATAATTAGTGTAAAATACACTATTAACAATGAATTAAGGAAAAATTAATTTAATATTTAGAATTAAGTAAAACGGACTACGCCATTGCGTCCATCTCGAAATTCTGGTCAAAATGGACTCCTGGTTTGCGTAAATCGGACATCGTATGAAGAAGTTATTAAGGTTTGAAGTCTGTATGCGCATAGGAAGAATATATATATAATAGGTTCAGAAATTCAAAAATGGGTCCAGAAATTCGAAATTTGGGAAGGCGGCAGATTTCCCGCTCAGGTGGGTCCACCCACTCAAAGGGGGGTCGACCCATAGGTCAACCTACCCAAAGGGGGGTCGATCCATTGGTCGACCCACTCAAAGGGGGGTCGGCCCACCCTTGACAGATCTGGGAGAAATACTTCGTTTTGTATCTGGACACCTTTCTGAGCAAGATTCATTAAACCCTAGGCTATATAAAGGAACCTAGACCTAGGTTTTATTCATCTAAAAATAGTGACGATGGCGGAGCTCTGCTGCAACAAAGATTGAATGGCCTAATCTACTCCAAATCTAATTCAGCAAGCATAATACAAATTCAACGATTGCTACAACAACAAATTCAACGTGTTCTTCACAGTAATTTGGATCCATTTCCTTAGATCTATTCACTTTGAGTTCATGTTATTTTTAGATCTGAATATTTAAATAGTAATCGTGATATGTATATAAAAATTGGATCTTGAATCGGTGCCTAATCAGTTCTATTATGATTATTCCTTAGATCTGTTCTTATATGTTTATATCGTCACCAGGTCTAACCTTGTCATAATATGTCCATTCAGTTTTTATGCCTATTTCTACCGTTATGTTATTGATTCGTTATTATACCTGTTCCGGTTCTATTCTCTCCCTCTTTTCGCTTTTATTTTTATATAGCCAGGCTACCTTCGAGCCTAGGCCTAACACTGAAAATGCGAACGTGCGAAATTCGGAATGATTGGGAAAGACATAATTTAGGGCATAATTGATGTTGGAAAAAATGAATATAAGTTTGGGCATAAAATGTGGAAATATACAAATATAGATTTAGGGACATATATCGTGTTGTATAACATGAATATGAATTTAGGCGAACATTGGAAAATATGATTTAGCATAAATTATGTAAAATATGATTTAGGCGTAAATTGGAATATATGTTAATATGAATTTGGGAACAACTTGTATTGAAATATGTGAATATGAACCAGGGACATAAATTGGAAAATATGTAGATTTGGGTTTGTGTATAACATCTATATATATATATATATATGTGTGTGTGTGTGTGTGTGTGTTTATATGCCTTAACTTATAACTTGGGAAAATGAGCATATGGTGCATAATTAAAAGGTGAATTGAAAAGGGGCATAAAAGTCTATAATTTGAATAGTGAATTGGGCATATAATTAAATATAGGGAAAAAGGGCATGAACACCTATAAGGATATAGGTAAAATTGGATAATAATGAATGCCTTGGATTACAATTAGAAATTGTAATTGTACTTATGACACGAGGTTAGGTTGCATTAGTGGCGGAAATCTGCCCGGACCCGACCGACACATCCAACAATCACTAATGTTGAACCGAATGTGAGAGGTCTAAGTGCGCAAATACGAGAAATGCTCAGACACGAGGTTAATCCCGATTTGTGGAATAAGTCTACCCAGACCTGGCCGGCATATCCAGCATCCACAAATGAAAGGTTTAATGTAGGAGGTCTAACATACTGTAACCATAAATGAAAATATGGTAATAAATCTTGAATACTTAACCTAGTTGAATCTATAGGGAATGTATGAATAAAATAAAGTTGGGACTTTGTAAAAATGGTTTAATGGTGGGTGGGTTCAGTAAATCTGAGGGGGTGGGTAATATTTACATATAGGCCCATAAACTTAACCTGATAAGGTTATGTAGTTAAGACACCTAGTGTTATAAATAACCGGTAGAAATAATAAAGTTATGTAATTGGAAGACACCTTGTAGGGTAAGCATAACTTGTAAAAATTATATAATTAGGAATGCGTAATAATCTGATAAATAAACAACGATAAGTTGTAGTGACATTGTAAATTGAATTTATGATTAAATGAAAAAGAATAAGGAAAACTTGTAAAATAAATAAGTTATATTTAATTATAAATGGTAAGTGACATGCTAATTAGGAAACATGTGAATTGAGATATACTTAATAACGTATTAAGGAGAACATGTTATTGTAATGATGTAACCAAGCAAGAATATAAAATAGATTGTCAATTACAGACAAGGGGCCACAATCTAGAGAATAACATGTTGTGGGCTTATTAATAAACTTAAATGGATTAAGTTATATGATTGAAATTAATAAGCAAGAGAAACTTGGTAAATTGGAATAAGAATTCAATATGAACGGGAAATAACCAAGTTAAATGGAAACCTGGTGAGGTAAGGCAAGCGCGTAAAAGAATGTTTAAACATAGGGTCTAATAACATATTAATGAAAGGCGCTTGGACCAGTCTGTACGTTTGAGGGTGAATAACCCAACGGGGTAGATCATCGAGGTGTTATAAGATACGAGGGGAGCGCACATTCATCTGATTGTTATGACGACTCCAAAGGGCTATAAGGGGAAGCACGCGGCTTCCTGAAGTACGTAAGGTGCTCCTTGTAATCCTCTGTGCGGTGACAGATGTCTTAGGCTATACTCGCAGAGGTTGGGTATGTGCATAACTACTAGGTGGGTGGGCCTTGACTGCAATGTAGCTATGCAGTCAGAATGCTGTGACGAGATGACACTAGGGTAGTTCGGCGGTTGCCTCACGAGGAGGCGGAGGTTCACGACCAACAAGGATAGTAGACCGTTGGATATCCGTCATCGGCAGCCAGCGGGATGCGAAAAGATAGAGCTACAACAAAGATACCATTTCACCTTTCACTATCGAGGTACGGGGTTGAGGGTAGATGCCACATAGATGTTTAGATTGGTCGTTATTAAGGGGTTCGCTTAGCTCTTGTAGTCTTACTAGCTGAGGGAGGGGCCGAGGTAGGGCCATAGCCACCATGGAAAACAGACCCTAGGAATATCTGTATTTGGAGGCTCTTAAAGGCTGGCATGTACTGGTATGGAAAAGCTCCCGGCCGAGTTCTGTGTTTCTTATTTAGCCCTGCAATGGAACTCGGTGCACATTAGATGATGTGTGATTGAGGCATCGAGCTACAATTACAGTACATACGTGGGACAGTCTAGATACATGCATATCCGCTCTAGGTGGTGTATCGTGGACTAGAGGGCATTATTCTGATAAGGAATCTGATTCGAACGGTGGTGGTAGTCCATACGCTTACGTAGCATAGTAATAGTAGATATATGCGGAATGTAACATTTTATACAGAGATCCGTACGTCACTCCGGCGTAGGATGAGGGACTGCGTTCATTACGGTGGAGACCGTGCAAGTGGGTACCATGGGGTGTATCTCAGTATTGAGAGATAACTACATATATTATATTAGGTGAATCCATGGGAAAGTAAATGGTTACGATGCACGGATAAGTCTTGAGTTCTACTAACCCAAGTAACCTAATAATCAAAAAAATGAAATGGAATGATATTGGTAGGGATTATTATATTTTTGATATACTAGTATCGGTGCAGTGCAGAGAAATGTATTTAAGAAGTGCTATATATCCTATTCATCTTATCTTGCTCAGTTCACACTTTTTATTATTACTGTTATCTTGTTCTTCCAATTTTATATACCTGCCATGATTCTTTTATTTATTTATATTTAAAAGTAACTGGACTCACCAGACTTTATGTCTAACCCTTTTTGTTTCCTCTTCTCTCTCTTCCGTTCCTCCCTCCCCCCAGGTTCTTAGGGTGGAAGTGCTTAGAGTTGATTTGGATTCTTTCAGCTTAGCTTAGATTTTGGATATATATGTACTCTTTGACCTTTGGTCAACTCTCTTATGGCTTCACATGGGAAATATGGTTTTATGCTTTTGTACTCTGATATTTTTGGCAAGACAGATTATTTATGTAATTGGCTACTTCAAACTTATGATGTAAACTCAGTATTTGGAACCATGGTTTTTTGATTTAAATAAAGTTTTCAATTCCGCTGCTACTTTACACATCTGTCTTGTGATATTATGTTCTTATTTACCAATAACGCTTCACGAATCTTAATGCATTCTTTATAAAGTGACATTAACGGACGTAGGGTGTCACATTTGGTATCAGAGCATATGGTTATAAGATCAGATAAAATATTTTGAAAATGGTTTTGAAAAAAAAGTCTCAAAAACAAAGTATTTTAAAATAAAAAGTCTGTTTTTGAAAAGCATATTTCCCAAAGCCATAAATATCTTCTCGATTCTCCACTTGATTTCTTTTCCTTTTTGATCGGGGAACCGTTTCCTCTCGAAAGGGTATCCCTATTTCGGCATGGTTTCGTAGGCATGTTAAAACTGCGTTACATGTCGAAGGGCAAAGAAGTGCCCAACCTCCATCTTTAGCCCTAGTGGTTTCACCTGTGTCTTATTTTCTCTCAAGCCTCGAAAGGATTTCCGTGCGATGGAGGCCACTTTCAAGAGACTTGTTAGCATGTTGCAAAGGATGGTAAAAAGGAGAATAAGGGAACTGGGGCAAAGAAGCACAGCCCAAAGATGAAAGAGAATGGTGGCTTAAGAAGGGAATATAGATAAAAGAAGAAAAGCGGAAATACTATAACTTTGGAACGGTGGGTCATTTGGAAAAGGATTGCAGAAAGAGAAAAGGCGTTTGTTACCACTTTGGTAAGGCAGGACACCTCATTAAGGAGTGCCCGAAGAGACAAAGACAAGGCCAGAGGGCAGGAACTTCTAGGGGGCAAGATAATGTTCTCATAGCTAGTGGGCGGGATAGGGGTAGGAAAGTTTCCATCGAAGGATTGATTTCTATTTATGATCATCCTGTTAGGATTCTTTTTCTGGCGCTTCGCATTCTTTTGTATCTAATCTTTTAGTTGAGTAACTGCACCTAGATACTAGTATGGTTTTGGATCCCGTTAGTGTCTCAAACCCACTAGAGGTACGGCTCATTTATCGAGGATTTGTCGGGGTTTGAGAATCTCTGTGTTAGGCGTCGAGTTTGGTTACGACGCATATGCTCTTGATTTCATAATATACGGTTTGATTCTAGGATGGATTGGTTAACTACATATATGGAGCTAGTCTAGGTTGTGAGAGGAGAGTCGTTAGACTTCTCACTTGCCATAGAAAGACTCTCGAGATTTCTTATGACCCCAAAAGGGTCTGCCATGCTTGGTCTCCTTGAACCTCTTGATATATCTATCGATGATTTGAGATCTATAAGAATAGTTGTGAGTATCCTGATGTTTTTGATGAGGTTCAGGGTTTACCCCGAGGCACGAGATTGGTTTCCGCATATACATGGTAGACAATGCAAAGCGAGTTGCATTGCCGGTGCGACATACAACTCCTAAAAGAAAAGTGGGAACTTTGTAAGCAAGTAGGGGAGCTACTTGAGAAGAGTTTTGATAGGTGAATTATATTGGAATGGGAAACCTATTGAAGACAGTCCTTGAGGAAGCCCGTCATTCTAAGACGACTATTCATTCAAGAGCCGATAAAATGTATAGAGTTCGAGGTAGTGAAGCCAAACTTGCGATAAGAAGTGAAAGTAGAGAAGGAAAGCAATGATTGTACGAGTTCCGACTTGCATTCTTGGATCAGAGGTTAAGAAATTGTGCAACAAAGAAGCAAAGCTAGTAAGAGTGCAATGGGGAAAGGGCCGCAAGAACGCTACTTGGGAGGCTGAAGACAAGATTTGCGCTTCGTATCCTTTCCTTTTCGACAATATGTTCTTAACTTCTTCTTTTTCCAAGCTTCGAATTAATACTTGTATCTATCGTTTGAATATCTCCTACCGATCAAGTCTTTAGGTAGAAAACTAATGAATGTAAACATGTGTTTGAGACATGTTATGTTTGATGGATGCAAGTGGTTGCTAGTGATTACTCGTGGATGCATATACACACACAATAGGCACTAGATCAGCTCAATCACTCACATATTGCATATTGATGTGTGTACATTTTAAATTTTTATGGATTATCGTTACATTGATGTTGCATTTGATGGATGATTGTGCACATATATAGAACTTACATGGATTAGGATGATTTGCATACATTTTGGTTGCATGGCACAAACATACATTGCATTAAGGTCAACTGAATAAGTAGACCGCCTGATCTTTCGCATTAGTTTACGGACATATACACACACTATTGCGTATGTTCATAAAACCAGTAGAAATTCCTTAAGGACAATGGATGCATGTGATTGCTAGATGTATGTATGATTGTTGGATGTTAGGATATACGTTCTTCTTAAATTAGAGATTTCGGGGACGAAATCCTTTGAGTAGGGCAGAATGTAACACCTCGAAATTTTAGCGACACTAAAGATGACGAATTAAAGAATAATTAGTGTGAAATATACTATTAACAATGTATTAAGGAAAACTTAATTTAATATACAAAATTGAGTAAAACGAACTGCGCCATTGTGTCCATCTCGAAATTCTGGTTAAAATAGACACCTGGTTTGCGTAAATCGGACAACGTATGAAGAAATTATTAAGGTTTGAAGTTTGTATACGCACAGGAAGACTATATGTATATAGTAGGTTCAGAAATTCAAAAATGGGTCCAGAAATTCGAAATTCGGTTCAAAATTCAAAATTTGGGAAGGCGGTAGATTTCCCGCTTAGGTGTGTCTACCCACTCAAAGGGGGGTCGACCCAACCATGACAGATTTGGGCAAAATACTTCGTTTTGTATCTGAACACCTTTCTGAGCAAGATTCATTGAATCCTAGGCTATATAAAGGACCCTAGACCTAGGTTTTATTCATCTAAAAATAGTGACGATGGCGGAGCTCTACTGCAACAAAGATTGAATGGCCTAATCTACTCCAAATCTAGTTCAGCAAGCATTATACAAATTCTGCGATTGCTACAACAAAAAATTCAACGTGTTCTTCGCAGTAATTTGGATCCATTTCCTTAGATCTATTCACTGTGAGTTCATGTTGTTTTTAGATCTGAATATTTAAATAGTAATCATGATATGTATATAAAAATTGTCTTGAATCGGTGCCCAATCAGTTCTATTATCACTTATTCTAATCTATTCTTATATGTTTATATCGTCACCAAGTCTAATCTTGTCATAATATGTCCATTCAGTTTTTATGCCTATTTCTACCGTTATGTTATTGATTCGTTATTATGCCTGTTCTGATTCTATTCTCTCCTTCTTTTCCCTTTTATTTTTATATAGCCAGGCTACCTTCGAGCCTAGGCCAAATGCTGAAAAATACGAATGTGCGAAATTTGGAATGATTGGGAAAAACATAATTTGGGGCATAATTGATATTGGAAAAATATGAATATATGTTTGGGCATAAAATGTGGAAATATACAAATATGGATTTAGGGACATATATCGTGTTGTATAACATGAATATGAATTTAGGCAAACATTGGAAAATATGATTTGGCATAAATTATGTAAAATATTATTTGGGCGTAAATTGGAATAAATGTTAATATGAATTTGGGAACAACTTGTATTGAAATATGTGAATATGAACTAGGGACATAAATTGGAAAATATGTAGATTTGGGTTTGTGTATAACACACACACACACACACACACACACATATATATATATATATATATGCCTTAGCTTGTAACTTGGGAAAAAGATCATATGGTGCATAATTAAAAGGTGAATTGAAAAGGGGCGTAAAAGTCTATAATTTGAATAGTGGATTGGGCATATAATTAAATATGGGGAAAAAGGGTATGAACACATATAAGGACATAGGTAAAATTGGATAATAATGAATGCCTAGGATTACAATTAGAAATTGTAATTGTACTTATGACACGAGGTTAGGTTGCATTAGTGGTGGAAGTCTGCCCGGACCTGACCGGCATATCCAGCAATCACTGATGTTGAACCTAATGTGAGAGGTCTAAGTGCACAAATATGAGACATGCTCAAACACGAGGTTAAGCCCAATTTGTGGAATAAGTCTGTCCGGACCCGCCTGGCATATCCAGCATCCACAAACGACAGGTTTAATGTAGGAGGTCTAGCATACTGTAACCATAAATGAAAATATGGTTATAAATCTTGAATACTTAACCTAGTTGAACCCATAGGGATTGTATGAATAAAATAAAGATGGGTTTAAGTAAAATTTGTTGAACGGTGGGTGTGTTAAGTAAATCTGAGGGGGTGGGTAATATTTACATATACGCCCATAAACTTAACCCGATAAGGTTATGTAATTAAGACACTTAGTGGTATACATAACTGGTAGAAATAATAAAGTTATGTAGCTGGAAGACACCTTGTAGGGTAAGCATAACTTGTAGAAATGATAGAATTAGATATGCGTAATAATCTGCTAAGTAAACAACAATAAGTTGTAGTGATGATGTAAATTGAATTTATAATTAAATGAGAAAGAATGAGGAAAACTTGTAAAATAAATAAGTTATATTTAATCATAAATGGTAAGTGACATGTTAATTAGGAAACATGTGAATTGAGTTATACTTAATAACGTATTAAGGAGAACATATTGTTGTAATGATGTAACCAAGCAAGAATATAAAATAGATTGTCGACTACAGACCAGGGGCCACAATCTAGAGAATAACATGTTGTGGGCTTATTAATAAACTTAAATGGATTAAGCTATATGATTGAAATTAATAAGCAAGAGAAACTTGGTAAATTGGAATAAGAATTCAATATGAACGGGAAATAACCAAGTCAAATGGGAACCTGGAGAGGTAAGGCAAGCGCGTAAAAGAATGTTTAGACATAGGGTCTAACAACATATTAAAGAAAGGCGCTTGGACCAGTCCGTACATTTGAGGGTGAATAACCTAATGGGATAGACCATCGAGGTGTTATAAGATACGAGGGGAGCGCACATTCATCTGATTGTATGACGGCTCCAAAGGACTGGAAGGGGAAGCGCGCGACTTCCTGAAGTACGTAAGGTGCTCCTAGTAGTCTTCTGTATGGTGACAGATGTCTTAGGCTGTACTCACAGAGGTTGGGTCTGTGCGTAACTACTAGTTGGGTGGGCCTTGACTACAGATGCAGCTATGCAGTCAGAATGCTGTGACGAGATGACACTAGGGTAGTTCGGTGGTTGCCTCACGAGGAGTCAGAGGGTCATGACCAACAAGTATAGTAGACCGTCAGATATCCGTCATCGGCATCCAGCGGGATGCGAAAAGACTAGAGCTAAACCAAAGATACCATTTCACCTTTCACTATCGAGGTACGGGGTTGAGGGTAGACTCCACATGGATGTTTAGATTCATTTTTATTAGGAGTAGTCGCTTAGCTATTATAGTCTTTACTAGTTGAGGGAGGGGCCGAGGTGGGGCCATAGCCACCATGGAAAATAGACCCTAGGAATATCTGTATTTTGAGGCTCTTAAAGGCAGGCCTGTACAGGTATGGAAAAGCTCCCGGCCAAGTTCCGTGTTTCTTTTTTAGCCCCGCCATGGAACTTGGTGCACATTAGAGGACGTGTGATTGAGGCATCGAGGTACAATTACAGTACATACGTGGGACAATCTAGATACATGCATATCTGCTCTGGTGGTGTATCGTAGACTAGAGGGCATTACTCCGATAAGGAATCTGGTTCGATCGATGGTGGCAGTCCATACGCTTACGTAGCATAGTAATGGTAGATATATGCGGAACGTAACATTTTATATAGAGAACCGTACGTCACTCCGGCGTAGGATGAGGGACTGCGTTCATTACGGTGGAGACCGTGCGAGTGGGGTACCATGGGGTGTATCTCAATGTTGAGAGACAGCTACATATATTGTATTAGGTGAATCCATGGGAAAGTAAATAGGTACGATGCGCGGATAAGTGTTGAGTTCTACTAACCCATGTAACCTAATAATCAAAAAAATGAAATGGAACGTTATTGGTAGGGATCATTCTATTTCTGATATACTAGTATCGGTGCAGTGTAGAAAAATGTATTTAAGAAGTGCTATATATCATGTTCATCTTATCTTGATCAATTCACACTTGTTATTGTTACTGTTATCTTGTTCTTCCAGTTTTATATACCTGCCATGATACTTTTATTTAAAAGTAACTAGACTCACCAAACTTAATGTCTTTCCCTTTTTGTTTCCTCTTCTCTCTCTTCCATCCCCCCCTCCCCCCCCCCCCAGGTTCTCAGGGTGGAAGTGCTTAGAGTTGATTTGGATTCTTTCAGCTTAGCTTGGATTTTGGATATAAATGTACCGCTTTGACCTCTGGTCAACTCACTTATGGCTTCACATGGGAAATATGGTTTTATGCTTTTGTACTCTTATATTTTTGGCAAGACGGATTATTTATGTAACTGGTTACTTCAAACTTATGATGTAAACTCAATATTTGGGACCATAATGTTTTGATTTAAATAAAGTTTTTAATTCCGCTACTATTTTACATGTCTATCTTGTGATATTATGTTCTTATTTACAAATAACGCTTTACGAAACTTAATGCATTCTTTATAGAGTGACATTAACGGACGTGGGGTGTCATAGGCCTTTACCTCGTGAAGATGATCGAAAAAGTCATTTATCCTTGGCAACAAATACTTATTCTTCTTGGTCACCTTGTTTAGCACACGATAATCCACACACAACCTCAAAGATCCATCAGCCTTGGTTGCAAACACAATGGGTGTGCCCCATTGGATACACTTCATGGAACAAGCCCTTTCCCCAAAAGGTCATGTACTTGCACGTCTAACTCTCGTTGTTCCTTAGGGATCATCTGCATAAGAGGCATGATGATAGGTATAGCACCTTCGACCAAATCGATTCTGAACTCAATCTCGTGATGCGGTGGCAATCCATTGACCTCGTCAAAGATATCTTTAAAATCACTTGTGGTTGGCACCGATGAAAAGTCTTCCTGTGGAATCACAAGCGAATAAAAATAGCTCACGAAGACACCATCTTTGGGATTACATTGAATCACAACCATTCTCTCTTCCACATTCCCGATTGTCTCATCTAGCTTCTCGCAATCCACCTTTGTCGCATACCTCTTGAGCCAGTCCATACCCAAGATAACCCCAAACCCAACGAAGTTCAAAACAAAGCAATCACACACAAAGGAGAAACCATGACTCGACATCACTAGGACACGCCAAATCATAGACAAACTAGGCGAACCCCCAACTGGATTAGTCAAAACAAAAGGTCTGTCACAAATCTCGGGTTCCAAACCCAAGCGACAAACAAGCTCGTTGCAAATGAAAGAATGCGATGCTCCAGTATTGTTAACGATATTTTTTGTCAACATCCGAAATAGAATAAAAAATGCATATGCTTAGAAGTTTGATGCGAGGATGACCTAAAGGTTATTAAAATGCAGTCCTGAATCAGTACTCTTTAACTAATTTCACCATTTCCTAGGCCTTAAGACCTTTAGTCAGAAGATTAGTTATCCTTCCCTCAAGGGGTGACGATCACGCTTATGAGACTATGAAGTCGAGGACAACCTTAAAGAAAGGTTTTTACTAGTTAAATGAAACTGAGACCTTATCCAATAAATCCCTCTAGATCTTGGATGAAATAATATACATTGTGTTGAAGAAACATGATAATGCCTCACAACACTCGGATTTATTTTCATGCTATTGTGCTTATTAACTTATATGGTACTTCCGCATCGAACCAGCCCAGGTCGGCCTTGGTTGCGTCAGTTATCAAGCCATAAGCTCACAGCAGGATCTCTTCCGAGGTTGGGTTGCATTAGGCTTACTATGTAAGAGCTAAGTCACGTTTGAAAGTTCAGAAGGGGGGAAAGCCTTGGTTTTATTAAAGACCTTCCTTCCCTCAAAAGAACCATGACCAACTCTTTCATGAGAAAGGTCAGTGTTAACTCCCTGTCTTATCATTATTAACACAATATGATTACCAAATCGTGAAATGCTTAAGTCCTAAACTTCTCCTCTTTAATAATTATGGATATATTACAAGAGTTGAATAAATCCTCAATTTGATTCGGAAATTAGGGTTTGCTCTTGAGATAAAGAGAGCGAGATTAAGAAATGAGAATTATGTCCCTAAAATGAGACCCTTGGCATCTTATTTATAGACAATATGGGGTCTCTTTTGCTATTGGGCCAGTAGTAGCCTCTGCCGGCCTCTTTTTTCTTTGGTTCTGGAAGTCTTGGCTCTCGTCCGCCTTTTCCTTTGGTTCTATAGGCTTTGCTTATGGCTTTTTGAGGTGTCGGTTCCTACCCTTAGGAGGAGGGTATGGTCTGTGGAACTCCTTTTTGATTGCTTTTCCATACCCTTTGTATTTATCCAAGTTTGCCAATGTGAATGGCTTTTTGAAGGCTTTGGCTTTCGGATGTAGGCTTCCGGACATAGGCTTCCGGATGTTGGCTTCTCGTCTTGCTATTAACACTTTGTGGAGCTTGTCTTTGTGATTCAAGTGAAAGGTGG
Source organism: Allium sativum (assembly GCA_030737875.1). Classification (NCBI taxonomy): domain Eukaryota; kingdom Viridiplantae; phylum Streptophyta; class Magnoliopsida; order Asparagales; family Amaryllidaceae; genus Allium; species Allium sativum. Next base: position 62,309,460 of record CM060924.1, read on the forward strand.
CCGAGTCCGCCATCCCTGTCCGTACCGACACTAAGAAGATTAGTTTGGATAGCTTATCTCTCTTCGGGGTTCCGACTTGCCTTTGGTAGACTTCTGAAGTGCATCCTAGCTTTTTCGGGAGATTGCTTCTATTGCTTTGTTAGTTACTTATTAAGGTACCTTCACAAAAACCAACTAATGGAGGTCTCGGCAATTGGTTCCCGGATAATCTTCATATGCCTTCTTTGATGCTTTCGCCTCCTTGTGTATCGGTATTCAGCGAGTTAATATCGATAGTCCTTTCGTCCTTATGGGTCGATGTTTGTATGATTATTGGTCTTTTTCTTCATTGGCTTCCGATCTTGGGTGACCTTCCGTTGCTTACCCGTCGTGTTAGATCCACCCTGCCGGTATCCCTTTTCTTTGTATAGATTTTGAGCTCTTTACTTCAGTGATGGTGTCAGTTCTACAGCTCTCGGATTGCTCCCTTATGCTGTCGGCTTTTTCTTGTGTTGAACCTTTATTGATGGAAGATTTCTTTATGCTTGTGTCAGTCTGCTACCCCTTCACTGTCAGCCTATTTCGGGTATTTATTTCAGTAGTAATATTTGCCCACCCCTAGTAAAGTTTTTTTTTACTTTTCTAGTCAAATTTCTTTTTTGGATTTTCTCGCATTTCACCTGCACGAACTTCAATAACTAATTTTTTTTTACCTAATTTTACACATTAACTTTTATTGCTATTTGCATATATACTGGATAATTTGTTGTTCGAGACTGATCACTAATATCATAACATACTCGTGTTTTTTAGATTCTATCGAAAAATAGGAGAAAGAGATTTACGGTACTTCCTGGTCGCCAACTGTGAATGGATATTATCATTAATATCGGAAACAAAATGCCTAAGGAATCGCCTCTGTAAGGACCTTTTCCGAAACAACCCTTATTCGGGTATTAACAGATTGAATGCTATAAATCGACTTCAGGTATTAACAGAAATCCCGAACCAACCCGTATTCGGGTGTTAAAAGATTAAAGACCAGAATTCCACTTCTGGTATTAATAGAAGTCCCGAACGAACCCTTATTTAGGTATTGAAAGATTGAAGACCAGAAATCTACTTCTGGCATTACTAGAAGTCCCAAACCAACCCTTATTCGAGTACTAAAAGATTGAAGACAAGAACTCCACCTCTGGTATTAATAGAAGCCCCGAACCAATCCTTATTATGGTATTGAAAGATTGAAGACTAGAATTCCACTTCTGGTATTAATAGAAACCCTGAACCAACCCATATTCGGGTATTGAAAGATTGAAGACCAGAAATCCACTTCTAGTATTAATAGAAATCCCGAACCAACCCTTATTCGGGTACAAAAAGATTGAAGACCAAAAATCCACTTCTGGTATTAATAGAAGTCCCGAACTAACCCTTATTCGGGTATTGAAAGATTGAAGACCAGAAATCCACTTCTAGTATGATAATTTTGCTACCCCCTACTGTAACACCCCGCGAATTCTATAACTGTGAAATCCATAAATTAAAGTATAATTAATTTTAATCAAAGAACTAAGGGAAACGGGATACGCCATTGCATTCGTCTCGGAAAAATACGCGAAATAGAGTCCGAGTTTTCGAAAAATGGAGTCCGTATGAAGAAGATATGGCCTTCGGAAGTTTCTGAATTAAATTTAAAATTCAAACAGAATAAAACAGTTTAAAAATTAAAAGTGGGGCCCAATGGGCCAGGGCGGAAGAACACCCGCCTCACGCACCCAGGTCGACTGGGCTGTCGACCTGGTCTAACCAGGTCGACAGGGCTGTCGACAGGCATGTCGACCTGGTCCAGAGCCAGGTCGAACCCAGTCTAACCTGGCTGGCCTATTCTATGTTGGTCGATTTTCTGTGGTCTGCTTTGTCATTAGGGCTAGGTGGCAGGCTCTAATTGGTCTCTCCTTAGGATGAATGGCTACGATCAATCCAAGCAACATCAATGGTCCTAATCAGTTCATTTCCCCTATAAAAACAACCCTAGACTAACCCTAATCTATTCATTCAAAAATAAGAACAAAGCCGCCATGTTGCTGAGGAACGACTAGGGGTAGCCACCAATTGGAGAGAGGATTAGGAGGCAAAATTCTAAGGCATAAAGCAACTCAATCAAATCAAACCGCATCTTCAAATCCCTAAATTAGAGAATTCGCCACACCATTGTAAGTAGAGTATTACTTTGGTATGAACAAATAACTGTGTTGGTTTGTATACTTGATTGTGGTGATAAACAATTCATAATTTGTGCGTTACTATGATTCTTATCGATTTGGCATATTGTATACGTTTGGATATTCTCGAATTATATTATTCATTATAAAGAACTACATGCGGTAGTTCTATGCAAGTATACGTTTGGAATATTCGCAAATTATGTAATCCATGTTGAAGCTACATGTATGTAGTTGATTGAAATTCATGCAAGTTTGGGGCTTTGCTATTATGCCATCATAATGTGTATTTTTATACAAACATCATTTTTGTGAAGTAATTGGAATAAGTTTGGGTTATCATAATCCATATGAAATTAGGTTGAAAATTTGGCATCATGTATTAAGCCATGCTTTTGTACTAGAAAACCTATTTGCAAACTTATGACTAAGCTATGATTGATAATTTGCATAATTGAAATTGTTAACAAGAATTATATGATGACATATGTGGTACATAGCTAGGTTAGATTCAAAAATCCCTTTTTGCAAGTTTACATGACTAAAGTAAAAATCATGATTTCATGTTAGAAATATTTATGCCATGGTTATGTGAACAAATTTAACTATACCTATGTCATGCTTATGTTTGACATTATGCCATGCTTAGGTTTGACATTATGCCATGCTTATGTTAGAAATATTTATGCCATGCTTATGTTTGACATTATGCCTGAGATAAAAATATAGGTTCATGTTGTAGTTAGACCTATGTGTCAATAGTGATATTCTTAACATAACTACAAGTTTACATGCTTTGATTCATGTCACCTATGCTTTATGACCAAAGTATATGTCACTACTATGCAAGTACACCAGTTTCTATTTTGTATTTCCAACGTCATATTGCAAGTTCATGCGTTCACATTCCCCTTTTTGTGTATGTAATCACGCTTTAAGCCTCCCCTTTTCGCATGGCTAAGTTGGGCTTTAAAAGGCTAAGCCCAACATATATATAATAAACGGACGTGTTAAACGGGGGGAAAATAACATTGGGTTAAAATCACTAATGAATGAAAATATAAAATAGAAGGGCCCAAATTCAAGTATGGGTTGGGCCCATGATTGGTGTAACCTTTACACCATTAACTTAATAATTGGCCGCAAATATTTACATATAAGAAAATAAAGAAGAAAGACAAAATATGTAAGTGTAGAAAATACGATGTGTTTAACCCGAGGTTGGATTGAGTTGTGATGTAAACCTTCCCGGAACCGCCCGGCTGTCCAGTAGTCACAACAATACCTATCCAATGTGGGAGGTTAAACATGGAGCCCAATAAGGACCCGAGGTTAGACTGAGTTGTGGCGTAAGACTGCCCGGAACCAACCGGCAACAGGCAGCCGCAATAATACCTATCTAATGTGAGAGGTCAGGGCCTTAATAAGACAATTAAGGCTGAGTCAGGATTGATAGGATTAAGTGAACTAAAGACTTAATCAAAATGGAACATGCTAAACTAAACGGACTGGTGGGGGTTAGGTTAGAAAACACTTAACCAACTTAGCATGTTGGCTAGAGATAGAAAACCTAGTAACGGGGGACCCTTTTCAGCAGTAACCCTAGAAGGTGTATCAGGATACCCTGAAACTAGGCAGGGTGGGGCACGATTACTGGGCTGATTGTAAGAGGTCAAATCGACGGCGGTGGTGTAGCAGTGTAGGTTCTAATGGGGTGCGGGCGTGCACACACTCCGGCGCAGAAAAATAAGGCACTGGACACCAGTAGCATACCTGTGCATTCTAGGATTGTGTCGGGCCGCCGCCATGGGACTTGATACACCCCATGGTGGGACCAGCATAGGTAACTACAACATCGGGGGCCGTAAGACACATGTAACTATGCGAATAGGAGTCGATCATCATAGAATGGATCACATCACCCTGATTATGGGGTGCCAGTTGGAAACTAGTTTATATGGGTTCAGAGATTAACATGGGGTACGATAGTATATTCGACCCTAGACAACTTAACCAAGTTATAGTGCTTTCCCACTTCTTGTTTATACTTATCATACCCAGTTCTTTATTCATAGACAGAATAGTACTAGACTTACTCAGGCTTTATGTCTGACTCTACTTTTCTTTCGTCTTCTTTTCTTCCGTTCCCCCCCCCCCCCCAGGTCCACAGGGAAGGAACACTGCAGCTTGACCAGCCCTAACATCCAGCTTGAAGAAGAGAAATGTATTGCTTGGACCTTTTCGTTTGAACCTATGGCTTTGGACAAACTCTATGGGGCTTTTGCTGTTTATCTATGTTTTATTTATGCTTCTTTAAATAATGTAATCAAGACAGATTATGAAAGTGTTATGTTATGTTTTTGGAAAGGATGTAAGACAATCATGGTGATGTTGTTGTAACACGTATTTGCTTTTATGAAATAAAAGTTGTTGATTTTCCGCTGTTTACAAATATGTGTTCTTATATCTGTCTTGTATATCTGTGACTTATACTTATAAACCTCCACCAAAATTAGGGCATTCCCTTTGAGAGTGACCCTAACGGAGGTGGGGTGTTTCACTAGGTATCAGAGCATAGGTTTACCAGATAAGATAAAAAGTTTTGAAAATTTATTTTCTAAAAGGAAATTTAAAGAAGCATTTTTAAAAGAAAAATGTTATTTTATTTTAAAAAGGCAAAAGTCCACTCCCCAAAGCCATAGGTACTATCTCTTATCCTTCGTTTTGAATCTATCCTTTTGTTTCAGCATGTCCGAAGATCTTAACTTGTCGGAAGGGGTACCAATACCTGGTTGGTTTAGACGGTTCTTAGAAGCAAGAGCCACTCAGCCAGGTCCTACCATTCCTCCTCCCCCCGCTGCCGGAAATCATCCAGCTGCAGCAGCACCTTTTCCTCCACCTCCTCCACGGGGAAACACATTCGCTAAGATATGTAAAGATTTTAAAGCTATGGGAGGAAGGGATTTCCATGGAACTGAGTCCCTCGTGGCAGCTAGAAATTGGCTGAAAGAAACGGAGGACCTATTCATCATCTTTGAGGTAGAGGATAGACAAAAAGTACAATTGGCAGTGTGGCTATTGAAGGGCGAGGCTTCCTATTGGTGGGAAGTCACTAATGCTGAAAGACCAGTGGAGACATGGGAGGACTTTAGGGCAAGGTTTGAGACTAAATTTCTCTCAGATGCGGAAAGAAGTTTGCAGTTGGAAAAATTCTTATTTCTTAAGCAAGGGGACAAGACAGTCAGAGAGTATGTGAATCAGTTCGATGAGCTAGCTAGGTTTGGGCTTGACCTAGTCAACACCCCACACAAGAAGGCTCTCCGTTTTGTCAAAGGGTTAAATGAGCCATTACACAGTTTGGCCATGACCCATATACCTATGGGAGCCACGTATGAAAGATTGGTGCAAATGGCATTGCTGAATGAAGAGGATAAGGGCAAGAAGGAGACAAAGGCAGAAAGCTCTCAAGGGAAGAAAGAAGGTTTGCAGCCTAAGAAGACAGACTTTAAGAAGGGTGGGAAAGGCAACAAAGAGAAGAGGAAGTGCAATTTCTGTGGCAAAGTGGGGCACTTAGTAAAGGACTGCCGGAAAAAGAAGGCCAAGGAGAATGGTGGGTGCTTTTCTTGTGGAGAGACAGGCCATAGGGCTAAGGACTGCCCAAAGAAACGAGGACAGGGGCAGAGGGCTGGATCCACCCCAGGGGCACAGGTTCATGTGCTAGAAGCGCCACCTCTGCAGCAGCGAGGTATAAATACTTCTGTAGAAAGTGTAGTTTATCTTTATGATCACCCCGTTCGCACTTTATTTGATTCTGGCGCATCACACTCCTTTATCTCGTCTGCTTTAGTAGAATCTCTGCACCTAAAAACTAGTATGGTAGAGGACCCCTTAATTGTTTCAAAACCAATTGGGGGCCCAGCTCATTTGTCTATGATCTGTTTGGGATTAAAAATTTCTATTCTAAGTGTAGAATTTCAATGTAGTGCCTTTGTTTTGGGCTTTTCGGGTTATGGTTTGATTTTGGGTATGGATTGGCTATCCAGTAATGGGGCCATCCTTGATTGTGAGAAAAGGGTTGTTAGGCTCCTAACCCAGCTCGGTAATACTTTGGAAATTTCTTGTAATCACTCGTATGCGGTTATGCTTAGTTATCTTGAATCGCTAGATGCCTCTGTTGAAAATTTGCAATCAGTTAGAGTGGTCCGGGAATATCCGGATGTCTTCGAAGAGGTGAAGGGCTTGCCTCCGAAGCGGGAAATAGACTTCCGCATATATCTTGTAGATAATGCAAAGCCCGTTGCATTGCCCGTCAGACACATGGCTCCACGAGAAAGGAAAGAGCTTAGTAAACAGATTAAAGAGCTTCTAGAAAAGGGGTTCATTAGGAGGAGCATTTCAGAATGGGGCACTCCAGTGGTGTTCGCTACAAAGGCGGATGGTTCACTCCGTCTATGTGTTGACTATAGGGAGCTCAACAAGCTAACGAAAAAGAATAGGCACCCTCTCCCTAGAATTGACGATTTGTTTGACCAGCTTGTAGGAGTGTCTGTTTTCTCCCAGCTCGATTTAGCAACCGGTTTTCATCAGCTAAGGGTGGCTGAAGATAGCATCGATAAAACGGCATTCAGAACCCCAGACGGCTTCTTTGAATGGCTTGTCATGCCTTTCGGCTTGACAAATGCACCTGCTTACTTAGTGGACCTGATGAGTAGGGTATTTAGAGATTTCCTCAACAAATTCATCGTGGTCTTCGTAGATGATATCCTTATCTTCTCAAAGAGTGAAGAGGAACATGCTCAGCACTTAAGGGCAATCATGGAAACTTTGCGAGTCCATCAACTAAAAGCCAAGTTCTCCAAATGCCACTTTTGGAGGGAAGAGGTGAGGTTCCTTGGGCACATAGTATCCAAACAAGGGTTAGCAGTGGACCCTGCTAAGGTAGTGGCGGTACAAGATTGGAAGACGCCAAGGAATGCAACTGAGGTCCGAAGCTTTCTAGGACTAGCAGGTTTCTATCGAAAATTTATAAGGGATTTTGCGAAAATCTCAGCTCCGCTCACGAAATTGACTAAGAAGAATCTAGTGTTCAATTGGGATTTGGATTGCGAGTTTGCTTTCCAACGACTGAAAAGGGCTCTCACAACAGCCCAGTTTTGACGCTGCCAGATGGGAGCAAGATGTTCACTGTTTATACGGATGCATGTGGGACAGGGCTAGGCGCCGTCTTAATGCAAGAAGGAAGGGTAGTAGCTTATGGCGGGAGGCAGTTGAAAGTACACGAAAAGAACTACCCAACCCACGATCTTGAGTTAGCCGCCATCGTCTTTGCACTCAAGTCTTGGCGACACTATCTCCTAGGTGAGAAGTTCGAACTTTACACTGACCATAAATCATTGAAATATCTTTTCTCGCAGAAAGATCTTAACTTGAGGCAACAAAGGTGGATGGAGTTTCTTGCCTCGTACGATTTCGAAATCTCCTACACTCCGGGCAAAGGCAACGTAGTGGCAGACGCGTTGAGCCGAAAGAAATTAACCCTAAGCCCGTTGTTTGTTGAAAGACAAAGCCTAGAGTTTATAGCCAGCTTCGACTTTAGGCCTTCCTCCGATTTCGTACCAGGCTTGCTAGCATCTCTCGAAGTGCGCCCAACTTTAGTGGACTCGGTAGGGGCAGCACAACGCGAAGACCCTCAGCTTGTGGAAACAATTGATAGGCTAATTAGGGGTGAGACTTCAAGTCACCTCAACAGATACTCCATCGACGATAAGGGGTTGCTGAGGCGAGATGGAAGACTATGCGTCCCACAGACGAAAGATTTAATAAAGAAGGTTCTCGAGGAAGCACATTACTCCAAGATGACGATACACCCAGGCGGAGATAAAATGTACAAAGACATAAAAAGGACTTTCTTCTGGAACGGCATGAAAAAGGACGTGGCAGAATTCGTTTCTAAGTGCATGGTGTGCCAACGGATTAAGGCGGAACAGAAAAAGCCTGGCGGACTGCTACATCCTCTAGAGGTCCCGCAGTGGAAGTGGGATAGCATCTCAATGGACTTCATCGATGGGCTGCCTAGGTCTAGGAGAGGCAACACTAGCATTTGGGTAATAGTGGATAGGCTTACTAAAAGCGCCCACTTTTTACCTATCAAAAGTAAAAGAACTGCCTCATCCCTAGCATCACTTTACCTCAAGGAAATCGTTCGACTCCATGGAATACCATCTAGCATTGTTAGTGATCGAGACCCCATCTTCACCAGTGAATTTTGGCGGAGTCTGCAAGAAGCAGTAGGAACGCAGTTATGCTTGAGCACAGCCTATCAGCCCCAAACCGACGGCCAAACAGAGAGAGTGAACAGAGTTTTGGAAGACCTTTTAAGACTATGCGTCCTTGACTTCGGAGGGACATGGGAAGACCACCTTCCTTTGGTGGAATTTGCCTACAACAACAGCTATCAAGCAACCATCGGAATGGCGCCCTTCGAAGCTTTATATGGAAGACCGTGCCGATTGCCCACTTGTTGGTGGGAGTCTACAGATAAGCTCATACTTGGACCAGATATGATCCGAGAGACTTCAGAGAAAGTAGACTTAATACGAAGAAGGATGAAGACGGCCCAAGACAGACAAAAGTCCTATGCCGACAAGAGAAGGACCGACCTTGAATTCGAGGTTGGAGACAGAGTTTTTCTCAAGGTATCACCGCTAAGAAACGTTGTTCATTTTGGAACCACAGGAAAACTGGCACCAAGGTTCGTAGGGCCATTCCCTATCATCGAGAAAATTGGGAAAATGGCCTATAGATTAGAGCTACCCGAGAAGTTGGCTGGAGTCCACAACGTTTTTCACGTTTCACATCTCCGAAAATGTCTACATGAGTCAGCCGAGGTGGTAGAGCCAAATATCCTCGAAGAGGCCGAAGTGGAACGCGAAGCAACCATAAGGAAAGTTCCAACCCGCATATTAGGAACGGAAGTGAAGAAGCTACGCAACCGCGAAGTCAAGCTCGTCAAAGTACAGTGGAGCGACGCCGAGGGAGACGCGACTTGGGAAACTGAAGCTAGAATACGCACCGCCTACCCTTTTCTGTTCGAGGGTACATCCTTGATCTTTCCTTTTCCTTAAGTTGCGCTTTTATCTATCTTTTTAGGTATATTTCCTCGACCTTATCTTTTAGGTAGAAACCCTTTGGATGGAAACATGTAATTGAAACATGTTATGGATGATGGTTGCAAGTGGTTGCAAGTGATTGCTAGTGGTTGCTCGTGGTTGCATATACACACACAATCTAGGTCTTAGATCGGCTCAGTCACTTCATATTGCATATGCATATATGTTTGCATTCATATGTGGTTGAACTTTAATGTGTTGTCATGTGGATGCTGCATTTGTATTGAATGATTGTGCACTCATGTAGAATCAAAATAGGAAAATTTGCATACATAATGGATTCATGGCACTTACATAATCCGCATTAAGGAGGTCAACTGAATCAGTAGACCGCCTGATTTTGCATTAGATAAGTACATGTACACACACACTTCGCATATGATCAAGAAGCATTAGAAATCTTTTAAGGACAATGGATGCTCGTGTTTGATGGATGAGTAGATGGATGATTGGATGTTAGGATATACATTCCTCCTAACTTGAAGATTTCGGGGACGAAATCCTTTTAAGTGGGGGAGAATGTAACACCCCGCGAATTCTATAACTGTGAAATCCATAAATTAAAGTATAATTAATTTTAATCAAAGAACTAAGGGAAACGGGATACGCCATTGCGCTCGTCTCGGAAAAATACGCGAAATAGAGTCCGAGTTTTCGAAAAACGGAGTCCGTATGAAGAAGATATGGCCTTCGGAAGTTTCTGAATTAAATTTAAAATTCAAACAGAATAAAACAGTTTAAAAATTAAAAGTGGGGCCCAATGGGCCAGGGCGGAAGAACACCCGCCTCACGCACCCAGGTCGACTGGGCTGTCGACCTGGTCTAACCAGGTCGACAGGGCTGTCGACAGGCATGTCGACCTGGTCTAGAGCCAGGTCGAACCCAGTCTAACCTGGCTGGCCTATTCTATGTTGGTCGATTTTCTATGGTCTGCTTTGTCATTAGGCCTAGGTGGCAGGCTCTAATTGGTCTCTCCTTAGGATGAATGGCTACGATCAATCCAAGCAACATCAATGGTCCTAATCAGTTCATTTCCCCTATAAAAACAACCCTAGACTAACCCTAATCTATTCATTCAAAAATAAGAACAAAGCCGCCATGTTGCTGAGGAACGACTAGGGGTAGCCACCAATTGGAGAGAGGATTAGGAGGCAAAATTCTAAGGCATAAAGCAACTCAATCAAATCAAACCGCATCTTCAAATCCCTAAATTAGAGAATTCGCCACACCATTGTAAGTAGAGTATTACTTTGGTATGAACAAATAACTGTGTTGGTTTGTATACTTGATTGTGGTGATAAACAATTCATAATTTGTGCGTTACTATGATTCTTATCGATTTGGCATATTGTATACGTTTGGATATTCTCGAATTATATTATTCATTATAAAGAACTACATGCGGTAGTTCTATGCAAGTATACGTTTGGAATATTCGCAAATTATGTAATCCATGTTGAAGCTACATGTATGTAGTTGATTGAAATTCATGCAAGTTTGGGGCTTTGCTATTATGCCATCATAATGTGTATTTTTATACAAACATCATTTTTGTGAAGTAATTGGAATAAGTTTGGGTTATCATAATCCATATGAAATTAGGTTGAAAATTTGGCATCATGTATTAAGCCATGCTTTTGTACTAGAAAACCTATTTGCAAACTTATGACTAAGCTATGATTGATAATTTGCATAATTGAAATTGTTAACAAGAATTATATGATGACATATGTGGTACATAGCTAGGTTATATTCAAAAATCCCTTTTTGCAAGTTTACATGACTAAAGTAAAAATCATGATTTCATGTTAGAAATATTTATGCCATGGTTATGTGAACAAATTTAACTATACCTATGTCATGCTTATGTTTGACATTATGCCATGCTTAGGTTTGACATTATGCCATGCTTATGTTAGAAATATTTATGCCATGCTTATGTTTGACATTATGCCTGAGATAAAAATATAGGTTCATGTTGTAGTTAGACCTATGTGTCAATAGTGATATTCTTAACATAACTACAAGTTTACATGCTTTGATTCATGTCACCTATGCTTTATGACCAAAGTATATGTCACTACTATGCAAGTACACCAGTTTCTATTTTGTATTTCCAACGTCATATTGCAAGTTCATGCGTTCACATTCCCCTTTTTGTGTATGTAATCACGCTTTAAGCCTCCCCTTTTCGCATGGCTAAGTTGGGCTTTAAAAGGCTAAGCCCAACATATATATAATAAACGGACGTGTTAAACGGGGGGAAAATAACATTGGGTTAAAATCACTAATGAATGAAAATATAAAATAGAAGGGCCCAAATTCAAGTATGGGTTGGGCCCATGATTGGTGTAACCTTTACACCATTAACTTAATAATTGGCCGCAAATATTTACATATAAGAAAATAAAGAAGAAAGACAAAATATGTAAGTGTAGAAAATACGATGTGTTTAACCCGAGGTTGGATTGAGTTGTGATGTAAACCTTCCCGGAACCGCCCGGCTGTCCAGTAGTCACAACAATACCTATCCAATGTGGGAGGTTAAACATGGAGCCCAATAAGGACCCGAGGTTAGACTGAGTTGTGGCGTAAGACTGCCCGGAACCAACCGGCAACAGGCAGCCGCAACAATACCTATCTAATGTGAGAGGTCAGGGCCTTAATAAGACAATTAAGGCTGAGTCAGGATTGTTAGGATTAAGTGAACTAAAGACTTAATCAAAATGGAACATGCTAAACTAAACGGACTGGTGGGGGTTAGGTTAGAAAACACTTAACCAACTTAGCATGTTGGCTAGAGATAGAAAACCTAGTAACGGGGGACCCTTTTCAGCAGTAACCCTAGAAGGTGTATCAGGATACCCTGAAACTAGGCAGGGTGGGGCACGATTACTGGGCTGATTGTAAGAGGTCAAATCGACGGCGGTGGTGTAGCAGTGTAGGTTCTAATGGGGTGCGGGCGTGCACACACTCCGGCGCAGAAAAATAAGGCACTGGACACCAGTAGCATACCTGTGCATTCTAGGATTGTGTCGGGCCGCCGCCATGGGACTTGATACACCCCATGGTGGGACCAGCATAGGTAACTACAACATCGGGGGCCGTAAGACACATGTAACTATGCGAATAGGAGCCGATCATCATAGAATGGATCACACCACCCTGATTATGGGGTGCCAGTTGGAAACTAGTTTATATGGGTTCAGAGATTAACATGGGGTACGATAGTATATTCGACCCTAGACAACTTAACCAAGTTATAGTGCTTTCCCACTTCTTGTTTATACTTATCATACCCAGTTCTTTATTCATAGACAGAATAGTACTAGACTTACTTAGGCTTTATGTCTGACTCTACTTTTCTTTCGTCTTCTTTTCTTCCGTTTCCCCCCCAGGTCCACAGGGAGGGAACACTGCAGCTTGACCAGCCCTAACATCCAGCTTGAAGAAGAGAAATGTATTGCTTGGACCTTTTCGTTTGAAACTATGGCTTTGGACAAACTCTATGGGGCTTTTGCAGTTTATCTATGTTTTATTTATGCTTCTTTAAATAATGTAATCAAGACAGATTATGAAAGTGTTATGTTATGTTTTTGGAAAGGATGTAAGACAATCATGGTGATGTTGTTGTAACACGTATTTGCTTTTATGAAATAAAAGTTGTTGATTTTCCGCTGTTTACAAATACGTGTTCTTATATCTGTCTTGTATATCTGTGACTTATACTTATAAACCTCCACCAAAATTAGGGCATTCCCTTTGAGAGTGACCCTAACGGAGGTGGGGTGTTTCACCTACGGGTTTGATTTATGAAGCAGAGGTTATACGTGCTTCTTGAGCCACTCTCTGTGCTTTTATTGTCAAAGCAGAGGATGTATGTGCTTTGTTGGCCACTTTATAGGCATGTGTGTCTGGTGTGCTTGGGTAGCTTCCACAAGCAGGGCCAAAGGACTTACCCGACCTCCCTTCAAGAGGCGCCGTACCCTGACCATTGTAGGCGATGATAAGGTCTTAGATGCTTAAACTGGGCCATCGTAGACGCGGAATTAAGGCTTACTCTTTTGATGCTCTACCTTGGCCATCGTAAGCAGTGATAGAGGCTTACACTTCACCCCCTCCAAGGGGTGCCCTATCCTGACCATCGTTGGCGATGATAGGGGTTTGCGTTCCTTTCTGCAGGTAATGCAGAACATAAGCCGAGATAGGACGTGCTCTTCTGCGAACAAAGATAGTACATTATTAGTTCATAGTAGAGGCAGGGCATACTCTTCTACGAGCACAGGCAGGGCGTGCTAATTAGATGCTCCGTCACGACCATTTCTGGTGTGGATCGGAGGCTTACGCTTTCGATGCTTTAACCTGGCCCTTTCTATTTTGGGAGCGGAGACAGGCTTACACACCACAACCCTCCGGGGGTGCCTTTCCCTTACCAATCTTGGCGATGACAAGGGTTTCTATCCATTTTGTAGTTTGACCCATCTTGGGTTAATTCGAGCTTTGAGAGGGTTTCCATACCCTTAGTCGTGTGAATATTCTGGGAAAAGACCTTCCTTTACTCATTAACCATTGAAAAGTATGGTCTTAAATGTTCTGAGTTTCATGTTATTGGAACGAGATCACCATTTGGTTTGCATAGTCGATATGTCCTGGGTCTGACTTCTTGATTGAAGATTAACGGTCCTTCCCAATTTGGGATGTGGACTGCCCGATGGGTTTTTTTATTGGCCATTACCCTTCATAAGACCAAATCTCCTTTTGTGAAGGTTCTAGTTTTGACCCCTGAGTTGTAGTACTTTGTGATTCTCCTTTGGTATTCGGTTGTTCTGATTATAGCCCCGTCTCTTAGTCCTTGTATTATGTCTAAGGATTTCTTCTTTGACTCTTGATTTGGATCAAATGCGTAGGCTATCCTTCTGTGTGAAGGGACTTCAAACTTAATCGGAAGCATGGCTTCGCATCCATACGTCAAAGAAAATGGAGTATGCCCTGTCGCCGTTTTGGCGGAAGTTCTATATGCCCAAAGCACCAAGGGTAATTCTTTATCCCAAATTCTTTTGACTTGATTTAGTCATTTCTTGGTATCCCATAAGGAATACTCGAGTTTCGGGTGCTCCTCGGGAGCTGGCCAATTTCGCTAGTGAATCAGCTTGGGTATTCTCCCCTCTGGGTATTTGATGTATTGAGAAATCCTCAAATTAGGAAAGCATATTTAATATCCTTTTTACATATAGGGCCAATCGTGCGTCCTTGGTTTGATAGGTTTGCTTTATCTGATTTACCATTAGTTGTGAATCACTAAAGATCTCTACTTAAGGTATCTTTAACTGTAGTGCTAGATTCAACCCTGCCATCATTGACTCATATTCGGTCACATTGTTGGTAGCTGAGAACCCTAGCTTCATCGCATAGTGCAAGCGATTCCCAACGGTGGTAATTATGATGTAACCTACCCCTGCTCCTTGTTCTTTTGAAGCCCCATCTACAAATAGTTTCCACTTAGCCTTTAAGTTGTTCTCTTTAGTTTACTATTTTGTAATGAAGCTTGTGCACTCGTTTACAAAAGCCTGCAAGAGCTTGTCCTTTGATTGATGTTCGAGTTTGAAATTCAGTCTCATATTGGCTAAGTTCAGTTCCCTATTTTACTAACCTTCCTGAGGTTTATGGCTTGCTAAAAACTTGCTTAAGTGGAAAGCTAGTCGAGACATTAATAGGATGTGCTTGGAAGTAACCTTTGAGCTTCCGTGCTATAAGTATTAGGCAATATGCTAATTTTTCCATCATGGGGTATCAGGTTTGTGCATCCTTTAACCTTCTACTGACATAGTAAATTGGATGTTGAGTTCCGTCACTCTATCTTATGAGGACTGAGCTTACCGCATATTCTGAAACGACCATATAGAGATATAAATCTTCTCCCTTCTCAGGACTGGACAGAATCGGGGGTTTTCCCATGTAGTCTTTCAATTTTTGAAAGACCTTTCTACATTCTTCGTTCCATTCGAAGTTCTTCTTTTTCTTTATAACATTAAAGAAATGGACGCATTTGTTAGTGGCTTTCGAATTGAACATACTGAGGGCTGCTACCTTTCCGTTTCAGCTCATGACTTCCTTTCTTTTTTTAGGTTCTTCCATATCTTTTATAGCTTGAATTTGGTCAGGACTAGCCACAATGCCATGCTCACTTACCGCATATCCTAGGAACTTTCCGGATTGGACCCCAAAAGAACACTTTTGTGGGTTTAATTTCATTTGGTAACTTCTTAAGATGTAGAACATCTCTTCTAGGTCC
Organism: Allium sativum; assembly: GCA_030737875.1. NCBI lineage: Eukaryota > Viridiplantae > Streptophyta > Magnoliopsida > Asparagales > Amaryllidaceae > Allium > Allium sativum. Next base: position 62,325,125 of record CM060924.1, read on the forward strand.
TTTAGGTGGCTTTCTATGTTGATGGATTTTATTAGCATATCATCTACATATACTTCCATGTTGCACCCAATCAACTTCTGGAACATTCTGTTAACTAGCCTTTGGTATGTTGCCCGCGCATTTTTCAACCCGAAGGGCATTACTTTGTAAAAAATGTTCCTCAATCATTGATAAAGCTTGTACGCTCCTCGTCAGGTTTATGCATTGGAATCTGATTATACCCTGAGTAAGTATCCATCAGGGATAGTATCTTGTGGCCACTTGTTGCATCAACCAACTGGTCTATCCGCGGGAGGGCATAGCAATCCTTTGTGCAAGCCTTGTTTTTGTCTGTAGAATCGACGCACGTCCTCCACTTTCCTTTAGACTTCTTAACTAGCACAAGATTGGCTACCCGCTTGGGGTAAAAAAAATCTCGGATGAACCCGTTTGTATCTAACCTGTTAACTTCCTCCTTTAAAGCCTCTGACCGGTCTCTATTGTACTGCCTCTTCCTTTGTCGGACTGGGATTTTAATGTTTAGGGCATAAATCATGATAGAAGGATTTATTCCGACCATGTCTAAATGCGTCCAAGCGAAAACATCCTTGTTGAGCTTCAAGAACTTAACTAGGTTGCTCCTCAGGGGTTCTGTCAACCTTTTACCTATGTTGATGACTTTGGCCTTATCCTTTGGATTAACGTTTACTTCTTCCAAATCCTCTATTGGTTTTATCCTTTCAGTGTCTCCTCTGGAATCCAAATCTGTGACAATTTCTTCTTCCTCTGCCAATTTTATGCTATTGACTCTCTTCCTTTTTCGTCTCAAAGAAGTGTACCTACCATTTGTATGCCTGTCAGCTTTATTAATTTTTTTCTTTAGCTTCGAATGTTGGATGTAAGAATCCATCATCCAAAGGTTCAAAAATAGTAGAAGAATCAAAGTACGAAGAATAATCCCTTTGTATTTGTCAACCATTGCGAAGTACAATTCACGAGAACTAAACTGTTCTCCCTTGATGGTACCCCATCCCTGTTTCTGTAAGAACTTTAGCATAAGATATTTGGAAGAGACAAAAGCATCCATTTCCTCCAAAGGATGCAACCAAAGAAGGCGTTGTAGTAGGATGGTTGATCAATCACAACAAAGAGAGTCTCAAAGGTTCGGTGGATCAGAGATAAGCCAACTTGGACTAGGAGATTGATCTATCCCATAAGGGTCGATCCCTTGTTGTTGAAGATGAAGATTGTCTCAATGCTTGGTTCCATCTTATTCTCAGAAATTACCATTTGATCGAAAGCATGCTTGAAGATGACATTGATGGCACTTCCAGTGTCAACAAGGATCTTAGAAACAACAGAAAGTCCAATTTGAGCTGTTATCGTAAGATGGTCATTGTGTGGATGACAGACCCCTTTCTTCATCTCCTCCGGCGAAATCACCAGGTTATGGATCTTGAGAGTGAAATAGGCATTCTTCAATGAGGGTTCCTCCCGAGTGGGGAATATCTCTTCATGAGCCTCTTTTAGGTATCGGTTCCTGGCCATCGAGCAATTTCCAGCACGATGTGGCCCACCATGGATTACACTTATTTGGTTTACTGGTGGGCCTAAGTCTAGAAGACCTTCCTCCACAATGGCTTCTATTGCGTTTGCTGAAACTTTCTGGTGTCCATTCATATGCTGGGCAGATGTTGATGTGTTCAAAACAAACTTCTTCAGATACCCCTCTCGTATAAGCTTCTGAATAATCCCGTCCAAAACCTTGCACTCGTCGTTTTTATGCCCATTTATTTTGTGATACTCATAATACTTTCCACCAGCATGGGGTTCATGGTAATTCTTGGCTTTGAACGATACGGGGAAGTTGTTGACCCTTTTTTGCCACAGCATACAAAAAAGAAATGGGCTTTCTTAAAGCAACTGCATTGGAATTACAATCCTCCCACCTCGGCCTTTTCTAGTTTCCATCCAAGCCAAACCTTCCACTTTTAGGCTTTTATCCAAAGCTCAGCTTTCCTCCTTCCACTCAAAGCCCAAACTTTTTCTTTGTGAAGTACAATTCATCTATATGGATGGATTTGTCAGCCTGAAAGTGGAAGTCTTGTAAGTCTTTACAACCATGGATGTACAGTTCCTTCTAGAATGGGGCTTTCTCAATCAACCGTGAATCCACGGTGATTAACTTATCATGGTCATTCATGTCCTTTGCCTTCAAAGCTTCCACATTGAACCTTTTCAAGTAATCTCCTAGGGACTCTCCTTGCCTCTGCTTGATGTTAGCAATGACTGTGTAATCAACTGTTGGATCCTTGCAGTTGCAAAATTGTGCGGAAAATTCATAGGCAAACTGCTTCCATGAATAGATGGTACTTTCTCTGTACTGACGGTACAACTTAGCTGCTGCTCCTTCGAAGGTTACTGGAAAAAGTTAGCATCTAACGGCTCCTGAAGCGTTATAAAGATCCATTTGGCTGTCGAAAGCCATATCATAGGGGTCAGTCGTTCCAAGATATTTTATAGTTGGAACCTTTATCCTAGATGGTATTATAGTACTCATGATTTTGTCAATGAAAGGAGATAACCTTTCGTTGTCATTAACCCTGTCATCTTGGGTTCTATTCCATGTGCTTCCCAACAAATCTTTGACGATCTTTATAGCAATATCTTTGAGATAAGACTTTGTATTATCATAATTCATCCTTTTAGGATCACAGCCTTTAGATGTAGAGCTTACAGATTGCTCATGTTCACATTGATTTCTGTGATGATATATCCCTGTTAAATGGGATCTTTTCTTCTTAGAGGAAGCTGCCTTAAGCTTCTCTTTTGCTTGAGACTGTTGGACGGGAGCCTTTCTCTTCAGAGATTCATCCACCTCTCTCTGCCTAGACATAGAAACCTTTAAAGACTTCTGTGCTTGATTAGCATTTATTTGAGCTTACATTTCTTGGACTTTCTTCTCCAAAACCATGATTTTAGCGGCATTTTCCTCCATGGCATTCGGGTTCAGTGGTTGCACAGGATTGGAGGTTGTTCTTTTCTCATTGTTGTTTAGATTGAGCGTTAAATAGATGTTTCCTTCAAGGGTTGCATTACGAGCTGATTCCTTATTTCGATCCTTTGATCCAATCTTTTCGATTTCATTTTACCCTGCCATGGAGCAATGAATTTACCAAATTAATTTTTGATAGGATAATTACGAAGCCGTAGGTTCAAGCCCTCCTTCTTATGCCAAAATGTTAATGTAATAACCCGGAAAATCTGGGCCAGTTTAAAATTTTTATTTTGGCAATTTTAGTGAATTTTGAAAATTTAAAATAGATTATTTTAAATAGAAATCGATGAAATATATATTATATATATTATATATATAATATAATGGCCTGAATAGAACGCGCCGCGCCGCGGCAGTTCGTGAATTTCGACCATTTACTTCGAACGGACATTGCGGGAGATCCGACCGTCGGATTCTCCTGAAACCGGAACCGTTGGGTTCGTATCGAAAAGAGCTTTCTAACGAATATTGGAAATTTGAAATCTAACGGTTGGATTTGGAATTATGTCCAAATCAAATTTGAAAAAGGTCGCTGTAAGTGCAGTTCGATGGCCGTTGACGGAAATCGACTGTACGGACCTTGATAAAATTATTAAAAATAGTAATAATTTGTGTAAAATCATAAGAAATGATTTGGGAAAAATTGGGATGAAAAACTCCATATTTGAAAAGATAAAAATATATTTTTATCGAAATGAACTAGTTATTAACTAGAAAAATAATCCAATGGTTATAAATAAATAAATTGGATTAGATTTGAATTGAAATTATCTTTGGATATTTTCGATATTGGATTCCGTGATTATACAGATATCGTGATGGGAATTTGGAAGATATCGATATCGTTATTCCCGATATGATATCTGTTGGTTTCAGGATTTGATGTTGAATATAAGTCAATACTATCTCTATTCGAAACCTTATATTTAATGTCAAATTTGATTGATTGATTGTATGGATTGTGCTCGACCAGTTTATGAGCAGAGTATGCTTTTACATTTAGCATTGGGTTGGGTTGAAAATATCTATGTGCTAACTCCTTGTGAAACACTTCACGATTTGACGATAAGGTGTTTAGCGATGTTGTGTCCATTTCCAATTTAATGAATGATTGTGAAATGATATTTTTCTTAAGTGAAAAGAAATGTATTCCCGATTTTGGACAGGGAATGTTTTATAAAAATGTTTTATAAAAAAGAAAGGATTTCGAGGCCCAAAACCCGATGATTTCAAAAGTGATTTAGAAAATGTATTATATGTTACATTGTGGTTCATCGCATATTCGATTAGTTGCTATTGATTATGTATCTGTTTGGTGGCGGAGAATTTATTCTCTTGCTTAACACCCTTCTTTGAGACGTACGAGCTCAAAGGTTATGTGATTAATAGTGACTGATCATATGCGTGAATTACTGATGTGAAGTACTATATTTTGAAAGTACTTGTGATTATTATGTTGTGAAATGATTTTCCCTACTTCGGGATATGAAATGATTTAGTATGTGGCTAAAGATGCGGGTAACCCTGAGACTAAAAGTATGGGTGAGAGGGCGGTGTATGCTCTCCATGTGTGGGAGGTGCATCGTCGGTGTAGCCTACTCCTATGTGGGGTAGGTGCACATATATATATCGAGTTGCGAGGTGCGTACCCTTTGCCTTGTCGATGGGGAGCACGATATTTGGTTGCATACTTGTTTGTATGCATTGTTATGTTTTGGAATTCACATTTCAAAATGATTTGATTTGAGATCCCGAAGTGAAATCTACTTTGATATAGAAAGTTAGATATGTATTTCAAATGATTTGAAATAAGAAATCGGGAATAAAATCCAAAGGAATAATTTCTGTAAATTAAATTGGATTTAGAAAATCTAAGTGTAGTGATTAATCTAAGTGGGTAGATTGGGATATTGCATGTTGATTGATGCATAGTAGATCCATATATCGATATTGATTATTGTTTATACACTGGTATTCATGGGGGTAAACCCGTTCCGCGTTAGCGGCGTGGTCCCGTGATATGCCATTTTAGTAAATAAGTTAATTATAACTGTTAGAGTTTCTCACACCAGTCCCATGACTGACCTGTAGTTTGCTTTTCCCTTGCAAACTCGGGTGCCCCTATTTTCCACACGGGCAGCCGAGTAGTTTTATTTTGCAGATGTATTGAGCAGGATTCTGGATTGAAGCTTTAAGCTGTGTCCAGGCATTTACAGTCTTCCACTGTGTAGTTTATATTTCCGCTGTGCACTGTTTTACATTTATGTAAATTTATCTTCCGTTGTGTATTATATTTCGATATACTCTGATATTCTGTACTCTGATGTAACATTATTATGATGTTTATTGAAGTCTTCTGTCATTTGTTCTGATGTGTTGTATACCCAAAGTTAGCGTATGCGGGATTCGAACGGTCTTGGTCGGTTTAGCGATCGATTAGGTCCGGGCGAAACCCGTGTCGTTACAGTTAACGATATTTTTCGTTAACACCAGAACTAGAATTAACAATGCATATGCTTAGAAGTTTGATGCGAGGATGATCCAAAGGTTATTAAAATTCGGTCCTAAATTAGTTCTCTTTAACTAATTTCACCACTTCCTAGGCATCAATACCTTTAGTCAGAAGATTAGTTACCCTTCCCTCAAGGGGTGAGTATCACGCTTATGAGACTATGAAGTCAAGAACAACCTTAAAGGAAGGTTTTTACTAGTCAAATGAAAATGATACCTTATGCAATAAATCCCTCTAGATCTTAGATGGAAGAATATACAATGTGTTGAGAAGTAACAGGCTAATGCTCGCAACACTCAGATTTGTTTTCATGCTATTGTGCTTATTAACTTATATGATACTTCCGCATCGAACCAGCACGGGTATGCCTTGGTTGTGTCAGTTATCAAGCCATAAGCTCACAACGGGATTTCTTCCGAGGTTGGGTTGCATTAGGCTTACTATGGAAGAGCTAAGTCACATATGAAAGTTCAAAAAAGGAGGAAAAGCCTTTATTATATTCAAGAGCTTCCTTCCCTCAAAAGAACCGTGACCAACTCTTTTATGAGAAAGGTTAGTGTTAACTCCCTATCTTATCGTTATAGGCGCAATATGATTATCAAATAGAGAAATGCTTAAGTCCTGAACTTCTCCTCTTTATTAATTATGGATATATTACAAGAGTTGAAGAAATTGCCAATTTGATTTGGAAATTAGGGTTTGCTCTTGAGAGAAAGGGAACGAGATTAAGAAATGAGAATCCCATCCCCAAAACGAGACCCCGGGCGTCTTATTTATAAACAAATCGGGGGCCCTTTTAGTGTTGGACCAGTAGTACTCTCTACCGGCCACTTTTCCCTTTGGTTCTAGAAGTCGTGGCACTTGGTCGCCTTTTCTTTTGGTTATAAAGGCTTTGCTTATGGCTTTTTGAGGTGTTGGTTCCTACCCTTACGACGAAGGTTCCGGTCTGCAGAACTCCTTTTTGATTGCTTGTCTATCCCCTTTGTATTGATCACAAGTTTGCCTGTGCGAATGGCTTTCGGGAGGCTTTGGCTTCCGGATGTAAGCTTCCGGTCTTGCTATTAACACTTTGTGGAGCTTTCCTTTGTGATTCAAGTGAAAAGTGGTCGAGTCTGCCATCCCTGTCGGTACTGACACTGTAACACCCTGTTATTGTATAACACATTAAAATGACAAATTAAGGAATTCTTAATTAAATATTGGGAGTTAATTGAAATGGACTAAGCCATTGCGTTTGTCTTGGAATTCTACTTAAGATAGGCACCAAGTTTGCATAAAACAAACATCGTATGAAGAAGATATTAAGGTTTGAAGTTTGTATACGCATAATATATATATACACACATAACAAATCAAAACCATTCAACATAATCATAAATCAGAAGGCGAGAATCAGGCTCGTTGGGAGTCGACCCCAGCCCTAGGGGTGTTGACCTATGGCTTGACACCATAAGGGGGTGTCGACACCCATGTCGACACCCAGGTCGACACCCCCAGATCCGAGCCTGATACATTTCAGCGTATGTGTACTGGATTCTTGGCTATATTTGTTGACACTATGTTATAAATAGGACCTTAATCCCATTGTTTTATTCATCTAACTCAATGGCGACGACAAGGTGATGCCCTAACTCAATCTAATCTAGCCTATTCTTCTTCAACAAACAAGTTATTCAAATTCAGAGATCTGTTTTTCAATAGCTACAATCAAATCTCCTGTTCTTTAGATCCAATCACAGTGGGTCTATGTTATTTTTAGATAGAAATAATTAAAATGTAATCTTGACATGCCTATTAGTTTGGATCTTAGCCTATGCCAATTGAGTAATCTGAATCATAACAGATCTGTTATTTCTTGTATATCTAACTTGATGTTTAGATCACATCATGCTTGTTTATGATGTCCATATTATGCTAGTTGCCTAATCATGTCACTATGTCTAATCATTTATATTATCACATGTTCATCAGATCTATTCATATATGCCTATCTTTTTATTATGCCCAGTTCTTTCACTATATGCTTATTCAGTTGTTATGCCTATTTCTGCCATCATATGTCTATCTTGTTAGTATGCTTGTTTCTGTTCTCTTCCCTTCTTCTTTTCCCTTTTTTATTTTATAGCCAGGCTACCTTTGAGCTTAGGCATACAGCTGAAATATGCGAATGTGTGAAATTGGGAATGACGGGAAAACGTTAATATTGGGCCATAACTTGTATTGGGAAATTTGGGCATAACTTGAATTGAAACATGAAAATGGATTTGGGGTGTAAACCAAAATTGTGATTAAAGATCTTAATTTGGAGCATATGGTACATGATGAATATGACTTGGAAAAGGGGCATGAAAACATATAATGAAATAGGGATAATTGTTAAATAATGAAAATGCCTAGATTTACAGTAATTAGAAACTGTAACCGCGCTAGACACGAGGTTAGATTACACTTGTGGTAGAAGTCTGTCCGGAATCGCCTGGCATATCCAGCGACCACGAGTAGTGAATCTAATGTGATGTGTCTAAGTGCATAAACACTTAACGTGCTAAGATAGGAGGTTAAGTCCGACTTGTGGAATAAGTCTGGCCAGACCCGCCTGACATATCCAACATCTACAAGTTGTAGGCTTAATGTGGGAGGTCTAGTGCATTATAACCATAAATGAATATATGGTAATGAACTTGTAATACTTAACCTGTTTGAATCCATAAGGATTACATGAACATGTTAACTTGAGTAGGGGTAAAGTAAACTTTCTTGTAACAGTGGGAGGGTTAAGTATATCTTGGGGTGGTGGGTAATATTTATATATAGGCCCACAAACTTAACCTGTTGGGTTATGCAATCTTGTTACACTAGCAGGCATAACCTGTGGAATTCCTAGTAGTGGGGATGCAAGCCTTGGAGGAAGCTTGTATCATCTAGTGTGTGGGATCCATTTCAGTCAGCAACCCTTACATAGGGATAAAACGAGTACTTCGAACTAGGTCGGAGTCGGGACACGCTTACTGAGCTAATTATAAGAGGTCACTTGGGAAAAGGTGTCTGATGGCGCGTTCCATCGGGCTCATGTGCGTGCATGGGTCCGCCTGTCCGAGAAAATAAAACGTTGTGGCATTAGTAGATATGGTTGTGCACATCCTGTAAACGAAGGGTTGCCACTTTAGGGAGTGATACATCCTACTATGGGGCCAGGACAGGGTTTCTACGGAGTTAGGGAGCCTATCGATTGGGGTGGTAATTAGGGTACATCTAGTCTCGCTTGTTTAGGAGCCCGTTATTATCCTTAGGGGTAACACCAGTATGTTCAGTTGGTCTGCCTGTTATTGTATTGGGTAAAACCTCTCACTAGAAGTATGCCTAAGTCTACCATCTCGTTGGGGATCATCTTGTTCATATGATACTAGTATTGGTGCAAACAGAGAAAAGTATTAGAGAAGCGCTATACATATATGTTCTGTTTAGTTTATCATGTTTAACTTGTCATACCTGCCTTATATGATGTTATCTCTCTTATCCAATTTATGTGCCTGTCATGATGTTTTTACTTATTTATATGCTAAAAGTAACTGGACTTGCCAGACTTTATGTCTGGCCCATTTTGTTTCCTCTTCTTTCTCTTTTGTCCCCCCCCCCCCCAAGGTTCTCAGGGTGGGAATACTCAAGCTTGATCAGGATTCTTCTTTCCTTCTGCTTGGAGCTACTTAGATGTACTATTTGATTCCATATCTTCTCTACTATGGCTATATTTAGGGAATTATGCTTATTTATTTATTGTACTATGATAATTTTAGTACAAGACAGAAGTTTTAAGTTGATATACTGGGTTTTATGTATTTCAGACTCATGACGTAACTATGTTTTGAACCATGACGTTTTCTGCTCAATAAAGTTTTAAAGTTTCACTGTTATTATATATATATCCTGTAATATTTCTTTTTTCGTTTACCTATAACGCCTCACGAAACTTAATGCATTCTCTTAAAGAGTGGAATTAATGGATGTGGGGTGTCACGGACACTAAGCAAATTAGTATGGATAGCATGTCTCTCTTCGGGGTTCCGACTAGCCTTTCGGTAGACTTTTGAAGTGCATCCTTGCTTTTTTAGGAGGTTGCTTTCGGTGCTTTCTTAGTTACTTATTAAGGTAACTTCTCGAAAACCAACTAATGGAGGTCTCGGTAATTGGTTCCTGGATAATCTTTATATGCCTTAAACTTTATATCTTTGATGCTTTCATCTCCTTGTGTATCGGTAATAAGCAAGTTAATACCGACAGTCCTTTCGTCCTTGTGGGTACCTATTTGTATGATTAGTGGTCTCTTTCTTCATTAACTTCCGGTTTTGGGTGAACTTCCGTTGCTTACCCGTCGTGTCGGATCCATCCTGTCGGTATCCCTTTTCTTTGTATAGATTTTGAGCTCTTTACTTCAATCATGGTGTCAGTTTTATGGCTCTTGGATTGCTCCCTTAAGTTGTTGTATTTTTTCTTGTGTTGAACCTTTGCTGACGAATGATTTCTTTATGCTTGTGTCGGTCTGCTACCCCTTATTGTCAGCCTGTTTCGGTGCTTTATTTTGGTAGTAATAAGTATCAAACAACACATGAACTGAAACATCTCTAATGGAAAGAATACCTTGTATGACGACACTCTTCCCTTTCTCGTCCACCGTAGGAGCCCTTAAAGACGATGGCACAGCCTCCAAAGCATACGCCTTCACAACCTGCTTACACTTAGCTAGTTCTGTACAATTCATCTTGTCATGCCTAGGCTTTACATACTTAAAGCACTTCCTTTCAGCTTTTGGATTCTTACAATCCTTGGAATAACGGCTCTTCTGGAGGCGGTTGTAGCAAGTCACTTTGCCTTACTTCTTTTTTTGACCAAACTTCCCTTTCTGTTATTGCTGCTTCCTCTTTTAGTGATTACCACCCGGTTGTGGTTTCGGTTCTTCGTTAGCTGCAACAACATTCGCTTCCTTGGAAAACAAACTCTCATGCCTTAGAGCTTTCTCGACGATCTTCTCATAAGTGTCATCTAGATGATTAACTGGCTGATTCCCAAGATACTTGTCTAAACCCATGAAAAAATTCTCGTTTTTCTGATAAGGAGTCTCGACATATGAACGAGCATACTTCGACAAGGCTTCGAAGTCAGAAACATAAACCAGCACTGGTCGACCATTCTGCTTAAGCTCAACAAACCTCTTAAATATAATAGGCTTCTGAACGGTAGAGATAAACTTCGTCTTAAACTTGACTTGGAATAGCTCCTATGAAATTTCATCTTCTGGAGTCTCTAGAGCGACAGAGTTCCACCAGTCCATAGCTTTTCCCTCTAGTTGTCTTGATGCAAGCTCCTCCTAGTCGTATCATCAATTCCAAAGTCTCCAAAGATCCGAATGCAAGTATCAAGCCACCCTTGAATATCTACAATCGGCTTCGTCCCCATAAATGACTTCCCTCCTAGAGTAGTGAAGTCTTTACATAGCTTTGTGAAGTCCACCGCCCTAGGTACTTGAACTCCTACATCTACCGCGACTATCTTCTGAGCAGGTACCCTCCTCATGATTGCTGCTATCATGGCCTCGAACATAGATGGGTAGTCTGGTATACCGCTATTACCCCCTAAAGGAATAGTCTCCTCCCGAGAAGCATGTCTCGATGGTCGACGACTCATTCTAAATATGCAATATAGAATGATTAGTCCATGAACGAAAAAAACTGCAAATGGAGTTCAAAAGCTACTATATTATACACTAATATATAGTATACATCCATCAAAAATCTTTAAATATGTCTCTTGTACGTAATTATGTCTTCGAACTTTGGCTGAAATCGATAACCAGAGCTCTAATACCAAATGTGACGACCACCAACAACTCCTGCACTTAACAGGGGGAATATTGCACTGAAAGACGTGCAAGGCAGCTATGGACGATCATCAAGGTAGGATAACACAAGCGGAACTTGTCGTATAACTCACAACACAAGGATAAAATATAATAGAATATATACAACAGGAAATAATAGTGAAGAAGAATTTAGCAGAATCTTAAACTCTTTCATACCATCATGAAATAATATCCATACATCTAAGGATTGCAACATAAGAGTCTATCCGTAGTGCCTCACTAAAAACACTCAAAGAAAACATAACAATGGAAAAACATCAAGATATGTATAATAGAAATAGTACGCAAGCCTCCTGCTCGTCTTTGCTCTTTAGCATTGTCTCATCAAGATATCACCTGTCACCTGCTACTTAGTCTGCCCATCAATAACATCATGGATGAATAGCCTATGGTGATAAGAGAAAACATAAAAGCTTAAGTCATACAACAGTCTTAATAAGCGTTAAATGTTTATCTAACATCATCAATAAAATATATGATAATAGGCAGATCAATCATCTAATTTACCAATCATATCATCAGAGAAGATCCCAACTCATCTTCCCCACATTCGACAGTGATAGCCATTATAACAATCAAGTAGAAACAACAATACATTCATGCAATCATTTATCAAGCATAGACCATTCTAATCAATATCGACATCTCCGAAGCACAAGACTTGAAGGCCTAAACCAACATCAGACAAACACCCAAGAGATATCTCCTTCGACATCAAATATTCACTCAAGACGATACAAGAAAAATAACCATCATCCCTGACTCTGGCTATCACCGCCAATCTTGTTTTGAAACCATCGTTAATCGTATGACCGGCTCAACGTCATATTGTCTATCAAGGGATTAATGTAACCTCTGTTCTAGCATAAACTCCATACGCCTTTTATCGATACGTATCTAGGCCTTTCATCAATACCCAGGGTACTCGACTAGTCATCTAGTCTTTTAGGCGTCCCTATTATACCCTTGCTTTGAGCCCACTAGAGCCTACAACAACGATAACTCCCCGACCTCCTATATCTCTAGTCGTCGTCATCAACGACCATTCGTAAGCTCAAATCATCTTGAGCATCCATTATTCTCAAACTCAACATCTTTGAGTTGTCTGTACATTCGTTGCATTTCATCGATCAACGAATACTTCACCCACTTCGAACATTCCATCTTGAACCCATGTCAAAGCCACGATCATCGTCGAACCAAAAACATACTTCGTTTGGTCGATATTCGATTCACAACATTTCATCTTTTGCTGCAAATAACCACTCACATCGTTCCAGCCTTTTTTCATAGCACTTCTAGAAACGTTGTCGTCCATCAGCACTCAACCCATGCAAAATGACCTGTGCAAGGCCCGTAAAGAATGACCTGTGCAAAGCCCGTGCAAACGACCCGTGCAAATCCCATGCAAACGACCTAAGCCAAACGACCCGTGCAAAGCTTGTGCAAACGACCTAATTCCAGATCTGACCAATCTGACTCAAATCTCGACTAATCCATCACCAAACGACAATATCGTTGCAACCAACTCATCCAATTCAACCATAAACACTTTATGAAATCATCATCAACACTAAAACGACAATTATTCATCAAAAACCATATAGAATTCACCAAATCACGATAAATCAATGAATAAACAAAATAGTGGATCTAAACTTGCATAAACATATGAATTAACATAAGAATTACCGATTTAAGTTCCTAGATTAGATCCTATGGCGATTCAAATAAAAATATACTTACCATGATGTAGATCTAGGTGAAAACAGCTTGTAAATGATGAAAATAAGATCAAACGCTCCATATACTCAATTGAATCCGTGTGAGAGATGCTTATCACTCACCAATTCTTTGAATTAACTTGAAATTACTAAATTCTCAATCCGGACAGCGAAGAACACCCTTCAAACCTCTCAATATGAAGTTATCTTCCTTCACTCGATGTAGATCTAGTATCCCTTGATGTAGATCTTCGACCTTCTCACGTAGATCAAGAATTTTAATGGAGGAATGGTGTGTTTGATTGAGCAAGGAGAATCATGAGCTCAACCAAATGAGATAATGAAGAAAGCAAACTATTCTCCATGACTCTACCCCCCCTGTTTATAGCCTACAACCCGCCCACTAATGGGCCACACCAAAACAGCCCATTTGTGGCTTACAAAATAGGAAAAGAAATTGTGAAACACAAAAACAACGATTCCTCCCAAACCGCTAAACCAAATCTTTAATGTGACCACTCTACGGAATTAGAAACATCATTTCCTTACCAATGAAATCGATCCCAGCACCTGATTCGATTCCAGTCAAAAGTTATACCATGTACAAGACTGGTAGGGGAAAAATGGTGACAAATAAAATTGGTAAAAATTATGGACATGTCTCACATCCCCTTGGATAGATGTCTGAACATTCCGTTTCAGACGTCTACGGTGACTTTCCTGTTATTGTCCGGTTATTTTGGGAATATATTCCTAATATATTTCTGATGGGAAAATTGAATATTTTGACTAGGCCTTCTATTCTCCTATAAGAGCAGCATCTAGGGTTGGATTATAAATATGGAATTGAGACCAAGATAATTAATCCAAGGGTTTGTCGTCGTTCTTCATTGTTCTCCTTCTCCAACAAGAGTTGTAGTCATCTAGATATTGTTTGCCATTCTCAATAAGGTTATTGATTCTTGTAGTTTGTTTACTTTTGGTTGTTGATCAATTCAGTGTAAACAAAATTTGTTTTTGGTGAATCAATGAAGAGGGTGGTTGGGTGTAATATCTTATGTTTGCGCATGTGATTTCATAACTGTGTTGTTTTTCCATAGAAATCTTCTTTAAGTAATTGGGTGAATAAGATCTTGATCGCTTCCACAAAGGCGCAATTTCCTTAACAATTGGTATCAGAGATAGATCATCGCAAAGCTTAGAGTGATTTTGGATTGGAAAATTTGATTTTTGTTTGAAAAAAATGATTTTGGTTTGGAAAAATTGATTTTTTTTTTATGTCGGATATGATGGCGTTTCTGAAGATGACTATTTTTGGTGGAAGAAATTAGGCGATTTTGAAGCCTGGGGTGGTGGATGTGCTTTACCTCAATGATCTTCATGATCCGATTGATGGAGATAGGATGAAGGCCTCGGATGTGGATGAGGGAAAGTGGAAGAAGATTGATAAGAAGGCGATTGCCTTGATTCGACAGTACCTTGATGATTCGGTATCCCATCATGTGGCTAGTTGTGAACCGGCGAAGGATTCGTGGGACAAGTTGGTATCTTTTTATGAGTCGAGGTGTGCTACAAGTAAGGCTTTTCTGGTTCGGAAGCATGTTCAGCTGAGATTGAATGAGGAGAAGTCTTTTGCAGGGCACCTGAATGAATTTCAATATGTGATCCATCAATTGGAAATTTTGAAGGTCAATTTTGATGATGAGTTGCAGGCTCATTTGTTGATGAGTTCGCTTTTAGAAAGTTGGGAGACTTTTGTTGTTTCATTGATTAACTCCAATGCTAGTACATCTATCTCATTGGAAACTGCTCGAAGCGGCCTTTTGAATGAGAAACTAAAGAAAAAAGGGTCGGGTTTGAAATCAGTTCAAGGTGAGGCTATGGTAGCAAGCGACTCGGAGAAAGATACAAGATGGAAGAAGAAAGGGGCTGATGGTAAAGGTGTTATCACTTGTTGTTATTGTAAAAAAGCAACGTCACATACACAAGGATTGTTATGCTTATCAGAGGGATAAGAAGAAGATTGTGGATGGTGATAGTAGTAGTGATGAGGCACAGGCAGGTCTTGCTGCAGGTTCTGTTAGTGATGCTTCTTGTGATGTCCTGTTTAGCGAAGTTAATCCTTGGAAGATGGATTCGGGAGCCAATTTTCACATTTGTAAGGATGTGAAGTGATTTTCTTCTTATGAGAAGAATGTTGACATGATTGGAACAAACTGTGTAGTAGAGCTACTGGTTTGTGGTATTGGATCTATCCGGTTTCGTATGCATGATGACATGGTAAGGGAAGTCTTTGGAGTTAGACATGTACCCGCGAGTTCGCATAACCTCATTTCTCTCGGTTAGTTGGATTGCCGTGGTTGCACTTATGGTACTCGAGGTGGAGTTTTGAGAATAAAGAAGGGTGGTCGTGTTATGATGAGAGGTGTCTTGGAGGAGTGAAACCTGTATATATTGGTTGGTTTTATAGTCAACAGTGGAATGTGAGTGACGGTTGAAGAACCCAGCCCACAGCAAGGTGGAGAGGTTAGTTTGGTCACTACTAATGGTCCTAAGGTGGAGGATCATGGTATAGACAAGGGTCTATATGTTGATGATGCTTGAGGGATCCCGGAGATGAAGAGATCAGGTCAAGCAAAAGACGGATGTCGATGTGGAAAATCCACAATGTAAAGATCCTTATGGTATGACAAGCACTTTTAGACCGTTAGTACTGCATGGTGCATATCGGGGGGAAGATGCATCTTTAGCAGGCGGCGGGTTGTATTTGTAATGGTTTAATTGAGAGTAGGTGTCGTTGAAAGAAATAGATGACTTATGTGTTGGAAGTTTGCATGATGATGTGATTTTATACCAAGGTGGAGTGTTGTGGTTTTTGACATTCAATCACATGTATGTTGAAGACAATGTTGAGCACTTTGTGGTGGAGAAGAGGTATGTGAACTGAAGTTTGGAGGAAGACTGTGCAGCAGCTTAAGGGTGCAAGTTTTGAGGAGTTCTTCAGCACATACGTCTGAGCATACATGGCAGACATCTATGGTTTCAGGGTTTTTAACCCGAGAGCTTGGACAGACGTCCGACCAATCCGGGTCAGACGTCTGCAGCGAATTTCCTGTTATTGACCGTTATTTTGGGAATATATTCCTAATTTATTTCCGAGGGGCAAATTGGATATTTTGCTTAGGCCTTCTATTCTCCTATAAAAGCAGCATCTAGGGTTGGATTAGAAATATGGAATTGAGACAAAGATAATTAATTTAAGGGTTTTCCATTGTTCTTCATTGTTCTCCTTCACCAATAAGAGTTGTAGTCATCTAGGTATTCTTTTCCTTTCTCTATAAGGTTATTGATTCTTGTAGTTTTTATACTTTTGGTTGTTGATCCATTCGGTGTACACAAAATTTGTTTTTGTTGAATCAATAAAGAGGGTGGTTGGGTGGAATATCTTGTGCTTGCGCTTGTGATTTCATATCTATGTTGTTTTCCATAGAAATCATCTTTAAGTAATTGGTTGAATAAAATTTGATCGCTTCCACAAAGGCGCGATTTCCTTAACAATGTGGACATTATTATTCAACATGCAGGTTTCATCGAAAGGTCCCTGGGGGATTTGATTAAGAATTTTAAAATGAAGGAAGCCATTTTTTCGATGCAGTGGGCAAAGATTCCCGATGACCATTTTGGTGACTGTAAAGTAAGCTTGATTATATCATCATATCCATTAAAATTATGCTAAGTTTCTATATCATCAAATGGACCATCTTAATTTTGTATTTGGCATTGTTTTGGTCTATATACGATATTATCAAGTTTTGGAACTCCATCATTCTTAGTCACAATTAGGATTTTTGATATTTTATTCTTTCTAAAAGTCTGATGAAAGATATAATACATGTGCTTATTTTTTCAACATTGTATGCTTCATAAGTGTATATTTTTCTTGAAGTACGTATATACTTTGGTGGTGGCATCTTTGCATATATGAGATTTAATAATGACAACATTAGAACATTATCAACTTTTGCTTTATTTTTATTTTGTCTATCTAATTGGCTTTTTCAGGATTATGCTTTAAGGATTAAATACGTTTTGAAGACATTTAAGGATTCACATGAAGGTACACATAGGGAATTGTAGAACAATCAAATCATGTTTAGACATCAACATATTTCATCGCATGTCTAAATATTCAGTTAGCTCAAAAGAAAATTTGAAGTTGATAACTTTCTAAAGGAGACGTAATTAAATAACTTGGCATATCTTTTCTCTGATGGCCTGGTTCTGTTATAATGGAAAAAACCAGGATCGCTTGTTGGATCATTGTCGGTCTAATGTTTTATTTATATATACCATCTAAGTTAGTAAGATTAAGTTGGTGACCAGTATTAACTAAGTGAATGCACCAAATTTCCCCAGATATCATCAGATTTGTACTGATGCGCACAAAACACCCGAATGTATTTCGGGTACAGTCGCACTGCGCTAGAATTAGAATCCTAGTCAAGTTATTTATATTGTTTACTTCTTTGATATGAGATATGCATGCTGAGACCAAAAAATAAAAAAGATCTTCTGTTCTTTTATGCACACATCTTCTAGTTTGAGGCCACCATTTATTTGATGGTTGAGTAAGCTAATTAATATAACTAATATCAGACCCGACCCTAGGCATAGGCCACCTAGGCGGTTGTCTAGGGTCCCGGATCCGGCTACAGTAGAAGGAGGAAGTTGAGAGGCCTCATACTTTTGGGTTATTTTGTAAAAAATGACATAAGAAACTAGGTTGGATGAGTGGTATTGTGTGTGGTCGTCATAGCATGCAACCTCAGTTCAATTCCGATCATATCAATTTTAAGGTTCTGCCATTTTTTCCCTCGGCCATATGTTTTTGGATAAGCGTTTGGACCTATAAATTTTTTTTTTGGCTTAGGGCCGACACTGACTAAAATTAACGGTACAAATATGATTGAGTATACAAGTGAGACACATGAATTTCAGATAACATCTAATAACAAACGGAGAAAACTGAAAGAAGACAAAGGAGTGCATTTATATTTAAAAGAGTCTTAGAGAACTCTTATGAAGATGTGTTCCGATATTAACAACATAAATAAAATGATGTTGAAAAAGAGGTGGATAACACCAGGCCAGGTACTATTTGTGAGAGTACAAACCATTTAAGTTCAGCTTCTTAATTTTTGGATTTCAACATCACTCTATTAATAGTTCTAATACACAGTAATTCCTACGCATTAGGTCAAAAGTCTTATTTTTATTTTATTTTTGAAAAATTAGGTACTTATATACGAATTTGGATAGTATGAATTGTACTATTCTGATAAAGAGGTCCGATAGAATCAAACTCATGACCTCTTTCATTCTACTCCTCTGCTCTAACCGACAAAGAGGTCCGGTACAAATTTGGATGCTCATCTAGTCTTATCGGAGCAAGGGGTGGCAATTAGACCCGGCCCGTTGGACCCGGACTTGACCCGACAGGTCTCGGTTCTTGGCAGGTTAGGTTTTGTCAGGCCTGAACTATACAACTCAAAAATTTGGATCTGACCCGAGCTTCGGTTCGGGTCAGGTCGATATGGGTTCGGTTGATAATAACACTAAAAATACATATATTTCAATGATTTTTGGTCGGGTCTTTCAGGTCGGGTCAATTCGAGTCAGGCTTGATCGGGACTTAATCGTATTTTTCATCACCTAGACCTAATATGATACCCATCGGATTCGGTTCAAGTTCGGGTCTTGTCAAGTCAGATCGGTTTGGGTTTTCGGTTTTAATTGTCAGCCTTAATCGGAACTATAATTTTCACATATATACTAGTATTACCGTACAACAACGGGAAAACCGACCGTTAAGCATTTAATATGAATTATAAAATTATTTGTTAAAACATATTAAGGTCGTATTTTATTAAATAATTATAGGGTACTTCAAAAGAAATGGAAGTAATTTAGAAAGTGGAAATTTAATTAAATTGAATACTACATGTAAACCAACTTAAGACTAAGAATATACTACTAAATATTTATACAAATCAACCATAAATGCATACATGCAATTTTATTATATATCAAGTAGAATCGATGTAAGATGCAGGATTGAGAAAGAAAAGAAGGGTCATTGTATTTATAATTGGTACGATACGAAATTTCAGCAAATACTGACCAAAGCTTACACTATTCCAACACATATTGATTATGGCAATTAAAATAAGGTGACTCGATGTTCTAAGAGTCTAAAAATATATCGATCGCGTAATGAATTTTTAAATATAATATCAAGACTAAATTTCTGAATTAAGAGATATATGTATTTTTAAATTTTTTTAGAGGACATTTTTGATAGTTAACGCTTACATAAAGAAATGTGACGTCAAATGTATTACAACTATTATTAGAGATTTGTTCATGGTAACCAACAATAAATATTTTCATAAATAATGTGATCACAATATATCATTACCTTTTAACACCTTTAATTCTTGGTCAAAGTATTACATATTAATAATTGGGCTAAATTTTCAATAACATGACATTTCATATTGATTACGTACATCCATGCTGCGGACAACTGTCTATAAGGTACCATATTTCCAAAGACAATTCATCTCATTTATTTGCACTACTACAAAATAGGCTAGTTGCATTGGTTGTTTAACCCCTTGTTGCATCAGTTCAGAAAACGATGCATATGCAGTCGATGCAACAAATTTAAATTTTTTGCATCGGTTTTAGAACCGATGCAACAAATGTACTTGTTTTTAGAAATAACCAGTGCAAAAGGAAGGTTTATGGCTCAAAACTAATTACTCTATTGCTTCAAATGTCAGTAATCGATGCAAAACAACTCTTCTCATAACAAACAATCATTGTATGCAATATTATAATCATTTAAAATAAAATCAAATTGATGACAAACATTGATTGAATAAAATAATACCAATATACATATATATCAATTGTAATGTTCATAATCCCTACAAAAAAATGATTCATAAATTGATTTTACTACAATAATCCAAACATTTGATACGTACAATCATTAAGAAGCAATATAGCATAGACTATGAATTGCCCTAATACAACAACACTTTCGGCATTATTCTTCACTTCGAGCCAAAACAAGAACATGAGTTGAAATAAAAGATATAATGTCAAAAATAAAAATATATATGAAACTTTGAAATGAAATATAAACAAATATTGATACTTGTCACCATGCTGCAACCTGCTTCATAATATGATGCACGGAAAACCCGAAAACAATAAAGAAACATTTGGTTAGAGCCATTTCTCCTTTTAATCTTGTTTTTTTTTTCTTTACATGAAAACATAACCTACCACTTAAAACACATCACCACTTCAATAAGCATAATATAACATGCGCCTAACTCTAATTCGCTTACGCCATCAACCAAAATAATAGCCAGTGCCGAAAGCAAAATCCAACTCCAACTGAATACCAATTTGATAATGATTATTCAACAAACATAACCTAAAATTGAAACTACCTGAAACTAATGTTATATAAACAAAATAATAATACCTGTTAACCCCGTTATAATAATGCGATTCACAAAAAATATGGCGACGATATAATGCACAACGGACTGGGCAGTTTCACAAAACATGTTCTGACGACATGGTACCATATTATTCTGGCGACATGACTCAAGGTCGTTCACACGACTTGGTGAAAGACCGTTCAACACGACATGGTCCATACCGTATGTCATCATTTGTTTATGCCACAAGGAACCATGTCGTTCAACAACCATGTCGTTCAACAACCATGTCGTGAGTATCATTGTACCGTGAATAACATGTCGTCAAGATCGATTATTTTCAAATCAGCGTTCATGTCGTTGTATTCATGTCGTTATACAATCATAGCGCAAGCCTTCCATGTCATAGAGATCATCCATGTTTATCTCAGCATGCCGTGAGAAGTCCTTGCTCATCATGTTATGCTCATATCGCAAGTCTCACTTCAGGACAAACCATGAATCATCAAATGTATGAAAGGTATGTAGGTACCCATACATGATAGGAACATGAGGCATATTTGCACCATAATCAGATCCTTCACAATATCAATTTGCTATACCCATGCAAGCATCTCGCACAAATAAAGCCACGTGGAAAGTGGGAGTATAATGTGAACATGGGTACCAGTAGCTTACGACTTGGATTAAGTACTACATATTCAAACAATGTTGTCCATGCAAGCTGTTAAGTATAAAAGTCGTGCCTCGTAGCACAAATATAGTGCCTGGGAGCATTGAGAGTGACGTCAACAGCTGTATATGTTTCAACATCTTTAACATGTCGTGTACACGACTTGAGAATACATGACTTGGTCCACCCATTCTGCATTTCGTTAATTCCTTCATGCCGCATCGCTCGAATCAAGACGTTGGGAAATAAAGCATATCGTGTCTCACATTTCTAAACAAGTCTCTCCTGCGACATGGATTTAAGCCATTATGGTGATATGGACCAAGTCGCTCCTGCGACTTGGTGTGAGCCATTCTGGCAGCATGGTTCAATGTCGTTCTGCGACATGATTATGTTGTTCCAGTAAGTGATGACGTGGTATATAAAGCAGTGAATCATTCCGTCATTATGGGATGGACATCAATGTTGGGTCAGTTTTCATGAAAGGAGGGAATGCTGAAATGTACAAACAACATGAGGCAGTTGGCAAGTAAATAGTGGAGGTTCTTTATGTTGGGAACATAAGGGCCACATGTCAGCTAAGTAACAAATGGGGCACGTGAGCCGCTCAGTACTAAGGCACATTATCAAACGCGGGCTGTTAAAACTTAAAAGCATTCATGCCGCAAGTCGATTAACTCAACAAAGCTGCAGTAATCCATGTCGTATATCCCAAGCCGCCATTTTAAGCCATGTCGCATGTTGCGTGACAGGCTGTAGACAGCTGTAAAGCGCATCTCAACCACCATGGATTCGTCAATGATCCTCTAAGTCCTCAAACCGTGGAGCATATACTCCCGCGCTCATCGCATTCACAAGGATCTAACCATTTCCATAGTGGTTTAGAGAGAATCAAGTCATTAAAGGGAACGAAGTGAGGAAAATCATTGTGTAAAGAGAGAATGAGCAAAAATGGAGGAGAAATGTACTTTGTAATATCACATATGATAATGGAATCGCTTCCAAAGTGGACGTAGATCTATTCTAGATCGAATCACTAAAAAATTCTTGTGCTTTTTACTTGCTCTTATTTTTCGTGGCTCCATTTTCTAATTCTAACCATTTGGTGAAGTGCACTAAGTGCACCTTTGGTGTTGTAAACCAGTTTTGGCTTTAACATTTGGCGCCCGCCGTGGGGCCACATCCACACTTCCCTCAACCTTAAGAGCCTACCATTGAAGTTCTAAGCCTGCTTCTACTCTAGATTCTCTAAATATACGATCCGGACCAATTAACGAACTATCTTTCAAATTCAAGTCCTTATCCGAGACAATGGCTAAATCTAAGAAAACCGCAAGTAAAGTCATTGAAGAAACTGACAAGGTTTCTAACAACGAAGCTACACCACTTACCAATCGCTTTGAAGTTGGAGAAAACTCAATAAGTGGAGCCGGTGTAACCAAAGATGAATTAGATGTCGTCGTCGCTAACTTGAGTCAACGGATGGAAGCCTCCAAAAAAAACTTTGATGAATGCTAATAAAACATTAATGGATGCTAATCAAGCTTTAATGGATAAAATGAGTGCTTTCCTAAATTCTCAAGCGAATCCCGCTCCTCCTCCAAAAATCCATGTCAACCATGAAGTTAATGCAAATTAATCAACCTTCGATCATCATTATAATGACAACATGGAAGGACTTGTTGACAAAGGCAATGCTAATAACAAAGACTCAAAGTTGAAAGCTAAAACCATTCCGATCGAAATAACCGACGAGTTGCAAGTCCCATTACGGGAGCACCTTCCCATAGTGGAAGTAAAAGACCTGGATCCTCTAATCACGATCGCTTGGCACGACGAGCATCATCGGGAAAAGAGATCGAAGTCTGCTCTCCGGAACGACACAAATTGAAGGAATATATCGCGGATATGGTAAAGAAAATCATGGATGATAACATGGCTTGCAAGGATAGTGAAAGGGAATGGGACTTCTCCCTCAGCAAAAATCCATTCACGAAGAGGATCCGCAAAGCATAATTCCCCAAAAAGTTCACTCATCCTACTCTACCTCCATACAATGGGACTTCTGATCCAAATCACTTCCTATACAGATATGAATGGCATATGAATACAGCCAAAGAAATAGACGAGATCAAGTGCCTGTGTTTCCCTCTCTATCTAGAAGATGTGTCTTCATTATGGCTCACAAGGTTCCCACCCAAAACCGTCGATCGATTTGACGATTTGACTCTGAAATTAAAAGAGCAGTTCAGGCTGCAAGCTACGAAGGCTAAGAACGTTATTTCTCTTACATCAATGAAGCAGAATCCAGGAGATTCTGTCAAAGCTTTCCTCAAAAGGTTCAATGTTCTTGCGTCCGAAGTAGGGAATCCCGAGCCCTGCATGATCTTATTGTCTCTAATCGGTTCCATAAATGAGAAGAGCGAATTTGGTAGATGTAACACCCCGCATTTTTTACTGAAGATAATAAAATAAGAATAACTTAATTAAATATTCAAAATTAATTAAAATGCACTGCACCATTGCATCCATCTCGAAATTCTGGTTAAGATAGACACATGGTTTGCGTAAATCGGACATCGTATGAAAAAGTTATTAAGGTTTGAAGTTTGTATACGCACAAGAAGAATATATATATATTAAGTTCAGAAATTCAAAAATGGGTCCAGAAATTCGAAAATCGGTTCAAAATTCAAAATTTCAGAAGGCAACAGATTTCCCGCCCAGGGGTGTCGACCCCCTAAGGGGGGTGTCAACCCACCTGCGGCAGATTTTGGAAATTTAGGTTTTTTTTAATAGATTTGGACGTTTTCGATAGTTTTTAATCAAATCCGAGGGTCCTGGTTTCTCTATACACCTATAAATAAGACTTAGACCTAACCCTAAACCTCATAATTCTGAGACTACGCTGGAACTCTGCCATTACTCTCTCTTACCTCAAATCTATTCAAAAAAAATTGATTTATAAATTAGAAGATTTTAAAATCAAGATCTGAAAGAAAGAATAGATGAAAATAAAAGATTGTTCAGAGTCATGGAAAGCAAGGTAAACTTCTAGATCCAATTTATTCAAATTCTTCCACTTCCTTTCCCTTCTCTTTTATTGAAAATAATCAATCCACGGTTATTAGGTTTTAAAATCAAATTAGGGAAAAACCATCGATGCTGAAACTGGATCAGATCCAGAATTGGGAAAGCATATGAGGTGAGTGGCTTTAAGCTATAGATTTTAGATAATAATATGTTATGGTTTACCATTCCCCATTTTTGTATAATTTAAATACAGTATGTTGAGATGTTTAACAAGTGATAATATTGACTAAAGTGATAAGTACGACTTGTAGTGATAATTAATATTCTAAGATATTAACTTATTGGGATATAAGCTTGTTAAATTCACATGTCAAATCAGTTAAAGTGTCGATTGTTTACATGTTGAGGAACAAACTTTTTAGAAATTGGGAGCAACTTTTGTTGTTCATATTACACGTAAGTTTGTCACATTTACATACATGAATCCTTACTTGTATGAATTGGAATAGTTATGTGATTAAAGGGTTTCATGTTTACATGAACATGCATTTGGGTAAAGATCAAACTACGATTAAAGATCTTAATTTTGGGCATATTATATATATATATATGACCTGGGAAAAAGGACAAGAAAATTTATAATAACATAGGAAAAATGGTTAATAATCGAATATGCCTAAATTCACAGTAATTTGAAATTGTAACGTGCTTAGACACGAGGTTAGATTACACTTGTGGTAGAAGACTGCCGGACCCGCCCGATAAATCCAACATCCACAAGTGGTAAATCTAATGTGAGGCGTCTATGCGCACACTTAAAACATGTAATGGTGCTAAGACACGAGGTTAAGTCAACACGTGATAGAAGTCGGCCCGGACCCTCCTGGCAAATCCAGCATCCACAAGTGTAGGGTTAATGTGAGAGGTCTAGTACACACACACACACATATATTTATATATATATATATATGTTGACTCACTTTTTGGTAAAAGCTGTCACACTGAATATCTGGATAGCATTACACTCGAATATGGAAAACATCGTCAGAAGACAGGCATCGATTAGGTCAAAATCACATCCTCAACATAAACAGGCCCGAAAATCCTATCAGACGACCTCGTTTGGGCCCGAAAACAATGATTACAGAGCTAAGCTCTGTAACTGTTGTAGATCTCTGAGTTAGCTTCAGTTTGAGCTTCGGTTTGGCTCAATCGGACTTACGGTTTGAAAGTTATGCCCGTTTCCGTAAACTGGTGTAATCTGGCAATTTCCTGGATAAAGCGACGAAGCAACACCTCCTGGACCGGATCGCCCCCTATGGATCGTGGGCTCCTCTTTGGTTCGCGCACACCGGATCGCTCCCATCTGCTCACCCCTGGTCGGATCGCTCCCTTGGACTCGCCTCCTGAACCATGACCCGATCGTGGTGGGCACCTGGACCACGATCCGTTCGTGGTCTCACCACTCCAGCTCGTCACTCTATTCGTGGTGCATAGGGGAGCACGATCCGATCCCCGCACCTGCTCCTGGACAGCCTGTTCTAACCTATTCTTAAGGCTATTTTTAATCCAACTTGCATGGATCTTATTACACATGTCATATGACGATTTGAAGATGATTTTTGGACGTTTTCCACCACATTTCGAGATTTTTGGGATGCGTGCCATGTGTCCCATAAACCGCCTTCAGGAAACAGCTATAAATACACCATTCGAAGGCATTTTCAGGGGACTTTTGGCCATTCTTCTTCACTGCTTCCACCATTACTGAAGTACAAGGATTGTGCACCCTTCTCCACATAAATTTTCCTCTTCTAATCTCAATTAACACATGGATTGTGTGTCTACATGTAACTGATTCTTGTAATTCGTCAGTATAACAGTAAGATTATAAAGTGGACGTAGGCTACATCTACAGCCGAACCACTATAAAAGCCTTGTGTGTCTCCTCTTTATTTACTCTTTTCTGCATTCTGTGATCTGTGATCTGCATTTGGGTGTTAGGCCCAATTTTTGGTCTAACAATATATATATATATATGTATATATGTATATATGTATATATGTATGTATGTATATAAAAAGATATGAATAAATGGAAATTATGGTAATTAAATGTCTAACTCAGAAAATAAGAAAGGAAGAGATATAATGGACTGAGTTAGTATGATGCGAAGGAAAAGTGATGTATTTCCCTAAATGACCTAGTTTTGAGAACGTTGTTGCAGGTAAGCCACTGTAAATAAAGAAAAGTAAAGAAATTACTTGCTACCATGGATTTAGATGGGAATACGTTATGAAAATAAATCACCGATTCCTTCTATCAAACTGATAAGGTGCATGAAGTATTTTCCTTAATATAATAAGGAATATACATTACAGTGAATGAAGAATAATGGGTTAAATGAGGAATGATAATAACCTATTATAAATAAATAACATTAATGAAAATGGTGTATAATAGGTAGACTTGTCCTAGGGACAAGTGAAAATTATAACTTAGGTTATAATAAACTAGCAAGGAGATGGGATAACTGGTGAAATGAGATAAGGGACACTTAATTGTAAATTAAGTAATCAGTAAATGGGGAAAACCTGAAACCAGTTGAGAAAAGGGGAAAGATATATGAAATATAAGGAGTTGCACTTAATTATAAATTAAGTAATCTGTAAACTTGGAAGTTTGAAACCCCCTGATAAGAATAACGTGTTTAGGTTTGTCCTTGGGACAAGAGGAAATTATAATATACGTTATAATAAATGGGTGGAGAAACTTATTAGTCGACCTTAGTTAAGAGAAGTAAGCTAATAAGTAAACAATGATAAGTTGTAGTAATGGCGTAAAGTGGAATTATGGTTAAATGAGAAAGGAGGGGAAAACTTATGAAATAAGTTATATTTAATCATAAATAATGACTTACATGTTAGATAAGAAAACATGTGAATTGAGATATACTTAGTTACACATATTAAGTAGAACATGTTGTTGTAACGATGAAATCAAACAAGAAAATAAAAGGGATTGTGGATTACAGACCTTGGGCCACAATCTTGAGAATAACATGTTGTGGGCTTATTAACAAATTTAAATGGGTTACGTTATATAACCAAAATTAATAAGCAAGAGGAACTTGGTAACTTGATTAAGAATTCAATATGAATGGTAATAACCAAGTTAGATGGAAACCTGGTGAGGTAAGGCAAGCGCGTAAAAGAATGTTTAGATATAGGGTCTAACAACATATTAAAGTGAGGCGCTTGGACTAGTCTGCACGTTTGAGGGTGAATAACCCAACGGGGTAAATCATCGTGGTGTTATAAGGCATGAGGGGAGCACACATTCATCTGATTGTTTTGACGGCTCCAAAGGACTGGAAGGGGAAGCACGCGGCTTCCTGAGGTACGTAAGGTGCTCCTAGTAGTCCTTTGTGCGGTGGCAGATGTTATAGGCAGTGCTCGCAGAGGTTGGGCCTGCACGTAACTACTAGGTGGGTGGGCTTTCACTGCAAAAGTAGCTTTGAGGTCAGAATGTTGTGACGTGGTGACACTAGGGTGATTCGGCGGTTGCCTCAAGGGGGAGGCGGAGGGTCACGACCAATAAAGATAGTGGATCCTCGGATACCCATCATCGACAGCCAGTGAGATGCAAAAAGACTAGAGCTAAACCCAAGACGTCGTCCACCTTTTACTATCGAGACGCGGTGGTTGAGGGGAGACGCCAAATGGACGTTTAGATTGTTTGTTATTAAGGGCATGTTACTTAGCTCTGGTAGTCTTTACTAGTTGTGTGAGGGGCCGAGGTGGGGCCATAGCCACCTTGGAAAACGGACCCTAGGAATATCTGTATTTTGAGGCTCTAAAGGCGGGCCTGTACAGATATGGAAAAGCTCCCAATCGAGTTCCGTGTTTCTTGTATCGCCCTACCACGGGACTCGATGCACATTAGAGGACGTGCAGTTATGGCATCGAGATACAAATTGACAATACGAATGTGGGACAGTCTAGATACATGCATGTCGACTCTGGGTGGTGTATTGTAGACTTGATGGCATTACTCTAGTATGGAATCTGATTCGATCGAAGATGGCAGTCCGTACGCTTACATAGCATAGTAATGATAGATATATGCGGAACGTAACAGTGTTAAATGTAGATCCGTACGTCACTACGGCGTAGGATGAGGGACTGCGTATATTTCAATGGTGTTACGGTGGAGACCGTGTGAGTGGGGTACCATGGGGTGTACCTTAATATTGGAAATAAGTGGGTGCGACGTGTGATTAAGCCATGAGTGATGTTAACCCAAGAAACCTAATAGATAATAAAATATGATTAAACGGTATATGTAGTGTTATCCAAAGTGTAAAATTTAAATCCAGTCACCAGAACTTGTGTTCTGACCCCCTTCTCATACCATACTCGCAGGTTAGATTTGTGGCATAGACGTGATAGCTTTGGATACTGGTTAAGCAGTATTATTAATATGGTAAGGCTATACTTTGAGTATATTATATTTTATCCATTCCACTGTGAGATGTTTTCTGAGCTTAGACATATTTTATGTCTCTGTCTTTTCTGCAAGATACCAGAGCACAACAACTTGAGTTTCGATAGATTGGAATTAAAAAAAAAATAGGTCTGTCGGAATTTAGGTTTTTACATCTGGTACCAGAGCTTAGTTTTAGGATTCCTATATAAATAGTGAGTGAACGTATTTGTATTTTTAAATATATATATATATATATATGTATGTATGTATGTATGTATACCTAGATCCTTAGACGAACCCACTAAATAGAAAGAGTATAACATGGTAAGAAATTGGATGTTTGTTTTGTACACTAAAGGAATGAATATGAGATCCTTAGGTAATTTGGGTGGAAAGTGTACAATGTATTTTGTATGGAAGGAAGGTGAATCCCATATGATTAGTATTTTGGGTTAGTGGGATAACTGGTGAAATGAGATAAGGGACACTTAATTGTAAATTAAGTAATCAGTAAATGGGGAAAACCTGAAACCAGTTGAGAAAAGGGGAAAGATATATGAAATATAAGGAGTTTCACTTAATTATAAATTACGTAATCTGTAAACTTGGGAGTTTGAAACCCTCGATAAGAATAACGTGTTTAGGTTTGTCCTTGGGACAAGAGGAAATTATAATATACGTTATAATAAATGGGTGGAGAAACTTATTAGTCGACCTTAGTTAAGAGAAGTAAGCTAATAAGTAAACAATGATAAGTTGTAGTAATGGCGTAAAGTGGAATTATGGTTAAATGAGAAAGGAGGGGAAAACTTATGAAATAAGTTATATTTAATCATAAATAATGACTTACATGTTAGACAAGAAAACATGTGAATTGAGATATACTTAGTTACACATATTAAGTAGAACATGTTATTGTAACGATGAAATCAAACAAGAAAATAAAAGGGATTGTGGATTACAGACCTTGGGCCACAATCTTGAGAATAACATGTTGTGGGCTTATTAACAAACTTAAATGGGTTACGTTATATAACCAAAATTAATAAGCAAGAGGAACTTGGTAACTTGATTAAGAATTCAATATGAATGGTAATAACCAAGTTAGATGGAAACCTGGTGAGGTAAGGCAAGCGCGTAAAAGAATGTTTAGACATAGGGTCTAACAACATATTAAAGTGAGGCGCTTGGACTAGTCCGCACGTTTGAGGGTGAATAACCCAACGGGGTAAATCATCGTGGTGTTATAAGGCATGAGGGGAGCACACATTCATCTGATTGTTCTGACAGCTCCAAAGGACTGGAAAGGGAAGCACGCGGCTTCCTGAGGTACGTAAGGTGCTCCTAGTAGTCCTTTGTGCGGTGGCAGATGTTTTAGGAAATGCTCGCAGAGGTTGGGTCTGCGCGTAACTACTAGGTGGGTGGGCTTTCACTGCAAAAGTAGCTTTGAGGTCAGAATGTTGTGACGTGGTGACACTAGGGTGATTCGGCGGTTGCCTCAAGGGGGAGGCGGAGGGTCGCGACCAACAAAGATAGTGGATCCTCGGATACCCATCATCGACAGCCAGTGAGATGCAAAAAGACTAGAGCTAAACCCAAGACGCCATCCACCTTTTACTATCGAGACGCGGTGGTTGAGGGGAGACGCCAAATGAACGTTTAGATTGTTTGTTATTAGGGGCATGTCACTTAGCTCTGGTAGTCTTTACTAGTTGTGTGAGGGGCTGAGGTGGGGCCATAGCCACCTTGGAAAACGGACCCTAGGAATATCTGTATTTTGAGGCTCTAAAGGAGGGCCTGTACAGATATGGAAAAGCTCCCAACTGAGTTCCGTGTTTCTTGTATCGCCCTGCCACGGGACTCGATGCACATTAGAGGACGTGCGGTTATGGCATTGAGATACAAATTGACAATACGAATGTGGGACAGTCTAGATACATGCATGTCGGCTCTGGGTGGTGTATTGTAGACTGGAGGGCATTACTCTAGTATGGAATCTGATTCGATCGAAGATGGCAGTCCGTACGCTTACATAGCATAGTAATGATAGATATATGCGGAATGTAACAGTGTTATATGGAGATCCGTACGTCACTACGGCGTAGGATGAGGGACTGCGTATATTTCAATGGTGTTACGGTGGAGACCGTGCGAGTGGGGTACCATGGGGTGTACCTTAATATTGGAAATAAATGGGTGCGACGTGTGTGTAAGCCATGAGTGATGTTAACCCAAGAAACCTAATAGATAATAAAATATGATTGAACGGTATATGTAGTGTTATCCAAAGTGTAAAATTTAAATCCAATCACCAGAACTTGTGTTCTGACCCCCTTCTCATACCATACTCGCAGGTTAGATTTGTGGCATAGACGTGATAGCTTTGGATACTGGTTAAGCAGTATTATTAATATGGTAAGGCTATACTTTGAGTATATTATATTTTATCCATTCCACTGTAAGATGTTTTCTGAGCTTAGACATATTTTATGTCTCTGTCTTTTCTGCAAGATACCAGAGCACAACAACTTGAATTTCGATAGATTGGAATTTAAAAAAAAAAAAATAGGTCTGTCGGAATTTAGGTTTTTACATCTGGTACCGGAGCTTAGTTTTAGGATTCCTATATAAATAGTGAGTGAACGTATTTGTATTTTTAAATATATATATATATATATATATATATATGTATGTATGTATGTATGTATACCTAGATCAGTAGACGAACCCACTAAATAGAAAGAGTATAACATGGTAAGAAATTGGATGTTTGTTTTGTACACTAAAGGAATGAATATGAGATCCTTAGGTAATTTGGGTGGAAAGTGTACAATGTATTTTGTATGGAAGGAAGGTGAATCCCATATGATTAGTATTTTGGGTTAGTGGGTTTGCAGTAAAACCTTATAGATTGGAAAAGATTAGAAAGAGAAAATTGGATTAGGAATATATATAGTTGAGAGAATTGACTGTGGGGAGTGTCTAGGAAAGCCTAGAAAATTGGAAACCCGCTTTGAGTTTAACCCCATTGTTAACTTTTGAGAACTTGAAATTGTAAAAATTTTGGGAAAATGGTTTATGGTGTTTTCAAGTTTTAATCTTAAAAGTTATAATTTTAAAATATGTAAAGAAGTACACATATTGAGCTTTAAAGTAAAATTCTCTCAGTAAAAGGTGCATATTATAGAGCATGTATAGCTCGCTAGTTTTTCTTGTTATATTTCATACATGAATTTTTAATCAAGAAAGTTTTGAAGTCTCTATTCTTTTGACAATCATATTGATAAAAAATTTAAAAGAGAAAATTTTGCTGGGTGGACAAAATAAGTTGTAGGAATTAAGAATAGAGTGGATGGTTGTACCTTGTAGTAAGAGATTGAACCGACCTTATAGGAAAAAAAAAGTCATAAACCCGATTGAGAAATAGATGTCCTTAACAACTCCATTTTTTGTGATTTGAAAGAAAATATGATTTACATTATATATATATATATATGACATGTTTTATGGTTTGGCCAAAGTAAGTTTTCATGAGGAAAATAAGTTTTTGACATTTTTAAACTTTTGAGGAAAGTTTAAGTGAAAGGGCCAAACCGGGTTTCAAAAGTATGGAATAGGTAAGGATTAGTGCCTAGGAAAGACGGGAAAAGTTTTGAGGCTATGAAGTAAATAGCGAGAATTATCTTGGAATGATAGTAAGTTCCTGTAGAATGCGTAAGCATTGAAAAGCCTGGGGTGTTGCTTGAAATAATTGTCGGTACACAGCTAGAATTAGTAGTGACTACTAGATAAAAAAAATGGGCAAGTAAGTGTTTAAATCCTGTTGCTATATTTCATGTTAGGGATAAAACCCGTTACTACATTCCTGTTGGGGTCGTTCCGTTATTCTAATCTTGTTGGGTAGTTAGGGTAACACCTAAACCTATCGTAGATCCCATAGTTTGGACTTTTCTGTCTGGTGGCGACATAATCCCGAGATTCATGGCCCTTAGTAGTAGCTGTGTAGGGTGTCTGTTCTCCTGTTTTAGTTGAAAAACTAGAAGCTTATTTAAATTTAAACTAAGATCAAATGATTAAATAAGCTAAGAAAAGAGAAATGGTACAACTAAAAAGGAAACAACAAATTCAGTAAAGCAATAAACATGATAAGTCATGAGAAAAGATGGATAAAGCTAAAATTTTCCAAGATAAGATGAAAAAAAATCAGTAACAAAGAAAAATTTTCTTATGTGGGTTGTGCTTGGATATGAAAATAGGGAATGTTTATAAATAGTTACATAAAATTCAAGTACGGTTGGAAAAAGGTATATGAAAGAAAAACGGAAAGTGTGAAATTTTCTGTTTTTCACCTTTTTGTAACATAAGAAATCGAATTTAGAAAATTAGATTTTTCTGAAATTCAAATAATAAAGTTGGTTGGTAGGATTACGGATGTAACAATTGGATGAACTATGCTCTTACTCAGTAAGAGTGGGAAAATTTAGATGAAAAAGCATTTTTGATTTTCAAAATATTGCATTCATGTAGAACTGCCAATATATTTAGGATCTGAGCATCATATTTTAAAAAGAATTTATTTTTTTGAAAATTTGCATACACGTAGGAGGTATCACTTAGGCATACATGCATTATTATGTTGTACTTCACTTTGCACAAGTGCACGATGTTTGCAAAAAAAATGGATGCACACATGATGGATGTATATTATGCGAGGGATTAATTAAATTTTTATCCTTATCGAATTTCGGGGACGAAATTTCCTAAGGGTGGGAGAATGTAACACCTCGCATTTTTAACTCAAGATAATATAGTAAGAATAACTTAATTAAATATTTAGAATTAAGTAAAATGGACTGCATCATTGCGTTCGTCTCGAAATTCTGGTCAAGATAGACACCTGGTTTGCGTATATCGACACCGCATGAAGAATTTATTACGGTTTGAAGTTTGTATACACGCAGGATGAATATATATATATATATATATTATAATATATATATATATATATATTAGGTTCAGAAATTCAAAAATGGGTCCAGAAATTCGAAAATCGGTTCAAAATTAAAAAATCTAGAAGGCGGCAGATTTCCCACCCAGGGGTGTCGACTTCCTAAGGGGGGTGTCGACCCCCTCAAGAGGGTGTCGACCCACCTGCGGCAGATTTTGGCAGATTAGGTTTTTTGAGATTAGGACGTTTCTGATGGTTTTTAATCAAATCTGAGGATCCTGGTTTCTCTATACACCTATAAATAAGACCTTAGACCTAACCATAAACCTCATAATTCTGAGGCTACGCTGAAACTCGGCCATTACTCTCTCTCTCTCTCTCCTCAAATCTATTCAGAAAATTTAGATTTATAAATTAGGAGATTTTAAAACCAAGATCTGGAAGAAAGAATAGATGAAAATAAAAGATTGTTCAGAATCATGAAAAGTAAGGTAAACTTCTAGATCCAATCTATTCAAATTCTTCCTCTTTCTTTCCCCTCTCTTTTAACGACAATAATCAATCCACGGTTATTAGGTTTTAAAATCAAATTAGGGAAAAACCATGGATGCTGAAACTGGATCAGATCCAGAATTGGGAAAGCATACGAGGTGAGTGGATTTAAGTTATAGAATTTAGATAATAATATGTTATGGTTTACCATTCCCCATTTTTGTATAATTGAAATACAATATGTTGAGATGTTTAACATGTGATAATATTGACTAAAGTGATAAGTACGACATGTAGGGATAATTAATATGCTAAGATATTAATTTATTGGGATATAAGCTTGTTAAAATCACATGTCGAATCGGTTAAAGTGTTGAATTGTTTGCATGTTGAGGAACAAACTTGTTAGAAATGGGTGGCAACTTCTGTTGTTCGTATTATATGTAAGTTTGTCACATTTATATACATGAATCCTTACTTGTATGAATTGGAATAGTTATGAGATTAAAGGGTTCCATGTTTAACATAGAATTGAATACATGAACATGGATTTGGGTATAAACAAAGTACGATTAAAGATCTTAATTTTGGGCACGTAATATATATATAACTTGGGAAAAAGGACAAAAAAACCTATAATGACATAGGAAAAATGGTTAAAAACCGAATATGCCTAGATTCACAGTAATTTGAAATTGTAACGTGCTTAGACACGAGGTTACATTACACTTGTGGTAGAAGCGTGTCCGGACCCGCCCTGTAAATGCAGCATCCACAAGTGGTAAATCTAATGTGAGGGGTCTAAGTGAATAATTAAAACATGTAATGGTGCTAAGACACGAGATTAAGTCAGCTTGTGGTAGAAGTCTGCCCGGACCCGCCCGACAAATCCAGCTTCCACAAGTGTAGGCTTAATGTGAGAGGTCTAATACATATATATATATATATGTATGTATATAACAAGATATGAATAAATTGCAATGATGGTAAATAAATGTCTAACTAGGAAAATAAGAAAGGAAGAGATATATTGGTATGAGTTAGTGTGATGCGAAGGAAAAGTGATGTATTTCCCTAAATGAACTAGTTCTGAGAACGTTGTTGCAGGTAAGCCACCATAAATAAAGAAAAGTAAAGAAATTGCTTGCTACCACGAATTTAGATGGGAATACGTTATGAAAATAAATCAATGATTCTTTATATCAAACTGATAAGGTGCGTGAAGTGTTTTCCTTAATATAATAAGGAATATATTTTACAGTGAATGAAGAATAATGGTTTAAATGGGGAATGATAATAACCTATTATAAATAAATAACATTAATGAAAATGTTGTATAACAGGTAGACTTGTCCTAGGGACAAGTGAAGATTATAACTTAGGTTATAATAAACTAGCAAGGAGATGGGATAACTAGTGAAATGAGATAAATGACACTTAATTGTAAATTAAGTAATCAGTAAATGGGGAAAACCTGAAACCAATTGAGAAAAGGGGAAAGATATATGAAATATAAGGAGTTGCACTTAATTATAAATTAAGTAATCTGTAAACTTGGAAGTCTGAAACACGCTGGTAAGAATAACATGTTTAGTTTTGTCCTAGGGACAAGAGGAAATCATTACATAGGTTATAATAAATGGGTGGAGAAACTTATTAATGGACTTTAGTTAAGAGAACTAAGTTAACAAGTAAACAACGATAAGTTGTAGTAATGGCGTAAAGTGGAATTATGATTAAATGAGAAAGGATAAGGAAAACTTATGAAATAAGTTATATTTAATCATAAATAATGACTGACATGTTAAACAAGAAAACATGTGAATTGAGATATACTTAGTTACATATTAAGCAGAACATGTTATTGTAACGACGAAATCAAACAAGAAAATAAAAGGGATTGTGAATTACAGACATTGGGCCACAATTTAGAGAATAACATATTGTGGGCTTATTAACAAACTTAAATGGGTTAAGTTATGTAACCAAAATTAATAAGCAAGAGAAACTTGGTAACTTGATTAAGAATTCAATATGAATGGGATTAACCAAGTTAGATGGAAATCCGGTGAGGTAAGGCAAGCGCGTAAAAGAATGTTTAGACATAGGGTCTAACAACAAATTAAAGTGAGGTGATTGGACCAATCCGCACGTTTGAGGACGAATAACCCAACGGGGTAGATCATCGTGGTGTTATAATGCACGAGGGGAGCACACATTTATCTGATTATGCTGACGACTCCAAAGGACTGGAAGGGGAAGTACGTGGCTTCCTAAGGTACGTAAGGTGCTCCTAGTAGTCCTCTATGCGGTGGCAGATGTTTTAGGCTGTGCTCGCAGAGGTTGGGTCTGCGCGTAACTACTAGGTGGGTGGGCCTTGACTGCAAAAGTAGCTTTGCAGTCAGAATGTTTTGACGTGGTGACACTAGGGTGATTCGGCGGTTGCCTCTACGGGGAGGCGGAGGGTCACGACCAACAAAGATATTGGATCGTCGGATACCAGTTATCGACAGCCAGTGAGATGCGAAAAGATTAGAGCAAAACCCAAGACGCCATCCACCTTTTACTATCGAGGCACATTGGTTGAGGGGAGACGCCAAATAGATGTTTAGATTGTTTGTTATTAGGGGCATGTCGCTTAGCTTTGGTAGTCTTTACTAACCGACGGAGGGGCCGAGGTTGGGCCATAGCCACCCTGGAAAACAAACCCTATGAATATCTGTATTTTGAGGCTCTTAAAGGCGGACCTGTACAGATATGGAAAAGCTCCCGACTGATTCTGTGTTTCTTGTATCGCCGTGCCACGGGACTCGGTGCACATTAGAGGACGTGCGGTTATGGCATCGAGCTACAAATTGACAATATGAATGTGGGATAGTCTAGATACATGCATATCGGCTATGGGTGGTGTATCGTAGACTTGAAGGCATTACTCTAGCATGTAATCTGATTCGATCGAAGGTGGCAGTCCATACGCTTATGTAGTATAGTAATGATAGATATATGCAGAACATAACAGTGTTATATGGAGATCCGTACGTCACTATAGCGTAAGATGAGGGACTGCGTATATTTCAATGGTGTTATGGTGGAGACCGTGCGAGTGGGGTACCATGGGGTGTACCTTAACATTAGGGGTAGCTACATATATACTGTATTAGGTTAATCCACTGGGAAATAAATGGGTGCGACGTGTGTGTAAGCCTTGAGTGCTGTTAACCCAAGAAACCTAATAGATAAGAAAATATGATTGAACGGTATATGTAGTATTATCCAAAGTGTATAATTTAAATCCAGTCAGCAGAACTTGTGTTCTGACCCCCTCCTCATAACATACTCACAAGTTAGATTTGTGGCAGAGACATGATAGCTTTGGATACTAGTTAAGCAGTATTGTTAATATAGTAAGGCTATACTTTGAGTAGATTATATTTTATCCATTCCGTTGTGAGATGTTTTCTGAGCTCTAACATATTTTATGTCTCTGCCTTTTCTGTAGGATACCAGAGCACAACAACTTGAGTTTCGATAGATTGGATTTTTTTTTTTTTTTAAAAAATAGTCTATCGGAATTCGGGTTGTTACAGTAGATGGATTAAAATTAAAGAACCAAGCTTGCTTGAGAAATTCTATAAAATGACCGAGGAGTACATTAGAGTTGACAATAATCCTGTACCTCTTCAGATTATTGGTGCTAACCCACTTCTTGAAGCTCCCAAAAATGCTGCTACCCAATATAATAAGAAGAGTAATCAGGAGCAGAAGCGAGCCAATGACGGGAAAGACAACAAGGCTAATAAGAAGTTTCGCTTTCACAACCCGTCAGAGCTCACCCCTCTGAATGACACCTTAGAGCACTACAAGAAAATGTAATATTAATTACGCTATTTAATAACACGCTATTCTAAAGTGTTATTGATTAAACTTCCATATTCAATTATTCTACGCAATTTGTTTTGATTGTGCACGGTAACGCTCTATTCCTCCTAAGATTTTCGTGACCCCTCCAAATTCTTTTGTCTCCCTCCCAAAAACAAAATAATTTTGACTTTCTTCTCCAGCTACTCTCCCTTCCCCAAAACAAATTTACTCTCCATAAAAATTTCTTCACACTGTTCTTCTCCACCAAATTCTCCGCGCCATTTGTCGTTCGTCACAGCCGCTCCATTCCATCGTTTGCATTCTGGAACCCTAATCTCTACAGATTCGGGTAAACGAACTAGTTCTATGAAATTATAGACTATTTGCTGCAATATTTTATTTGCCTTTGCTCGATTGATTATTTTCATACTTTTTCCTATTTGTTTAATCTGCTTAATCGTTTGTAAATTAATTTAGTATAATGAAATTTTAGACTACTGTTCGATAGGCAAGTGAAAGGAGAGTCACCACTTCTTCCTCTCTCCCTGACCCTATCGTCTGCCATTAATTGGATCCTAATTTCCCTTGTCGAAGCTTCGTAATTTCATCTCTCTTTTAAGTTAATTGTTACGTAAGATTAATCTAATTTGCTAAAATCCTTTTCATTTGCTCCACGTTCTTCTTGTTTTTATGTTCTTTCTGTTCAGATTAGATCAGTTTAGGCTTGTCTATCATTTCCTGCTTATAGGAGAATCCATCTCCTATGAAACGAGCTACCCTTTTGGTGACTAAATGCAAATGGATCTTACAGACAGTAAAGAATTTTTTTTACTATAGTACATGCAAAACAATTTTTTGAGTATTTTTAGTTGAAGGGACATATTATATTAAAGAAGACAAATGCTAAACAGAATCTTAAAGGATCGAAAATTCTCAAGATGACAATGAAGGAAGTCCAGGCTACATAGTACGTTTTATGCTTATTCTAATTATTACTCCCATATTGCTTCTTTTTAACATTATAATTTGTTAGAATCTTGACTACAATTAGATTGTTATGCACCTTTTTTATAACAAATCTAACTCTCCCTGTGGATTGTAGTACTTTCCTGTTCTTACCGTAGATATGATGCTATATATTTTAACTGATTTTGGTCAATGACTATCATACATCAGATGTCTGCAACTTTGATTAAAGTTAAAGTTGGAGATCCTATCAGGATTAGTTGCTTGATTGAAAGTTGTAGCTGTACATTTGTTGCCTATATTGATAACGATGGCGTATTTATAATATGGCATTCTTGTTTTAATGTTCTTTTTGATTAGATTAAATCAGTTTAGGCCTGTCTAGCATTTCCTACTTGTAGGAGAATCCATCTCAAATGGAACGAGCTGCCCTTTTGGTAACTAGATGCAAATGGATCTTATAGAAAGCGAATAACAATTGTTTGACTGCGGTAAATGCAAAAGATTTTTTTGAGCACTGTTAGTTGAAGATACATAATATCGTGAAGAAGACAAATGTCAAGCTCAAAGGAAATCAAGGCTGCACGGTATGTCGTATGCTTCTTCTGATTATTACTTCCATATGTTGCTTCTTTTAACATTATAATATATATAGGTGCATTTCTTCTTCGTTAGAATGTTGGATAACAATTAGGTGTTTGTTATCCAACCTTGTTTATGTCAAAAAAATGTGAAAGGAGAGTCATGTTTGTGGGCTATGTTCCGGTAAATTGTTTAATTTATAAATTCCATTTTCAATTTTATTTTCAGCAAGCCTATGTATTGGCTCTTAAAATTTGGTTTATTTGGTTTCTTATGTGAATTGTGATCAACATGTCTTGTTTGGATTTATTGTTTAGAAAAGTTGATGCATGTCCTGTTGGTTTGTTAATTTGTCTTCAGCGAGAAATCATCATATGGGGAAAATATGGAATTTTTGGAATCAGTATTTCTTTTTGTAGCGTTAGCGGTCAGCATATGTGATGTACTACATAACTAAATTTGATGTATATGCCCCAGATGGACCAACACCTCAAACAAAGGAACATATTCTTTTCTTACATATCAGGTAATCTCACATCTTTTGCCATGACATTACAATTTTTAATCAATACTTCATGTTCACCTTATGTATCTCCACATGGGTTCTCTTAACCAGTAGTCCTCACTAAATTTGTAGTTTGGCGTCCCATCACCTGCATGTTTTCTAAACAAAGTTGATGTTGTTGATGATCCTGAACTATTGGAACGTGTAGAAATGGAACTACGTAGTAAGTGCTCATAGTTTTTTGAGTCTTTGAGTGCAAAAACATGTGGTTAAATCAAATGCTTAGGGTCAAATTACGCTAGGCTAATAATTAGGTTAATAATACATACAGTCTCAATAGGATAATAATCAGGATTTCAAGGTTATTTGTAACTTGTTTACTAGTCTTTATGGTATTGTAAATTGTGTTATTTCCGACTTGTTCATGAATCTTTATGGCATGGGAAATAAAAGAGGTACTAATAAATATGTACATCCTGATTTTTGTTGTTGTTTGAGCATTTCTACACAAATATATTTGCAGGTATCACTTCAAAGGAAAGGCATATTACTTTAGATGAATTTCAAATATTAATCACTTTTAATAGACTGAAGTACATTAAATTTTCCACGCAAAAGTCTATGCATTATATCAAAGACACCTGAATTTATCTTTGAATAAACTAAGGGAAGTGCCTAAGTATGTTCCCTACCTATTTACTGATAATATAAGTGTTGGTACCAAATAGCATATTTCTTATAACATGTGAATCATACTATTCTAGGTCAGTTTCCTATTGCATATACATATAAGAATATTACTTAAAAACGTATTGAATGATTAGGCGTCAAATACATATCTTATTTAGCTAATAAACATTTATGTTTATTCAAGTTTTTCTTGCATCAGAAAGTCCATCCAAAAGGTGATCATATGAGCTTGTGTTGATGTATTTTATTGTATTAAAGGGGGTTCAACCTAGAATGCAAAAAGCAGTAGTTTGGTATATTGTGAACTTATTTTATCAACTTTTAATAATTATTTACCCTGGCAAATAATGAAAATAAATTATTCCATTTTGCAATAAAATAGATTAAGACATTGTACATCAAATATTTCAAGTTTCAAATTTCAGGTAAAATAGTTCATCGATGTAACTATTTTGAATAGCACTCAACTCAGCAGTAATACAGACTTTACGTCACTTTTGAATTATATACGAAATAACTGTAGTGTCCAGCCTTAGATGATTAATGCCATGCTCATGGGTCTTTTGTAATAGATTCAGGGCAATAAATAAAAAATTGAATGGAAGGGAAGTCGATTTCGAGTTAGGCCGGAGACTTCTTGAATAAGTCTTCTACGCCTCGGGTTAAGTAAAAGACTATTTTGTCTTTCTTTGCCATCATGTAAGGGAGGTTGATTTTGAATTCGTAGAACTTGATGACATGTTTTGCAAATGAATGCTTGGCTTCATGGTACGTGTTAGATGAATGCAAAGGATCCCGAAATGCAAGAAAAGTAACAAGGTAAATGTGTGGTTTTTTTTTATTAATACTATAGGATTAGCAATTTCTATTAATCACGTTCTGCGAGGCTAGTTGCTGGCAGTAAATGTGCAGAAATCTTTACATCACCAAGAGCATAGTTAAAGATCCACTTTGGTTAATGCAAAGCATGCATTTACAACAAGATTTAAAAAGCACTTCATTACATTGTCTCCAACATAGCTTTGGAAATAGGTTTCCAGAACAGTTATAATAAATGCTCAAGCACAGTTGTGATATGCTCCTCCTTTTACTGAGTATGCGCCAGAGGATTATCAGGTATCTCCTTCTTCTCAAGTCGATGTTAAGGTTCAAGATTACATTATTGCCTTACTGGTTTCATTTTCATTTGCTATTTTTTTATAGACTTACCAAAGGTGTTTACTAACATGTTTTTCCTTTTATGTTACTAGAAAGGTATGTTTTAAGTTGTGTTTGTTTGTTGACACTTTGATATTATGTCTCACCTGGCTATTCTCTCCTTTGACTTGATAATGTTCGTATAGTTAGCATGACAAATTTGCGGTGTGCTTATGTCACTTACTACAACTTTACTCTTTCCTCTCTATGCCATTTCCTCTTAATTTGTGTTCCTGGTTTATTCACATATTCTTTTGAAGCAACATAGTCTTTTCAGCAGCGAGTTTCATTATTATAAATATAACATATCGACATGCACATTGTGATATATGCATTTTGCTCGTTGTATAGGTTTGTTATATCAAGATTTTAGCTTGTTTCATCATTTATATAATAAGTAAACGTGCAAATAACCCTATCAAAATGCATGCATTCTTAATGCTAGCTATGATATTATCCAATTCAAATATTTTCTTTGTGGCAAACATATGCAATTGATTTTTTGTCTCTAATCTCTAATATAAATAAAAGAAATTAGATGAATATATTTCAACATTTTTTTTTTTAAATTCGTTAATACCATCTTATTAATGGACTGTCTACCTATGCCAACGATGGATATGTTGGTGAAACGAGTTTCATCATACTATTCTTATCTCTATCATATTTATCAAAGCCACACAGTGCAAAATGATGCAAAATCCTCCTACAGCCTTGATGCATGACACATATCCTTTTGATTTAATGTTCATGTTAAAAATTTATTACGCATAATAAATAACTAAAAAAATCCAATGTTTACTGAAAAATTATACCGAAATTTGTTTGATCCCTTATTTTCAGTCAAAAATATGTTTAATTTTGATGAAATATTTTTTTTTTGGAAAATAAGTTTGTACATTAATTTCATATTTATACTAACTTTTTTTCATGAATTTCTTTTGGATAAATACAAATAATATTCGTGTCGTTCTCTGCAAACATATGCACAGTCCAATAAAACATGAAAATATTTGCTTAGTTCTCTACAAGTATTGTAGAGTTTTCCACAAATTTATGAAATTTAAAAATATGAGGTTTTCTTTGTATAACTTGTTTTTTAAGAGGAGCGGAGGTGTATTTTGAAGCTGATGGTGTTTTTATGGAAGTTCTCCCATTATAAATCATTTCACAAAGCTGATGGTGCATTTTGAAGCGGAGGTATATTTGTGGACAAAGGTTGATTTGTTAAAACTTGTGTGTATACATTATGTGCATCAATATATGTTAGTTTAAACAAAATAAAATTAAACTAAAGTTTTGCGCACTGGGAGA
This sequence comes from Allium sativum, assembly GCA_030737875.1. Taxonomy (NCBI): domain Eukaryota; kingdom Viridiplantae; phylum Streptophyta; class Magnoliopsida; order Asparagales; family Amaryllidaceae; genus Allium; species Allium sativum. The sequence goes on from CM060924.1 coordinate 62,368,581, forward strand.
ATTTTTCGTCATATATAAAAAATATAATACAAATGAAGGTTACTTCCCAATCTCACAATACTATTTTAAAAAGTCGTAAATAACCTTTTGATGGTTGAATCTCTGATTTTCAGTTATAACTATACTTTTTTTATCAGAATTGAATAATAAAGAATCCTGGTAGGGTGAAAGAAAAGACTCTGAATTTGAAGCACCGGAAGTCAATTTTGAAGCATTAGTATCAGGTGATGAGGTTCATAATACAGAATCTTCTATACTTCGTGGGTGTGTGGATTTGCGATATCATAGGAGTGATGATTCAAACAGAGGTAGTTGCAATACAAGTGGTTCAGAAGGATCACCTTCATCATCGTTCGTCGGGTTTCGCATCTTGACTGTTTTTTAATATTAAATAATGGTAATGTAGGCAAATTGAAAAACCTCTTCTAACTTTTAATGTTTTATCTTTGATTATTTGGCAATACATGCTTACTTGTATAAAACTAAATCTCCTGTTGCCTACTTAAAGAAATTCGCATCAAACACTTGTGTTCCAAAAGAAAATATTTCTGTTTGAAAACAAATGCATTTTTAGTTTTACTTATCTGGTTAAGTGTACTATAGTAGAGCACATAGCTTATTGATATACTATATTATAAGCTAAGTGGATTATGAGTACATATTGACAATTTGTTTAATGGTCATATGCTGTCTTAAGGTTTTTCTTATATAATTGGCATTAACCTGCACTTTGAGAAAGACTGGATCCAAAGTCACATTGGTATGTGAGTTACCTTGCACTTTCAGAGCGATTAGATCCTTCTGAAAGAACATAAATGGTTCGTTCTTCAACTGGTTAGAGCCAATTTCTTGCATTTTCAACAGAGGTAGCTCTAGCATTTGATCTACTTTATGTTCTTGTTTTATCACACTAAACCATTTAATTACATTGAAGTTCTTGTGTTCTATGCATGCCTTTATATCCATATCATTTATCTGAATGCTTAGGAATTAGTATCTCGAAACTCCAATCATGAGTATGATCATTCCTTAAAGTACCTATTGTTATTTGATATCTTATTTTAACACTCCTTTGCCCTTTCTGTGCTGTGTGTGATATCATTTAGGGATATATAGTCCACAACATATACAAATTTGTTGTAAATGATAGTGTCCCTTATATTCGCATGACATAACCTTTAACCCATAACAAAGTGATTATAGCGACAACCCAATAACTCGGCTACTGATTGGCGTACAATGTTAATGTTTCTCAGAGTCAGCAGTACTCAAAGAGTGTTTTTTTTTTGGGGCTAATTTAGTTGATATTAGTTAGGATGCTATGTTAACAACAATGACAGAAGCAAAAAAGCATGTATCCAAAAGGGGAAAGATATATGAAAACCTGAAACCAATTGATAAAAGGGGAAAGATATATGAAATATAAGGAGTTGCACTTAATTATAAATTAAGTAATCTGTAAACTTGGAAGTCTGAAACACGCTGGTAAGAATAACATGTTTAGTTTTGTCCTAGGGACAAGAGGAAATCATTACATAGGTTATAATAAATGGGTGGAGAATCTTATTAATGGACTTTAGTTAAGAGAACTAAGTTAACAAGTAAACAACGATAAGTTGTAGTAATGGCGTAAAGTGGAATTATGATTAAATGAGAAATGATAAGGAAAACTTATGAAATAAGTTATATTTAATCATAAATAATGACTGACATGTTAAACAAGAAAACATGTGAATTGAGATATACTTAGTTACATATTAAGTAGAACATGTTATTGTAACGACGAAATCAAACAAGAAAATAAAAGGGATTGTGAATTACAGACATTGGGCCACAATCTAGAGAATAACATATTGTGGGCTTATTAACAAACTTAAATGGGTTAAGTTATGTAATCAAAATTAATAAGCAAGAGAAACTTGGTAACTTGATTAAGAATTCAATATGAATGAGATTAACCAAGTTAGATGGAAATCCGGTGAGGTAAGGCAAGCGCGTAAAAGAATGTTTAGACATAGGGTCTAACAACAAATTAAAGTGAGGTGATTGGACCAATCCGCACGTTTGAGGACGAATAACCCAACGGGGTAGATCATCGTGGTGTTATAATGCACGAGGGGAGCACACATTTATCTGATTATGCTGACGACTCCAAAGGACTGGAAGGGGAAGTACGTGGCTTCCTAAGGTACGTAAGGTGCTCCTAGTAGTCCTCTATGCGGTGACAGATGTTTTAGGCTGTGCTCGCAGAGGTTGGGTCTGCGCGTAACTACTAGGTGGGTGGGCCTTGACTGCAAAAGTAGCTTTGCAGTCAGAATGTTTTGACGTGGTGACACTAGGGTGATTCGGCGGTTGCCTCTACGGGGAGGCGGAGGGTCACGACCAACAAAGATATTGGATCGTCGGATACCAGTTATCGACAGCCAGTGAGATGCGAAAAGATTAGAGCAAAACCCAAGACGCCATCCACCTTTTACTATCGAGGCACATTGGTTGAGGGGAGACGCCAAATAGATGTTTAGATTGTTTGTTATTAGGGGCATGTCGCTTAGCTTTGGTAGTCTTTACTAACCGACGGAGGGACCGAGGTTGGGCCATAGCCACCCTGGAAAACAAACCCTATGAATATCTGTATTTTGAGGCTCTTAAAGGCGGACCTGTACAGATATGGAAAAGCTCCCGACTGATTCTGTGTTTCTTGTATCGCCGTGCCACGGGACTCGGTGCACATTAGAGGACGTGCGGTTATGGCATCGAGCTACAAATTGACAATATGAATGTGGGATAGTCTAGATACATGCATATCGGCTATGGGTGGTGTATCGTAGACTTGAAGGCATTACTCTAGCATGTAATCTGATTCGATCGAAGGTGGCAGTCCATACGCTTATGTAGTATAGTAATGATAGATATATGCAGAACAAAACAGTGTTATATGGAGATCCGTACGTCACTATAGCGTAAGATGAGGGACTGCGTATATTTCAATGGTGTTATGGTGGAGACCGTGCGAGTGGGGTACCATGGGGTGTACCTTAACATTAGGGGTAGCTACATATATACTGTATTAGGTTAATCCACTGGGAAATAAATGGGTGCGACATGTGTGTAAGCCTTGAGTGCTGTTAACCCAAGAAACCTAATAGATAAGAAAATATGATTGAACGGTATATGTAGTATTATCCAAAGTGTATAATTTAAATCCAGTCACCAGAACTTATGTTCTGACCCCCTCCTCATAACATACTCACAAGTTAGATTTGTGGCAGAGACATGATAGCTTTGGATACTAGTTAAGCAGTATTGTTAATATAGTAAGGCTATACTTTGAGTAGATTATATTTTATCCATTCCGTTGTGAGATGTTTTCTGAGCTCTAACATATTTTATGTCTCTGTCTTTTTTGTAGGATACCAGAGCACAACAACTTGAGTTTCGATAGATTGGATTTTTTTTTTTTTTTTAAAAAATAGTCTATCGGAATTCGGGTTGTTACAGTAGATGGATTAAAATTAAAGAACCAAGCTTGCTTGAGAAATTCTATAAAATGACCGAGGAGTACATTAGAGTTGACAATAATCCTGTACCTCTTCAGATTATTGGTGCTAACCCACTTCTTGAAGCTCCCAAAAATGCTGCTACCAAATATAATAAGAAGAGTAATCAGGAGCAAAAGCGAGCCAATGACGGGAAAGACAACAAGGCTAATAAGAAGTTTCGCTTTCACAACCCGTCAGAGCTCACCCCTCTGAATGACACCTCGGAGCACTACAAGAAAATGTAATATTAATTACGCTATTTAATAACACGCTATTCTAAAGTGTTATTGATTAAACTTACATATTCAATTATTCTACGCAATTTGTTTTGATTGTGCACGGTAACGCTCTATTCCTCCTAAGATTTTCGTGACCCCTCCAAATTCTTTTGTCTCCCTCCCAAAAACAAAATAATTTTGACTTTCTTCTCCAGCTACTCTCCCTTCCCCAAAACAAATTTACTCTCCATAAAAATTTCTTCACACTGTTCTTCTCCACCAAATTCTCCGCGCCATTTGTCGTTCGTCACAGCCGCTCCATTCCATCGTTTGCATTCTGGAACCCTAATCTCTACAGATTCGGGTAAACGAACTAGTTCTATGAAATTATAGACTATTTGCTGCAATATTTTATTTGCCTTTGCTCGATTGATTATTTTCATACTTTTTCCTATTTGTTTAATCTGCTTAATCGTTTGTAAATTAATTTAGTATAATGAAATTTTAGACTACTGTTCGATAGGCAAGTGAAAGGAGAGTCACCACTTCTTCCTCTCTCCCTGACCCTATCGTCTGCCATTAATTGGATCCTAATTTCCCTTGTCGAAGCTTCGTAATTTCATCTCTCTTTTAAGTTAATTGTTACGTAAGATTAATCTAATTTGCTAAAATCCTTTTCATTTGCTCCACGTTCTTCTTGTTTTTATGTTCTTTCTGTTCAGATTAGATCAGTTTAGGCTTGTCTATCATTTCCTGCTTATAGGAGAATCCATCTCCTATGAAACGAGCTACCCTTTTGGTGACTAAATGCAAATGGATCTTACAGACAGTAAAGAATTTTTTTTACTATAGTACATGCAAAACAATTTTTTGAGTATTTTTAGTTGAAGGGACATATTATATTAAAGAAGACAAATGCTAAACAGAATCTTAAAGGATCGAAAATTCTCAAGATGACAATGAAGGAAGTCCAGGCTACATAGTACGTTTTATGCTTATTCTAATTATTACTCCCATATTGCTTCTTTTTAACATTATAATTTGTTAGAATCTTGACTACAATTAGATTGTTATGCACCTTTTTTATAACAAATCTAACTCTCCCTGTGGATTGTAGTACTTTCCTGTTCTTACCGTAGATATGATGCTATATATTTTAACTGATTTTGGTCAATGACTATCATACATCAGATGTCTGCAACTTTGATTAAAGTTAAAGTTGGAGATCCTATCAGGATTAGTTGCTTGATTGAAAGTTGTAGCTGTACATTTGTTGCCTATATTGATAACGATGGCGTATTTATAATATGGCATTCTTGTTTTAATGTTCTTTTTGATTAGATTAAATCAGTTTAGGCCTGTCTAGCATTTCCTACTTGTAGGAGAATCCATCTCAAATGGAACGAGCTGCCCTTTTGGTAACTAGATGCAAATGGATCTTATAGAAAGCGAATAACAATTGTTTGACTGCGGTAAATGCAAAAGATTTTTTTGAGCACTGTTAGTTGAAGATACATAATATCGTGAAGAAGACAAATGTCAAGCTCAAAGGAAATCAAGGCTGCACGGTATGTCGTATGCTTCTTCTGATTATTACTTCCATATGTTGCTTCTTTTAACATTATAATATATATAGGTGCATTTCTTCTTCGTTAGAATGTTGGATAACAATTAGGTGTTTGTTATCCAACCTTGTTTATGTCAAAAAAATGTGAAAGGAGAGTCATGTTTGTGGGCTATGTTCCGGTAAATTGTTTAATTTATAAATTCCATTTTCAATTTTATTTTCAGCAAGCCTATGTATTGGCTCTTAAAATTTGGTTTATTTGGTTTCTTATGTGAATTGTGATCAACATGTCTTGTTTGGATTTATTGTTTAGAAAAGTTGATGCATGTCCTGTTGGTTTGTTAATTTGTCTTCAGCGAGAAATCATCATATGGGGAAAATATGGAATTTTTGGAATCAGTATTTCTTTTTGTAGCGTTAGCGGTCAGCATATGTGATGTACTACATAACTAAATTTGATGTATATGCCCCAGATGGACCAACACCTCAAACAAAGGAACATATTCTTTTCTTACATATCAGGTAATCTCACATCTTTTGCCATGACATTACAATTTTTAATCAATACTTCATGTTCACCTTATGTATCTCCACATGGGTTCTCTTAACCAGTAGTCCTCACTAAATTTGTAGTTTGGCGTCCCATCACCTGCATGTTTTCTAAACAAAGTTGATGTTGTTGATGATCCTGAACTATTGGAACGTGTAGAAATGGAACTACGTAGTAAGTGCTCATAGTTTTTTGAGTCTTTGAGTGCAAAAACATGTGGTTAAATCAAATGCTTAGGGTCAAATTACGCTAGGCTAATAATTAGGTTAATAATACATACAGTCTCAATAGGATAATAATCAGGATTTCAAGGTTATTTGTAACTTGTTTACTAGTCTTTATGGTATTGTAAATTGTGTTATTTCCGACTTGTTCATGAATCTTTATGGCATGGGAAATAAAAGAGGTACTAATAAATATGTACATCCTGATTTTTGTTGTTGTTTGAGCATTTCTACACAAATATATTTGCAGGTATCACTTCAAAGGAAAGGCATATTACTTTAGATGAATTTCAAATATTAATCACTTTTAATAGACTGAAGTACATTAAATTTTCCACGCAAAAGTCTATGCATTATATCAAAGACACCTGAATTTATCTTTGAATAAACTAAGGGAAGTGCCTAAGTATGTTCCCTACCTATTTACTGATAATATAAGTGTTGGTACCAAATAGCATATTTCTTATAACATGTGAATCATACTATTCTAGGTCAGTTTCCTATTGCATATACATATAAGAATATTACTTAAAAACGTATTGAATGATTAGGCGTCAAATACATATCTTATTTAGCTAATAAACATTTATGTTTATTCAAGTTTTTCTTGCATCAGAAAGTCCATCCAAAAGGTGATCATATGAGCTTGTGTTGATGTATTTTATTGTATTAAAGGGGGTTCAACCTAGAATGCAAAAAGCAGTAGTTTGGTATATTGTGAACTTATTTTATCAACTTTTAATAATTATTTACCCTGGCAAATAATGAAAATAAATTATTCCATTTTGCAATAAAATAGATTAAGACATTGTACATCAAATATTTCAAGTTTCAAATTTCAGGTAAAATAGTTCATCGATGTAACTATTTTGAATAGCACTCAACTCAGCAGTAATACAGACTTTACGTCACTTTTGAATTATATACGAAATAACTGTAGTGTCCAGCCTTAGATGATTAATGCCATGCTCATGGGTCTTTTGTAATAGATTCAGGGCAATAAATAAAAAATTGAATGGAAGGGAAGTCGATTTCGAGTTAGGCCGGAGACTTCTTGAATAAGTCTTCTACGCCTCGGGTTAAGTAAAAGACAATTTTGTCTTTCTTTGCCATCATGTAAGGGAGGTTGATTTTGAATTCGTAGAACTTGATGACATGTTTTGCAAATGAATGCTTGGCTTCATGGTACGTGTTAGATGAATGCAAAGGATCCCGAAATGCAAGAAAAGTAACAAGGTAAATGTGTGGTTTTTTTTTATTAATACTATAGGATTAGCAATTTCTATTAATCACGTTCTGCGAGGCTAGTTGCTGGCAGTAAATGTGCAGAAATCTTTACATCACCAAGAGCATAGTTAAAGATCCACTTTGGTTAATGCAAAGCATGCATTTACAACAAGATTTAAAAAGCACTTCATTACATTGTCTCCAACATAGCTTTGGAAATAGGTTTCCAGAACAGTTATAATAAATGCTCAAGCACAGTTGTGATATGCTCCTCCTTTTACTGAGTATGCGCCAGAGGATTATCAGGTATCTCCTTCTTCTCAAGTCGATGTTAAGGTTCAAGATTACATTATTGCCTTACTGGTTTCATTTTCATTTGCTATTTTTTTATAGACTTACCAAAGGTGTTTACTAACATGTTTTTCCTTTTATGTTACTAGAAAGGTATGTTTTAAGTTGTGTTTGTTTGTTGACACTTTGATATTATGTCTCACCTGGCTATTCTCTCCTTTGACTTGATAATGTTCGTATAGTTAGCATGACAAATTTGCGGTGTGCTTATGTCACTTACTACAACTTTACTCTTTCCTCTCTATGCCATTTCCTCTTAATTTGTGTTCCTGGTTTATTCACATATTCTTTTGAAGCAACATAGTCTTTTCAGCAGCGAGTTTCATTATTATAAATATAACATATCGACATGCACATTGTGATATATGCATTTTGCTCGTTGTATAGGTTTGTTATATCAAGATTTTAGCTTGTTTCATCATTTATATAATAAGTAAACGTGCAAATAACCCTATCAAAATGCATGCATTCTTAATGCTAGCTATGATATTATCCAATTCAAATATTTTCTTTGTGGCAAACATATGCAATTGATTTTTTGTCTCTAATCTCTAATATAAATAAAAGAAATTAGATGAATATATTTCAACATTTTTTTTTTAAATTCGTTAATACCATCTTATTAATGGACTGTCTACCTATGCCAACGATGGATATGTTGGTGAAACGAGTTTCATCATACTATTCTTATCTCTATCATATTTATCAAAGCCACACAGTGCAAAATGATGCAAAATCCTCCTACAGCCTTGATGCATGACACATATCCTTTTGATTTAATGTTCATGTTAAAAATTTATTACGCATAATAAATAACTAAAAAAATCCAATGTTTACTGAAAAATTATACCGAAATTTGTTTGATCCCTTATTTTCAGTCAAAAATATGTTTAATTTTGATGAAATATTTTTTTTTTGGAAAATAAGTTTGTACATTAATTTCATATTTATACTAACTTTTTTTCATGAATTTCTTTTGGATAAATACAAATAATATTCGTGTCGTTCTCTGCAAACATATGCACAGTCCAATAAAACATGAAAATATTTGCTTAGTTCTCTACAAGTATTGTAGAGTTTTCCACAAATTTATGAAATTTAAAAATATGAGGTTTTCTTTGTATAACTTGTTTTTTAAGAGGAGCGGAGGTGTATTTTGAAGCTGATGGTGTTTTTATGGAAGTTCTCCCATTATAAATCATTTCACAAAGCTGATGGTGCATTTTGAAGCGGAGGTATATTTGTGGACAAAGGTTGATTTGTTAAAACTTGTGTGTATACATTATGTGCATCAATATATGTTAGTTTAAACAAAATAAAATTAAACTAAAGTTTTGTGCACTGGGAGAATTTTTCGTCATATATAAAAAATATAATACAAATGAAGGTTACTTCCCAATCTCACAATACTATTTTAAAAAGTCGTAAATAACCTTTTGATGGTTGAATCTCTGATTTTCAGTTATAACTATACTTTTTTTATCAGAATTGAATAATAAAGAATCCTGGTAGGGTGAAAGAAAAGACTCTGAATTTGAAGCACCGGAAGTCAATTTTGAAGCATTAGTATCAGGTGATGAGGTTCATAATACAGAATCTTCTATACTTCGTGGGTGTGTGGATTTGCGATATCATAGGAGTGATGATTCAAACAGAGGTAGTTGCAATACAAGTGGTTCAGAAGGATCACCTTCATCATCGTTCGTCGGGTTTCGCATCTTGACTGTTTTTTAATATTTAATAATGGTAATGTAGGCAAATTGAAAAACCTCTTCTAACTTTTAATGTTTTATCTTTGATTATTTGGCAATACATGCTTACTTGTATAAAACTAAATCTCCTGTTGCCTACTTAAAGAAATTCGCATCAAACACTTGTGTTCCAAAAGAAAATATTTCTGTTTGAAAACAAATGCATTTTTAGTTTTACTTATCTGGTTAAGTGTACTATAGTAGAGCACATAGCTTATTGATATACTATATTATAAGCTAAGTGGATTATGAGTACATATTGACAATTTGTTTAATGGTCATATGCTGTCTTAAGGATTCCTTATATAATTGGCATTAACCTGCACTTTGAGAAAGACTGGATCCAAAGTCACATTGGTATGTGAGTTACCTTGCACTTTCAGAGCGATTAGATCCTTCTGAAAGAACATAAATGGTTCGTTCTTCAACTGGTTAGAGCCAATTTCTTGCATTTTCAACAGAGGTAGCTCTAGCATTTGATCTACTTTATGTTCTTGTTTTATCACACTAAACCATTTAATTACATTGAAGTTCTTGTGTTCTATGCATGCCTTTATATCCATATCATTTATCTGAATGCTTAGGAATTAGTATCTCGAAACTCCAATCATGAGTATGATCATTCCTTAAAGTACCTATTGTTATTTGATATCTTATTTTAACACTCCTTTGCCCTTTCTGTGCTGTGTGTGATATCATTTAGGGATATATAGTCCACAACATATACAAATTTGTTGTAAATGATAGTGTCCCTTATATTCGCATGACATAACCTTTAACCCATAACAAAGTGATTATAGCGACAACCCAATAACTCGGCTACTGATTGGCGTACAATGTTAATGTTTCTCAGAGTCAGCAGTACTCAAAGAGTGTTTTTTTTTGGGGCTAATTTAGTTGATATTAGTTAGGATGCTATGTTAACAACAATGACAGAAGCAAAAAAGCATGTATCCAAAAGGGGAAAGATATATGAAAACCTGAAACCAATTGATAAAAGGGGAAAGATATATGAAATATAAGGAGTTGCACTTAATTATAAATTAAGTAATCTGTAAACTTGGAAGTCTGAAACACGCTGGTAAGAATAACATGTTTAGTTTTGTCCTAGGGACAAGAGGAAATCATTACATAGGTTATAATAAATGGGTGGAGAAACTTATTAATGGACTTTAGTTAAGAGAACTAAGTTAACAAGTAAACAACGATAAGTTGTAGTAATGGCGTAAAGTGGAATTATGATTAAATGAGAAAGGATAAGGAAAACTTATGAAATAAGTTATATTTAATCATAAATAATGACTGACATGTTAAACAAGAAAACATGTGAATTGAGATATACTTAGTTACATATTAAGTAGAACATGTTATTGTAACGACCAAATCAAACAAGAAAATAAAAGGGATTGTGAATTACAGACATTGGGCCACAATCTAGAGAATAACATATTGTGGGCTTATTAACAAACTTAAATGGGTTAAGTTATGTAACCAAAATTAATAAGCAAGAGAAACTTGGTAACTTGATTAAGAATTCAATATGAATGAGATTAACCAAGTTAGATGGAAATCCGGTGAGGTAAGGCAAGCGCGTAAAAGAATGTTTAGACATAGGGTCTAACAACAAATTAAAGTGAGGTGATTGGACCAATCCGCACGTTTGAGGACGAATAACCCAACGGGGTAGATCATCGTGGTGTTATAATGCACGAGGGAAGCACACATTTATCTGATTATGCTGACGACTCCAAAGGACTGGAAGGGGAAGTACGTGGCTTCCTAAGGTACGTAAGGTGCTCCTAGTAGTCCTCTATGCGGTGGCAGATGTTTTAGGCTGTGCTCGCAGAGGTTGGGTCTGCGCGTAACTACTAGGTGGGTGGGCCTTGACTGCAAAAGTAGCTTTGCAGTCAGAATGTTTTGACGTGGTGACACTAGGGTGATTCGGCGGTTGCCTCTACGGGGAGGCGGAGGGTCACGACCAACAAAGATATTGGATCGTCGGATACCAATTATCGACAGCCAGTGAGATGCGAAAAGATTAGAGCAAAACCCAAGACGCCATCCACCTTTTACTATCGAGGCACATTGGTTGAGGGGAGACGCCAAATAGATGTTTAGATTGTTTGTTATTAGGGGCATGTCGCTTAGCTTTGGTAGTCTTTACTAACCGACGGAGGGGCCGAGGTTGGGCCATAGCCACCCTGGAAAACAAACCCTATGAATATCTGTATTTTGAGGCTCTTAAAGGCGGACCTGTACAGATATGGAAAAGCTCCCGACTGATTCTGTGTTTCTTGTATCGCCGTGCCACGGGACTCGGTGCACATTAGAGGACGTGCGGTTATGGCATCGAGCTACAAATTGACAATATGAATGTGGGATAGTCTAGATACATGCATATCGGCTATGGGTGATGTATCGTAGACTTGAAGGCATTACTCTAGCATGTAATCTGATTCGATCGAAGGTGGCAGTCCATACGCTTATGTAGTATAGTAATGATAGATATATGCAGAACATAACAGTGTTATATGGAGATCCGTACGTCACTATAGCGTAAGATGAGGGACTGCGTATATTTCAATGGTGTTATGGTGGAGACCGTGCGAGTGGGGTACCATGGGATGTACCTTAACATTAGGGGTAGCTACATATATACTGTATTAGGTTAATCCACTGGGAAATAAATGGGTGCGACATGTGTGTAAGCCTTGAGTGCTGTTAACCCAAGAAACCTAATAGATAAGAAAATATGATTGAACGGTATATGTAGTATTATCCAAAGTGTATAATTTAAATCCAGTCACCAGAACTTATGTTCTGACCCCCTCCTCATAACGTACTCACAAGTTAGATTTGTGGCAGAGACATGATAGCTTTGGATACTAGTTAAGCAGTATTGTTAATATAGTAAGGCTATACTTTGAGTAGATTATATTTTATCCATTCCGTTGTGAGATGTTTTCTGAGCTCTAACATATTTTATGTCTCTGTCTTTTCTGTAGGATACCAGAGCACAACAACTTGAGTTTCGATAGATTGGATTTTTTTTTTTAAAAAAAAAAAATAGTCTATCGGAATTCGGGTTGTTACAGTAGATGGATTAAAATTAAAGAACCAAGCTTGCTTGAGAAATTCTATAAAATGACCGAGGAGTACATTAGAGTTGACAATAATCCTGTACCTCTTCAGATTATTGGTGCTAACCCACTTCTTGAAGCTCCCAAAAATGCTGCTACCCAATATAATAAGAAGAGTAATCAGGAGCAAAAGCGAGCCAATGACGGGAAAGACAACAAGGCTAATAAGAAGTTTCGCTTTCACAACCCGTCAGAGCTCACCCCTCTGAATGACACCTCGGAGCACTACAAGAAAATGTAATATTAATTACGCTATTTAATAACACGCTATTCTAAAGTGTTATTGATTAAACTTACATATTCAATTATTCTACGCAATTTGTTTTGATTGTGCACGGTAACGCTCTATTCCTCCTAAGATTTTCGTGACCCCTCCAAATTCTTTTGTCTCCCTCCCAAAAACAAAATAATTTTGACTTTCTTCTCCAGCTACTCTCCCTTCCCCAAAACAAATTTACTCTCCATAAAAATTTCTTCACACTGTTCTTCTCCACCAAATTCTCCGCGCCATTTGTCGTTCGTCACAGCCGCTCCATTCCATCGTTTGCATTCTGGAACCCTAATCTCTACAGATTCGGGTAAACGAACTAGTTCTATGAAATTATAGACTATTTGCTGCAATATTTTATTTGCCTTTGCTCGATTGATTATTTTCATACTTTTTCCTATTTGTTTAATCTGCTTAATCGTTTGTAAATTAATTTAGTATAATGAAATTTTAGACTACTGTTCGATAGGCAAGTGAAAGGAGAGTCACCACTTCTTCCTCTCTCCCTGACCCTATCGTCTGCCATTAATTGGATCCTAATTTCCCTTGTCGAAGCTTCGTAATTTCATCTCTCTTTTAAGTTAATTGTTACGTAAGATTAATCTAATTTGCTAAAATCCTTTTCATTTGCTCCACGTTCTTCTTGTTTTTATGTTCTTTCTGTTCAGATTAGATCAGTTTAGGCTTGTCTATCATTTCCTGCTTATAGGAGAATCCATCTCCTATGAAACGAGCTACCCTTTTGGTGACTAAATGCAAATGGATCTTACAGACAGTAAAGAATTTTTTTTACTATAGTACATGCAAAACAATTTTTTGAGTATTTTTAGTTGAAGGGACATATTATATTAAAGAAGACAAATGCTAAACAGAATCTTAAAGGATCGAAAATTCTCAAGATGACAATGAAGGAAGTCCAGGCTACATAGTACGTTTTATGCTTATTCTAATTATTACTCCCATATTGCTTCTTTTTAACATTATAATTTGTTAGAATCTTGACTACAATTAGATTGTTATGCACCTTTTTTATAACAAATCTAACTCTCCCTGTGGATTGTAGTACTTTCCTGTTCTTACCGTAGATATGATGCTATATATTTTAACTGATTTTGGTCAATGACTATCATACATCAGATGTCTGCAACTTTGATTAAAGTTAAAGTTGGAGATCCTATCAGGATTAGTTGCTTGATTGAAAGTTGTAGCTGTACATTTGTTGCCTATATTGATAACGATGGCGTATTTATAATATGGCATTCTTGTTTTAATGTTCTTTTTGATTAGATTAAATCAGTTTAGGCCTGTCTAGCATTTCCTACTTGTAGGAGAATCCATCTCAAATGGAACGAGCTGCCCTTTTGGTAACTAGATGCAAATGGATCTTATAGAAAGCGAATAACAATTGTTTGACTGCGGTAAATGCAAAAGATTTTTTTGAGCACTGTTAGTTGAAGATACATAATATCGTGAAGAAGACAAATGTCAAGCTCAAAGGAAATCAAGGCTGCACGGTATGTCGTATGCTTCTTCTGATTATTACTTCCATATGTTGCTTCTTTTAACATTATAATATATATAGGTGCATTTCTTCTTCGTTAGAATGTTGGATAACAATTAGGTGTTTGTTATCCAACCTTGTTTATGTCAAAAAAATGTGAAAGGAGAGTCATGTTTGTGGGCTATGTTCCGGTAAATTGTTTAATTTATAAATTCCATTTTCAATTTTATTTTCAGCAAGCCTATGTATTGGCTCTTAAAATTTGGTTTATTTGGTTTCTTATGTGAATTGTGATCAACATGTCTTGTTTGGATTTATTGTTTAGAAAAGTTGATGCATGTCCTGTTGGTTTGTTAATTTGTCTTCAGCGAGAAATCATCATATGGGGAAAATATGGAATTTTTGGAATCAGTATTTCTTTTTGTAGCGTTAGCGGTCAGCATATGTGATGTACTACATAACTAAATTTGATGTATATGCCCCAGATGGACCAACACCTCAAACAAAGGAACATATTCTTTTCTTACATATCAGGTAATCTCACATCTTTTGCCATGACATTACAATTTTTAATCAATACTTCATGTTCACCTTATGTATCTCCACATGGGTTCTCTTAACCAGTAGTCCTCACTAAATTTGTAGTTTGGCGTCCCATCACCTGCATGTTTTCTAAACAAAGTTGATGTTGTTGATGATCCTGAACTATTGGAACGTGTAGAAATGGAACTACGTAGTAAGTGCTCATAGTTTTTTGAGTCTTTGAGTGCAAAAACATGTGGTTAAATCAAATGCTTAGGGTCAAATTACGCTAGGCTAATAATTAGGTTAATAATACATACAGTCTCAATAGGATAATAATCAGGATTTCAAGGTTATTTGTAACTTGTTTACTAGTCTTTATGGTATTGTAAATTGTGTTATTTCCGACTTGTTCATGAATCTTTATGGCATGGGAAATAAAAGAGGTACTAATAAATATGTACATCCTGATTTTTGTTGTTGTTTGAGCATTTCTACACAAATATATTTGCAGGTATCACTTCAAAGGAAAGGCATATTACTTTAGATGAATTTCAAATATTAATCACTTTTAATAGACTGAAGTACATTAAATTTTCCACGCAAAAGTCTATGCATTATATCAAAGACACCTGAATTTATCTTTGAATAAACTAAGGGAAGTGCCTAAGTATGTTCCCTACCTATTTACTGATAATATAAGTGTTGGTACCAAATAGCATATTTCTTATAACATGTGAATCATACTATTCTAGGTCAGTTTCCTATTGCATATACATATAAGAATATTACTTAAAAACGTATTGAATGATTAGGCGTCAAATACATATCTTATTTAGCTAATAAACATTTATGTTTATTCAAGTTTTTCTTGCATCAGAAAGTCCATCCAAAAGGTGATCATATGAGCTTGTGTTGATGTATTTTATTGTATTAAAGGGGGTTCAACCTAGAATGCAAAAAGCAGTAGTTTGGTATATTGTGAACTTATTTTATCAACTTTTAATAATTATTTACCCTGGCAAATAATGAAAATAAATTATTCCATTTTGCAATAAAATAGATTAAGACATTGTACATCAAATATTTCAAGTTTCAAATTTCAGGTAAAATAGTTCATCGATGTAACTATTTTGAATAGCACTCAACTCAGCAGTAATACAGACTTTACGTCACTTTTGAATTATATACGAAATAACTGTAGTGTCCAGCCTTAGATGATTAATGCCATGCTCATGGGTCTTTTGTAATAGATTCAGGGCAATAAATAAAAAATTGAATGGAAGGGAAGTCGATTTCGAGTTAGGCCGGAGACTTCTTGAATAAGTCTTCTACGCCTCGGGTTAAGTAAAAGACTATTTTGTCTTTCTTTGCCATCATGTAAGGGAGGTTGATTTTGAATTCGTAGAACTTGATGACATGTTTTGCAAATGAATGCTTGGCTTCATGGTACGTGTTAGATGAATGCAAAGGATCCCGAAATGCAAGAAAAGTAACAAGGTAAATGTGTGGTTTTTTTTTATTAATACTATAGGATTAGCAATTTCTATTAATCACGTTCTGCGAGGCTAGTTGCTGGCAGTAAATGTGCAGAAATCTTTACATCACCAAGAGCATAGTTAAAGATCCACTTTGGTTAATGCAAAGCATGCATTTACAACAAGATTTAAAAAGCACTTCATTACATTGTCTCCAACATAGCTTTGGAAATAGGTTTCCAGAACAGTTATAATAAATGCTCAAGCACAGTTGTGATATGCTCCTCCTTTTACTGAGTATGCGCCAGAGGATTATCAGGTATCTCCTTCTTCTCAAGTCGATGTTAAGGTTCAAGATTACATTATTGCCTTACTGGTTTCATTTTCATTTGCTATTTTTTTATAGACTTACCAAAGGTGTTTACTAACATGTTTTTCCTTTTATGTTACTAGAAAGGTATGTTTTAAGTTGTGTTTGTTTGTTGACACTTTGATATTATGTCTCACCTGGCTATTCTCTCCTTTGACTTGATAATGTTCGTATAGTTAGCATGACAAATTTGCGGTGTGCTTATGTCACTTACTACAACTTTACTCTTTCCTCTCTATGCCATTTCCTCTTAATTTGTGTTCCTGGTTTATTCACATATTCTTTTGAAGCAACATAGTCTTTTCAGCAGCGAGTTTCATTATTATAAATATAACATATCGACATGCACATTGTGATATATGCATTTTGCTCGTTGTATAGGTTTGTTATATCAAGATTTTAGCTTGTTTCATCATTTATATAATAAGTAAACGTGCAAATAACCCTATCAAAATGCATGCATTCTTAATGCTAGCTATGATATTATCCAATTCAAATATTTTCTTTGTGGCAAACATATGCAATTGATTTTTTGTCTCTAATCTCTAATATAAATAAAAGAAATTAGATGAATATATTTCAACATTTTTTTTTTTAAATTCGTTAATACCATCTTATTAATGGACTGTCTACCTATGCCAACGATGGATATGTTGGTGAAACGAGTTTCATCATACTATTCTTATCTCTATCATATTTATCAAAGCCACACAGTGCAAAATGATGCAAAATCCTCCTACAGCCTTGATGCATGACACATATCCTTTTGATTTAATGTTCATGTTAAAAATTTATTACGCATAATAAATAACTAAAAAAATCCAATGTTTACTGAAAAATTATACCGAAATTTGTTTGATCCCTTATTTTCAGTCAAAAATATGTTTAATTTTGATGAAATATTTTTTTTTTGGAAAATAAGTTTGTACATTAATTTCATATTTATACTAACTTTTTTTCATGAATTTCTTTTGGATAAATACAAATAATATTCGTGTCGTTCTCTGCAAACATATGCACAGTCCAATAAAACATGAAAATATTTGCTTAGTTCTCTACAAGTATTGTAGAGTTTTCCACAAATTTATGAAATTTAAAAATATGAGGTTTTCTTTGTATAACTTGTTTTTTAAGAGGAGCGGAGGTGTATTTTGAAGCTGATGGTGTTTTTATGGAAGTTCTCCCATTATAAATCATTTCACAAAGCTGATGGTGCATTTTGAAGCGGAGGTATATTTGTGGACAAAGGTTGATTTGTTAAAACTTGTGTGTATACATTATGTGCATCAATATATGTTAGTTTAAACAAAATAAAATTAAACTAAAGTTTTGCGCACTGGGAGAATTTTTCGTCATATATAAAAAATATAATACAAATGAAGGTTACTTCCCAATCTCACAATACTATTTTAAAAAGTCGTAAATAACCTTTTGATGGTTGAATCTCTGATTTTCAGTTATAACTATACTTTTTTTATCAGAATTGAATAATAAAGAATCCTGGTAGGGTGAAAGAAAAGACTCTGAATTTGAAGCACCGGAAGTCAATTTTGAAGCATTAGTATCAGGTGATGAGGTTCATAATACAGAATCTTCTATACTTCGTGGGTGTGTGGATTTGCGATATCATAGGAGTGATGATTCAAACAGAGGTAGTTGCAATACAAGTGGTTCAGAAGGATCACCTTCATCATCGTTCGTCGGGTTTCGCATCTTGACTGTTTTTTAATATTAAATAATGGTAATGTAGGCAAATTGAAAAACCTCTTCTAACTTTTAATGTTTTATCTTTGATTATTTGGCAATACATGCTTACTTGTATAAAACTAAATCTCCTGTTGCCTACTTAAAGAAATTCGCATCAAACACTTGTGTTCCAAAAGAAAATATTTCTGTTTGAAAACAAATGCATTTTTAGTTTTACTTATCTGGTTAAGTGTACTATAGTAGAGCACATAGCTTATTGATATACTATATTATAAGCTAAGTGGATTATGAGTACATATTGACAATTTGTTTAATGGTCATATGCTGTCTTAAGGATTCCTTATATAATTGGCATTAACCTGCACTTTGAGAAAGACTGGATCCAAAGTCACATTGGTATGTGAGTTACCTTGCACTTTCAGAGCGATTAGATCCTTCTGAAAGAACATAAATGGTTCGTTCTTCAACTGGTTAGAGCCAATTTCTTGCATTTTCAACAGAGGTAGCTCTAGCATTTGATCTACTTTATGTTCTTGTTTTATCACACTAAACCATTTAATTACATTGAAGTTATTGTGTTCTATGCATGCCTTTATATCCATATCATTTATCTGAATGCTTAGGAATTAGTATCTCGAAACTCCAATCATGAGTATGATCATTCCTTAAAGTACCTATTGTTATTTGATATCTTATTTTAACACTCCTTTGCCCTTTCTGTGCTGTGTGTGATATCATTTAGGGATATATAGTCCACAACATATACAAATTTGTTGTAAATGATAGTGTCCCTTATATTCGCATGACATAACCTTTAACCCATAACAAAGTGATTATAGCGACAACCCAATAACTCGGCTACTGATTGGCGTACAATGTTAATGTTTCTCAGAGTCAGCAGTACTCAAAGAGTGTTTTTTTTTGGGGCTAATTTAGTTGATATTAGTTAGGATGCTATGTTAACAACAATGACAGAAGCAAAAAAGCATGTATCCAAAATCTTTACATCAAATTGTGATCACATGGTGTGATTAAATCCTTTCGTTGGATAAGTTATAAAAGCCTTACTTGCTGTCTGGATAAGTTATAAAAGCCTTACTTGCTGTCGTGCATCCAGATATTTACCATTGTTGTCTTTCTGTTAACACAAGTAAACTTGTGCTAAATGATTCAAATAACAGAGCATTATATAAAATTTTATTCGTTATCTAATTCACACATGCTTTTGTAACCTTTTTAAAATATATTCCAAGCGCCATTAGGTCATCTCCAGTAGCATCGATGGAAGAATAGAAGATAGAAATTGTTGTCCGTTGTTTTTACCCTGTCCATTTTAATCTATTTTCTTATATATTATGATACACTTTCATTACACTGAGTACGAGATTGAGTTGTATTCTAATATTTTTATGTTGCACACAAAGGATATGTCAATTAGATCTTCCATGTTATGCTCATGTAATGACTGTTTATCATACGTCTACTTAAAAATATGATTCACTACCGAATACCATTTATAACTGAAAGCTCTGAAGTCCTCATTACGATTGTAAACCGTACATTACTCTTACCATCATTTCACTAATTACACAACTGGATATTGGCATTAGCATGTAATATATATATATATATATATATATATATATATATATATATATATATATATATGTATGTATATATATATGTATGTATGTATGTATGTATGTATGTATGTATGTATGTATAATTCCACTAATGTTAATTGTTCCCTTCTTCCGTAATGACTGTTAATAAGCCACCTTCAAATTCTATGCCACAATTACATATTAAATAAGCTACTAGATAGCCTTTTTTGTAGGCCTGTAGTAGTCAAAATTTACTTTTTTTGGAGGCCTACATATAGTCAATAATTCTGAATTCAGTTATTGTTTTCTAGGTGTATTGGCTATTTGAAATGACCAACAGGGTTTGGTTATGGTCTGGCATGATTAAGGCTTGACCTGGTTATAGGCAGAAGAATGAAGCAGTTGATGGTTCACCGAGGTTTAAAAACAGTTTATCATGGTTTTGAATTTGCACTCCGTGATGCATGGTTTTCACAACTCATTATCGGACATGAGGTTCAGGATTCTGGGTATACAGTCAGAGTCGTGCATTTTTGAAAGTTTCATTAATTTTTTTTTAATCTTTTTAATCTTTGAGGGCTCAGGTCCGGATCATGGCTAAAGGTGGAACAGGAATGTCTATGTTTAGCATGGGTATGGCTGTCACTTTAATTTAATCTTTTAACATACAACAATTGAACATCTTCAGCTGAAACTATATATTGAATGAAGTGATTTCCAAGTTGATAAAACTATAAATTATAGGTTTGTTTATTCAGTGATTAATTTCTATCCACAACAGATCATGTTGCAACAAATTGAAATCAATTCAGTCGTGAATATGGCTTTTATATCTGCTTTTCTTTTATAATTCATCTAAATGTGTTTCTTTATCATGGTTTGATTGCTTTTGTGAGCTAGGTACAACCAAGGTTGGTGAATATAATTGTAAAAATGTAGAAACTAAAAAAACAAAGAAAAGTATGAAACACATGACTCATGTACATTTTCTCTTGTCTGGGTTGTTGAATTGTGAATATTCTGCTCCTACATAGCATAATATGGCAAAGAAGTCTACACTGGCTTCCTTCTGGGCATATGAATCTAAGTAGTATTTACTAGTCTTTACACAGTTGCAGTATATTGAAATTTTAGCGTTGGATAAAATGTTTTTTTTCAAACAAGATTCAGTTTGTAAAATGTAAAGTGGCATAATTCCATTGTCTTTCCATTTCATCTTATGAATTTTTTTTATTACCGTAGATAGACTTATTTGAAAGCAAGGTCCTTTGTATGCAAGTAGATCAAATCTTTTTGGCAGGAGATTGCATAGTACCCATGGACTATTTGATAGAAAAAGAAAAGCTTTGAGCAGTTGAAGTTCTTAGTGATGCATTTGGTACTTGTAGACTTTAAATATGAATTATGTTTTGTCTTTTGTGTACTCAAATTGACATAAATATGGAATTGAAAACATATGTATTGAATTTGGTAACTCACAGATTGAAATTATATTTTATTAGTTGATACTTTATTTTGTTATCATGAATGTGCCTTATATTTGCTGAATATTATATTTTTTTTTCATTTATACATTGCTCTTATTTTGATTGTTATTATTAAAATGTAATATATAGGCATAGCTCTTGAAAAGTGTTATAACTATATAACATGTTGATTTAATAGCGTCGTATAGCCGCTATCGAATAATTATGTTATAGCGGCTATAATATGTTATAAAGATTCTCACTTTTATTGAGACTTAGATGTTTAATAGCGGTGAGGATGAACTATTGTCTTTAAGTAACATAGTGGCAATTTTTTGCTATAAAACCATGCTCTTTTATAGCGGTTTTTTTTGTGTTATAAATATTCAGCAGTTTTTTATAACATGTCGATATATAACGTTTATCTAACCGCTATAGTACTAATTAATAGCGGCTATATGCCGCTATAAAAGACAATTTCTGTTGTAGTGGAGAACATTTTCTCTGCCATGAAAGATACATAACACTATCCAAAACCACTGATGCTGAAGATTTCAAAGAAGGCTGCGAACTCTGGAAAGTTAAGCCGATTTCACAATCAGCTCGGTCATGATACAAATGAATGCAGACATCTCAAAAGTTTGACTGAGGAGTTGATTCAGAAAACAAACTACAACAATATGTGAAAAATCCACAATCCTCAAAAACTGCTCCAACTTCCTGGGGGCAAGGGACATCAAGCAACTAGTTCGTTCCGAGCAACGAAGCTCCTACTCAAACCAAACCGAAGCCAATCATCTACTGACAACCAGTGGTGCTCTAATTTCAATGGCTCGGAATAAGCGATCACTATCGCCATTATTTTACTTTATTCGTTATTTACTGCTATATTCAAAATTCTTGTAAACAAGTCTGCAATATTTTACGAACATTGTTCTGAACATTAGCTTTACAGCATATCTACCTAAATAAATTTCTTGCTTGCAAAATTTTATGTTAACTCAAAATTTGCTTAAAAGATGATTTCATATTGCAGGCCATCTGTCGAGCGCTTGTTCCTGTAAAATCTGACGAAACATGGCGACCCCAACAATGCTAGTTCAAGTGTCAAATGCTGTAAATATCAACATGCACAAATGCAAAAATAGAAAAGCACCGCCTTGAAAAGTGAATGAGAAGAGTTGCAAAGATTCAAATAGCTAGCAAGCGCCACGACAAACAAACGAGAGGGTTGTAGGACATTTTCCCAAATGAGTGGTCAGAGGCCCAAGTTCCTGAATTGAGATAGCCTGCCAAGTCGAGCATCTGACAAAGGAACTGGCGCCAGCCCCACGAAACGATACAACAAGGAAAACACCCCAAATAAAGCAAATGCTTCCTGAGCTAAATCCAAAGACCTCCCCGAGCGGGGGCACCAAATCCAAAGACCTCCCCGAGCAGGGGCACTAAATCCAAAGACCTCCCCGAGTAGGGGCACCAAATCTAAATTCCTCTCCGAGCAGGGGCACTAAATCCAAAGACCTCCCCGAGCGGGGGCACTAAATCCAAAAACGTCCCCGAGTAGGGGCACGAAATCCGAAGACCTCCCCGAGCAAGGGCAGCGGGGGCACCAAATCCAAAGACCTCCCCGAGCGGGGGCACCGAATCCAAAGACCTCCCCAAGCGGGGGAACCGAATCCAAAGACCTCCCCGAGCCGGGGCACCAAATCTAAAGTCCTCCCCAAGCGGGGGCACTAAATCCAAAGACCTCCCCGAGCGGAGGCACTAAACCCAAAGTCCTCCCCTAGCGGGGGCACAATATATAAGTCCTCCCCTATCAGGGGTACAAAGATATAAAACTTCTCAAAGTAGAAGAACTAAACCAGCCAGTGGATTCGGCATTCCTATTGTATTGACAAAGCTCAGGGGTTCCACGCATGTTGGCAAGCTCAAATATCTTTTGCCAACAAAGTAGAAGCTTCTAGCACGTCAACCACAATCCAGGAACCTCGACAAGCTGATCACATCGAGCTCTTGCGATTCGTGGCGACCCACAGTACTGAGGCAACACAACCACATAAGAGTTGAATAATTCCCGGAAAATACCATGGGTCCATCACGGCATTGCAACAAGCCCAAAAACCAATATACTCTCATCAAAAAAGCCAATATACTTGGCTTGATCTTACCTTCAAAGCGGGGCATTTGAAAAGTTTGGCAAAGTCGATATGTCGATTAAACCCATTGCACCAATAAGGATCAACTTGGGAAACCCAATTAGAACCTCTTAACGCAAAGGCTTCCTCATTTGCAAAGCTCCAACCAAAAATATCTCACAAAAAAACCCGATGATATTTTGCTTTAAATTTAAAGATAAGCGATGCATAAAGGGTAACTGCGCGAATATGTCATGGTTCAAATCCAATGGAACAGTAACGCAGAATTGAAGCTAATATCCGTCAACAGTTTCAATGTGAGATATAAAAGAGAGATTGAACAATAATTAAGAACTGGGGCAAGCCGACGTGAAACGGAGATTCAAAATTTTATATATCCCAGGATGATCCATGGTGTCAAAGCAGATTCGAATTCGAATTTCTAAATCTAACTGAGCAACTGTAGCAGGCCTAAAAACAGACAATCAACGATTTTTCTGGCAATCTTGCGTCAAGTTTGGGAATTCCAAAATAAATGCACGCTTGATTAAAGAAATATTGAGTTAGCACAAAATGACATATTTCCGACAAATTGTCAAAAGGACGAGGAATAATCAAAGGCAGATTTAGTTACAATCCAAAAGCTACGGACACCCAGGCCTTAGAAACTCAAATTAAAGCTCCAATTTGACCAGGTACATGTTTCATAAAACGTAAACCGTCGTACAAGATTATATAAGTCATTAAAAGGGCGAGGCTTGAAATCTGTATTCGGCATACATATCGATTAGCAGAACTCAAGTGTCGTGAATTTGGATTAGAATATCGTATTTATGTGGACAATGTTTGACGAGAATTATAAACAGTCAAACAAAATAGTTCTGTATAGGTACGATATCGAAATCTCAGTTACAAAATTCACTATAATTCATTTTTAATAATTAACTAATCTGTTATTGATGTGGACGATCAATAACAAAGTATAAGTCCAAAATCGTGCAAGTGCTTGTTTTAATTACAGAACAGGTGGCATGAAGCATATAAGTTTAATTAACAAGTTCTGTGCTTGGATCAATTGGAATCAAGGAGTCAAAGCATCCAAGTATGATTTTCCATAACAAACAAAAAGCTACGACTGAATCTCAACGCAAGTTGTATTAACCATGTTCAGTTCGAAGCCCACATTTCTCATAAGCAATCGCTTTCAAAGTGGACGTAGATCTATTTTAGATTGAACCACTATAAAATTCTTTTGTTTTTTTACTTACTTTTATTTTTTGTGGCTCCATTTTCTAATTCTAACCATTTGGTAAAGTGCACCAAGTGCACCTTTGGTGTTGTAAACCAATTTTGGTTTCAACATAACCTGAAAATGATCTGAAACTATTCCGATCATCCTTAGAAATGAATGAGCTCTCAGACCTGAAACTGTTGGGTGAAGTAGTCAGTGCAAACTTAAACATTAATTCATTTCACATTGAAAAATATAGGAACTTCATTATAATCTCATTATATTTTTTGAAAGCCATGTATTTAATGTGCATGAAACTTTTGCTTATAAGCTAACCACCTGGGATGAGAGCAAATCACCTATACCTAAATCCTCTGTCCTCTCTGTATCCAACCAATCATGATCTCTGATTTTTATCTTTTTGCAATTAAGTCCAGGGGCTTAATCATAAAAAAGTGGAATTCAGGGGATCCTTATTGATTGGGTACAGGAGGACAGGGGATATTGGGTACGGGTGATTATTTCTGAAGATTAAGTCATCCATAAAAATTATTAAATAAGCTCCCAGCTGAAATGGTTGCAAATCCCTTGTATGGAATTAATGAAAATATAAGATGTATTTACTTGATACTGAAAATTGGAAACTTAATAAATGCCAGTTTATTTAGTCATAGACGAACAAGTATTTGCTCATACTGAAAAATTAATGGAAACTTAATGCATATCATTGTATTTCTGGCAAATTAAAGCCAAAAAGGTTGATGCATATACGAAACTTCTGCTTATAAATTAACGACTTGTGATAAGGCGAAGGCATCAATAAAATTTGTGAGGAGAAAATAATGTAGCTGAACTCAAAGAAAATGGCTCCTATTTCTTTACTTTCCAGAAATAGTTGAACTCAAGGAAACATATTGGCAGCTTGCAAATTTAATCTTGCATTGCAAGCCGAATAGTATTAAGGCATCACAAAAATAACTTAACATAAAAAATAACTTCCAGAACAACATACTGGCAGCCTGCATATTTAATCCTGCGAGTGCCACTACTGTCCTTCTTGGCCAAACCATATTAACTATTATCAATCGTTTTGTTTGAATTTTTCCTCACACGAAAAATTACATTATTCAGTTAATAAGACGAAGAGCTACCTCATCTTTTAGAAAGATATTTGCACCTCACATTCATCATAAACATATGTGTTCTTGATCTGTAGATAAGAATCCCAATGGAAGCAGCACAGATTTTCTTTCCTAATTCCAACGTTCCTCTTCTAGAAAAATATTTAAATTTACAATAAGTAAACCAAATTCATGCCGAAATGATCAAAACTGGTCTCATACATCATAACATTCCCACTAGCAAACTATTAATCGCATTTTGCAAAATATCACTAAACCATTCCCTTTATTTCTTCCAGAAAGTAAAAACACCAAACACTTGCATGTACAATACAATCATCAAAGCATTTTCCAGCAGCAAACACAATGAATCTTCCTCTACAACCAAATGCTATACAATGTTACTCCGCATGATCTCCATACTTTTCCTTCCCTCATGCCAGAATCTCAAAGACACTCATGCTCATGAGATAAAGTTTGGGTTTTCCTCCAAAATACATACAGCCAACGCTCTTCTTCATTCACATACTAACTTCTACGCACAGATTGATGTCGCTAGGAAATTTTTCGAGCAAATGGAAGAGAAAAATGTTGCATCATGGACTTCGATCATAAATGGATATGTTGCAATTTCTAAGTACAAAAGAGCCTTAAATCTTTTCCATGCAATGTAAGTGAGAAATATTGAACCTGATAGAGTGAAGTTAGCATATGCATTATTGGCTTGTGCAGGTGCGGGTGCACTCAACCAGGG
The DNA here is from genome assembly GCA_030737875.1 of Allium sativum. Classification (NCBI taxonomy): domain Eukaryota; kingdom Viridiplantae; phylum Streptophyta; class Magnoliopsida; order Asparagales; family Amaryllidaceae; genus Allium; species Allium sativum. The sequence goes on from CM060924.1 coordinate 62,395,305, forward strand.
TCAATGGATACACACATACATAGGATTACATAGAATAGGATTACGTGTTCTTGTAGACATGTATTGTAAATGTAGTGAACTCGATGAAGCCATGAAGATATTTGAGGAAATTAAATATAAGCGACGTGTTTCGGTCTTAACATCGATGATCACTATCTTTGCAATGCATGGAAAAGGGTTAGAAGCTATTGAACTTTTTACAGAGACAGAGGCGAAGGGGATTAAAGCTAATGAAATAAACTTTGCGGTGGTTTTAGCAGCATGTAGCTAGTCAGGTTTGGTCAATGAGGGTAAAAGATTATTCGACAAAATGGTGACATGTTACGAGGTTAGACCATCTAGAGCATTATGGTTGTATGGTCGATCTTTATGGTCGAGCTGGAGTGCTGGACTATTAAAAGAAGCCAAGGAGCTGATTTTGGAAATGTCCATGAAACCAAATGCTGTTATTTTGGAGGCATTGCTCAATGCCTGTAGAATATCTAAAGATTATGATAGATGCACACCAGTTGGAAAAATGCTTATCGAATTGGAGCCAAGTCACGGTGGTAGACACATATATTTAGCAAGCATGTACGTTGTTTAATGATCAATGGTATAAAGCTGTGCATGTTAAGAAGACCATGAAAGAAAGTGAAGTTAAGAAATTGCCAGGATCAAGTTTCAATATTCATGTTTAAACAATACTAGTTTTGCATGAGAAATTATGACTAATTTTATTTTAACTTCATAATCATTCAATAATGCATTTAACTGAACATTGAATTATGATTAGTCTTTCAAATAAGGCTCACACATTATATTGGATATGTTTTAGATGTGGCGTGTTTTTTATATTCTACTGCTGTTAACTAAACAGAAACCCATTCATACATTTCGTCGAACAATATAAGTGCAGACATCCAGTATTATGTATGCTCACCCAAGTCGTCGAGCACCACCGTGCATGGGGGCGAGCAACATCATCTTCAAGTGCTGGTCGGTATTCAGCTTCTTCAGGCAAGGGTCGAGCAGCACCTAAGCTCACGGTTGACTCGGTCGAGCACCATGAGGTCCATCGGTCGAGCACTGTCCACCAACTCTTCAGGTCGAGCACCAGAGCCTCAGGATCGAGCGGGGGTCGCTCATCCATGGTGGTCGGTCACTGGCACGAGCACTCGGTCGAGCAAGCTCCGAAATGGACGAGATAGATTCAGGAAATAAAATGTAAATGGCAATGGCATATTCCGTAGTTTCCAATCCCCATTCTGTACAGTAATGAATTAAAGAAGTGCGGTGACAAGGACTCCCGGTATATTCTTTTGAATACTAAGAATAAAAAATACTACAAGAATTAGTATTACAGTCTTCTTAATACCACACACTTAAAAAATAGGGGCTACTACATTGTTTTACCTTATTTCTATTTCGCTCGATATTCGTTCGTCCTTATTTCTAAAACCGATCAACGAGTTAAACCCTAGATCTATAACCGATCAACGAATTCGAAGTCGCAATGCTGAGGAATATACAAAAGCTGTGAATAAGGTTGGAATTAAGTAAACTAGAAGAGAAAATGAGAGATTAGGGTTTTCAGATCACCAAACAATTGGGAGATTACCGTGCGAATTTGAATTTTTCTGCGAGAGATGCGAGAAAGATAGCAATTACGAGAGATTAGTGTTTTTAGATTAGTTTAATACGTGATTAGTTTGGCAAATAATGATTGAGTGAGAGACTAAAATGGAGAGCTAATGTGGTATTAGGAAGTATACAAAATTTAATGAGTTTTGTTTTTTAATTGCGGTATTAGGAAAAACATATTGGGGTGCCATTAGCATCACACTAAAAGAAATGAAGCGGTGGCATGTTTGGTAATTTCTGAACCCCATTTTTCTCACTAGAAGACAAAGCCGTGTACACAAAATAACTCTTGGTCGGTCTGCAGAATCATTTCTGGGTCGCACATAAATGCAAGGGTCGAACAAGACCCAATGGCAGTGTTGTAATTTTCTGGTCGTACATGCTTTTTGGGTCGGGCATGACAGCTGTTGCCAGCTGCCCAGTGGTAGTTTTGTAAATATACCAGCGAAAGACCCAAACTTCGCATACTATAATTGCGACTTCGCCACTTAGTCCAAACTTCTCCTATAAATACCCTATTTCACCACACTTCAAGGGACCGATCTAAACCACCTCGAGGGGCTGTCATTTCGGTTTTCCACCATTCTCAAGCTCCCTAAGCTCCATTAATGGCTTCCTAAGCTCATTCCTTCTTCCTCCAACATCAATTGGATCTCATCTTCTCCAAACACCATTAATTCTCACTCCAATTCAATTCTAGTAATCTCCAACCGCCATTGCTCCTCTTTAAAGCTCGGATCTAACACCATTTTCATGATGGAACAAGGAAAATTATCTAATCGTAAGATCTAATTCGTTCCTTCTCGAAGTCAAGTTAGATCTAAAGCGGAAAGAGAGTAAAAAGTGGAGAATCATTGTAAAGAGTGAACATGTGTAATAAATGAGATTGTATGAGATGATGCCCCATGTAAATTTCCCCACGATAATGGAAATCATTTCAAAAGTGGACGTAGATCTTTCATAGATCGAACCATTTTACTTGCATTTTCCCGCTTATTTTTTTACGATTGTGGCTCCTTTTAATTTCTAACTACATTGGTGAAGTACGGTTTACGTACCTTTGGTGTTTGAACCATTTTTGATGGAAACATTTGGCATCCACCGTAGGGCCGCATTCGCATCTCCTTCCTTTGCATTTCCCTCAATCTAAAAAACCTACTTCTGCCATAGATTCTCTAAATTTATTACGATCCAGGCCATCTGACGAATCCTTCCCCCCAAGGTTGAGACCCTTGTCTGAAATAATGACCAAATCTAAGAATGACCACAAGCAAAATTGTTGAAGAAAACGACAACGTTGCTAACAACAAAGCTACACCGCTTACTAACTGTTTTGAAGTTGGCGAAAACTCAGTAAGTGGAGCCGGTGTGACTAAGAATGAAGTAAACGCCGCTATTGCCAACATGAACCAAAGAATGGATGCCTTTACCAAAGCTATGATGGAGAAACTTGATGCCATCCTTAATGCTTAACTAATACAAGCCCCTCCAAAAGTCCATGTTGATCTCGAAGAAAATGGCAAGTCGTCCGCTTCTGATCTTAACCGCAACGACAACATGGAAGACGATAATGATTGGTTGAGTGACAAGGACTAAGCTAACGTCGCGGGCCCGAAAGCTATAAATCATTCCGAAAGAAAAGCTCGAAGGGCCACCAGTCCGGTCACGGGGGCACCTCCTCGTCAAGTAGGTAAAGGGCCTAAGCTCTCTAATCAAGACCACTTGCCTAGACGAACATTTGGTAAGGAGCTCACCTTCGCAGAGCGGCATAACACTGAAGAATACATCTCTGATATGATAGAACAAATCATGAAGAGAAATCAAGCTGGTAATGGCGATGAGAAAGAATGCGACTGCTCTCCTAACAGGACTCCGTTCACTGAAAGAATCCTTGAAGCAGAGTGTCCAAAGAAGTTCAATCCTCTAACTTTACCTACATATAACGGCCTTGTTGATCTTAACTACTTTCTGTTCAAATACGAGTGGCGTATGAGTGTGGCTAAGGTGACTGATGAGATGCACATACTTTCCTCTCTACTTAGAAGGTGCTGCATCATTATGGTTCACAAAGCTACCACCTAAGTCTGTAGACCGATTCTTTGACTTGACCAAAAAGTTCAAGGAACAGTTCCACTTGTATGCTACCAAAGCCAATGATGCCATAACACTTTCAGCAATGAAGCAGAATCTAGGGGAATCCATTAAAGCTTTTCTCAGTCGATTCAACGTTGCTTTGTCCGAAGTGAGAAATCCAGAGTCTCGTAATATCCTCATGTCTCTAATCGGCGCTATAGACGAGAAGAGCGAATTCGGTAGATGGATTAAAATGAAAGAACCGAACACAATTGAGAAATTCTATAAAAAGGCCGAGGAGTACATGGGAGTCGACATTAATCCCGTACCTCTTCAGATTATTGATGCCAACCCGCTTCTTGAAGCTCCCAAAAATGTTGCTACCCAATATACTCAGAAGATTAATCGGGGTCAGAAGCGTGCCAATGACGGGAACAACAACTCGGCTAATAAGAAGTCTCTCCTTTTCAACTCATAAGAGCTGACACCTTTGAATGACACTCCTGAAAATAGCTATCCTGCAACAAAGAATTTTGAAGATTATGCGGAGCCAAATCCGATGAGGATAAGCGACAAAGCAGCAAACTCGGGAAAATTATGCAGATTTCACAACTAGCTTGGTCATAACACCAATGAGTGCCGACACCAGAAGAACCAAATCGAGGAATTAATCAAGAAGAATAGGATGCAACAGTACATAAAGAATCTGCAAGCCGCGAATCCTTCTACAACACCCCAGGGATAGGGGGCATCAAATGATCGGTCTGGTCCAAACAACGGAGCTCCTGCTCAAATCAATCAAAGGTCGATCATCAACTGACAACCATCGATGGTGCTCCGATTTTAATGGCTTAAAATAAGCGATCAATATCACCACTGTTTTACTTCATGCTTTATTTCTTGCTTTGGTTCATGCTTTACTTCATATTTTACTTTCTGTTATATTCAAGACTTCTTGTAAACAGTCTGTAATAATATGCAAAGTGATGCATTGAACATTAGCTCTACGACTAAGAGCATATCTGTCTGAATGAATTTCATGCTTGCAAAATTTTATGTCAAATCAAAGCTTGCTTAAAAGTTGATTTCATATTGCAGGTCATTTGTCGAGCGCTTGTTTCTGTGAAATCTGACCAAACACTGCGACCCCAACAACGCTGGTTCGAGTGCCAAATGTTGTAAACATCAACATGCACAAATGCAAATATAGAAAAGCATCGCCTTGGAAAGTGAATGAGAAAAGTCGCAAAGATCCAAACAATTAACAAGCGCTACAACAAACAAACGCGAGAGCTGTAACTTTTGTCGAAGCGACACTTCCCTAAGTGAGAGGTTCAAAGTCTTAGTTCCCAAACCCAAATAGCCTGCTAAGTCAAGCATCCGACAAAGGAACTAATGGTTGCCCCGTGAAATGATATAACAGGCACTCGATTCATTTGCGTAGCATCTGAAAATTTCAGATGCGAAGAATGATCAATCCATTTGCGTAGCATCCAAAAATCTCATATGCGAAGAATGGTAAATCCATTTGCGTAGCATCGGAAAATCTCAGATGCGATGAATGATAAATCCATTTGCATAGCATCAGAAAATCTCAGATGCAAAGAATGATCAATCCATTTGCGTAGCATCTGAAGATCTCAAATGCGAAGAATGATAAATCCATTTGTGTAGCATCTGAAAAAATCAGATGTAAAGAATGAAATCCATTTTTGTAGCATTTGGAAATATCAGATGTGAAGAATGAAATTCATTTGCGTAGCATTTGAAAATCTCAGATGTGAAGAATGAAATCCATTTGCGTAGCATCTGAAAATCTCAAATGTGAAGAATGATCAATCCATTTGCGTAGCATATGAAAATCTCAGTTGCGAAGAATGATCAATCCATTTGCGTAGCATCTGAAAATCTCAGATGCGAAGAATGATCAATCCATTCGCGTAGCATCTGAAAATCTCAGATGTGAAGAATGGTCAAACCATTTGTGTAGCATCTGAAAATCTCAGATGTGAAGAATGAAATCCATTTGCGTAGCATCTGAAAATATCAGATGTGGAGAATGAAATCCATTTGTGTAGCATCTAAAAATATCAGATGTGAAGAATGAAATCCATTTGTGTAGCATCTGAAAATCTCAGATGCGAAGAATGATCAATCCATTTGTGTAACATCTGAAAATCTCATATGCGAAGAATAATCAATCCATTTGCGTAGCATCTGAAAATCTCAGATGCGAAGAATGATCAATCCATTTGCGTAGCATCCGAAAATCCTAGATGTGAAGAATGATCAAACCATTAGCGTAGTATCTGAGATATCAAATGTGAAGTATAAGAACCCAAAGTCCTCCCCTAGCGGGGGCACCAAACATAAGATCCTCCAAGTGAGGGCACAAAGATATAAAGATTTCTCCAAGTAGAAGTCTCAAACCAATCAGCTAAATCGAAATTCCTATTGTGTTGACAAAGCTCGGGTGCTTCATACATGTTTAAAGGCTCAAATAGCTTTAACCAACAATGTAAAAGCCTCTAGCGTGTCAACCACCATCAAGGAAACTCGATAAACTGGACACATAGAGATTTTATGACTCGTGACGACCCACAGTCAAGGGCAACACTATGACTTAATTGAGTGATGCTCTGGAAAATACCGAGTCTATCACAACAATGCAACAAGTCAAAAACCAATGCACTTGGCTTGATCTTTCCTTCAAAATGGATCATTTGAAAAATTCGGCAAAGTCGATATGCTTGATATACGCCAATCAAACTCATCGCACCAATAAAGGTCTTTCTGGAAGATCCAATTGGGATCTCGTAACACAAAGGATGATCCATGGTGTTGAGGCAAATCCAATTCAAAACTTTGAATCCATCCAAATCGAAGTTCTAAGTAGAAAAGGTACACATTTCATAAAACGTTGACCGTCATACAAGATCATATAATTCATCACAAAGGCGAAACATGAAATCTGTAATCAGTATACATATCGATTAGCAGAACTCAAGTACCATCGAGAATTCAAATTCGAGAACCGTAGCTATGCAAACAACGTTTAACGAATTATGAACCGTTAAACAAAATAGTTCTGAATAGGCACGTCACTCAGTCTGTCATAAGACATTCTTGAATGATTAACTAATTTGTTATTGATATGGACGATCAATAGCAAAGTATAAGCCCAAAATCATGCAAGTGATTGTTCTCATTACAGAATAGATGGCATGAAGCATATGAATCCGATCAACAAGTTATGATCTTGGATCGTTGGGAATCAACTGATCAAGGCGTCAAAGAATAATATGCCAAAGCAAATAAAAGTCGCGGCTGGATTACAACACAAACATCTCAACGCAAGTTGTATTAACAGTGTTCAGTTCGAAGCCCGCATTTCTCGCAAGCAAAAAATACAAGCTTCGAGGGGTAAATGTTAACTAAACAGAAACCCATTCATTCATTTCATCGAACACCATAAGTGCAGACATCCAATATTACGTATGCTCACCCAAGTCATCGAGCAGCACCGTGCATGGGGGCGAGCAATATCATCTTCAAGTGCTGGTCGGTCATTAGCTTCTTCAGACAAGGGTCGAGCAGCACCTAAGGTCACGGGTTGACTTGGTCGAGCACCATAAGGTCCATCGGTTGAGCACTATCCACCAGCTCTTCAGGTCGAGCATCAGAGCCTCAGGATCGAGCAAGGGCCGCTCATCCATGGTGGTCGGTCACCAGCACAAGCACTCGGTCGAGCAAGCTCTGAAATGGATGAGGCAGATTCAGGAAATAAAGTGTAAATGGCAATGGCATATTCTGTAATTTCCAATTCCCATTCTTTACAGCAATGAATAAAAGAAATGAAGCAGTGGCATGTTTGGTAATTTCTAAACGGCATTTTTCCCACTAGAAGACAAAGCCTGTACACAAAATAGCTCCTGGTCGGTCTGCAGAATCATTCTTGGGTCGCACATAAATGCAAGGGTCAAACAAGACCCAATGGAAGTGTTGTAATTTTCTGGTCGTACATGCTTTTTGGGTCGGGCATGACAGTTGTTGCCAGATGTCCAGTGGCAGTTCTGTAAATATACCAACGAAAGACCCAAACTTCGCATACCATAATTACGACTTCGCCAATTGGTCCAAACATCTCCTATAAATACCCCATTTCACCACACTTCAAGGGACTAATCTAAGCCACCCCGAAGGGCTGTCATTTCGGTTTTAAAAATAATAAAAAACAGTACATGCATAAATCAAACTGATAAGATCACTGTTTTAATAAACCAAAATTAATGATTAGTTTAAAAAGAGTCGTGTCCGTTGAAATGAAGGGTCATGTCCAATGTATGAAAAGGTGTCTGTTAGTGTTTGTAGGGTTATGTAGTTCACTATATATAGGTGTGGTCATTTTGTAAGCATGTAAGGAAAAAGAAGAAGTGGAGAAAAAAATGACAATAGAAATTCAAGAATTCTTCCTCTGCAAAAGTTCCTCTTCTATAATTCTACAAATTGGTATCAGAGCTTCTCAATCTATCAAATTGGTATTAGAGCCCGGTTGAAATTATGGCACATATATTTCTTACATCATTTTCTCTCACTGTTCTCACAAAAGAAAATTTTGAAGAATGGAGTATTAAAAAGAAAGGAGATTTGATTTCCAAAGAGTTATGGGAGATCATTGAAAGTAGCTATGAATGGCCAAAAGATGTTAAAACTATGACGGAGAAAGAAAGAAGGTCCTTTGTAAGTTTGAGACGGAAAGATCTTCAAGCTCGTGTTGTGATGAGCGAGAACCTCGATGAAGAAGCATATTTTCATATTCATAGAGAAAGTTCGGCAAAAGATTCATGGAACTTATAGAAAGTAGTATATGCAAAGAATGACTCAAAATTGATAGAAGAAGACATTGATTTTGATGATGAAAAACATATCGATATGGAATCGAAAAATGGTGATGAAGATGATGTTGTAAACCTCAAAGAGGATTTGGAAAATGAAAACGATGCTAACAAAGTGGAAGAGAACAACATTGCACATGATTTAAAAAATGAGAATGGTGCAAGAATAAAGATATGATAGATGAAAAGATAATAGAAGAAAAATGGGAAGTAAAGGATGGCATGGAGATGAAGGACATTGAAGAAAGCTATCTTGAAATAAAAGCGGTTATAGAAATAGAAGACAAAGGCAATAATAAAAATGAGGATGTCAAAATGACTGACCCTGACGGTGCTGAGGTTGATGACGATTCAATAGAAAAGGATGCTTGCGAAAATGTAGAAAAGGAAGATGAATATAAAGGAGAATTAGAGAAGAAAGAGGAACCAAAAGAGGAGAAGCTAGACAGTGTAAAGTTGTCAATGACAATACCAAAAGTGGCTTACAGACTTGCAAGAAAAAGTTCTGGTGACCCTTTTAAGAAAGGTGTGGAGCAAGGTCCTCAGATTGATGACGAGCAATTCAATAAGATCATGCACTGCATAAAATTAGGAGTTGATGGTGGTGTTTCCCTTGTTACTGGGGATGAGAGATTTGAAAGCAAAGGGTACTGTTAGCCTGCTTTGTGACCAGGCCACACAAAGCTTAGACAATCATTCATGAGTAACGAAGTCAGCTCGAGTCAATAGGGAAGTCTCAAACCAAGGTGGAAAACTCGTGTATCAACAAGCATGAAACTGACCGGCTCAGTTCGAGTATATGCGACCCAGTCCACCTATATTCGGATAACTGTTACCACGTCACAACCGGATCGGATCGTGTAGAATCTTACCCGATCCGCCTATACCCCGAACCGATCAATAAATGCTCCCCGCTTCGGATCGCATGAAGCTAGACCCGAACCCCTCACCTGAAGCAGCTTGCCTCTCTACTTCTTCACGGATCGAATTATTGGATCGGGTTGAACTCGACCCGATCCCATATCAGCAGCTTACGAAAAATTCTGGAGAATTTGACACACAAACACCAGATCTGATAGAACAACTTCCGATCCGCCAGGAGCTGTAAACGTATGAGAATGAAGGCCTATTCACTAAGTGTGGAGACTGGATCACTGTACACTTGGCAACCCACGAAATGAAGCCCATTCCTCCACTTTCTCCACTACTTGCGAGTTTTCCTCTGATGCTTCCACGTGGCCACTCAGCCCTAACCAACTCTATGCCATTAAATACAGGTTCACGCACCATTTTCAGGAGGATTTTTCGCACTTCATTTGTTCATGGCTTCCATGGCCGAATTCCTATAGATAACCACCTTCTTCTCCAATGAAAATCAATGAGTTCAGAGAGAAATATTCATTGATTTCGAGTTATTGTGTGAATGTATCCATTGTAATTGTAATTTCGGAACGAAATGAGAAACTATAAAGTGGACGTAGGCTCGTTAACGCCGAACCACTATAAATCTCGTGTATTGATTGTTTTTCTATGTTTTTTGATGATTATTCTCGATTCTTATATAAGAAATCTATCATATTGGGTGTTAGTGCCATTTTTTGGTCTAACAGGTACTATTTCCAATCCATTAATGTCAAGAATGATATGGTCATTGCGAAAGAAGAGATATTTGGACCAGTCAAGTCCATCCTTACGTTCAATGATTTGAACGAAGTGATTAGACATGCAAATGTATGACCCTTTAGACAAGTAGCTGACGTTTTCACAAACAACGTTGATAAAGCAAGCCATGAAAATGAGAAAGAAAAAGTCACTATATATATATATATTGTTGCGTTTTAAGGGAAAAATTAGAATGTTGTGAGGAAGATTGGAAGGCAAGAAATTCCATGAAGTTCTCCACTTAAAATTAAGCACTCTTCCTCTAGTTTATCTTCCTCTAACAATCATAACTATTTCATAAACAAATGGACATAGAAATTGTAAATTGAGATATGAGATAGATATTCAAGAGTACCTTTATTGCAGCTTTCATGGATACAAATAGTAGTATTATAACATAGTTAAAAAAAAAAAGATTATTGATATTTTAATTAACATGGTCAAAAAGACAGTTGACTGATATATGAGATAAACATGAACAAAAAGATGATTATAATGTCAGTCATTGTGACACAATATTTATTACTTTTTGTGTATTTTTATATAGTATGAATCTCAATCATTCTGCTTCTTACGTGATCATTTTCTGCTTTTCTCAGAAAACATAATGGCCCTTCACCATTTACAAGAGGCAGAATATGATTAGCAGTCAGTGATCAAAACAAGTTCAATAAAAAAATAGTACCCAAAAGTATAAAAAGTAAACCCAATCATTTTCCAATTAATGATTGAATGGTTTATTGCTGGCATTCTGTTTCTTAAGAGAGAGAAATCATTAAATTAGTTGAACAATAGTAATCATTAAAGCTAGAAGTCCAAATACCACTGAATCAGTAACTGATTAAATGAACAAATTAATTATTAAGCATCTGGTTGATATGAATGCTCATACCATGACACAGATGTTGATGTTTAAAACTCTTACAACATCTTTTCCATACAAAGTTAGGAAGTGGAGCTTATTGTTCAACATGTTTAAAACTACATGGAATCAATAATCAAAAGTAACAGGGGAAGTAGCTTATAGTTCAATCGAAAAGAAGGATGTCAGAGAATATTTAGTGAAATAATCGAGTTCTGCGGATAACCAACAAAGTAGCCCTATATGCAGTAAATAAATGATTCAGTACCATGCAAAGACAAGATTGATCGACCGCTGAAGAGGAATTGGGGGGTATATGGTTAAATGATTTAAACAAAGCTTACATGAGGGGTATACTTGGTAATTAAATGTTAAGAAACTTGAATATGTGGAATATTACAACCTTCTTTTCAGAAGACATCACAAATTTCTTTTTATAAAAACAACAATGTGGCGAAAAACATTAAAACAAAATAAAAAACTAGAAAAAGAAGATTAGGTACCTTAATAACAAGAAGGCGCATCGAATCCAAGCTACGAAATCAACAGCGAAGTAAGGGTGAAATCCGATTTCTAGGTTTTTTTTTTCGTACGTCGATGAAAGGGAGAACGAAGAAAGAGGAGATGAAGCGGGATAAAAGTAGGATAAAGCTGGATGGCGGGAAGCAACGTGAAAAAAAGTACACATCAATTTTTGAAATAGCATCGCTTAGTTGAACCGATGCCAAAATTTTGAAATTGCACATAAATGTAGTTGCACCGGTTTTATTTACAACCGGTGCAACGACTACTATTTGCATATGTATATCTTCTTCGATTGTTCTAGAAAATCAATGAAAATTTAAATTTTGTATTACCTATTGCTTTCCCCATATCAGTTGCACCGGATTTTCAGATGGAACCGATGCAAATATCACCGTTTGCATATGTTACTGTCACAACTAATGCAAATGAGGCGAAACAACAACCATACTTTGTACTAGTGTTGAACAATTGTAACTTTGATGTGGCTAGAAATTCTATGTCGGGCAATGAAATTAAGACGATAAAAGAGAGTTTTTAACACTCAATGGGCAGTTTAGGAAAACTGCGCTTTTACGGAAACGACCAGGATCTTATTCACTCAATTATTTAAAGATTATTCAATGGAAAAACAAAGCAAATGTGAAATTACATGCACAAACACAAGATATTTCACTCAACCACTCTCTTTTGTTGATTCACAAAAATAAATTTTGTTTACACTTAATGGGTTTAAAAACAAAAGTAAACAAACTACAATTCAATGAATAACCAGCTTATTGAGAAAGGGAAAGAATATCTACATAACTACAACTATTGTTGGAGAAGGAGAACATTGAAGAACGACGACACAAACCCTTGAATAACGTAGAGGCACAAATAGGAATATAATCTCTCAGCCCTAATTCTTAATTCCTCTCCAGGGCACAAGCCCTAGAGGCACATGACCTCTCAATCTCGATTTTGGTTACTTGATCTAATTCTGAAAGCTCCTTATATAGGAGAATAGAAGACCTAGGCAAATGCCCAAATTTCCCCTTTAAATATCTCCGAAATATATCCTGTAGAAAGCCCGATCAAAACAAAAATCAGTCGGCTCAGACGCCTGACCGGGGTGGTCAGACGTCTGACCGCACTCTCGGGAAACATCTTCCCTTCAGGTCAGACGTCTGACCACCTGCTCTGTCTCTTTCCTGCCCATTTCATCTGCGTCTCGCAATATCTCGAGTTAGCGAACTACAAATCTCACGCCGTCTTCAACATCCATGTGATTTAATATCACAAATCACAACACTCAACCTTGATGTGAAGTCACATCAACAAACAAGTCATCCGACTACCATGGACAAGTGATATCACAAATCACAAATTACTCCACCTTATTTGAAATCATATCAACACTCCAACAATCGCCAAACAAGTCAACATAACTCTTTCAATGACCACCTACTCTCAATTAATACAACTCTCGATTTCGATGCCATTAGATACACCCCGCTTGTTACCAGAGTACAGTGACACTCAATTTATTTCCGAGCTACAGTCACACCCAGTCGATTTGAACAGGCTACGACCACACCTTTTCGGTTACAAACACAACCCACAACCTGCAAAAGATGCATCTTCCACCATGAGCTGCACCTTACATAAATCAATGGTCTAAAAGCGTTTGTAATACCATAAGGATTTCTATCTTGTGGATTTTCCAAATCGACACCTGTCTACCACTTGATCTGAACTCCTTCCATGATCATCCTGGATCCCTCGAGCATCATCAACGTGAAGACCTAAGTCGAAAACATGAACCAAATCACTAAGGTATAGGAAAATCCAACCAATTGTATTCTTCTTCATCTTCTTCCACATTTCCTCATCCACATCCAAGAGCTTATTCTCATCTCCATCAATCAGACTATTGAGGTATGAAATATCTACCATCACAGGCTTCCAAATTCCTAATTTCTTCCATTAAAAATAGCCATCTTCGGAAACGTCATCATATCCAACATAAAAAAATCATTTTTTTTCCAATTCAAATTCACTCTAAGTTTTGCGATGATCTAGGTCTGATACCAATTGTTAGAAAAACTGTGCTTTTGCGGAAGCGACTATGATTTTATTCAACCAATTACTTAAAGATGATTCGATGGAAAAACAACACAAATATGAAATTACACGTACAAACACAAGATATTCCACCACACCATCTTATTTATTGATTCACAAAAACAATTTTTATTTATACTTAATGGATCAAAAACCAAAAGTAAACAAACTACAATTGAATCTATAACGTTGTTGAGAAAGGGAAAGCATATCTAAATGACTACAACTTTTCTTGGAGAAGGAGAACAATGAATAATGACGACAAACCCTTGAACAACCTGCAGGCACAAATAGGAATATAATCTCTCAACCTTAATTCCTAATTCCTCCCCAAGACACAAGACCTCTCAATCTCGGTTTTGGTTGCCTGACCTAATTCTGAAAGCTCCTTATATAGGAGAACAAAAGACCTTGGCAAATACTCAAATTGCCCCTTTAAAAATCTCCAAAATATATCCTGTAGAAAGCCCGGTAAAAACAAAAATCAGTCGGCTCAGACGTCTGACCGCACCACGTCTGACCGGTGCGGTCAGACGTCTGACCGCACTCTCGGGAAACATTTTCCCTTCTGGTCAGATGTTTGACCTGAGGCCTCAGACATCTGACCGTTTGCTATGTCCTTTTCCTACCCCTCTCAGCTGCATCTTACAATATATCGAGTTACCGAACTTCAAATCTCAAGCCATCTTTAACATCCATGTGAATTAATATCATAAATCACAACACGCAGAACGTAGAAGTAAGCATTATTAAAGGCAAAAAAGAATACACGACATCCTGCTAAGTAGTTGCATTGATACTGCTCCAAACACAAGTCATAAATCTAAATTCAGAAATAATAAATGGGTTAAGTAGTATTTAACACTCATTATACAACTGTTTGTCAGATTTCTTTGTCCGAAGTATATGTATAATTGCGAATGTGATGCAGTGTTGACAGAATAATGTAGAATTTTATGCCGTAAGGGGTTATTTTCCTTATTCAAAGGAGCATTTGCATTATGAATTTGTGCCAACATCATATAACCTCCGTGCCACTGTAATTTTGTAGTCTGCTTCTTCTATCAAGTACATTGTTCTTATATGGTTTTCTTTATCTATTAAATTTTGTATTATATTTATGTAGCTTTGATTGTGAATTAATGTTTTAGCTGGATTTTACATCCTACTGACCTTTTATATTTGAACTTTTGACTGCTTTAAGATTTTTGATAAATTTAAACTGGAATATTGTTGTAAGTTACATGTCCAAGATAAAATAGTTGGACGTTACACAGTAACTCGGTTGTTTCACTAAGTACTAGTCATCATGTTTCTTAATACATATTCATATAAATACACACACATATACATATATATATATATATATATATATATATATATATATATATATATATATATATATATATATATATATGTGTGTGTGTGAGGATTGATCTGCTACACCTCTTGTGCTACACCTTTTGCTCTCCTGATTTCTAGCCACATGTTTGGATTTAAATAATACTTTAATACTATAGTGAAAAAATAGAAAATGTAATATTATTTAAACCAAAAAGTGTGGTTGAAAATCAAGGGAAGCAAAAGATGTAGCGCAAGAGGTGTAGCGGATCATTCCCCTCTCTCTCTATGTATATATACACACTCATGCACATATCTATGTGTATACGTACACACGCATGCACACACACAATTTTGAGGTTTGATCCATGTTTCAAGTATTCTGCGATTTGATAGGAGTATTGGAGATAACACCCTCATAGTCATCGTTTAAGCACTGCACCTAATTTTCTGGGGTACTTCATAAAACACTGCTTCAAAATTGTACTTAACGTTGAGCATATACCCTATTTTCAAGCAAAAACATTTCAAAATACTTGATGTTGAGCATATCCCCCTTTGCACCAAAAATGCCCACAGCTGGGATTCTCCGCCTCCGTTATTTACCATGTTTGCCCAAACTAGCTTCATTTTTTCTTAACCGGCTCACACATAGGCATGCCCCTTTTGTCAACCGCCCAAGAAAACCCTAACTGTTCCCACAAGTTTGTTTAAATTTGATGTCCACGCTCCATTGCAGTTATAACCACTTAACAAAATTTAGCCTCCATGAATTCGCCATCCATAAATTGTCAATGATGTACCCATTCCCATATCATACTCTTCACCGTACCTACTTCCAGCAACCACCAATGACCGGGGTTTTTGAGGATACAGGCTATCAAGTTTTCAGGTGTCAACTCGGTTCATCTCAAATTTTCAATCAGATGTCTAATAAGGCAAAAGCATCTACTTTGACATAAATTATGTGATGCTATTCACACTCCACTTTAGACTTTTGACCACCTCTCCTAAACTCCACCTCTTTAATATGCATCTAAACTCCTTTACACCACTTATATTTTTCAAACTTTAAAGGGCCACCACCTCTACTTCTCTTTCATCTTCGTTCCCAAAAAAAATCGTCCGTCTTCCAGACATTTATTCCAACCGTCATCAAACTCCAAGAACCCAATTTACCAACGCAGTTTCACTCCTTCACCAATTTCAATCGTGCATGCGATGATGACAAAAGGAAAGAAGGCGTCTCAATCGACTAAAATTCAAATCTTATTTTTTTTTCTTTTCTGAAATCGATTCTAGCTGTAGGCTTAGCACCAGATTTTGAAATTGTTGCTTGAAGTGTAATAATTGGTGTTGACGGCTTTTGGTAATCGAAGAAAATATTAGATCTACGGTTGTCGGTGATCGTGTTTGTATTTAGATTAGTTAAATTATTCCACTCGTTCATCAATCACCATTCACATCTCATATTATTCGGTGGTGTGAAGCAGAGCAGACAAAAAGAATGGAGTAAATAGATTTCAAACGGCTGCAAAGTACCGAAAATGGAGATGTGGGTCGGTGGTTTGCAACCGAACAGATTAAATGAATGGAGTCATCAAATTTCATACGGCTGCAAACTGCCGAGAATGTATAATTTGGGTTGGTAGTTAATGACTGAGTGAAAAGAAAGAAAGTGGTGATAAGAAGTAGGTTAAAAATAATCCAATCTATTAAATTTTTAAATGTGACTACTAGTCTAAAGTGGGGTAAGAATAGCAGCACACTTTAATTTATTTATTTATTTTTTTTTTTTTTTTTAATGTATGTAATTTGTCCTCATTACAATCTCTGTATTCTTCTTTGTACGTCAGCAGAAAAGGTAATTCTGGATTTTACTCCCTTCTTAAGCATGTTCCTACATATAGAGGCACTGATAAGAAATTTAGAATGCATGATATCATATGGTAAAATATGATTGTTATTACAATTTAATATGTTCAGTGCACAGTTTGCAAGATTTCAAAGCTAACTGATTTTATGTATCATTATTATTATTTTTGAAATAAATAACATTACTGATCAAAGTTTTTGATAAAACTTTAGAAGGAAAAATGGGGACAGACATGGTCATTACTCTACCTGGCAACATTTGAAGCCATTAAGAAAATTTGTTTGTCCACCAAGTATGCATGCAATATCATGATCTGACTGTGATCCCGTTTGCCAAAATAAGAACACAAATTAACATATAGTGTTAATGTTTAAGTACAGAATTAATATAAAAGACCAACGAATGTTTTTTTGCAAGAAAATACCTAGAAAAAGAATCAAGCCATTCTGTGCTTCTAGATTTGTGCAATAAGGTGATATTAAGAGGGTAATCAAAGTTTTCGTAAGTATCCTAGCATGTCTAAGATAATTTTATGTTCAATTTTTTTTTTTTTTTTTTTTTTTTTTTGATTTATGTTTTGGTTGAATGAATTATGCATAAACTAGCAATTAATTTATTTTCTATTTGTGTTGGTAGTTCTCAAACAATTTGTTTTTAGCTATATTGGTTGATATTATCTCAGTCTGTCATGTTACCAACATAGATATATGCAAGATGGTTTATCTACACAAGATATATAAGATAACTTCTGTGCTCAATCAATAATGTAGTGTATCTTTAGTATTGTTTGGGTTATGTGCTACTCTATACGGTTATTAAGAAGAGTACATATATTTGATAACAAAATTGTAGAAATGAACATAAGAAAGGAATTGTAAAGTATACTATATTATGAAGTAAATATAGATCGTATATGGAAAAATTATTTGTGTATAAATATATTAGAGTCGAAATACCATTTACCAAATCCCTATAATTTGACAAGTGCTACAGGTGCGTTCACAACAGAGTTTTCCTATGTATTTGATGTATATAGGTGTCAATATGTATTCTTACATCTAATCAATGTTACATGTGTTGGATGTTTTTTTAACTTAGCCGTGCACGAGAAGGAAAGCAGATATCACTCATACTATCAGTTTTTAGGTGTGAATAAACTAATTCTTGTACGTCCTTATGAGAATTTACAGATTTTAGTTGTTATATTACTAATAACATAACATTCGTTTCGTACACCTCTGTAATTTATCAGTTATAAAATCATTATTTATGCACAATTTAATCAAATGTTCATATACTAATACATTTACTTCTACACTATTTAAAGGCTCAATAATATTTGATTATAAAATTTGTTTAAACTACTAATAAATTTCTCTTTCACTTTTCAATTGGACAGATGATTCAAATCCATTGCTTCGCTTACTAAGGATTTCTCCTATTATAAGATAATTAGTAGGTGGATTTATGTGTGCAAATTAAGATTTTAAATTCCTCTATAGTCATTTTGATGTTGGGGACTCAGAACAGCATGTAGAAAGCTGAAATGGTGACAACATTAAAGTAGATTCTTAGAAGTTGAAATTATATCAAAGATGTCGTAGATAAGAAGGAATTGTTTGATATGTGGCAATTGACAATAATTAATATCTTTTTGCATTTAATTTGCATAGTCTCTTCTATCATACATGGATAGTTGGTGGAACGGACTCCTGGCTGAAGGGTTGAATTTTATGATCAATATTATGTTGAAATTAATGATTCAAATATTAGTGGAGAAGAAAAGAAATTGACTGATTGTCAATCAATTAATTGGCTTGTATATGGAAAGATATAACAGGAAGTTCGTGTAAGAAAAATAAAAGATCAATCAAACAATTAATGAATAATCAATGTACCAAGGGAAAGAGATTGGGACCATAATTGCACCATCCATTTATGCTCCAATCAAATCAAAGAAAATATTATTTATTTTTCCTTCATGTCCAAGCAATCTAGAAACTTCTCTTCTTTATCTCCAAGAAATACCTCTATATAAATAGGGGTCATGTTATTGTATGAAGCATGAAATCCACCATTAGTCTTCTCTCTTTTGTAATCTTTTGTACTCATTTCTTCATTGAGAAATAAAAGTTGTTGGGTCACCGTGGATGTAGGCAAAGCCGAACCACGTTAAAAATTGGTGTGCTCTTTCCTCTATTTTCTATTTTTTGTTCTCTCTATAATTCGTGCCACTTGTTTTTATTTTTTGGCGTTGTTGAAATTGTTGACAGACTAGATCATTGGGTTTATTTGTATTCCGCTGCCCAAATCTATGATTTTGCACTACAGATTGGTATCGGAGCTAGTTGTCCTGTTCAAAGACTTCTTCAACCATGTCAAATTCCGCAAAGAATACTGGTGGTAGAAGCGCTACAAATTATGGAGTCGCTAGGTTTGATGGAAAGGGGGATTTTGGCACATAGAAGATGAAGATGGAAGCGGTGTTGAAGAAAGAGAGGACAATTAAAGTTGTCTCGGATCCGGAGAAATTGAAGAAATTAGCACCTGAAGAGTTAGAAGAATTGGAAGAGGATGCTCTTTCTACCATCCAGCTTAGCCTTTCTGATGAAATACTTAGAGAGTTTTCTCATGTGAAAATTGCTAAGGAATTGTGGGATGCTCTTCAGAGAAAGTTCTATGACAAGTCTCTCACCAACCGCATCATCTTACAGCAATAACTCTATTCTTTCAAAATGAGGTCCGAAACAGATTTATTTGCTCATATAGATGCCCTCAACACACTTGTCATGAATCTTCGAGCAGCTATGTAAAGATTGAGGATGGGGCGCAAGCTGTTATTCTTTTATGTTCTTTACCTGCAGAGTATAACACTTTTGTTAACTCTATGATCTATGGACGTTCGTCTATTTGCTTGGAGGATGTGAAGACAAATTTGCATAACGAGATGTTGAGAGGAAAGTTAGCAAGCATGAGCATGGAGAATGATTCTGAAAGCCTTGTTGCACAGAGAGGAAGAAGTAAAAGTAGACCCAATCATGGTGGAGATAGAGCAAAGTCCAGATCTCAGTCAAGAGGAGCCCGGAAGGGAGTTTGTCATTATTGCAGAAAACCTGGACATTATATTGCAAGTTGCCCCAAGTTGGAGAATAAAAACAAAGCTGTTCCCCAGAAGGCTTCAACATCTACAGCGGAGACATCAGATTCAGATAATGATCCTGACATTTTTACAGTTTCCGCCTCTCCAATGAAGAATACTTTATAGATTATTGACTCGGAAGCATCCTATCACATGACACCTGATAGACACTCTTTTTCCACTTATCGCCAACTTGATGGAGGAGAGGTTCTCATGGGAAATAATGCTTCCTGTCGCATGATTGGTATTGGAACAGTAAAAATCAGGATGTTTGATGTTGTTGTTCGTACTTTATGTGATGTCAGGCATGTGCCTGATTTAAGGTATAGTTTGATCTCAGTTGGAGCATTGTGCAATTCTGGCTTAAAGTGTGTAATAGAAAAGATTCATTAAAAATTACAAATGGCTCATTAATAGTAATGAAAGAGGTAAAAGCTGGAAATCTATATTTGCTGAAGGGTGCAACTGCTGTTGTGGAGTCTGCTTCAGTTATTGATTCAGTTGATTCCGATTCTACCAGATTGTGGCATTTTCGTATGGGCTACATTGGAGAGCGCAATTTAGAAGTATTGAGAAAGTGAGGCTTGATTGACGGCGTTCATCATTCAAAACTTGACTTTTGTGAAGGATGTGTACTTGGAAAGCAGACGAAGGTTTCTTTTGGCATTGCAGAGCATAAGTCTAAAGATGTTTTAGAGTATGTTCATACTGATGTTTGGGGCCCCGCACCTTGCCTATCTTATGGAGGAGCCAGGTATTTCGTTTCATTTGTTGATGATTTTTCTAAAAAAGTATGGGTTTACTTTATGAAGTCCAAAGATGAAACTTTTGGTAGGTTTCAAAGTTGGAAATCTCTTGTTGAGAAGCAGTCTGGAAAGAAAGTGAAGGTTCTTCGTTCAGATAATGGTGGTGAATTCACTTCTCAAAAATTCATCAAATTTTGTGAGTCCGAGGGAATTAAAAGACATTACACCACAGCAGGAGACCCTCAGTCAAATGAGGTTGCAGAGAGAATGAATCGAACTTTGTTGGAAAGAACTCGTTGCTTACGGCTGACTACGAGATTAAATAAGAGATTTTGGGCAGAAGCATTATCTAGGGAGGTTTTCCTTATCAACCGCACACCTTCTACCGCCATGGATATGAAGATTCCTGAAGAAGTACGGAAGGGAGGGCCTGTATCATATTCCTTTCTCAGAGTGTTTGGTTGTCCAGCTTATGTGCATGAGAGCAAAGGGAAGTTGGATCCAAGATTGCGCAAGTGTATTTTTCTTGGATATAAGAAAGGAATTAAGGGGTATAAGATGTGGTGTCCTACTACCCAGAAGATTGTTACTAGCAGGCATGCTACATTTGATGAGAAGGCTATGTTGAAGGTGGAGCCTTCTTCTTTAGTTAATGATGATGTTGAGAGGAAAAATTCAGAATACCAAACACTAGGCAGATCATCAGACTTCCATACGAGTAAAAATGGTGATTCCGATGTCACTGTGGTTGATAGGGAAGAGACAAAAGATCAACCTCAAGGTGGAGCTCAAATTCAGACTCGACCAACGAGAGAGAAGAAAAGACCTACATGGCTCGATGATTTTGTGGGATTAAGCATTGAAGATATTGACTTTGATGACATGACAGCTTATGCATTAAGCATATTTCATGATGAACCAAGAGACTACAAAGATGTCATTAGTTCAGTCGATAGCTCCAGCTGGCTAGTAGCAATGGAGGAGGAGATTGAGTCTTTGCACAAAAATCACACTTGGGATTTAGTGCCACTTCCTTCCGACAAGAGAGCAATTGGATGTAAATGGATCTATAAGGTGAAAGATGGCGACAATGGTGACTTGAGGTACAAAGCAAGATTAGTGGCGAAGGGTTATGTTCACAAGAAAGATGTGGAGTTTCATGATATTTTTTCTCCAGTTGTTAGACACACTTCCATTCGCATTCTTTTGGCATTAGTTGCTCACTTCGACATGGAGTTGGAACAACTAGATGTCAAGACAGCATTCCTGCATGGTGATCTTGAGGAGGACATTTACCTACAGCAGCCAGAGGGGTTCATTGATAGCAGCAGGCCAGGTCATGTTTGTAAACTTAACAAATCTCTTTATGGCTTAAAACAGTCTCCTAGACAATGGTATAAGAAATTTGATAAGTTTATGATCTCATATGGTTAATCTAGATGCTTTAAGGACCAATGTGTCTATTTTAAAAATGTAATGATGACATCATCTATTTGTTACTTTATGTTGATAGCTTCTAAGAGCATGTCTAAAATTTCGGAGTTGAAGATGGAGCTCAGTAAGGAATTTGAGATGAAAGATTTGGGAAACGCACAGAGAATTTTGGGGATGGAGATTCAGAGGGATAGAAAGCAAAGAGTTTTGAGGCTCACTCAAACTCAATACATCGAGAAAGTCCTATCTCGATTCGGTATGGAGAATGCTAAACCGGTGGCTACTCCACTAGGCTCTCAATTCAAGCTATCCAGAGATATGTGTCCCACATTGGATGAAGACAAAAGGGATATTCGTAATATTCCTTATTCTTGTGCGGTTGGAAGCCTTATGTATGCTATGGTATGCACAAGGCTTGATTTAGCTTATGCAGTTGGAGTTGTTAGTCGATATATGTCTAACCCAGGTAAAGTACATTGGCAAGCAGTGAAGTGGATACTCAGATATCTTCGTGGCACTTCTTCAGTTGGCTTGTTATATGGTGGAGTAGATGCAGACATCTCTCTTAGAGGATACTGTGGTTCAGATTACGCTGGGGATAGAGATGGACGGAAGTCAGTGTTGGGCTATGTTTTTACACTTGGCATAGGCCCGATTTCGTGGAGATCAAAGTTGCAGTCTTTCGTAGCTTTGTCGACTACCGAAGCAGAGTTGATATCGATTGTGGAAGCAACAAAGGAAGAATTGTACTTACTTCAGTTGTTGGATGATCTTTCAATGGCGCAGCAGACAGTGGAGCTATTTTCAGACAGTCAGAGTGCGATTCATCTTGTTGAGAATCGGGCTTATAGTTCATGGACGAAGCACATTAATATTAGAGGTTTCTTTCTTATACTTGAGGAAGAACGAAGAAAGATCAAATTATTGAAAGTGGGTACTTCAGATAATCTTTTAGATATGATGAGCAAGTCACTTCCAAAGGACAAGTTTGAGCATTGCTCAAACTTGATCAGTTTGCTTCCTATTACTTGAGCGCCATGGGGCGCTGGGCCCAACAACGTCTATGTTGAAGATGAGATAATGAAGAAATATTACCATATTTGAATCAAGGTGGAGTGTTGAAATTAATGATTCAAATATTAGTGGAGATGGAAAGAAATTGATTGATTGTCAATCAATTAATTGGCTTGTATATGGAAAGATATAAGAGGAAGTTTGTGGAAGAAAAAATAAAAGATCAATCAAGCAATTAATGAAGAATCAATTTACTAAGGGAAAGAGATTGAGACCATAATTACACCATCCATTTATGCTCCAATCAAATCAAAGAAAGTATTATTTATTTTTCCTTCATGTCCAAGCAATCTAGAAACTTCTCTTCTTTATCCCCAAGAAATCCCTCTATATAAATAGGGGTCATGTTATTGTATGAAGCATGAAATCCACCATTAGTCTTCTCTCTTTTGTAATCTTTTGTACTCATTTCTTCATTGAGAAATAAAAGTTGTTGGGTCTCCATGGACGTAGGAAAAGCCGAACCACGTTAAAAATTGGTGTGCTTTTTCCTCTATTTTCTATTTTTTGTCCTCTCTATAATTCGTGCCACTTGTTTTTATTTTTTGGCGTTGTTGAAATTGTTGAAAGACTAGATCATTGGGTTTATTTGTATTCTGCTGCCCAAATATATGATTTTGCACTACATATTATTCCTTTACTATTTTTTCGTTACTTATTCAAATCACAAGTTTATAAGGATTATTTATAAACAATTTATCATCATACAATGGGAATTTACATTTTATATGGGAAGTTAGTTTGTTCACAGTGCACAAAGACGAGAAATCTAGGAGATACTCAACAAATTTAAAGGATGGTCCTTTGATAAATTTATTTTTAGCTTAAAACTAAAATTTCGCATGGTGTTTTTCTAGAATAAACAGGTCGTGCATTTTCACTTTAACTTCCCTCCAATGATCGAAGAAGCCTGCAAAAGTGTAACATCCCGAGATTTTGCGACAATTTAAATATTAAATTTTTATGTGATTTTGAACAAAATTGTTTTAAATATTAAAATTTATGATTTGTGTCGTATATTGTTAAGATATGAACTTAATTTGACATGATAAATAATGAAATTGGGTTCACGATAAATGATTGTTGATTTATTAGTTATATGATTTTTATTTTATTTTTATTTGAATAGAATTTATAAACAGTTGAATTTAATATAAAGGTGAATAAGTGAAAAAGTAAATATTTTAATATATTAATGAACAGGTTAAAATTGTCATTTTGCAAACGATCTTGAAATTCGATGAAATTAATTTCATTGAATCAGAAATGGTAAGTTATTTTGTGATCTAAAATTTTGTACCCATCATAATTATCGTTTGATCGTGATAATTTAAATCGTGTGTATAATTTAATTAAATAGTCGAGTTTTAGAAGAAACTTCTAAAGACTTTGGAATTAATCTTTGAAACCTATTCCATTGTGTTCAGAAGACGTCAAAACATATTATTAGGCAGTAGGGCCTGATTTGGACTCAGTTCGAATTTTGGCTTTAAATACACGTAAATCGAGAAATATTATCAAAATAATCAAAACCCTAAGCTAATTTCCCTGAGCCGCCATTTGTTATATTCCTGTGGATGAAATTTTCCGACTTTCATCTTTTCATTCCTCTCAATCCATGGAATGATTGGAAAAAACTTCCATCACGGAAATCATATAGCGTGGCGTGCTCTTCTAATCCAAGGGTGGAGATCGTAAATCGAGCTACGGTGGTGGAACAGCATGGCCAGAAAGTTGCCGCGGTTTATGACGTTTTGGAGGCGGACGGGGCAACCGAGATGGGTGGCATTTGGACGTTGACGCTCCTTGAGGCGGCGCATCTAGTGGGTGCATTGGATCGAGGTTTAGTGCATCAGTGAATGGTGCATGATTTAGGGTAGAACTTGCGAATGGGTTACGGAATTCGGGAGTTCACGGTCGCGATGGAGAAGGTGGTGCGTAAGAAATGCCGATGTGGCGAAATTTTAGTGGGTGAGGAGTTTTGTTTTATTTTAATTTTATTTTGAAATTCAATCGTTTAAACTTGTACAACTTTCTGCTATGAGGTCGGATCTAAACAAAATAAATTGCATTGGAATCGTATCGTCGAGCTCTTCGTGATGCCACTAGTTTGGACTGATTCTGAGATAGTTAAAACTTGGGGCTTATTTTGGATCTCAAACGCGTTCAGAACCAAAGGTGAGTGATTAAACCCACTCACACCTAACTAAAATATTTAATTGTTAGTCAAATTAAATTCATGTCGTGATATGATTGTATTGTTTGTTGTTTGATTGTTTAAATTGCTTATTTATGTTAAACCTGCATAGACTGTATAACTTAATTTAACTGGTATATAATTTGTACAGTTTGAATTTAATTTCTAGTTTAAAAATCTCATACCTGATGGCTAGTACACGGATATTATATTGAACTGTTTATATGTGTTAATTTTGATGGATGCCTTGAATTTATATATTTAATGTATTGATATGTAATTCATCTTGTTAGCGACATTGTTTATATATGTTATTGATTTTTGTTGATTAATCCCGACCATCACCCTAGATGTTACGGGCATCAAATAAAGCTGGGATTAATAATTAAAATGAATTAAGAACGTAGGTTGAAATGATAAATACCTATGACCCTGATTTGGATTGAAATGATATATATCCTTTCCCAGAATACTGAAATTAAATTTTAAGTATAACTTGGCCATAGGATAATAAATTATATACGGACACCGGTTGGTTAAATATAAATTGTTTTTAACCTTGAATTTCGGAATATTGTTTAAAGACAAAATAAATGATTTTATTAATCGTTTTTCTTTTAATTTGAACTTTAAACTTTGAAATTTAAAAATTTAAAGTTTAAAGAATTCATAAATATGGATAACTGAAGTTAATACTAAGTTGAATATGAATTAAATTTATCAAAATTTAATTGTATATCAATCTTCGGTATTTACCTTAAATTAACTTGATTTATAGTAATAATTAAACTGTGAACTCGAGATTTTTATAAACAAATAATTCAAAGTGAGAATTATAATTGAAATCCAATTATTTGAATCGAATTATTAAGTCGAATTGTTTTAAAATCTAACTGTTGAATCGAATTGAAATATAAATGGGACGTCAAATCCTTTTGAATTAAGATATCGAAATTTAGTTGAATTAATTTGAAACTGGAATATGATTCCCAGTTTGGTTAAATTTTGAAGAAACGATTCTAATCCCAACTATAGTATTTTAACCCATTTTATAAACTATTTTTATAATAATTATTTTCTTTATAAACTACTTACCTTATAACTATTTTATTTTATTACTTATTTTAAGTTAACCATTTTAACAATTAACTATTTATTTTATAAACTATTTTTATATTAACTATAGATTTTACTAAATCTGAAATTTCTATTTTAA
Source organism: Allium sativum (assembly GCA_030737875.1). Lineage (NCBI taxonomy): Eukaryota > Viridiplantae > Streptophyta > Magnoliopsida > Asparagales > Amaryllidaceae > Allium > Allium sativum. Next base: position 62,422,071 of record CM060924.1, read on the forward strand.
ATACATATTATTTATTTTTGAACTATTTCAAATATATATCTAAACAATTTTAAATATGTTTTAACTATTTTAATATTCATTTTTTTAAAAGTTGGAATTGTTTCAAGATTTTAAGTTTGGTTTTAAATGGAGATTCTAATATGAAAATATATCCTATTTTGAATATGAAGTGGTTTTAAAGAAAAATATGATATTTTGATATGAAGTACGAACCCCTTTGAAATGTAAATACGATCGGTGTGAAAAATGTAAACGTTTGGTTGTTAAAGAGACCGGGATTAGATATTGTCATACTCTCTGCCTATACCTAAAACCACTTTAACAACTGTGTACGTGGTGGAGTTCCAGAATGAAGTAGGTTGGTTTGGTGAACGCTACTGGAATGAAGTAAGAGAACGATGATTGATGTCTTTGACCTTCGGGTCATAATTAAAATGACTAAAACAGGGCTATACCGTGACCAAGTGGGGTTAGCTACCTCCATCGACAACACTTTTTCCTTTATTACTATAATCCATCGGTTTCATTGATTTGATTTGATGCGCATCCATGACTGGGAAGTGTTGTTTGAGGTGGGCGATAGTTGCGGCTACGCGTTACTACCAGTCCGGGCGTGCAACTAGTACATTCATACTCTGGGCATTCCTCAATTGCCTTGTCATATTTATCCTGGTCGAGCCCCCTACAATTTTGATTTAACGTTGCCGTATTACGGTGCATCCCTATCCATCGACGTACTGGTGTGTTACATGCAAACTGTACGGCAACGGTATAAACGGTGTAAGGGTAATAATGGTAATCCCGCTTGCACTATTTTAATATTTTATATTTAACCATATACATTATTATGATAGCGTATTTCATTGTATAGTATCTAGTTTGATGGATCCTTAAGAGATGGAATTTTCCGTAACATCTCTTAAGTTATTGCACTCATATTATCACATGAAATTGATTTAACTGATATGAGAATATTTTAGTTCTGATCCGAGTGTTTTTGTCTTTTCATTTATGCTCGGGTCAGCCAGAGTTTTCAGTTAACGAAGACACGGTTATGAAGATGAAGATGGAGCCTGACTGACGTATTCATTTATATTTTCCACTGCATATATTGGTATGTTTTATGTTAATTAACTCTGATAATCATTGTCGATGTATAATCAATGTATGTTTTGACAGCTTCATGAACTGGTATTTGTTTATTATATTTTGTCCTTCCGCTGTGAGATTCTATGATTGTTTTTCTTCTTTTTCTTATTTTAATTCCAACAACTATCTGTATTTTTTATTTGTTTAAGTCGACATTGAGGAGCATTGTTGTGACGGCCCGCCTCGCACCAGCCTGCATTTCCTCCAAAGGTGCGCTGTACACATGCCCGACTAGCACAAGACGGTCGTCAGAAGAAAGGAAAGAAGGGAACGAACTAATCAAAGAACCTGTAGAATGTCTCACAGCGCATGGAATAAAATATAATAATAACATACTTGACATAAAACAGGCGAGACAGTGCATAAGCTGATAACTAAAACCAACATCAATCTCAAAGCAGCGGAAATCCAAATACAGCTTATTACAGTTTTCCAAATTTACTGTCTCTAAACAAAAGAAAGCTGAGGTAGAAGATACACCAACAATGCCCAAGCAGTGATCTTCAACAACACAGGGAGAATACTATATATGTATATTACGTGGAAGCCTCCTGCTCGTCTCCGGATCATCTACCCGTGCATCACCAGCTAACCTGTCTCTAGTCTGCTCGTGTGAGCACCCAGAGTAATAAGAAGAGACATAAAACTCTGGGTCAGACATAAAGCCTGGTATGAGCGATAAGCATCTAAACAGAGAAATAACAGGTATACTAAACCATACCTGAACCTGGACCTGCAACCAAAGAGTTAGTACCACATACTGTACAATACTCCAAGGTGCCATAATAATTAGTGTAAGAATACGGGGGTGGGGTGTGCATGTCAAAATGATAGCAACAAATCATCCATAGCAACCATCCTCACACCTCTCACTCAGTGCCTAAAGCGTACGACATCTACCACCTTGGAACACTAGACAAATTGAGGCAACGACGAATCCCGACTTGTAGAAACCCTGCTGTGACCAAGCCAAACACTTGGAGTCATGACCAAACATTTCAATGACCCACTTCATTGGTCATAGCCCTTGGTTCTACCAATGCCATAATGGCCCTGAATCCGCCTTCGTACCTCCTACCATAGTGGTCCAAAGCTATAGGTGTCGATAACTCCTTAGCACGCGTCCCGCAGCAAAGCCCAACCATGAAGTGAACTCGTTGATTCCCATCTGAATCTTAAGCTCTAACTTCTCATTTGGACCTCCTTTGCATCTCGGGTTCGGTCGAATTGGAGTGGGTCTTCAGAAGAGTTGTCGCACATTAACAATCCTAGAGTCCTGTTCGGTTCGGTAGTCATCACCATCGTCGGGTCGGGTCGGTAGTCCACTTCGGGTCGGGTCGGTTCAGTGATTCTCCCCCTTCAGTTCGGTTCGGAAATCATTGCCCTCGTCTGTTCGGTTCGGGTTTCTTCACTCCGGGTCGGGTCGGGTTGCTATCCTCCTTCCAGCTCATGCTCCTTCTTCGATCAGCTCCCTCGTTTCTTCTACTCCGATCCGATCACTTCGCTTTACTTCAATCCGATCCGCTCCGCTCCCTAGCCTACTCCGATCCGATCTGCTCCAACTCCAACTCTAAGCAATGGCCTTCCTTCCTGCCAAACTTCTTCCAGTGGCAAGTCCCCATCCAGTTCGGATTCCCTTGGTCAGTTCCCTAGTCCGATCCGACCCCTTTCTCCGATCCGAACCGGTTCGGAACCTGCACACTTCTGCAACTTTCCAGCGAGCTTTCTACGCCATTCGACGACGTTTTTGAGCAATTTAACTATTCTAATCAATCATGAAACATACCATAGAGTCATAGCAACATGTAATAGCAACCACAAACAGCAAACAACAATTTAAATGAATCAAAATGAATCAAAAGTGGCTAAAACCTCACATTTGCCTATAATCCCTCTTAATCATGTTTAAGCATACGATTAGCAAAACACATCGAAATTAACCCAAATTTCTAACAGAGCCTTAAAACATTATTTTAGAATTTTAAGAATTTTTCCAGAATTTATTTACGTATAAATTCGCTAATCTTCACTAATTACCCTTAATCACCGTAATTAGTGCAAAAACTATGCAAATCACTCACCTCGGCCACAAATGAAATTCTCAGAACTGAAACTCCTCTGATTTGGGGCGAATACTGATGTCTAACAGCGGCTCTAACCTTGCTTTGGTGCTTTTTCTCCTTAATTTGGTGTTGCTAAGCCTAATCTTCAATTAGAGAGTGATTTGGGGTGTTTTAGATGTAGGAAGCCATTACTAAGGTCTCAAGGAGGTTTGTGGCGGCTCAAAACTGAAATGAAAGTGATAACCTAACCCTAATCAGCCCTCCTATACCTCTAAACCCGAAATTCCCCTTGGGCCTAGCTGCTAATCACCCGGTTAAGCCCAATTAAGCTGTCTTTCACCATCTGAAACTTGTTTCAGCCATATCTCCCAAACGGTGAGTCCGTTTGGCTAATGTGACCACTCTACGGAAAGAGAAACCATCATCCGGAGCCAATGGAAGTGGTTTCAGGTCAAAACTCCTACCCAGTCAAAAGTTATGGCCAAAACAGTGCCAACTAGGGGTAAAATGGTCATTTAAAAATCGAGAAAAATCATGAACATGGGAAATGACCCCAATAGTCGTCTCCCAAAGTTACATGACCATACGACTTCGTATGTGATAGAAATAAATATTCTACGATCCTATGATGCGTAGAATGCGGGTCGTTACACTCTCCCCCCCTTAAGAAATTTCGCCCCCGAAATTCCTTAACCCAAAACATACAAAGGATCCCGCATGCCTACCAACCACATACAACAATCAAACATGCAAAACAAGCAAGCAAGCCTATCCTAGCATGCGGAAAACTAAACCGAAATCAAAATCTTACCAGGCAAAGAGTTCTGGGTGTGCCTTCCTAATGTTCTCCTCTGTCTCCCAAGTACAATCATCCTCGTCCTCGCCCCACTGAACCTTGACTAACTTCACCGCCTTTCTTCGAAGTTGCTTCATGTCGTGCTCGACAATACGGGCCGGCTTGCGGTTCCCAACCGCCTCGGGTTCTACTTCGAAGTCCTCTAACTGATCAGGTGAAATAGTCATATCTGAGTCGTGAACGAACTTCCTTAGTTGGGAAACATGAAATACGTTATGAACTCCCGCCATCTTCTCTGGTAAGTCAATTCTATATGCCAAATTCCCGACTAGTTCAAGAACAGGGAATGGGCCAACAAATCTTGGTGCCAACTTGCCTCTCCTGCCAAATCGTATTACGCTCTTTAACGGAGAAATCTTGACAAACACCAAGTCGCCAACGGAGAATTTTAAGTCTCTTCTTCTCTTATCAGCATAACTTTTCTGCCTATCTTGGGCTGCCTTCATTCGTTATTGAATGATCTTGATCTTATCTGAAGTTTCCCTCACCACATCTGGTCCAAGCATAAACTTCTCGCCAGTCTCTATCCAACATGATGGTGAGTTACACGGCCTTCCGTACAAAACTTCAAACGGAGCCATACCGATACTGGATTGGTAGCTATTATTATATGCAAACTCTACTAGATGCAAATGGTCATCCCATGACCCACCAAAATCCAATATACATGCTCTCAAGAGATCTTCCAAAATACGGTTCACCCTCTCCGTCTGACCGTCGGTCTGAGGATGATATGCAGTACTGAGATGTAATTCTGACCCTAGAGCCTCTTGTAAGCTCTTCCAAAACCCACTAGTGAACAACGGGTCTCGGTCGCTCACAATGCCTTTAGGTACTCCATGAAATCTCACTACCCACTTCATATACAATTCTGCTAACTTAGCTGCCGTTCTGGTCGATTTGACTGGTATAAACCTTGCACTTTTAGTCAGTCGATCTACAATTACCCAAATGCTGTCATATCCCGATCTAGTCCTTAGTAAACCATCGATGAAATCCATCGAGACTTGTTCCCATTTCCATTCGGGAATTTCTAAGGGCTGTAACAAACCACTAGGCTTCTTTTGCTCGGCTTTAACTAGCTGGCAATTCATGCACTTGGATATAAACTTCCCAACGTCTCTTTTCATCCCTTCCCAGTAATAAGTCTGCTTCATATTTCGATACATCTTGTTACCACCGGGGTGTATAGTCAGCTTTGAGTGATGACATTCTCTAAGCACTTCATCCCTCAATCCATTGACATTGGGTACAACAAGCTTTCCATTCTTTCTAAGCCATCTATCTCGATCAAGCCCATACTTGTTCACCTCCTCATCGATACCCATCTCTAACTTGGAGATGATTTCCAATAGGTTAGGATCGTCCCTCTGACTAGAGCCGATCCGCTCAATCAAAGTGGGTCTGATCGTCAAACTTGCTAACACTTCTGGATCCAATTCGCACTTTGGTCTGAAATCAAACCCCGCGATAAACTCCAGTTGCTTCCATTCAAGGAACATAGCCCCTAAGCTGGCATGTCTTCTGCTCAATGCATCAGCCACCGCATTGCCCTTTCCTGGTGTGTATGCGATGTCAAAATCATAGGAAGCTAAGAACTCTAACCATCTCTGCTGACGGAGATTTAAATCCTTCTGGGAGAATAGATACTTTAACGACTTATGATCTGTAAATAGCTCAAATCTTTCTCCCAAGAGATAGTGTCTCCACATCTTTAACGCGAACACGATCGCTGCCAATTCTAGATCATGGGTAGGGTATCTTCTCTCGTGCGGTTTCAATTGCCGACTTGCATAAGCTACAACTCTACCGCCTTGCATCAATACAGCACCCAGTCCGGTACCACAGGCATCCGTGTATACCGTCATCTCTTCATCCCCCTTAGGAATGACTAACACTGGTGCGCTTGTCAACTTGTCCTTTAGGCTTTTAAATGCATTCTCGCACCTTTCATCCCAAATAAAAGCTTGATTCTTCTTGGTCAACTGGGTCAATGGTGCTGCTATCTTGGAGAAACCTTGGATAAACTTACGATAATATCCAGCTAATCCCAAGAAACTTCTTACATCTGTTGCATTCTTGGGCGTAAGCCAATCTTGTACCGTAGCCACCTTCGCTGGGTCCACGGCAATACCACTCTCTGATACAACATGGCCCAAGAACCTCACTTCCCTCTTCCAGAAGTGACACTTAGAAAACTTTGCTTTCAATTGGTGTTTTCTCAACACCTCCATTGCTACTCTTAAATGTTCCTTGTGTTCTTCCTCTGTCCTCGAATAGACCAAAATATCATCAACGAACACAAGGACAAACTTATTCAACTGATCTCTGAATACCCTATTCATAAGATCCACAAAATATGCTGGGGCATTGGTCAGCCCGAATGGCATGACCAACCACTCATAAAACCCAGACGGCGTCCGAAATGCCGTTTTAGCTATATTCTCAGCTTCCACTCTAAGCTGATGAAAACCTGTCGCGAGATCCAACTGAGAAAATACTCTCGCGCCACTCAACTGATCAAACAAATCATCTATCCGCGGTAGAGGATACTTGTTCTTCCTCGTCACTTTATTCAACTCGCGGTAGTCTACACACAAACGAAGGGAACCATCCGCCTTGGTAGCAAACACAACTGGTGCTCCCCATTCAGAAACACTCCTTCTGATAAATCCCTTCTTCAAAAGATCGCTGACTTGCACCTCGAGCTCACGCTGCTCTCTTGGTGCCATACGACGAAGTGGCATCACTATAGGCCTGGCATCTTTTACCAAATCAATACGGAACTCAATCTCTCGGTGTGGTGGAAGTCCGGTCACTTCTTCGAAAACATCCGGATACTGGCCAACCATGGGCAAACCTGACAACTCACTATGCGGAATGTCGAGGGAGTTTAGAAAACTAGCCAATACCCCCTTACTGGGTAGACCACCAAACACTATCCTCCGCCCATCATCCGCTCTAGCTGTCACCAACAAGCCCTCACAGTCTACCACCACCCCGTATCTTTGGAGCCAATCTACTCCCAAAATAATGCCAAACCCAGTAAAGCCCAAAACAAAGCAATCACAAACAAACATGCATCCATGACTCGATAAGACCATATTGCGACAAATCATGCTAAGGCTAGTCGAACCACCAATCGGGTTCGTCACTACTAAAGGTCTATCGACAATCTCGGGCTCCAATCCCAACCTATCTACCAGGTCACTAGATATGAAAGAACTGGAAGCTCCGGTATCAAACAAAACTCTAACAGGAACATCATATACAGAAAGCATACCTTGAATGACGACATTCTTTCCCTTCTCCGCCGCAGTTGGGGCATTCGACGAAGAATGAATAGCATTAAGAGCGTAAGCTTTCACCATTTGCTTTTCCTTAGGGGGCTGTGGACACTTGTCCTTGTGATGTCCCAATTGGCCACAATTGAAGCACTTCCTATCCGCTGGCCTGGCCCGACAATTACTAGCATAATGGCCCTTCTTACCACAGCTGAAGCACTCAACATCTTGTTTATTCTTTTTCTTCTGGCCATCCTTAACTTGGTTCTGCTTTCTTTTATTCTGGGAACCACCCTTGCCTCCACCACTTGCTTGTGGCTTTGGCTCATCTGCGGATGCAACCTCAGTCTTCGGCTTAGGGTAGAGACTCTCTGATCTTAATGCTTTCCCCACAATCGACTCAAACGTCTCATCGATGTGGTTAATAAGCCTTTCCCCTAAGTACTGATCTAACCCAGTTATGAATTTCTCATTCTTCTTCTCGGCAGTATCAATAAGAGATAACCCATATTTTGACAAAGTGTCAAATTCAGCAATATAATCAGAAACTGCCCTTCCATTCTGCTTGAGTTCCAAGAACCTCTTGAACAACACTGACTTCTGGGCCGCTGGAATGAACTTCTCGCTAAAGCGAGCCTTGAACTGAACCCAAGTAATCTGGTCTTGGGAGTAGCTGCTTTTATAGCATTCCACCAATTCATTGCCCGCCCTTGCAGCTGACGGGACGCTAGCTTTCTCTTCATCGCATCCTCGATACCCAAATCCTCGAAGATACGTTCGCAACTATCCAACCAATCTTGAACATCTGTGGCCGACTCCGTTCCGTGGAACGGCTTCCCACCAAGGCTAGTATAATCCTTATTCAACTTGGCGAAGTCGACCCTCGGCGCCTGCACTATTGGACCACCACCATTTCCACCATTGGGAGCTGCCCTCTGCACATCTCTAAGCATCTCTCTCATGAGGTCAGTAAACATTGTCCTCATGTCAGCAGCATTCCCATTATTGGCTCCCCTACCAGCACCTCTAGTATCTCGGCTCATCGTCAATCTGAAAAAGGAAACGATTAACGATTCCACAGTGGTGCTAGTGCAGTACGACTTCATCCTTATACTACTAATAGTATATATATATATATAGCTTTTAAAAACCAAAATAATCACAAATACGCTCTCTCGTATACGTATATTATCTCTCCCTGATGACTTCCCTTGGTTAACTACGCAACCTAGAGCTCTGATACCAAGTGTGACGGCCCGCCTCGCACCAGCCTGCATTTCCTCCAAAGGTGCGCTGTACACATGCCCGACTAGCACAAGACGGTCGTCAGAAGAAAGGAAAGAAGGGAACGAACTAATCAAAGAACCTGTAGAATGTCTCACAGCGCATGGAATAAAATATAATAATAACATACTTGACATAAAACAGGCGAGACAGTGCATAAGCTGATAACTAAAACCAACATCAATCTCAAAGCAGCGGAAATCCAAATACAGCTTATTACAGTTTTCCAAATTTACTGTCTCTAAACAAAAGAAAGCTGAGGTAGAAGATACACCAACAATGCCCAAGCAGTGATCTTCAACAACACAGGGAGAATACTATATATGTATATTACGTGGAAGCCTCCTGCTCGTCTCCGGATCATCTACCCGTGCATCACCAGCTAACCTGTCTCTAGTCTGCTCGTGTGAGCACCCAGAGTAATAAGAAGAGACATAATACTCTGGATCAGACATAAAGCCTGGTATGAGCGATAAGCATCTAAACAGAGAAATAACAGGTATACTAAACCATACCTGAACCTGGACCTGCAACCAAAGAGTTAGTACCACATACCGTACAATACTCCAAGGTGCCATAATAATTAGTGTAAGAATACGGGGGTGGGGTGTGCATGTCAAAATGATAGCAACAAATCATCCATAGCAACCATCCTCACACCTCTCACTCAGTGCCTAAAGCGTACGACATCTACCACCTTGGAACACTAGACAAATTGAGGCAACGACGAATCCCGACTTGTAGAAACCCTGCTGTGACCAAGCCAAACACTTGGAGTCATGACCAAACATTTCAATGACCCACTTCATTGGTCATAGCCCTTGGTTCTACCAATGCCATAATGGCCCTGAATCCGCCTTCGTACCTCCTACCATAGTGGTCCAAAGCTATAGGTGTCGATAACTCCTTAGCACGCGTCCCGCAGCAAAGCCCAACCATGAAGTGAACTCGTTGATTCCCATCTGAATCTTAAGCTCTAACTTCTCATTTGGACCTCCTTTGCATCTCGGGTTCGGTCGAATTGGAGTGGGTCTTCAGAAGAGTTGTCGCACATTAACAATCCTAGAGTCCTGTTCGGTTCGGTAGTCATCACCATCGTCGGGTCGGGTCGGTAGTCCACTTCGGGTCGGGTCGGTTCAGTGATTCTCCCCCTTCAGTTCGGTTCGGAAATCATTGCCCTCGTCTGTTCGGTTCGGGTTTCTTCACTCCGGGTCGGGTCGGGTTGCTATCCTCCTTCCAGCTCATGCTCCTTCTTCGATCAGCTCCCTCGTTTCTTCTACTCCGATCCGATCACTTCGCTTTACTTCAATCCGATCCGCTCCGCTCCCTAGCCTACTCCGATCCGATCTGCTCCAACTCCAACTCTAAGCAATGGCCTTCCTTCCTGCCAAACTTCTTCCAGTGGCAAGTCCCCATCCAGTTCGGATTCCCTTGGTCAGTTCCCTAGTCCGATCCGACCCCTTTCTCCGATCCGAACCGGTTCGGAACCTGCACACTTCTGCAACTTTCCAGCGAGCTTTCTACGCCATTCGACGACGTTTTTGAGCAATTTAACTATTCTAATCAATCATGAAACATACCATAGAGTCATAGCAACATGTAATAGCAACCACAAACAGCAAACAACAATTTAAATGAATCAACATGAATCAAAAGTGGCTAAAACCTCACATTTGCCTATAATCCCTCTTAATCATGTTTAAGCATACGATTAGCAAAACACATCGAAATTAACCCAAATTTCTAACAGAGCCTTAAAACATTATTTTAGAATTTTAAGAATTTTTCCAGAATTTATTTACGTATAAATTCGCTAATCTTCACTAATTACCCTTAATCACCGTAATTAGTGCAAAAACTATGCAAATCACTCACCTCGGCCACAAATGAAATTCTCAGAACTGAAACTCCTCTGATTTGGGGCGAATACTGATGTCTAACAGCGGCTCTAACCTTGCTTTGGTGCTTTTTCTCCTTAATTTGGTGTTGCTAAGCCTAATCTTCAATTAGAGAGTGATTTGGGGTGTTTTAGATGTAGGAAGCCATTACTAAGGTCTCAAGGAGGTTTGTGGCGGCTCAAAACTGAAATGAAAGTGATAACCTAACCCTAATCAGTCCTCCTATACCTCTAAACCCGAAATTCCCCTTGGGCCTAGCTGCTAATCACCCGGTTAAGCCCAATTAAGCTGTCTTTCACCATCTGAAACTTGTTTCAGCCATATCTCCCAAACGGTGAGTCCGTTTGGCTAATGTGACCACTCTACGGAAAGAGAAACCATCATCCGGAGCCAATGGAAGTGGTTTCAGGTCAAAACTCCTACCCAGTCAAAAGTTATGGCCAAAACAGTGCCAACTAGGGGTAAAATGGTCATTTAAAAATCGAGAAAAATCATGAACATGGGAAATGACCCCAATAGTCGTCTCCCAAAGTTACATGACCATACGACTTCGTATGTGATAGAAATAAATATTCTACGATCCTATGATGCGTAGAATGCGGGTCGTTACAATTGTCGATTTGAATGGTCAAAAATCCTGGATGCAACAAAATGGGTATTTGGTCAATCCAGGACCACCTAATTTCTTTTCCATTCTCGATTTCTTTTATGTACGCTCGATCCTTCTATCAACGAAATCAGTAACATCCTTCTTATAAATCTCTTTTTCACCTAATGTCTTGAACCATTCAAAAATAAAATAGGAAAACAATGAAATCGGTAAGATGAAACAATGGATGATCATTTTATAATGCTCGAAGATCCACTAATGGCAACTATACACCACTTGTTGGACCATCTCAATGAGCAAGATAAAAATATCAATGAACCAACCTGTAATTACTTTTGCAACGCATGTGCAATGTCCTCAACTTCTTCAGACGTGAAGGAGTTGTCGAAGTCTTATGTGTTTATGGTTGACATGCCAAGGGTAAAATCGTGCGATCTCAGTGTCTAGGTTGAGGATGAGAACGTTTTGGTCCTCAGTCGGGAGAGAAAAAGGGAGCACAATGAATCAAGTAGAGAGAAAAAGTAGAATTCGAGAGTGAGGTATCTGAGGATGGAGAGGGGGATGGGGAATTTTACAATGAAAATCAGGATGCTAGCGAATGCTAATGTAGAGGGAATCATTGCTGGATGTAAGAAAGGCATTTTAATTGTTACTATGATGAAGAAACCACCACCATAGCCAGAGAAGCCAGTCTATTCAGGTTCATTTTTCTTGATTTTGAGTAGATCTCTATGTCCATTTTTTCATGAGGATGTATTATGTGTAATAAGTTTGTTTGGGTTTCTTTGGTTTATTACTATTACCCTATAATGGCAGACTCATAGAATTAATGAAATTTGATGGTTCTTACTTATGCTTTTCTTTATATTTCTTTTTTTCAGTTTTGATTTTTTTATCATATAGGAACAATTAATTATTAATTGTATTGTTATTATTGTTTGGCCTTCCTAGACAGTAGTTGTATGAAGATAGACTTTGTTAGAGAGGAGATATCTTATTATCTTTACTTGTAAAATTGTTGAACCTAAAATGAATTTGTTTGTCTTGAATTTGTTATATGTTGATTTCGAGGGAAAATGTGGATTCGTATTTGTGAATTTAGTATCGGGTAAATTGACGTTTAAGGAATAAGAATTTAAAAAAAGAAAATGATTTACCTACGGTAATGGTCTGAAATACAAAGTAGCCGCGACAACAACCTTACCTGAGACTTATCCCGGTGCAGAGTCTTTTGTTTGAACTTGAAAAGAACTAGCTTGTGCATAGACGTCCTACACTACATGAGATGAGCCAAGCGACACACAACTAGGGATATTGATCGCAATACAACTTGCTCTGGCCTATGAACTCCACACTGGTGAAGTAGACTTAACTAACAAATAGGACTCATTATTAGTTTGAACTTGCTGCATAACATTAGCATTGAGCTTATCAGAGCACTGTGGAGTACATCTAACGACAATTGAACTAGATAGAAGTGGGCTGCTGGTGCATGGTCTAAACATTATATAAAACATTAGGAAAACTAACATTCTCATCAGGAAGCACAAGATCCACTTTAGAAGTCGTATTGTGATACTTATCCTTCTCATATCTGCAGTCATTTTAACTTTTTAACCAATTTGTAACAAATCTTGTATTTTTAACTTATATTATAATTAATTCTACAAATATTCATAAATGCAAATGCATATCCAACTAATAAATAGTCCATACGTACCACTATCTTGTTAAAATTGGACAATTTAAATCTATGTAGAGAAGATTTTAATTGATTCTAGTAATCAATTAATTATGGGCAACAAGGTTTAAAGATATGGGAGATATTATTTGATTTGCAAAATCAATCAAATCTTGATATATATGGCAACAAATTTTGATGGAATGAGAAGTTATATTATTTGATTTAAATCAATCAAATATATTTATACAGGAAAACAATCACAAATATGCAAGTGTTCATCCTTACTCTTAAAAAAAGGAGGCATTTGCTCATCCTTTTTATCACAAGCCAATAACGCTCTTTTCAACGTATTCTCAATAAGATCACTATTTCTGCATCAATTATAGGGTGAAAAATATATATTGAGTGTTTGTATTCTTCTCTTATTGTAACCTCTCTTGAATTGAAAAAGAATAAAAGAAGTTGTTGGGTTTTTGTGGACGTAGGATATTCATATCCGAACTACGTTAAATCTTTTGTGTCTCTTATTTCTACTATAGTTTCTATGAGGCTGCATAATTTATTCTTGTTCTTTTGTTTTGAGTTCCATTGCTATCTAAATAGACAATACCAGATCTTGACCAAATACTCTTCCACTCAAATTAACAAAAATTTCACTATGGTTTGGTATCAAAGCTAGTGTTATTGTTCCTATATGGGTATTAATGGCTACTTCTAGTACGTCTATTGGTAAATCTGGTGTCAATTATGGAGTAACACATTTTGACTGAAAGGGAGATTTTGGTACTTGGAAGATGAAGATGGATGTTGTATTGAAGAAGGAGAAGACTTATAAAGTTGTCTCTACACCTGAGAAATTGAACGATATGGATGTAGCTGATTTGGATGAGATGGAAGATGAAGCTCTCATGACAATTCAGTTGAGTCTTTCAGATCAAGTTCTTAGAGAATTTTCTTAGAAGGAGATTGCGAATAAACTGTGGGATGCATATCAAGACACTATAAGAAAATTACCCTTCAATAGTGTTTAAACAACGCTATAAAAGGCTATTATGGCGTTTTTAATAAAAGATGTATATCAACAAGCTATAATAGATTAGGGATATATAATAACTAAAAAAGACGCTATAAAAAGCATGCTATCAGTAAAAACTCTTATAGCGTTTTCAATGCTATAAAAAGTCATGTTTATGGCTTATTTAAATTGCCGACTTGCAGACGTACGATGAGCATATAACATTATTATTTCCTATTACAGCGTTTGTGAAAGGCTGTTAAATTTTATATCAGCGTTTCTTAAATGCTATTAAATCCTCTAACAGCGTTTTTGAAACACTATTGAAACCATTAATTGTACGCTATTAAAAATCATTTTTGCACTATTACCTATCCATTATCACACTATAATTGATGTATTTACATAAACACAATATATCATTTCACAAACACTACAAGAAAATATGGTATATATAGTATTATATCATAGCCTAATATTAAAGTGTTCCCTCCTCTTTACTCTCTATCTCCAGCAAATCCCTAAAATTTGTCCCAATGTTAGGTTTTCGATTCACAGCTAAAATCGATCAATCAATTTCCAATTCGATCTATCAACCATCTCTACCATAACTGGTTTCCATTTCCCATTCACGCCACAAACTGGTTGCCATCTCCGATTCACACAGATGACTGGTTGCCATCTCCGATCCACACCAGGTACCTTCAAATCAATGGTGGATTTCTCAGCTAGTAGCTAATTTTTAGCTCAGATCCCTAGTTAATAGGTTTACCCAACCTTTCTATTTTTATTTTTGTAATACGGCTGGTGATTTTTTCCTTGATTAACTATTGATGATTTGTAAGCCAGGTAAATGTTGGTAGTAATTAATCGTGGTGATGTTGATATCCAACAGTATATGCGTTTTAGTTTGCAATTTTCTCATATTACTAATGCATTTTTGTTTGCAAGTTGATTCATTCGCTCCAGTTTGGTTAGAATAACAAATCGTACTGATTTAGAGTTTCATTTCTCCTTTTTGTTTTTAATGTGAAGTAGATTCCAGTATAATAATTGGTTGATTGATAATACAAGAGGATTCAGTAATACAACAAATGGGAAACAACTAAAGAGCTGGGTGGTGCATTATCGAGCGATTCGACACAAAGAACGAAGCTGGGTGACACAAAGAACGGAGCTGGATGACACAACTAACGAAGCTAAGCGGACTAGAAGACACAATTTCGAGTGGTTTGACACAAAGGATGAAAGACGTAATGGCGACAATGAATCAAGAGAAGATGCAGACCGGACAGTCCATTTACAGTCAGAAGGGTGCTACACCTGGTGCGTTCTACTGGTCCGACTGTTAGAGTAGTTCAGGGAATGCAGGTTCTCCCTAAGGTGGTGATGTAGTTGATGCTGATTTCATGGAGAGTAGAAAAGTGTTGTAATGGTAGTTGCCTTGTGTAGATATAAAGGATTAATGATAAAGTTGTAAGCAATTTGAGTTTGGGTTTGAGTTTTTTTATCCTTTCTGTTTTTCCTTGTCCATTATGCTAAAGATTGATTAAAGAAGTAAAAATGATGCATATGTCAGATGAATAGTGGATGGCATCTTTTCGTCAATGACTAAATCGTAAGTCTTGGATCACTCA
Source organism: Allium sativum (assembly GCA_030737875.1). NCBI lineage: Eukaryota > Viridiplantae > Streptophyta > Magnoliopsida > Asparagales > Amaryllidaceae > Allium > Allium sativum. The sequence goes on from CM060924.1 coordinate 62,437,551, forward strand.
AATGACGATAATGGTGGAGATGAAGAGGTGCAAAAACTGTTTCTTGACATGGAGCCTGTCGCCGAAGAAGAAGCATCCAAGGAGAATGAAAGTTAAATGCATTGTTTCAGTAGTGGGCAGTACTACAGGTGGGGCAGATTTACACTAAAGGTATTTTTTAATATATTTTTCTTCTTCTGTATTTTAGTTTAAGATAGAAAATATATAGAACTTTCTTCTCCTGCAAATGAGTCGGTTATCAGTTAGTTGAGGAGGTAATATTATATTTGCTACTCTTCAGCAATCAACAATTAAGTGTTTGGCTAAGCTAGTTTGATATTGTTAAAGGTTTATGATTCATTTATTTTTTGGGTAAGTAAATGACAACTCTTCTCGAGTTATCTATGATACTGGCACTCTTCCATTTTCAACAACATGTTTTTTATTTATAAGAACGTTGGGATAATAGTTAACATTTTATTATAAAAACTAACCATTTAATATGCAAGATAAGATGCTGAATCTATTCATAATAACTAACTAAAGAGGACATAGTAATTAGTTAATATATCATTAAAGCATATACATAGATCAAAGTTAAAGCATACACAATCTGCGAAAGATAAAGTAGTCTTAACATGCATTACTAAGATAGATTGTTGCCTTGAATGGGCACCTGTTTACTATTTATATGTTTGTTTTATTCCACGTGAATATTTGGTGGTTTTGCCATGGTCACTCTGCTCACAAACCTTTTGGATTGCATTTTCAATTAGGAGTGCATGAAAATTTTGTTGCTGGTCTTTCTGTAAATTCATGCTTTATCTTGAATAAGCTTGATAAGTCCGCAGTAGTAGCCCAACGATTAAGGACTTGCACCATGTTAACAGTGGTGCGGGTTCGAAACCCAGAATGGCATGCTAAGAGCTTACCATGTGCATATGCTAAAATCAGCTGCTTATGTGGTGCTCGCGGACCGGGCTAGGTGCACTAGAGAGGGTTTTACGATTCCAGTCGGTTTCCCTCCTGAACAAATTCAAAAAAAAAAAAAAAAATTGAATAAGCTTGACAAGATCTTATGCAATTTTGGATGTCTGTTGAAGGGTATCTTATTCCCCTGTAAGAGATTGTCAATGGAGATAACTTTGCAACTCGTTAAGGCTTTCATGTCTGGTGTATTGGCTTCTACTTATAACTTTACAATCTACAGATTTTCGTTGTTGAGGTCTTCTAGTGACTTATGTGTTGGATCTAGATTAACCCTAGAGGGGGGGTGAATAGGGTTTATCACAGTTTTAAACTGAATTGAAAAAATTGACAGGATATTAAAATAAAAACAGATCACAGAATGCAGTAGAAATAAAAGTGCAGAAAATAAATCACACACAGATATACCCAGCTTCGGCAAAACCCTGCCTACTGCTGCATTCCTAAGGTTTCTACTAGATGATAGAACAGATCCCGCATACAAGACCTTGTACACTCGCGACTCTCGCTCCTATTCTAACTCTACGCTCAAAACCCTAGACTGATTCAAACCCCTGAATCAGAATTTCCCCTAGTTTTACACAAACTAGTCAACTGACAGTTAAATCCCTAACTGGTTCCCCCTAGATTTTACAGAATCTATAAACTGTTCGGTTTACAAAGAAATTAAAACTGAAACAATACAAAATAAAAGAAAAACAAATATAAAAACCCTAGGCTTAATAAAATTAAATCTTTCTTTTCTTCTTAGCCCTTAAAGTAAAAATGGCCGGCCCATTCTTATTTCATTTGCACGATCCTTGATTTAGCTCTGGGAAACAGAAATGGCGGCGGCGATTGCTAGGGTTTCTGAAATCCAATCCAAATCGTGATCTCGATGATGGTTTAATTGATTCTCTGAAGCTTGAACAATACTTGGCTCTCTTTCTCGTTACTGATTTGGAGAAATTCAGGCGATCGAAACACTTGAAATAATATGTGAGTTCTCTGAAAAATTCTTGCTTTGAATTTCTTAAATTGATTTGTGGATTTTCGATGGATTTTTTGCCCGTGATGATTGGTGTAGTTATAGGGTTAAAGAACACCCTATTCCTCTGATTTCGTATGTGTGACTCGATTTGATTAATTGGATAAATTAGCTCGGTTTCCTCTTTTGAATTGATGATTCTGGAAAAATAAGAACTTGCCCCTTTTGCTGCTTTGATTTACTTGCGTGACTGATGGAAATTGATTACTTGCCAAAAAGTGTTGCTTTGATTAAAAACTGTGATTGATGAACACAGACATGTTATTGGCCTTCAATGAATCCCGAAATTGAATTTTCCCCTTGCATATTTTCTGCCATGATTTGTTCACTTGTCGAAAATGATTTGGAAAAAAAAAATTGATTCCTTGCCAAAAATTTCGATTACTGAACATCTGGAAATCACACTGTATCTTTGGCCAATAAAAAAAACTTCCCAAAACAAATTGTCTTTTCTCAAAAATGTTTGCTGATTTCTGGAAGTAATTTGGAAACCTTGCCCTTTTGTTTGAACACTGTTTTAAAACTGGAATGTTTAAAACTGGAAACAATATTAGCTTGCCAAGTATGAGAAACTGATTTGCTCAGACCAGATTTCTTGCACATATCACATATGAATTGATATTTGCCAAGTTTATCGTGCACCCTATTCATGTTGTTTCTGGAAATCATTGACTTTTCAACTTTGATATTTGCTGCGTGTACTGAACTGTCCATTTCTGTTGCTTGACCATCTCTATACATGCATCATCATGTTTGAGCTACATTGTTTGTGTGACACTCACCACTGTCATGTGTGTTCACCATGTGTGTTCACCACTATCATGTCTGACCATATTTGAATCTTCCTTGAGCTTGTGCATGCTAATTCCAGTCCATGTTTGAGCTTCATGCAATCTTGCTGTTGCCATTTGTCATGAACCAGTCTTGTTCATATTGATGCTTTCACTTGTTTGAGCTGCATTACACCCATGCATGTATGCTGAACACTTGTGTATGAATTTGAGTTGCCTCGACCAACTGTTTAACTAGTTTCACTTCGACCAATGTTGTATTGCATTCATGAGCTTGCTGTTTTAATGTTGTACCATATATTTGTCTTGCTGATGCCATGTGCATGTTCATGGCTCGACTATGTGTTACCATGTATGTGAATGCTGCCTTGTACTGTTGCTACACTTGTTCACCTGAAACTTGAGAATGGCCAGACTGGCTCCACCATGTTGCCATTTTGTTTGCTGTTATACTTTCATACATGTTGCTTGCTCCTTTGTGACTTGTCATGTGTACTGTCTTGAACACTTGTGCAGAAATGATCTGCCATGCTTACTTAACCAATTTTATGTTGTCTTGCACTACATTGTTGTACTATGAAACATTTGTGTACACAGCAGAAACTTTATTCTTGCATGCACACATAAAAATGCTGATTTGATCATGCTGAAACCTGCTTTAAAATCTTTCCTACACTCTTGCTGATTTTGCTTGACTCCATACTTGAGCTTGTTTAGCTTGCGACTGCTTCACACTTGTATCTGCTTGTTCGACCACTTGCTGACTGTGTACACTACCTTCTTGAGTCAAAAAAAGGTTTTTTTTTTTTTTTTGTTGCGCCATTGCTTCATTGCTGTGATGTCTTGTTTGACCATGGTTTGACTTTGACATGGCTCGACGCTTGATTGGGCTGTTTGAAAACATGTTTGACTTGTATTGTGCTCGGCCATTCCATACTTGTACTTGCTGAAACTTTTGCCATGCCACTCTGTTCATTGTTAATGTTTTATGCTGCTCGGCCATTTTTGCTTGAATTTGTTTTGTCCCTTTATGTTGTGCACTGAGTCGAGCAGGTCCATGTGGCTACTCCTCAGTTGCAATCTGATTGGCGTGGCAGTGCACACGTGTACACGTGTGTACATGCAGTCGTCAGACGAGTTGTCCCTGTCCCTGCATTATATAAACTGTCTAGACACAGTCGGATTAACAAATCAGATCAAGTCAGAAAAATGATGAGAAACACACCGAATTCTGAGGCAAATAAAATTTTAAAAATAAAATTTATATTCGCATGTAATTAGAATATTATTTCTGTTCCATATACTGTGTGTGTATTTCTGTGAATGACAGGTACGAAGACTGGACTGACTGTGAAGTGAAGACAGAAGACTGAAGAAGCCAGTGTGTCAATATGTAAATGAGTGTTTATAAAATTGTATATTGAAGTGTATGAAATCAAAGTACTTATATATACGAGTGTGAGTGTTATAGTGGGAAGCTGTGTACTGAAATGAAATTGTACTGTAATTTGTAATACACAAGTTTGATTGAAATAAAATAATATTTTATTGTTGTCAAACAAACTCGTCTATTTCATTCTGTTATTTATTAGTACAAATATTCTGTGAGTGTTTAAATAGTGGAGTTTATAAGATTTTTACTGTTGTGTTATTAAAATAGAATATTTAAATTTAAATAGAATACAGTATGAATATATCAATGTCTGTATTGTCGTATTCCATTTAAATATAAATATTATATTTCAGTCAGTGATGTATATATTTAACAGTACGATTACAAACACATTTAAAAGAATATATATTTGATTGTTATCATCAAACAAAAATCATATAATTGTGTATACAACACTGTTATATACAACAATATGCACCAGTAATGTTTCAAAAAATTAATGGGTTGGTTATAAATTTACAATTTATGGGTTTTCTTCGTTAAGCTTTCATGTCTGGTGTTCAGATTCAATGACTTCAAGGTGATCATTCTCATGAATTCTTCCACCTAAACTGATGGAGAATTGCTGAAGCACAACTGATCTTGGAGGAATTAAACTCAATTAAGGTGAGGCACGTTAAAGTAAGTATGCTCAATTAATGGGTTGGTTATTGCTCTTACTTTATCTACGCACCACTTTTTTGTGGTACACATATGTAAAGATAGTGTCATGTATTGCTACCTAACTTATCAATAGCCTATTTTCAAGTATACAGCCTTAGGAAAATCTTCGCATATGGAAAAGCTAATAGATAATTTAAATGTCCCTTTCATACATTGTTATCCATGGAAAACAAAGCAGTTTTCAAGATTCTTATAAAAAAACTTACTTTATTGTGTGTATCATATTTTTTTAAATACCCAAAAAATGCTCGCATCCTTTTAAGAAAAGGTTTCAGAAAACATATATGTGAATTTTCCTAGCAAAAATATATGATTTAAATTGCATATATTTTCGGTCAGAAGACTCAGAACTTCCTGTATACGAGGTCAAAAATCATGAAAATATTTGATTAAATTGACAACTAACATCGAATTGGTTCTTATTTGTTGTTTGATTGAAACCTAAACTAAGTGTATCTATATTTGCTTTAATAAATTGTCTGGCCTGCAACTGCAAAAGAATAGATATTTATATAACAGATTAGCAACATAATCGATGGATATAAATGCTCTCATTTCAACTATTTTTAAAAGAAAGTTATATGGCTTTGTAATTTCATGTGTATCTTCTTTTTGAAAAATATAAAATAAAAATAAAATAGAGCAGGTCCATGTTTATGACAAGTTTATTTTTTTAAAACTTAATTGCACCAAGAGTGTTTTTTTGGTTAATATAAATTATTCAAAGTGCAAAGATTGTTTTCATACATTGCTTGATGAATAAAAACATGTCAAAAATGGCTCTGAAGTTAAGAATTGATTCAAAGATTGAATCAAAATTTTGTATAGCATGATAGGTTCGAAGTATAGAAGTAATATACTTTGTGTCGTGATTACTCGAACAAAAATTAAGAATATATTTTATTTTCATATTTCTCAAGAAGATGATAGAAAGAATAACCGTTTGACAAATTAGTATCTGGAAATAAAAATAACAGTTCTAGAACTACAAAAAAAAAAAATTAATCATAAGAAAAAACATGAAACGAAAAAAGAATTAGCAATCCATAGCTCTGTCTATAATATTCATGCATGAAAATTCAAAATGCAGTATTCAAGTATGTTACTTTGGTACGTTAATAGTATACCTCTTGGACCATCCACCAAGCTACGATAGTGATCCAAAAAAACTTGTTAATGGTATACTTTTGACAAAAAAAATATGATTTGTTGTTTGGTGAGTTTGTTTTACATTTGACAAAAAAATCTTGTAAATGCTTAATTTCAATACTTGTATATTGTTGGGTGGTAGTTATATAGCAGTAGTTTCCAGTTTGAGGCAGTGTTATAATATTTAACAGCGAAAATAACTAGTTCAGTGTACATGCTAAGAGGATATATGCCAATTTTTATTTGTAACAAAAGTAAATGGATATATAATATCACTTTTTAGTTTAAAATGAAATGGTGGGAACTTTATCAAATTAGTCATAGTCAATTGGACAACTAACAGACTGCCTTCTCTTAGATCATATAAATAAATCTATATGTTTACCTCTTACTATATTAAATTAAATATACATGATAATCATCGTGACAAAAGAAAATAGACAAATACTGAATTTTTTCAAAGACCATTGAATTAAGAAAATATGTGGCAAGCTATTTACATACAAACTTAATCACATTTCTTTAATTCAGCAGAGAGACAGCGAGGGAGAGGGAGACCTTTGGACCAATGTCTTTCTAAAAACCATGTGCCATTTGGTGATGTTGAAGCTTTCAGTTTGATGAACCAGGGACTGGGTCGTCGCTGGATTGTATCACGACACCTAACAACTCTATTAACAAGCACACTGATAAAAAATACACATTTGAGGCACTTTCTATTGCAGGCTTTAGTGCTGACGAGAGATTGGTTTATACGATTCTTAACTATGTTGCAAGAATGTGACTGGACTATTGAAATGCTTAGAGGGCAGTATGCACATTCCGTTGGTTGCTTCATTGAAGCTGCATTCCACTTTCTAGAAGCTGCCAAAGTATGCCTTATTTATCCTTCTGTAATACATATCCCAAGCATGCTCTTGACTAATGCAATCATATGTATTTCAGCTAACCGACATCAAATCAATGCAATCTATGTGCCAAGTGTATGCAGTTGTTTCATATGTATGTAAATTTCTCTGCACAGGTTAAGTTAGTCTGAAAATATTCATCCAATTTTATTTTAGTCTATATTTATTTCTAGTGTATAACTATTTTACTCTCACTATTTTTGTAGGCATTAGAGTTAGTGGGACCAGCTTATAAGATAGTAGATTTATTTGTTGGAGTTCGTCAGAAAACTTGCATTGTATTTGCTTATGGGCTTCTGTTGATGAAGCAGAATAAACATCAGGAGGCACGGTAGGGATTTACCTATCTGTAAAAATATCCCTAATTCTAAGTCTGGCATGCTTTTTTAAGGACATTTTGATGTCTTAAGTTGTGATATTATTCTGAATATGATTATAAATTTCAATGAGATTTGATTCCAAGTTCTCTAGAACAATCTAGAGCATTACTGCTAATCTATTGGTCATTGGCTAATAAATTATGTATTTCAGTGCACCTTTCCGTTAGTATTTAACGTGTAATGGATGTGGCACAAAATCATTTTGGATTTTTCATAATGCATTGGGTAAAAGTGCTAAACTCTCACAAAACTACATCTGAACTTTCTGTCTAAAAGGTACTGATGCAGAGAGAGGTTTTTCTGTACAACCTATTTAAATGTCAATAAGACCCCATTTTAACTGGCGTTACCATGACACCACTAATGGTGTTAGTGGTGTGGCATTGTGATTGACCCTTGAATTTCTCCCATTAAATCACAGCCACACACCACTAACACCGTTAGTGGTGTCATGGTGACCCCAGTTAAATGGGGTCGACAAACTAGCTCTCTTTAAAAGTGAAGGTGATCTCGTCCTCAAATGAAAATTCACATTGATTTTCAGAACTGCAAGTCATCCTGAGCACATGCACTATTATCTGTTATGCAGTCTTCGAACATAGGTTCTGTTGCATAATTATGTTCGTGGTTTCTTGTTTGACAGCTATGCTGACGCAGCAGGTCCTGTGCCTTATATCAAATTGGTTTCATGATATGTCTGTACATTAGCGCCTCAAATTTAAATGTACTATTGTATCACGGCTTACATGTATAAAATTTTAGAGCAGGCAAAAAATTGTGCTGGGTGAGGTTTAAAAAGCGCTGGAAAAAGAAAAAATCTAAAAAGGGAATAAAGAGTTCAAATAAAATTAAGGTAGAGATAAATGACGTAAGGAAATATTTGAAGGTGTGTAAATTTTGGTTATGAATTTTATTATGAAATTAAATACGTGATTAGTATTTTTCTTTATACTGACTTTGATAAAAGTAGCCCTTGTCATTACATACTTATGTGTATCTGTTGTTTTTGCTTGCCAGCGAAATTAATAAGCAAAGGAAGGGAACTTGAACAACTTTTTTTTTAATTGTCATTGTAGCAGCCTTCTATTACTTCATGGTGGCAGCGTGGTCGTTATTATATCGATCAACCAATTTAGCCTGTAGCTTATTTATCATTACTAGAATATTTAAACTTTCACAGGTTTACATTGCCACCCTTCTAGAAACTAAAGAATTTTGAGGGATTGGACCTTGGGAAAATGGACGAGGTATAATTCTTAGTTGTATGTCAAAAACTATTTGTTTCTTCTCTAATTTATAACTTGAGAATGATTCAGGTCAACTGTTCAGGTTTGGCATCCTATGGGGTCGGACAGATTGATCAAAGTCTTAGCTGAAAGGTACCACATTTCATTTTCCTTTTGAAGTTGGTTTGTTTTTTCTACTATATGCATCAAATGTTCTAAATCAAAATCTTCTGATGTATATTCTACATCTCTTTATCTTTATTTAGCATAGATATAACATATGCAAAATGGATTGAAGAAAATCATATGTTAGAGTCAAAAATACATTTTGTAAATTTTGGTGAACCTATGTGATGGTTCAAAGTTATTTGATTACTATACAAGGAAAAGATTGAATATATCTGCAAAATGTGTATTTTCTTATGTTTAGAACAACATGTATATGTCCATACGTTTATATCAAAGTTTATACCTGAAAAGTAAAAATACCAGTGAGATGTGTGTGTGTGTGTATGTGTAGTGTGTGTGTGACTGTGTGTATGTGTGCAAAAGATCGATAATAGAAAAATGTGGTTAATCGTTAATGTTACGCATCTGATCTTCCTCACTTCATGAGTTAATGTTGCCTTACATTCATATAGTCCAATTTCCTATTTTATTTTGCATTGCAATATTTTGGTTCATGATACATAATTTTATAGGATTTTATATATTAATTTTCAGAGGGGGTTGTTTGTGTGGTTGGATTTAGTGAAATTTGGTGATCCATAACACACTTAAAAGAAAGAAAATTGTATAATTTTGTTGATACTGGATAATTAATAGTATGTAATTGGCAATGATATCTCATATGCATATGCCTTTATTTTTTAGTTTTGATGTACGTATTGATTTTTCTAGAAAGATATTATTATGTTTTAAGTATGGGTTCTCCATCTTTAGAAATGTGCCAGTGGTCGAATCCGTCTACACAGTAGGTTTTTTTGTCTATTTCATCTGTAAAACAGAAAATTCATCCTGGGTTGAATGATATCTTTTTTGCACTTCAGCCTACAATAGTTGTAACATATTAGCCTACACTTTAGCCAACACTTTTGCTTGCACTTCAATTATTGTCACATTAGGTAGTAGTGGTGGAGACACGAGTCTCCAACATAAGCTAGAAGATAAGGAGCATCAGTTATAGCAAGAGGAGTAATAGTTTTAACCTGCTATTGAACTTGTTTTGCCAATATAACGATTTTAGGAAGAAGTTTGAACCATGCTCCTTTGTTTTTTTAAACTGTAGCTCCTACAAAATATATTATAATCAGGGTTTAATATTTGTAGGTGAAATTTTCACGTTAAGGTCAAGTTTTTTGCTGCTGTTTTTTTTAAAGTTGTTCGATTTTACTCTTTTACTGATAAGCCTTTCTGTGCATATAAGAAACATCTGTTAAATATTTCTTATTACTTTAAACATTGCTTAACATCACACTCATGCCACAGGTTGCCTTATTTTCACACTCATTGTTTTTTGCTGCCACTCATTTGTAATTGTAAATGCAAATACAGGAAATAAAATGTTTGTTATAACTATTTTTCCAATATGCCCCGAATATAATTTGATATCTCCTTTTGCCTCAATTCTCGTATCTCGCTGGACCAATAAGCTAAGTTCTGAATGATTAGCGGTTACAACATTTGTTAGTCTTATTTGACTTCCATTCCATGTTTCGGATTCAATTAGTGAAAAGAAGGCGGCAATTATAGACTTATCCAAAAATCTTCAAGCATTAAAGCCAGTATCCAGCTTTACGATATCTACAATGAAGAAAATAAAAGGGAAGTAGCTATCAAAATATTACATCCGCTTGATCTTAATATGAATGAAAAATATAATTTTTTTTTTGAGAAAGAAGAGGGAATGAACTAGATTAGGAATGCACCTGTTGTTTGGCTGATTAAAACTACTGCTAATAAAATTAAGATGACATCAAACATTGCTTCATTTTTGCATTTCAATTTTGTTTTATGCATTTTTGTTTATTATAAGACTATAAATTGTGCTTGTGAATTGCAGGTTCTAGAAGTTGGACGAGCTTACAAGCTGAAGTTTGAGTGACCTTTCATGTAATCTTGGTTTGAAACGATGTTTAAACAACATGTATGTTGACTTCTTTATATATTTATTAGTAGATCTATAAACTATGACTTTGTAATTCAAATCAAATATGCTTTTGGTATTAGTTTTTTTACTAACGACGGTTTTGTCTTGTGAATTTACTGCTTATTTGTTTGAACTATGCACAAATTAAATAAGATATTTGCTATATAAAGATCATATCTGAAATATGTGCTATATATTAAAAATATTAATAGCGGAAAATTGCACTTATGGAAATAAAAGATGAAATGCTATGTAAAAAATTGGATAGTGTGGAAAACATGTTCATATCATTAACTATGTGCTATGAAAACACTGAAAACGCTATATATACTACAAATATTTATAGCAGAAAACTCCTCTTATGGAATCAAAATGTGAAATATTATATAAAATTTAAACCGTGTGGAAAACTTTTCATATCACTGAATTTGAGCTATGAAAACAGTGATAATGATATAAAAAAACATGCGAGTATTTAACATAGTAAGGTCTGAACGCTATATATCAATGGGGAATCCAATAATAACGTAATTTATTTTACAAACAAAATGGAAAACATTTTTCATAGCAATGAATACGTGCTATGAAATTATTGATAATGCTATAGAAAAATAAGCTGAGATTTTGGTAAGCAAATATAATTGCAAGGTCTGAACGCCATGTAAAACATTTCACGCCGGTGAACGTGCGTTATAAAATGTATAATACTATAACGTTTAGATTTGAGCTATAAGATATAACAGGGCTATTATTACATGTCATTATATAGCGTTGTCACTAATGCTATGGTAACCTATTCTAGCATTTTTCACGTGCTATTAAAAGGTAAATCTGTTGTAGTGAAATCATATAAATCACATTAAACCAAATTTAACTAACCATTCAACCTCCATATAAAATAATACATTGTATGCTATAATATTTGATGAACACTACATTAAAAGTTTAAATGATACTTGTGATAAAGATCATACTACACATGAGGATTAAGTATGCAAACCAAAAGAAATGTTACTTCAAAAGAACTTCATATCCTTCGTATATTGCAGCATGTTATTATTTGTATGCACCCTAGATGGGTAAGTACCTATGAAAAAATCAACAATTAGCAATTATAACTATATGTGTGTGACTTAATTATAAACTCAACTAATTTATATGAAACTTGATTAATTTAGTAATTTTTTATAAACTTAGTCCATTTATATAAACTAATTAAATTAAGTTAGTTAATTTTATAAAATTTAGTTAATTTATATTAACATATGGAATTTCTTGAAATGAATGTAAATTTTGTTTTAAATACTTTATTCAACAATTACATGTCTATTGTTGTAAGCTTATCAATTTTTATAGAACTCAACTCAATTTTATAAACTTATTTAATTTAAGAAAAAAGTTGTTTATTTAATTATTTGAAAACTTAATTAACTTAGTTACTTATTGTTGACGTCAAAAATTGGTCGCTAGTGACAGTCAACCCCCAATCGTGTGGAGAGCATATGAGTAATGATTATAGAATGCAATAAAGTAACGAAAACAGGGAGCACACACAAGACTTTTTATAGTGGTTCGACAAAGATAGTGCCTACGTCCACTTTATATGTATTGATTCTCTTTTTTGATTACAAGTACAATTCTCTTTTCTCCTTGAAAAAGAAAGGAGAAGAAGGAAGAGCTATTTTTAGGCTTAGCCATAGAGGAGAAGTTCAGCCGAAAACTCAAGTGGCTGAAAGAAAAGTTTGAGAGTAGAAGTAAAAAAGTCAAGGGAGAAGAGTCCCTTTCCATTTTGAGCTCGGAGGTATATATAGGTGAAGAAGTGGGATGAACGGGCCACCACGTGGCTTTCCTCTTTTTCAGAGTCCCTTTCCGTTTTGAGCTTGGAGGTATATATAGGTGAAGAAGTGGGATGAACGGGCCACCACGTGGATTTCCTCTTTTTCGGAGCTTGGACACGTGGAGCTTGATTATTGGTTGTAGTTGCGGCGGCGGGACCCGGTCCACTGCTGATTAATAGTATCCTTGGAAAGAGTAGCTTACGTCGCACTCGATGTGAGGTGTATCAAAAGTTGAGCTTTGTCTAGAAGTGGTTGACCGCCTTTAACACCTTAAAAGTCAGACCGAGTATTTGAATGACTCAGCTGGATATTTCTAAATGAATTCCGAGATACTTGGTCGATCCTACTTGGATGGGAGTGATGAACTCGGTCAGTTGATATGAGCGATTCTTCCGAGCTCGATGTGCCGCTTATTTGAAGGAGAATAATTCAAGCCGGCCTAGGCTCGGGCCGTTTCTGAAGGAGGTTGGCTCGAACTGAATCTTATCTGGGCTTCCTGGAGTGTAGCTCGCTCTATAAGTCGATCGACCGAAATTGAAGAGAGTTCTTGAACATTGGGCTTCGATTCGTTGAACCATAACATCTTTTGCCAAAAAGTTGGTCAACACTTTGCCCCTTAGAATACATCCGTCTTAGTGAAGGGCGTGTGTTCTGATCTTTGTATCGAAGTCCAATATGCGAGTAGAGATGGTTGTGCCGAACCATATTAAGGCCAGAAGTCCGACGATCCCGATGGTTGTATTAAGACCAGAAAACCGACGATCAAAGTAGATCATATTAAGGCCAAAAAAAAAAACAACCATCGAAGACCGTATTAAGGCCGAAAGAGTAATTGTTAACTTCGATCATGAGAACCAATACCTGCAAAGATTATGTGGCCATTCTCGGTCTAGATGGTTTCGTTTGGGTGATCATTTACCATACCCGACCTGAATATGAGGATGAGCAGTAATTACACTTGGCTTAGAGAGGTGGTGAGTATTATCCATACTTGGCTTACTGAGGTGGCGAGTATTAACCATACTCGGCTTACGAAGGCGGCGAGTATTAACCATACTCGGCTTACGGAGATGGCGAGTATTAACCATACCTGGCTTACGGAAGTGGCGAGTATTAACCATACTCGGCTTATGGCAAGTGTTAATCATGCTTGTAACACCCCACGTCCGTTAGTGTCACTCACAAAGGGAATGCACTAAGTTCTGTGGAGCATTTAGGGTAAAAGATGCAGACAAATTACAAGATAGACAGAAATTAAACAGCGGAAAATAAAACTTTGCTTTATTGATAAAATAGTTTGTACAAAGATTTCTTTACAATATTAGAGTATCATTTGTCTTACAATATAAAGAAGTATAAAACAATATTTATATTCCCCAGTTTTAGCAAGAGCCAGCCATAACATCTGAAAAGAGAGTCCAAGCAAAACTTCGACAAATCTTCAAGCTGGGAAAGAATGACAGTCCAACTTAACCTGAGCTATACTATTCCCTCCTTTACTACCTGGGGGGGGGGGGGGGAACAGAAGAAAAGAAGACGAAAGAAAAACAGAGTCAGACATAAAGCCTGAGTAAGTTCAGTAACTTCTAGCATGTGAACATGGAAAACAGAACGACATGAATTAACAGAATACAAGATAACACCATGATGATAGGGTTGGCAAGATTTGACAAGATTAACACAAGATATGCTAAGCTAAGATAAACTGGATATGCTCTAATACTTTCACCGCTTCGCTATTTCCTTGTTATACAGATTTCTATTATCTCTGCACCACCTAACTAATGTCCCAACTAGTAACGATAACGTGATCCCAATCCCTGTATTTTCCATCGCCTTCAGGCATACATTTATTGTTTATAACCTAGATTTTATCTATGGTTTTCTATCAAGTGCTTTCTAGATTCAACTAGAGTTTTTCGCTATCTGCTGAACGGTTTTCGGATTCAGGGTTTATGCCACCTAGTTCAACTAGGGATTATGCTACCTGTCGAACGATGCCCCCAAGTCTTAGGACACACTACCTAAAGTGGTATATGTTCCTATTCTTCACCACGCATGTATCGCGAATCGTTATCGCTTGTTTAGATGCACATGTCCTGTAATGTGCGACCCGAGTCCTGTGTCAGGGCAAATCAAGGAATACAGAACTCGGTCGGGAGCTTTCAGATATCTACCAATGCAGATGCTAAGGTCTGTTTTTATTCCAGTGGCTATGGTCCCACTTGACCCCTCCCTCAACTAATGAAAGACACACCTTGTAAAATGAGAACTATACGCCGCCCCCGGTGCCCCACTATCCTATGGCCATCCTCACCCATAACTAGATAGCAAGTATATGGTCTTTTGGAGTTCTCCGCCTTTCTGCTTCACGTATCTCGATTGACTGAAGATGGATGGTAGACGACGAGTTGCTATCCCAGGGCTACCATTTTCTCGCCGAATCACGCCGGTCCATCCTAGTCTTTAGGTTGCCATATATTGCAACCAAGGCATACCTCTGGTTCTTCTACGCAGACCTTAACCTCTGTGAGCCCAGGAGGATCATCTGCAGCCTCACAGAGGGATACCAAGAGTAACCTCATGTCCCCTCGAAGCCTCGGGCTTCGTAACCCAATTTGTTGGAGTCTCCTTTTTACTCAGATGGACATTCGCTCCTTCCCGTGTTATACTAAGAATTACTACTTAGTTTTACTAACTAAGATCTACCACTTAGTTTCCAGAATCGTTGTTTTCTTAACTAAGTTTTACTACTTAGTTCTCTTTCCCGTCAATTTGGATTGGTTAAGTGTCATTAG